>CM057834.1:43497551-44697551 GCA_030068075.1 Paguma larvata
TCTCTCTCTCTCAAAAATCAATAAACATTAAAAAAAAAAGAGCTTTAAATAAATATTTTCATATTTTGCAGAAATATAAAGATAAATTATTTTTAAATCTCCAAATACCATTCCCCTGAAATTGTCTTCATTAACACAAAGCAATTGTAAGTATCATTCTATACATGTAAACAAATGCACAATTGATAGAACTATTTTTATAAAAATGGAATACTGCATACAGTATTTTAAATATGTTTTATTTGAATTGTACTATTATTTTATACTCTATAAACCTGGGCAAATTCTGACCTATTTCTATAAAAGGAATAATTCACAGTGATGTTCCCAACAGGTTTTGTTTCATTTAATGTTTACCGCTAATCATTTTGTGCTTTTGTATTCTTCATTTTTATCTTCCTCATAATTTCTGAATTTGTCAAACATTTTTCCTCACAAGAAGCATGTGTAGATTGTGTTGTTTGTGATACTTTTTCACATTTGAAGATATATCTCCGTAGCCTTTATACTTCACTGTATTGGCTAGGCATAGTATTACTGGGTCACACTTTGCTAAGAACATTGTGGAAACAACTTCATTGTATTCTGTCTTTGAAAGCTGAGAACTTTGATGCGAGACTGCTCTTTCCCTGTTGTAGGTGATTTGAATTATAGATGCCCCAAAAAGACTTCTCTAAAATAACACTTTAATATCTGACTCAGCATATAATTTGTTCTTGAGGTTTCTATACCCAAGTTATCCTAGAATAAGGCTTTCTTCCCATTTGTAGATTTAATTATTTCTTTTAGGGAACTTTCTTATATTACATATTAAAATAATCTTCTATTTTATTCTCAGGGTTTTCTATTTCAAGGACAAAATTATATTTTTGTTAGCTTATAATGCTCTATCATCCACTTCCAATTGTTTCCTTCTGTTTCTTTAAGCTCTTTTAGATGTACCGTGATTTTTTCAAACACTTCCTCTATGTCAGCGATTTTATTTTTAGTTGTGTCATTTTTGATCTTTTCTTGTAATTAATATATTAATTCTATTACAACGATTTAATCCTCACTTCCCCTTATGGTCACAATTATTTTCAAACTACTTTTTATCTTACATTTGAACTTGGAGCTCTTATTTTACAGAAATGACATTTCTTAATTTGTTCTACAATGTGAAGCAATTGTGAATAATTGCCGTTTGTTCCAGTTATAATTTCCTATTGGATGAGCTCTTTTTCTTTTTTTTTCCCCCATGCTTTAATATCATAAGTTGTTTTGCTGTAGTATGTTTGCTTCATTGCTGTGTTGTTTTTTTTTTTTTTTTTCCTTTCTCATTTCTGGTCGTCCCTGTCTAGACACTCCATTTACTATCTTCCTACAGTATTCAAACCAGCTTTGCTTTATTTTCTCCCAGAGCTACTGTGTGAAAACTGGATAAATGGTCTGTATTCATTTTTTTGTGGGCTAGGAAGCAGCCAGGAGAGTGGAGGCGCGGTGTCGTTTTGTAGCGGAGTCTCCGCTTTTTCCTTTATGAATCTTTTATGTACACTACCAACGTTTGCTCTTTCTAGTTTTAGGCAAAAGTAAATTGAGATTTAGTAAGTGTATACAAACTGTAGGGCTTTGTTAAAGAAAAAAATCCAAAATTGTGACTATAAAATTAGGTGTAGTGCCTTAGAAGGGATTCATGTGGGGGAAACCTGAGGCGTAAGCTTCATTAGCCTTCGCTAAATCAGCCTTAATAAGTGCATTTTGTACCCATGAGAGTCAAGATTATTCTTCTTATGCAATGTATAGTCCTCATGTCTTCCTTTCTGTCAGAGTTTTCTTCTTTGTTTTCTTTCCCCACTTTCCAGTATTCTTTCTCAGTGTCATTTCCTTTGCTTCATGGTCACAAGAAGAAAAAGAGAATGTGCTAGTTTGGGTTGTTTAATCCATGTTTTGTGATATGGCAATGTTTGTGCAAAATACCAGCATATATTCGTCAGGATTCTCTATAGAAACTATATATATTATATATACACACTTTGTGTATATATGACATACATATACATATGTATTAGAAACTATATATATTATATATACACACTTTGTGTATATATGACATACATATACATATGTATGTACATACAATGCATACATACAATACATATGTATTATATACACACTATCTAATTGCATGTATATGTATACATATTTATATATGTATATATAAATATATATGTATATAAAGTATACACAACACATATACATATATATGTAACATATACACACATAACACATATACACATAAATGAATATAATGTATACTTAACATATATACATGTAACATACGCATACATGTAACACACATGTATACAACATGTATATACATATATGTATATAATATATGCATACACATTTATATATGTATACATAACATATATGTATATAATATATATATAACATACATATTTATATAACATATAAGTATGCACATTAATATATGTACATAAAGCATATAATATGAGAGAGACAAAGTGTGTGTGTGTATATATATCTATGTGTGTATATATATATATATATATATATATATTTTTAGGAAATGGGTCATGCTATTATGAAAGATCAAAAATTCTAGAGATGGGCCATCTGTAAGCTGGAGGATGATCAAAGCCTAAAAGACACTGGAATAATTCAATCTGAGTACAAAAGCCTGAGAACTGGGGAGATTGCCCGTTTAAGTCCTAGAGTCTGAAGGCTTGAGAACCAGGATCCCCAATGTCTGATAACAGAAGAAGGGCATCCCAGCTCATGAAAGACAGGAAGAAATTCACCCTTCTCTACCTTTTTATTCTACTCTAGCCGTCAGTAGATTGATTGATGCGTGCCTACATTGGTGAGTGCAGATCTTTATTATGTCTACTGACTCACATGCTAAGCTCTTCCAGGAACACCTTCACAGACTCCGAAATAATGTTTTATCTAGTCTTTGGACATAACTGGGCCCACTCGAAGTGACAGGTTAAACTAACCTTCACAGGGAGGGACAGGATCTATGCCATGTTCCTACTCTTTTTACTCCTGTATAATGTTCTATACTTTTTCCTTTTCACAGTTTACTCATTAAGGTTATTATTACTTGTTTGGCTACTACTTATAACTTCTGAGGTGGGTTTCAATTTATTTGAGGAGAAAGAGGTAAGTTTTGTGAGCAATATCTTGGGGTAAAAATTCTCCATTTACTCCTCATTTCTTCCAGATGCTCCCATCACTTCTCAACTCTTGTTAAGGCTACAGTAACGTCCTAGTGGAAAAAGCCAAATGCTTCTTTAAACATGTCTTGATTGGTCTCTCAACATAATTTACTAAGATTTTCCTCTGACTTTTTCTTGACAGATTATCTTCTTTGGGCTTCCCTGAAACAACCTTTTCCTAACTCACTGGAAGCTATTTTCCTCTCTCTTGGGTAGATTCTTCTTATTTCTGAAGGAAATTTCTTCACATAGTATAGTCTTGAGGCATTTTTTTTTTCCCTCTACACTCTTTCATTTCCTGGCCTTAATACCAATTACATGCTGAAGATTTCCAATATTAAACCTACAAAATGAACTTCTACCTTGAGCTCCAGAAAGGAACGTATATTTGCAATTGAATACTTTACAGCTGTCTGCAACCTAAGTAAACAGAAAGAATTTTACTTTTCCCTTCTCAAATCTCTACATTGTTCCTGTATGAACTTTGCATTTTAATAAATTTAAATATTTGAGTTTATATATTTACATTTGAAAAATAAAGTGTATGTGTAAGAGATAAGATATGTGCAATAGCTATTAATAAACATATATGTGCACTGAGTCTAAGAAATAGGTCAGTATTAGTAGCTTTGAAATCCTGTGTGTGTCCCTCACAAATGCATTTTCTTCCCATCTCTTGGTAAGCCTGACTTTTCTTGACTTTCCGTATGGTTATTGCATATATGTAGGTATTGGAGTTTATCTGTTTAATTTTACATATATATTTATATATTCACGTAACTATATACTAATAAAATTCTATGTATTCATATATATTAAATATTTGTTTTTTTAGAAAAACTGATCAATTAAAATACAATAGTAGGTTCTGACATCTATACAGAAATATGATACGTAGCAGAGGTAGTACCAGAGAGCATAGGCATAAAACTATTGGATAAATGTCACCAGGACAATTAATTATGCATATGTAAAAATTAGACCCCTATATCACTCCACTAAAAGCACTTGCTTTCAAAAAATAAATACAACAAGGCTTGGGAAATACAGGTGGCATACATCAGAATAGGAAGATCAAAGAAAGATGTCATCCTCTTATACATGGTGACTAGTCTCTTAATTGTTCAGTTTTCATTAAGGTAAGTCATAAGAATAAAGACTGAATAAATTTAAGAAGAGGAATATCAGTATAAAAAAACCAGAAACCTTAAATCAAAAGTGAAGAAAAGTTTTATACCAAGTAAAATTGATTTAAATGAGAAAGCCATGACCAAAAATTGTAACCAGATACTAAAATTTGGAAAATTTTAACCGAAGTATTTAATACATCAGAATAAAACATTACTTAAAGGTGTGATAAATAGTAAAATTTTTTTAAAATGAGGAAATGTTGAGATAAACCTGATATCCAAAAAATGATGTTTAACATTTTAAGGAAATGGAGTTAAGAATGAACAGAAGAGAATAAAAAAGGTAAAAAGCACTAGAGATAGGAACATGTGTCATGGATGTATTTTTTTTTTATTTTTTAATGTTTTTATTTATTTTTGAGAGAGAGTGAGCAGGGGAAGGGCAGAGAGAGAGGGAGACACAGAATCTGAAGCAGGCTCCAGGCTCTGAGCTGTCAGCACAGAGCCCGATGCGGGGCTCGAACTCACAGACTGTGAGATCATGACCTGAGCCGAAGTCGGCCGCTTAACTGACTGAGCCACCCAGGCGCCCCTCATGGGTGTATTTTTAAGGGTTGTCCAGCTCCTTTGGGTATAACGTGATCTACTGTTTATTTCATCATCTCCATGTTCTCTTTGGAGATCTGAGGGACAGAGAATCATTAATTATCAATATTTTATTTTTTATTCTATGGCAGTTTGCAGAAATCTATTTTATTTCTGGTATACTTTTCTTCTTATAATGTCATTTTATACTTTTTTTCCCCCATGAAGAGAAACTTCAGTAAAATTGTTGACTTCGAGTCTCCAAAGTTTTAGGATTGTTTCCTGGTACAAATAAAACCCATGCCATGATCAGCAAACTTTTTACAGTGCACTCTAAACCTAATTTTGGGTATTTCCTCCTCAACACTCAAGAGCAAGAAGTATCACATCATTTTTTTTTAAAGCAAATTAAACTTGACTCAGATTCCCAATTACAAGAAGTTTGGATCTGTCACTCTACAGAAGAATCCTTGAGGTTTACACAGAGCTTGGAACACAGGAGACCTTGCTTCTTATTCCATGGGAAATCCCATCATTCCTCAGTCTCTTTCCAGTGCACAGACAATGGCTGCCTTCCCTTCCCATTTCCATCAACAAATGATGCTTTGGAGAGGCTCAGTTATGAATCTCACTCATAGCAGAGTTAGCCACAAAAAAGAAACTTGCTGCTGCTGTGAAGGGCTTGTGTTCATTTAGGAGCCAGACTTTACAAGTGTCCTGCCTCCACTTTTGAGGATGAACGGGGGCTGAAGAAGCTGTGCTAACCCCACAAAACCCTCTTGCCTTCCTAGCCTCAGTCAAGATTTAAAGGGCCTTCATGCAAGTCTACCACCTATGCTCTATATAGCCTCTGTGCAATTCAATCCCCTCCCCCTACCATGTCCACAATATAGAAATCCAGGTGATGGAGAATTACTGTCTCATAGGTAAAAGATCTCCTGTCTGGATTCCTGAAAGACAAAATATTAACCCATAAGAAAAGAGGGTAAAAAAAACTCCAGCAACAAAATACCACACTTTTCCTTCTTTTGTTCTCTTAACTGCAGTAAGTAAAATCAACATCTTAAGAAAAAACTTCTACATAAATAAGAATGAATGATAGTCTAGCTGAATCTTTCATTTTGTCCCCCCCCTCCCCCGCCACCCCCCCCCCCGGGGCTGCAATATTGGCCAATCCATTTACGTGACTCTCAGTGCCAATGTTCCAGGACATTTTATTTCTGCAATTGCTCAGATGTGTCACCAGCATTTCGGTGGTTCTAGCTGCTCTGGACACTTTTGGAATTAGTGACCCCATCTGCTCCTTCACTGTGCACTTTGCTTGATATGGTCCTGTCTTTTGCCCTTGGAAAGCTTAAGGTTCTTTCTCTTTGCCTGCCTATATCTTCACTTTGAATGTTTTCTTTGCTCTCTTCTGTATTCTTCTCCTCAGGAAAAAAAAATGGGAGAAATAGTATGGTTTGACCTCTCTTTTAAATGAAAGAAAGAAGCTTTCAGGTTGACTTTTACCCCAAGCCTCCTTTGATACTTCTTGAACTGCAATATCAAACAGCATTTCCATTCTCTACTCCATCTGAAATGGAACAAAACTTGACAGCCTGTTTCCTGCCCACTTGCCTGTGGGCTACATTGATAGATTCTAACATGTTTCCATATGTAGCTGAATCATGAAAAGATTTTAATTAGAAACTTAGACTCATCAAGGAAACCTTGATTTCATTAGCTGATTCTGTTCTCTTTGTACATATATATATACTAAAAAAAAAAAATTAATGGCAGTGTTTCCTGTTAGCAATGGACTGAGCTTTTATTGAGTCTGAAAAAACTCAGGTAGGGCTTCTATTGTCTGTCTTATGTCACCTATTCTTATGTTTTTCATTCTTCCATGTTAAGGGAAAAAAGAAGGGAAAAAAAAAGCAATGGGATTTATCTCCTGGGGACTCTTAGGAATTATCTAAAACTTTGCAATTTTTTTGTTTTTTTTTTATACTAGAATAGTTTTCTGGGTGAGTAAATTATCATTCACTTCGGATAATGTTTTCTTCCATAGAATGTTGCACTAAAATCTGTCTTCTGGCAAGTGCTTAAGTGTAAACTCAATGACACACTCCTATCAATAGTTTGTTCTAGCCCTCTACTCAAAGAGGCCACTCTTCTTTTATTCTTTAGAAATGTTTAAAAGAAACTTTTCAATTTCTCTGTGATCCTTAAGAATGTAGAGTTCTAAAAGGGAGGATGAATCTTAAAGTCAATTATCAGTTGATAATTTCTTTTCTGTAAGTCACAAAACTGTTACCTGAAACTATCTTCCATTAGAATGTACTACCTTATAACCCAGGTTAGCGCTGCTTTTATGCTCCCACAGGCCATGCCTATTTTTTTAATTTCATAGAACAGTGACAATAATGTTGCTTTCCAGCAGTTGAGACTGAAGTTATTTTTCATAAGAAACCACTTAAAAACTCTTCTGATTGAAAGAGAAGAGATTGTCTAGTGTATAACTAAACTTTGAGAAAAGTATTTAGCTGTCTGGATGTACATAAACATAGACATTCTTGGATAGCACCTTTCTTTTATTTTTTATTCTATTAGCACTATTTTTGAAGTTTCTGACCTTCAATGTCAGAGAAAGTTCTCTTCGTGCCAGTCTTTGATCCATAAACAGTGAAATTCAGATGGAAGGTACAGCATAAATCTAACGTGAGAGTAGCAATGATATTGCAATTGTGCAAAGTTTTGCTATTCTTGGCTAAACATTTTAGCTGTCAAAGTCTAATTCACTAGAAATTAATTATGAACCTTGTTAGAAGTACATATAGTATAGAAGTTTGACTATATTTCATCCTTCTTTAATATAGATCAGCTATGATATTGTATGAAACTCTCAAGTTCTATTATTTTTTTGCTTTGTTTCACTATAAACAGAGAATGACTTCTTAAATCCTGTTCGTGCCCACTACATAACTTTACCCCCGAACTCAAATGAGACATGACATGACTTCATCTCTTTGCATAAGACAACACTGTATCCTTCTGTGGCAGAAAGATTCAAGAAGGTAGCCGCACTAAATAGGATTTTGGTTTTTATTATATAACAAATGCTAAAACCTATATTGACAGCGGAGTCACATCTCTGTTCTGCAGATAGAAAATGAGAGAATTGGAACTTGCTGTGCTAAACTGCTGAGATCATCATCATACATTATTAATTAAAATAAATAAAAAATAAAAGAAAAAATAACTTTTGCTCCTGCTATTTGAAAGGTCTGTAGTACATATCTACTCATCAATTCCTTTTACCACATCAGGCACCTCAACTTATACTATGTGGGTGACAAAAGTCTCTATATGACCTTGTCACTTTAAGTTTTCATAAATCCCCCCCCCCATCCTGGTTATATGTCTCATATCCACCAGAAATGCATTTCCCTCAATGTTAGATTCACAATCACAAAGCCTTGGAATAAAACTACAGTTGCTGTCATCAATGAGTTATTTCAAAATAACTGAGAATAATATGAGTGAATCTGTCACTTGGAAAACTTAGACTGAATTCCACATTTTGTTGAGTGACCTTGAAACAAACACTTAAGCTATGTCTACTAGATTCCCAAGTAGACAAGAGAGGGGGTCAGTTGAGCAATACAGCAAATTTTAGAAGAAAAATAAAGAAGAGAAGAAAAAGGGACAGAGAAGATGGGAATAAAATCAACTTGCTCAAAAAGTCAATTACATTTTATGAAATTTACTAGGCATTAGGCTAAAATAATGAGACTGTATTAAGAAATGAGCAAATCTGTATCTTCCATGGAGTCTTTGGTGATTTTAAAATATTTTTGAAAATTCACTGACATTTCTTTCTTTAAAAGGAGAGGCCTAATTTCCCTTCCCTTGATTGTAGGCTGGACTTGTGACCCATTTTTAATGAATAGAATGTGGCAAAAATCAAGGGTTAGACATAATAAGTATAGCTTTTGTCTGGCTCTAGCTCGTTTGTCACTCCTAGGTGAGCCAGTTTCCATAATGTAAAAAAAAAACAAAACAAAACAAAACAAAAACAAAAACTCAAGCAGCCCTGAGAAAGGTGTGTGGAGATCTTAGGCCTCTCAACAATGGCCCTCATCAACTTGCCAGTCAGGTAAGTGAGCCATTTTGGAATTGGGTACTTCTGCCTCAGTTCAGAGGTCAGATGATTTAAGCTTGTCCAACATCATCTTATGACATCAGGAGAAACCTCAAGACAAAACTTCCTACCCAAACTGCTCTTGAATTTGTGGGTCATTCACACTCAGAGAGAAAAAATGTTTACTGCTCTTTAACGTCATTAACATTTGAGGAACTAGCCAAGGCCATGGCAAGAAAAGAAAACTACACCAGTATCCCTGTTGAAGATGAAAAATCTTCAATGAAATATTAGCAAACTGAATTTCAACAGTACATCAAAAGCATCAAAAGGAGCATACACTATGATCAAGTGAGATTTATTTAAGGGATGCAAGGATGGTTCAACATCTGAAAAATCAATGTGATGTACTATATTAACAAAAGGAAAGATGGCATGTGATCTCAATAGATGCAGAAAAAACATTTAACAAAATTTAACATCTTTTACAATAAAAACTCTTAACAAACTTGGTATATAGGAAATATGCTTCAAAATAATAAAGGCCATGAGGACAAGTTTGATAGCTAACTTCATACTCAACAGTGAAAAGCCGGAAGCTTTTCCTCTAAGATCAGAAACAAGACAAAAATGTCTACCCTCAGCACATTTATTTATCACAGTATTGGAACTCCTAGTAAAAGCAATGGGAAATATGTAGTCATGATATTAATATTTTCATTCTTTAGCTTCTAGTTTTCAAGTTAAAATTGACATAAACATCATTTATTTTTAATATTCTACCACAGACTTGGGTCTTTTTATATTTCTCTACTTACACTGAAAAAATGCAATGGAAACAAATATGGTTTAATATTAAAGAGGGCTTTTCAATGTGAGGGAGTATGAAGTCTCAAGAATATTTATTTCATACCTGCCACATTGGTGGATGAAGAATAAGATGCTGTAACCACATTTTTTTCCCAGAAATGGTTGTGGCTTTTATTTTATTTAAACTTATACCACTTTTGTTTCATTTATATCATCTATTATTTCTTGTATCACTCTTTCCTAGGATTTGTATCAGTTCGATATTAGGCAATCTGTTATAAAGCTGATGACTGAATATCTTTAAAATTCTTGGGAAAGATAATTATCTAGAAAAAAGACAAACTTTGCCTGGATTTGGGAAAAGGTAATAAATTTTATCATTCTTTTTGTTTGGTATAGCCTTGAATTTCATTCTTTCATTTGCTTTCTAGAGCAGAAACAATGTTTACTTACTATAATTTTTTGGGTTTTCAAATTTCCTACTACAAAAATAAGTATTTTCGAATACTTGATTGCCAAGTGTAGAGGAAAGTTAATATATAAAACATTTTATTAATTGTTTTGTCAGCAGATTAAGATATTAAAATTTTAAAGCCAGGACCGTAAGATTTATCTGGTCTGATCTTCTCAGTTTATATATAGGAAAAATCAACATCCAACAAGTTTGAATAAATAGTGGGGGAGTAACACTAGAACCCAAGTCTAATGGAGTGTTCTTTCTACTTAATCTTCCTACTGCTTGCTTTGGATACATTTCTAACAACTGACCAAATATACATTTGATACCAGAACAACTGTGTTGTTCTCAAAATCTCATACCATTGTTTCACTTCCCATCTGACTAGGCAATGTAACACAAGCCTTATTTTATCATAAAGACATCCTGGAGCTACAGGATAAAAGTGGTTCATAAAGTCCAGAGGCTGTTCTGACCCTGTGGCCTTGAATTCATCACCTGGATCGCTAGTGCTCAGCTCTAGGGGAATCATTAGTACAAGTGAACTATGGTCTGGTTCATAATACCTGTATGTGTACAATTATTTCTACTCTACATCAATTTTCTCGGAAAGGTAATGCAATTACTACAGCATGAAATATGAAAATATTTAATTGATTATTCCGTTCACAGTCATCAGCAAAAATCACATTCTTCGCTTCCTTGCTCTGTCCTGAAAAGCACCTCTTCTCTGATCATACTGCCACATACGTGGTACAGATTTGCTTCTTAACACACTACACATTGCTTCAGAGATGCGTTAGACCTTCTTCTTGATCCTCATTATAGTTTACAGAAAATTCCTGTTCTTTACTCTTTAAAAAATATCTTCTGATCCCTAGTCATGAGACTATCCTCTCCAGTAAACCTGCTTCCTGCAGTTGCTATCTGACTTTCCTGGCACAAGCTTTCATTCCTAGAGAAGTTTACCTCCCAGTCCACGGTCACTGTCCACCACTACTCCTGCCATAATTCCTAAAAAAATGTATTATTTACTTAGATGATTTTTTCAAAAATTTTACCTACATCTCTTTGATCTTTTCCCCTTTAACGCTTGTGTCCCCACCTACTTAATTCCAAAGTCATACCCTACAGTGTCATTACCACTAACTATCATCTCTCCAAATTTCCCCCAACAACTGCATCCCATCTTTCCAATTCACTTGGTCTAAAACCCCAACTCCAAGGATCTCTTTAACTCATGAGTTCTATATGTACCACCTCATATTAGCCCTCACCCATGCTCCTATTTCTATTTCTTTCTTACCCTGCTTGAATTCCACATTCGGTCATTATAACCACTCCCTGACTCCTTGCTCTGCCTCTCACTCACTTGGCTCTATTCTTTTGGCAATGACAGAGTGCATCCTGTTTACTTTCAACCTGTCCCTTTTTCCACTCCTGCGCAGATGTGCAGTGAACATGCTGGAGAAAAACACAACATATCACTTTAAATACGACCACAGAGATCAAGTGAGCTTTATTGATGCACAATGCAACTTCTCTCCCCCTTCTGTGATACTATTTTAAATCATCTCTTCTCTCCTCAAATCTTATACACCTACACTCTCATGCTCATTCTTTGTTCATGACCTAGCATACTTCTTTTCTGAGGAAGCTAAAGTATTAAGAAGAGAATTTCAAAAACTTTCAACAAATACATCCACCCACCTCTCTGCACCTATGCCTGAAATACGTCTGTTGGTATAAACTATCTGTACTCTGAGCAAGGACCAACTCTTACACTTGCGTGCCAGTTTCTAAACCACTCAAGTACATTGCTTCCACAAACCTCCTTCTGCTCTGTCACTGTCTTTTTCTCTGAGATTTTCTCAGGAACATAAAAAATTCTAAACTATCTCCTATGTGAAAGCAACACTCTCTGGATCTCTCTCCTCTCCCGTCACTGTATCAGATTTCTGCCTTTACTTTAAAGCAAACCTTTTCAAAACAGTTGTCCTCACCAGCACCCTCTATATTAACTTGCCTTTACTCAACTTTGAACACCTTACATTGAGGTTTTTGTGCTTTAAACTCCACTGAAATTGCACTCGTAAATGTCACCAATGACTCCTGCCTTGCTTTTCTTATTCTCCCATCTGCTCACCTATCAAAAGCATTTGAGAACTAACGGGTCTATCATCCTCAGAACACGGTCTTCACTTGGCTTCCAGGATACCTCTCTGTTTTGGTTTTTCTTCTGAGTAACAAGTTGCTCATTCTCAAGTTTTCGCCAACACGTTCTCCACTTGCCTATTTCTAAAAGTGAAGTGTCTAGGACTCGATTTTAGACCTTTTACCTTCTTATTCCACACCTTTTAATGATCAAATGTCAACTTTGACTATTATTTAAATTCTAGTAAACTATAAACAAGCATCTTTAGTCCAGACCTAATCCCTGAATTCCCAACACGAACAACTGTCTACCTGACATTTTCACGTGGTTATCTAATAGTCTAATGGGCACTTTAAAAGTGACATATTACAAAATGAACTCCTTATTTTCAATCTTCCCAGAATAGATTTTCCTGAGATCCTACTTATGACTTAAAGGCAATCCCATTCCTTCAGTTGCTTATTTCAAAAATCTTTAAGCATCCTCTTTCTCTTCCACCCTGATTCAATCAGTAAGTCCTTTCAGCTCTACCTTCAAAATATATCTGGAATATGACGATTTTTCACCGTCCCTTAATTTTTTTTTATCACCCCACTCCCAGCCGTCATCATTACTTATCCGAATTAATGCCCAAGCCTACTCACCCGTCACTCAGCATCTGTCATGGGCCCCTTCACTCTATTTTTATCAAAACTACTAAAGTGCATCTTATAAAACATGAATCAGATTAGAACAACTCTCTGCTCAGTCCCTCTGTGACTTCCCACACCATTCCATACACAAGCCAACTTATTGGAAAATGTCTGGATTCCTGTTGAAAGCTCTGGCCTCACCTGTTATAATCTACCCTTTCTCATTTTGTTTCAGTTCCATTGACCTCCTTTCTCTTTCCAGACAAATCAGACACATTCCCACATGATGGCCTGTATGCTGGCTGTTTCCTCTGATGCCGATGCTCTTCCTTTGAGAACCACAGGTCACTTTATACTTCCACCATATCTTTGCTCAAATATGACTCTTCTAGGAAGACTTTTGGCAACTCTTTCTAAAACTGAACCTTCTAGGTATCCCCTATAAACTTTCCCTTTTTTTAATTTTCCTCGACAGCATCATCTAGTACACTATGAACTCTATACGGTTCATTTACAACCTGTACTCAGTCACTGTAAATTAGAAGCCCTGTAAAAGTTGGGATTTTGCTTTACTCCCAGCTATGCTCCTGGCATCTGGAATCTGGTACAAAGTATAATTATTAGTGTATTTATATTACTATATTACACAAAATAATAAAGTAGTTGAATTAATGTTACAAAGAGTTATATTTCTTTCATTTTCATGATGATATGAGTAATATATACTAAAAAAGAGTGTTCCTTTTATCCTTTAGGGATGTTTAACGTGGGTGGTTCATAGCACAGATGAATAAGAACAGGAAGTACAGGATCTCCTCGCGCTGGATAAATATGGCAGGCCAGCATAAAAGTGGTTAGGCGGAGAAACATGAGGACAATTAGTATAGGAAAGGAAAGTGTCCTTTCTGTGGCTTCAGAGTTAAAGCTGAGATTGAGTAAATTCAGGTACCCACAGAGTAGGAAGCATCAAGAATGGAGGATTATTTTCTGGGCTACACATAGGTCCAGTAATTCAAACTATTATAAAAGGACAGTCATATTGATATTTAAAAATAAACAAGTAAGAGCTGTTACCTTTTAAATGAGGTGTCAAGGGCTAGCAATTACTGATGCGGGCTGTGTTCACTATTTTCAAACATATTATCACACATGTTCCCTTCCCTTACTTGACCCTCATAACACTTTGAAAAAAGCAAAGATTCAGTTTAACTTTGTAGATATGATATTTGGAATTTACGTGTCATGCCCAGTGCAACACGCTTTCTTTGTCAGTCTCCCATTTCAAAACATTCCCCATTGCATCAGTTCAGGCATGTCGCTAGGCGCTTTGGTTATGCTGATGTTACTGTAAAGCCTTTGGTTTGGGACTTTCTGTTCCAAGGGGTGCCAAAGGCTGATGGACAGATTCTCTCAGTGAGGTAGGGCTCCACAAGTGTTCACCATGGGGTATTGCTGCTGTATTAATCACCTACTGTGTATGACAATGTATCCCCAAACTTAGCAGCTAATATGATATATCACCGATAATATTAACATCCTCTATAACTTGTTGTTTTTTATGGATTTGGGAGAAGCATGATTGAGTGGTTCTGGCTTAAAGTCTTTCATGAGTTTCTAGTCAAAGTATCTGTAATTACCTGAGCACTTGATTGGAGCTGAAGGATCTCCTTGTAAGGTTCTTTTTCCAACTTGCCTTACCTGGCAAGTTTTTGCTGGCTCGTGCCAAAAATCCTCATTTCTTGCCACACTATTTCTCCACAGGGCTACTTGAGTACCTTCCCTTAATTACAACTGGGGCTTTCCCCTCCCCCAAAGTGAGCAGTCCCAGAAAGCAAGGTGGAAGCTTCCATGTCTTTTCTTACTAGCCTGAGAGACCACATTCTATCACTTCTGTAGTATTCTGTGGATTACACAAGTCTGCCCTACTCAATGCGGAGGGCACAACACAGAGGTGTGAAGCCCATCAGATGAGGGTCATCAGAAAACATTTGGGACGCTGGCTACTGCAGCTGCCATCCAGAGATGCAGGTCTCTCATTTCCCGCAAAAGCATTTTGTTTGAGAGAATTTGAGTGAATGCGGAGGCCTACGTAAACGGACTTTTCTAATATTAGACAGATAGCTATTTTAGCTTAGTTATTTTGCTAGAAAAGAGTTTCCAATTCATAGTTTCTTCTCTGCCTTCAAAATACACCCCAGCATTTAATTCTTCAGGAAGCGTGGCCAGATCAATCAGTATAAGAGCAAAAGAGAAGATTGAATCTCTCTACTCATATGATAATAAAACATCTATTACTGGCCCTCCAAGAGTAGTAATGGTTGCAGAATTCTCATTAAGGTAACATTAAATATCTAGCAAGCATTACCTCATCATATAGGTCCTGTTGCTATAGCAATGCCACATCTACTGTTTTCTAATCCATTTAAATGTATTTTTGAGGGTACCAAGTGGTGAAAGCCAAGTAATCTATAGATTTAGAATCTAGTTTTTAGGTTGGAAGAAAAAAACATACACGATCCAACTGAAAGGAATTGATTACATTGTGAATTTTACCAGTTATTTTTTAACAGCTAAGAATATGATTATCTACATTATAAAACAATTTGCTCAAAATGAAATAAAAATGCACGATAATATACAAATATGATATAAAGTGCACAATCATCTATTCCAACATTTGACCCAATAATGCCCCTTCCACGTGAGCAACAGGTGGTCATCTAGATCTCTCATCTAGCAAACTTCTTCTGTAAAAAGCACATTAGTAAGTATTTTAGATCTGTGGGCCAGTCTTCTACAAATTTTCAAATCTGTTCTTGTTTATCAGTCATGTACTATATGTAAATTAAGGAGCATGGCTGTGTTCTGATATAATTTTATTTCCAAAAAGTAAATAAACAAGCAGTTAACTGGATTTGACCAATGGGCCATAGTTCTCCAACTCCTGGTTTAGATTATGAATCATACTAACAAACAAGCCTAATACGAACAAGACAGTAGTTTTCTTTCATTGCTATTGAGTTCGTGTTTGGCTGGGGGTGGCTTTTGGACTTCAAGAATGAAATGCATTAAGCAAACATGTTCTTGGAAATCCAACTATCTTAGATTCTGCTGTTTCAAACTCACTCAGGTTTTAAACAGTTGTTTTTTTTTTAATTTTTTTAACATTTATTTATTTTTGAGAGATAGAAAGACAGAGCATGAGCAGGGGAAGGGCAGAGAGAGAGGCAGACACAGAATCCGAAACAGGCTTCAGGCTCTGAGCCAGCAGCACAGAACCCGACGCGGGGCTCGAACTCACAGACCGTGAGATCATGACCTGAGCCGAAGTCGGCCGCTTAAACGACTGAGCCACCCAGGCGCCCCTAAACAGTTGTTTTTATGATACATGCCCAAATGCATTGGATTCCAAATTGTATTTGGCCTGAATCCCTTTTCTACTTGGGATCTCACTACTTCTCAAGGTAACTCATTAACTAATTGAACACACTTAAATGAATTAGTCACCACATTCTCTGTACTCCCTTAATATACTGTATTAATTTATCACATTTTATTAATTTTAATTTTATAAATATTGATTTCTTCTACCTCATTGAAAACCCTTTGAGAACTGCTACCTTCTCTCACGTGCTTTTGTATCCTAGTATCTAGCACATTGTGCAGTATCTAATAAAGGCTTAAGGTATTTTTGTGGTTGTAGAATTAAGTCCAAAATTTCCTTAGATTTCCCTTTTCTAACTTCCTTGTATGGGCCTCTCTTCCTGTCGGTCGACTGGTTCCAATACCACTTGCATATTAACATCATGTAGTCATGTCACGTGCAATTATGTCACTATCTTATTTCTCTGAGGCTTAATAAATTCAGTGGTTTCAGGCTGCCTGGGTGGCAGTCCTTTAAGCATCTGACTGTTGATTTTTGGTTCAGGTCATGATCTCACAGTTTGTGAATTTGAGCCCCACATCGGGGTCTGCACTGACCGCATGAAGCGTCCTTGGGATTTCTCTCTCTCCCTCTCTCCCCCGCTACTCTCACTGTCCCTCTCAATGAACATTTTTTAAAAAATTCTTCAAAATAAATAAATTCAGTTGCTTAAATGATTCTCACATGTCAGGGGTTCGGACTCTTCATTACTTTCTTTGTCCATCAATAGATGTGCTCCAGTTAACGGTCTCTCTCTTAAGAAGTCATGTCACAGTAGCACTACATTGTTCGGCAAATCTTTATCTAGCACTTACTGCATGGCGCTGCACTGGCCAAGGCACTAGAAACCCTGTGCCTAACTGGGGAGAAGGGCACATGGTGCTTCTTATGACTCTTTTCCTCTTTCCCTTATGAGTGTCCACAGATTATTTTAAGTATTCTGAGATGTAGATAGGGATGGATGTCAAACCTCTTTATCTACCAGCACTGTTTCTGTACAATTCTCTTTTCAGCCTCTCCACCGATCTTCATAGTGCCTCAAATACAACGATAGGGGCTCCAGGAAATTTATTTAGAATGCTTGGATATTTTGTTTCTGGACCGGACATACAACTTGTTTTTAGCTTTACAGAAATATAGTGGGATATATAACATTAAGCTTCACATGTACGATATGTTGATTTGATACACTTACATAATGCAAAACAGTTACACACCAGAGTCTTAGCTGACATCTTCATCGCATTGCATAATTACTATTTTTTTTTGTGGTGAGAATTTATTCATCTTAAAACTAGATGTTTGTACCCTTTGACCAACAGGAGATAAAACTTCTTAAAATAGTGCCCCCTTTAAGGGCCTTATCTATTTTTGACTTAAATTCAGCCTGGCAAATGAAGAGTTTGTCAGATGCTACTGGAACTCTTTCGGAATACTAATGAAGTAAGACTCCTTCATCTGTAACATACATAAATGACAGATTACTCTTCAGAATATGTAAAAATAATTTCTACAGATCCACAGAAAATAACTAAGCATCAGATTGATTATATGGCAGTAAGAGTAAAGTTATACAATCATACAAGGGGAAATCTGCACGGCCAGCACACCTTCTGAGCGATCAGGGAAGCCCTGTATCAACTGTGGCGATATGCATTCTTATGGTAACATCTCATGTTTAACTTCTTTCTCACTCCCTAGGTATTTGTGTATATGAATCTAATGCTAAAATTTGTGGTCCTGACACTTTGCTCAGCTGTTTCTGTACTGCTTAGCCTGTTTCTGTTTTTTCTACATACTTATTTTTCTAAATGTTTTTTACTTCAACCATCATCTTTTGTTTAAATCTCTTCCCTAATCCTAAATATGCAGTGCTAATTTCTCTATTTTCCTCCTAAACTCATTTCCCCTAACAAAAATTCTGAAAGCAGCAACTACGTCCACGTGATTGCCATTCCTTAACACTGAAAGGTCTAAGATGCATTTTGGCTCTCTTCTACAAACATTTCAGCTGTTATCATTGTAGCAACTCAAGAAATATTTGGTGAGTTAAATTTAAATGCACGATTTCCATGCTGTGCTCCTTTGAAATAACAAAAGGCAGCATCAGAGGGTGGTGTTGATATACACCAAAGAGCGAATACTTTCCTATCTCACATGTAATACCTGGACTCTTGAATACCGTTCATCACTGGGTATTTCACAGGGTTCTCTAATATAAGAATTCTTTACTTCTACCATCACTGAGGAATCATTCTTTTCACTTAGGTTCTCCTGTTTCCCATGGTCCAGATCACTGTTTTTCAAACTAATATTGATGGATCACCAAACCAATTCATGACCAGCAATATTTTCATCAAGTGATCTGTTAGCCTGGGTACCTCTCCTCTCCTATCACACACTACCTCAATAAGTGGCAGTTTAGGTTAGAGTCTATGTGCAAATGGTTTATTCGTAATCTGATCCCAAGAAATAGTAGTCAGAGACAGAGTAGTAAAACAGGGAAGAAGAAAAGACCAACCCACAGGACTGGTATTCTCATCATTACTACAGGTATCTAGAGCTAGAACCCTCTACTGTAGTTCTAGAACATTATGACACATGTACTTAGTAGAGGAATGAAAGAGAGGGGTGCTTTTTCCACTGGTTCCTGTCCCCTAATTGTCAAGGATTACTCCAAAAATGTGTTACCTTACAGTTTTTTTTTATGCTTCTCAGGATGGTTGATGGCATTTCTATCTAGTCCCAAGCAGAGGTGGATGAAGAGCACCAGAGCAGAAACCAAGAAATCCCAGATGCAGCTGAAGCAAAGATTAAAGCTAGTATTTGGAAGTAAGTAGCAAAGATTACAGCTAGTATTCGGAAGACAAAATTTTCCCCAACACAAGTGATGGAGACAGAAGAGGACATGGATTAGAACACATCAGGAAATACCAGAATAGGTCTCACATAAAAATGGTGTTATTTGATGAACATCCCATTTCATGTACTTCATGTTATTTCGTGAACATTATAGTACTTGCTCTTCACATGCACACACGTGCGTGTGCTCATACTTGTGTTACTAAGTGATAAAATCTATTTCTTGGCTCTGCTTTGTGTTCAAAAGCTTGAACTTTGCTATGTCTTCCTACTCTTGCACATAGAGTTCTACCTTGACTTCTTCTGTAGCACCCATTTAGTTTTTCCCCCACTTCCTCTGATCAGTTTCTATTGGACCATAATAATCACTGATAAACAAAATCATACCATATGGAACATTTGCTCAACAATGTTCGGCTTTCCGCTATTATTCATAACAAAGTATTCGTTATTTGTACCTGACTCAAGATATTCAAACATTATTTGGAATGGAATGTGGTTTACCCAGGAAGTTAGGCAAAAGCTATATACTGTACTTTGTTCATAGCTGAGGAACGAAGGCTGCACTTTGAAATACACTCATGAAACAAAAATCAAATACTGTGGCAATGAATTGAATTTTTAAACAATGTAACTTTTGGAGTTTGAAATATGTTCCTATGAATAGAATCGCGTTTTATGTACTTGTTTGATGCCCAAGGAGAAAACACAAGCAAATTTATGTTTAGAGGCGTATATATGATGAACAGTCTTTAAAAAACTAAACAAAACAAACAAAAATAATCCAGAAACTTCTGAGTTTTGATTATTACATGATCTTCTTGGATATCCTCCTTTAAACAATGGTTTTTGGCTACTGCTGGAATATTTTCCCAAGGTAAAATGTTTGAGCCTCAAGAAAAACCAACGAGTTCGATCTTTTAACTATTATGACATTCTTGTTTAAAGAGTACATTAGGGTATACGAATTGACGGCTTTGAATAAATTATTCAGAAACCCCTTTATGTTTTAGTTGATGAAGAACAAAGGCTTTTTCAGCAAGGTGTTCTTGTGGCCTTCTTCCGGGAAATGCCAGAGGTGTTAAGGAAGCACAGGATGGAAGTTTGTATTTCATGCTTAACATTTGATATTATTGGTAATGCAATCACTGTCAGGCAGGCTAAGAAGGCCATTTGTGATCTTTAAATTTTCAGTCTTACAAAATAAAGGTAAGTGTAAATATATTTGAAGTGTCACCACATCTTTGTCTGGTAGAGAACATTTGATTTGCTTTGAAAATCTGAAATTAATGATGTCTATGTATATCAATATTTAAACTATAATCTCAAGCACTCTATGTCAAATGTTAAATTGACAGAATCTTCTACTTAAGATTTCAACCTCGTGCGTCAGTGGACATTTTAATACTTGAGCATCACTGGCTTTTACACCAAGTAATAATACTTTCTGACTTTTCATTTTCTATTTAACAGCTTGAATTCTATTGAAGAGTAGCAGCCATTTCTTTGCAAAGGTGTGTTTCTGTTCTTAAAGAATTGACAACATTATTTGGACACAGGTTAACACTCACATTCTAGCTTTGGGTATATGGCTTCTTTATCTAGCCTATCATTAAGTCAACTAACCAGGAAAAAGGGCCACTAGAAGTTTTGACAGTGATAAAATTCTCTCTGCAGGCGAAGAAATAATCACAAACGGACTGATGATGGAGAAGGAGGAGGGGACACAGGAGGTGGGAGGAATAAAGGGAGGAGGAGAGACTGAAGAAAATAGGGGGGAAGCAAGGGGGAGAGGGGAGGAGGGGAAGAAAAATAATGGGAATGGAGGAGGGAAGATGGAGCCAAGTGAGGAGGAGGGGAGGAGGAAAATAATAATGGTAATTGAAGGGCTATGTATAAGTTGATAACAAGACATCCCAACCCCCCATTTTCAGTGGCTTCCTGTCATTGCGGGCTAATAGAGGTATAAAGTAAAAAATAGTATGGGGGCGCCAGCATGGTTCGGCCGGTTAAGCATCTGATTGTTGATTTTGGCTCCAGGCATGATTTCAAGGCGGTGATGTTAAGTGCTGCCTTGGGATCACGCAGAGCATGGAGCTTGCTTGGATTCTCCCTTTCCCTCTGCCCCCACCCCCTGCTCAGGTACCCACCCCCCTAAAGAATGGTATAAATAGTCCCAAATTGCTATTTGTTCTTCCATCTCAGGGAAGAAGGTAGGACTGTGTATAAGCCAGGAAAGTCCTTTTAGCTTCATCAACTAAGTCTCAGACCAAGTTAAGCCAAATGATCTATCTTATTTATTTTCCTAATCTTAGGTTAGGTCATTTAATATCCCTATATGTTGAGAAAGCATCGAAGATTTTAGCTCATAGAAAAAGAATAACTATCTCCTTCAAAAACTTGTGTGCACAGCTTGCCTCCTCACCCATTTTGTGACTTCAAACCCCACCTGGTCCTGCTTATTCTTTTAAAAGGCAGAGAAGCACATCTCTGTGTATCTTACCGTACTCTGTGTGTATATTTACTCTATTTGAAAGGGAACCTAGAGAGAATGGAAAATACTGTTCCAATTCATACCATTAATATAATTACCAACTTCATTTAAATCTGATTATGCACCAGATACTGTCCTAGGCTATTCACATTTAATATTGTTTTCCTTATAATGTAATAACTATTAAGATCTTCTTCATAGATTTAAAAACTGAGACTATTATATGTTGAATAGAATTACAATGTCACGCAGCTAATAAGTGGAGGAACCGAAGTTCAAAAGAGAAGGGGGGGAGGTATCAGAGATGAACTGCTTCATTCACCTCACTCTTCTCACCTAATGCCTTGCCCTCCAAACCCTTGTCCCCTCAGGCGGTCTATAAACTCCTACCCATCTTGGTAGGGAGAGCACAAGAACTTGGCCCCAACAGGGCAAGTCTTTACATGTTTTAACTTATTTTAAACATTTGACTTCTATTATGACAGTCCTAATTGCAGAGTTTCTCTAGATTTCCAGGGAGGGAAACTCTTAGGTTTCTTGAGAATGAAATCTGTTGCATTATGTTCACTTACTGAGGTCGTTCTACAAACATCTAGCTTCTCTTTGATACCAGTGTCAGAACAACCATGTACACTCCGAGAATCAGGCACAGCTAATCATCTGAAATATCTATTCAGAGCCAATACCATGGAGAATTAGTGTCCTACGCAATTGCCTTACTTTGGTTGCAATTTTGAAGGTGAGAGGTATTTTTACCAACTTTCCTTTTACATTTATTTCACTCTCCCAATGAACTTGCTTTTCCAAATATTCTCTAAGGACAGGAGAAATTAATAGTAATGAGCTCATTTGGAAAGAAATGGGCTCGTAATCATTTTGGCTTTGTTCACTGTGCAGTAATGGCTCCTGTTCAATTTATTTTAAGGAATTTTGCTTAGCAAGATGCTGAGTACAGCAAGGTGGTTTTCACTAAAATAAACTTATTGAATTTTGGTGAGCCTCTGGGACAAAAAAGGAAAGACAATTGCCTATAAAATGTAGAATTGTTATCTTTTGGCGAAGAACAGTAGGTGTGTGCAGCTTCTAAGTGATAAACACGTACATTTCTAAGTTCATTTGTACACCTGCCAAATCTTCCCAGCAGCTGTCTTCATTACAACCATCTGAACACTAATAGAACAAGCCTAAAATTTCCCAAACAACATGCATCATAACTAAACTTTAGAAAGGTTTTTTTTATATCATCAGTTGCAAAGTTTCTGACAGTATGTATAGTAAATTTTAGGGTGTAAAGTGGAGATTTTTATTCCCTTTGTTTTACATAAACATTATGATCTCAAAAGATAGCACATTTAATAAATGGGAATGAAAATGCCAACAGAGTTTCTTTCATAAAACCAAGTATCTGTTACCGCTTAGAGAGATGTTAAATACTAAGAATGTCTTACCCTAACAGTTTTAAGGAAATAATTATATCACAGATTCCTGTTTTCAGTGTACCTTATTTCCTGTTTGGAGAAATTTGGAGAACATGAAAGGGAGAAAATACTCTTGTAATTTCTAATGGAGACCCTGTAATGTGATGACCCTAGGCTC
The DNA here is from genome assembly GCA_030068075.1 of Paguma larvata. Taxonomy (NCBI): domain Eukaryota; kingdom Metazoa; phylum Chordata; class Mammalia; order Carnivora; family Viverridae; genus Paguma; species Paguma larvata. Next base: position 43,521,041 of record CM057834.1, read on the forward strand.
ACATCTGAAGAGCTCAGCAGTTTGCTTATCCAACGGAAACTTTGTAAAGGTAGAATGTGGAACAATTCCTTCTGGTTTGGTTCTAATCCTGGATATTCTTCTTCTAACTCTGTTGCTTTATCTTTGAGTTTATGCACTTGAAAAATAGGGATACAGAATACCAACTATTGCCTTCCACTTTTATTACTGTTGGGTAATATAATGTGTGAAACATGCTTAGCATATTACCTGACATATAATGTTAAAGGGAGGCTTTTAATCATCTCACTCGTCTGAAAGCTAATGACATTTATTTATGAAATGATTTTCCACATTTGGAGATTAGGACATTTCTGAGCAGGGCTTATGAAAGGCCTGAGGAAATGTCCTGAAGGCTGCAATGCATTCTTCAGTCATCTTTAAAAGGGCTTTGGTGAGAGGCAAGGCCATGTTGCAGAGGGAGTCACGATTCTCATCATAGGAAGAAAGCTCTAGTCTGTCACAGAGAATGAGGCAGATGGCTGTGTGTGTGTGTGTGTGTGTGTGTGTGTGTGTGTGTGTGTGTTTGCATCTGTCTTCTGATTGGGGGATGGGAGTACAGAAGCATGTAGTCATAGCCAACAGAACTCCTAAGTCCCACCTCCTATTTTATGGTCCATGGATGGAATAGTGTGCAATTTACACAAAATTTGTTTTTTTATAAGAATAAGTAAAGTAGGTTTCTTTTAATACTAAAGTTGCATCTGTGTTGGATTTTGAGGTTGCCTGATAGACTACAAAATAGATGGACTCCTAAAGCAGGAACAGCTAAGTTTGATATTGCTATGGAGTTTTCATTAACTATCTCTCTGAACAGAGTGTGCATGCTTAGTGCGGAGGGGTGGAAGGGTCATTGAGAGCATTCAGTGAATAACATGTGGAACTACAATAGTGTTTGGCTTAGCACAGAAGTGTTCAAGAGATAGTATAGAAAGAAGGGTCTTTCTCTTTAGTAATGACCTTATTAAACCAAAGAGATATGGTCGCTAAAAAGTTTACAGGTATGAATAAGGAAACATGTTCCACGTAAATGAGTGTAAGTTAATCAGGTGATATTAGAATATGATGATTCAGTAGATCCCAATATTTATTAACACTAAAAACTAGTTTACTCTTACTATATGCCAGCTATTAATTTCTTACATTCACCATCACAGCCCTTTAACATTAGTCATTCCCTCACAAAAGCCCTATCGGGGTAGTAATTACCTACATTTAACAAAAGGGCAAACAGATTTGGTAATGGTGCTAAATACTTCTTTAGTTACATACAGAGTAAGAACAAAAAGCAAATACAAACCCATGTACATAAATTTTAATGACTGATAGGTCACTCTTTTGAAGTACTACTCATTTTAGAATTTCACAAACCCTCTCTGTAAGAGGCAAGAAAGCAGAAAGGCCACAACACACCACCAGAACCCTGAGGTCTTGATTCCTGACCTACTGCAGTCTACTTTTTAACTTTGGTAAAGCAAAAGCTTTTTGAACTTCAATTTTCTCACTCATTAATATGAAGGTGTGGTCTAGATTTTCTGTTTTATCTTTTTACTCTGAAAATTATTTCAAGGTCATATAAACAAACCTACCAAGACCATTTGAAATGACTGCTTTTTGGCATAAAGAAATCACCACGACAAAAGAGCAAAATGTTTTCCATTACAGTGAAGAATCTGTCATTTTCACCACGTTCTAGAGTGAACATTTAAAATTATTTCCAAAACACTCTCCTAAGAAATATTCCATTAAAATTGTAGTTTTACTCTTTCAAGGTCTGTAGTTGCATTATGTATATGTCATCTCAAAATACATGTAAGTATTCAAATACAAATTTAAATTCTTTCACATTTTAGAGGCTATTGTTGAAAAATATATATCCAAAAAACCCTTTCCAAATCAATGCACGTTGAGTTTCGTATTCTGATTTCTTTTGGTTATATTAAACATAGATTGTCCTCTATGAATTGTGTACACCAAGAATATTATGTTGTCATTAGTAAAAATACACATAAAAAGTCTTCTATAATCAATCATACTGGATATTTAATTTATTCCTCTACCCTTTGCCAGGAGAAAGTTCACAATAGCATTTTAGGAACACCTCGTTTATTAGAGGGCAAGAGGAATGGTTTTAGATTTTGATTATATGAGAGAAACGTTAACAAATAAATGTGATTTGGAGCTTTCTCGCACTTAATGGCATAGTTCACTCTGAACTCTAAATTATTTATGGCACAGAAGGAGACACTTGGTAAATAACAGGAAAAGCATAGAAATCAAATACAGATTGTGGTATTTGCTCACTTTAACGCTTGGGTTACCAAAACCCAAGGCTGGTGATTTATTTACTCTGAATTACTTCCTAAAGAATAGTTACATTTCTGAAGGAAAATATAAATTAGACCATTAGCAAATGACTAAAAAACCTTCGCCAATAATCCTTCCGATTAGATGTTAAAACCAACTGTATACAGCTGCCAGGATCTGGAAATATTTTTTTTGAACTTCTGAATATTTGATAAATAACCAATCTTACTTCAGTATAAATTAATGATGACATGTGTCTATGAAAAATGTTATATCACCACTAAGGCAGTAAACAAACAACCACAGTAAAGTTAGAAATCTAGAGATGTGTTTGTGTGTGCATGTCATAAGTGCTTGTATATGTACGTGCATTCACGTGTTTGTGTGCATGTGTATGTAGGTGTGTATGTAAAAAATGTGAGAAGCTACTCTTAAAAAAAAAATCAGTGAAAACCAAACTATGGTAAATTAGAACATCTATTGCAAACCAACTTAGAGCTATAGAAAAATTGAACTCTTGAACTATCTTTCACTTGATATATTACAATCCTCTCTAGAACACGCAAATAATAATCCATACTTTTTAGTGTTTCATTTTAGTACTTCTCAAGGGTTTCCCTTGCATTTAAATTGCTTCTACTTGTGGATTTCATTTCAGATTCCATGGACTTGCATCCCAGCTATCTGGTTGGCCTCTTTTTCACAGAAGGAAGAGATCACAAAACATGATTCCTTATACTGAATTCAGTAGTTAAATCTTTCATTGACATCTGCTCCTGATGATGTCTGATTTGTTAGGTAACACATTTACTTTTTCAAAAGGTTGAGGTTGAAATAAACTAAAATTTCACTACATATATCTTTTTAAAAATTCAGTATTTATATTTTTCAAGTTCCTTGCATACTTCCATTAAATCTAAGTATCACATCACTCATTTCAGTTTCCAAGTGTAGAGTCCAAGGAACCATGAGCCCTGGTCCAGCTTTTACTTCTTTCCTCATTCATCATTGCACATTTATTCTGTTCCTTCTCTTGTAATTTTCATTTTCTCAGAATTTTGGAATGCAGCCAGGCTGACTGTAAACCCAGTGAGTTTTTGGACACCTAAGTCTGTTACCCCAAGGAAATGTTTTGTAGAAACTAAACCCCTAAATGTCAAAGATCTGGTTATGTCTTCCTACAATCAAGGATTACATCAATTTCTTAATCTTTAAAACAATGAAATCTGTTTTAGCAGCAAACATGAAGTATTTTTGGTAGAAGGCAACAATTTAGTTGTCGAGGGGACCCTGAAAAAGATGACAATCATTGAAGGAAGATAATTTTAGTGAATTTGCAATTTTGACTAAGGCTAGACCACTATACACATATAGCTATAAAAGGTGTGTTTTTACTCTCCAGTAGAAGCACAGGTAAGTTGACACAAATTACGGAATGTGAAGGGGAGGAGCTGATGTGGGCAGAAAACCTGCTCAAGTGTTTGACAGAATATCTGGTGACTTCGCCATGATTTATTTCTTGAGGTTCTTGCTTTTTCTCAATCACAGGAAATAAGATAGAAACAAAAGATGTAAGGAGATTAAACACAAATCTTGACCTATTGTTCCTGAGATTTAAAGGTAAAGAGACCAGAGTAGACAAGATGTTTTCACAAAGATCTACTCCCATGGAAAGGAAATCTGACACCTAAAATAAAGCATCTTTGAGGAAAGGGAGATTTAAGCTTGTGTTTAGGCTTAAGAAAAAGATCTAAGCAGTAATGATGCAGAGTTGGTAGGAGCACAACTTTAACTTGAAGGAAGAAGCCCATCTCAACAGACCAAGTGTAGCAAGGCATTATATTTTGGGGATAAAAGGCTGACCATCATGAGTAAACCAAGAGATAGCTAACTTTAGAAGCTATGAAGGGTGTGGTCACTCCAGCAGCACTCTCAAGAACCTGCAGCAGCACAGGTATCATTGCTTTGTTGACAACCTTCCATGGTGTTACCTAGTGGCTGCAACAAATAACAGCATTATTCTAGGTGTCAAGACTTATCTTGGCCTCTCTCTGCAGCATCTCTTACCTCTCCCAACTTCTCATCCCTCAGGGTCTTAGTGATTCCTTTTCCAGAAGCAGCTTTGAATTGGTGTCTGTGCTAACAGGAAAGGGGAGTCTATGATCCATGGATTGTAATAATAGAATGTGGCTACATTTGAATTCTGAGTTGAGGAGAAATTAAACACATGCTCAATGCCTTCTTTGCCAGAATAGGACTCCTAATCCATTCAGTGTTTAACTAAATAACTATTTTATTGATAAAAAATACTTCAAATCAGTTTTAAAATAAATTTTTTGAATAAAATAAAAGGAAGAAATGTTCTTATTTACCTAAAATCCCATGGTGTTACAAGTATAGTATTATTTTTTCAGACCATTGTGGCTAGACAGCATTATACCTTTCTGTAATGTTTCTAAATCAAGGTCTTCAGACCAAACAAAAAACAAAAAAAACAAAACCAAAACAAACAGAACAAAACAAAACTTGAAGGAATCTGGTAGCATAAACTTTTAATAAATAAGAACTAATATAAGTATATCCATGATTAAATTTTGTTATTGTTATTTTTAGTTATTTCAATTATAATTTTCAATCACCTATGTGATTTGGGTTTTATGTTTCATCCAACACATATATTAAAATTCTGTAAAAAAAATTGCCAACTCATATCAACCCCACGCCTCAATTATCCCTATTACCATCAGGCATCATTTATTCAGAAGAAGCAAAATTACTCTAATATTTGCCTACTAAAACATAATTATGCAAATGCCTCTAAAATTAAACAGTGTTCTTTAGTACCAAATATTTTAGAAATAACTACTGTATCCTACATCTACTTTCATTTTTTTCCTGGTTAATTCAGATTTGACTGCAGTTCTTTTATTTAAAAATTTTTTTGGTCGATTTGAACTATTTATGGAGATCAGAGTAGTTCTTGAATGTGCGGGTGTTCTATTCCTAGTTAACGGAGAGAATGCGCCCAAAGAACTTAAGCTATGCAAGGATAATTTTTAAAGAAAATATTGAAGGGTTCTTATAGCTCCAGATATTGTTTTGATTCTAAAATGTACAAAATGTTACCCGCACTCATTTAGAGAATTAAAAATAGGACAGAAAATACTTCTGTGCTGATAAAGATACCAGAGAATGAGGACCATATTCAGATATACAAAATATCCAAGCCCAAGACACAGAAACAACAGAGTAATTTAAAAATTAAAATAAGAGAACATATTAACAATTTTTTTTTCAAATCGACAAAGCCAAATTCCAAAATAGTTCTAAAATGAAACAGAAATTCCCATAATTTAAAAATGATTACAAAATCAGAGGCCATTATGCTTTTCAAAAATATACCAACAGACTAGAAACCAAGGCAAGACTGAGTTTTGGGAAGGAGAATTAGGAAAGCGTTTTCAAGTGCCTATTTTCCCTTCTCTAAGCTTGACAGGGTTTTTCAGGGTAAATCCACTTATAAACTAAGAGAGTAACTCAAAACAATGGAACCACAAAGACCTCAGGGTTTATTTACAAGTTTTCATGTTCTCAATACTCTTGTCTTTGAAAGCAAATATAAAAAGTTATTTGAAACCAAAGGATCATTTAGAAACCTAATTTATGCACTTATTCAGTAATAAAACATTTACTTAAGGGTCACCACTGATCTGTCAGTAGCCTGAATGAAAAGAACCTGTATTTTGCCTCTGTTTTCTTTTCTCCCCCCTGAAGTTTATTTATTTGAGAGCAAGCAAGAGAGCGAATCCTAAGCAGGCTCTGCACTGTCAGTGCAGAGCCCGATAAGATGCTCACAACCCCCACACTTAATCATGCCCTAAGCTAAAAATCAACAAAAACTCACAAACCCCACACTTAATCATGACCTGAGCTAAAATCAAGAGTTGGATGCTCAAGAGACTGAGCCACCAAGGCACCCCTGCCTATGTGTTGTCTTAAAGGAAAATAATCAAATGATCATGGTCCAATATTTTACATTCCTTTTAATATAAATTTTAATGTCTTGCAATTAATATAGGCTAAACATGACTTTTCTATTCTTCAATTAAATTTGCTTTGCAAAATTATGTGTGAGGCAGCATGTACACTTATATGAATAAATGAGACAGAACTTCTTTTCCCAACAGTGTCTATAAGGTAGAATATACATATTGAAAACAAGAAAAAACTTCTATTATAGAACAAATTTAAAAGACATACCAGATATTTAGAGTACATATGTTAAGGTAATCTAAAATACTACAAGCCAAAACCCAACTAGTTCTTCACGGAAGTGAAAATAGAGCTCACAGCATGTTGTTACTAGAGAGCATAGAAAAGTTACAAGCATATATAAATATTTTGAAAATATTATTTAGCCCATCTGCAGATCTTTATAGATGCTAAGTGCTTCAAACTACTATTTTATCCATTATTTCTTACACCAACTCCATTATAAGTAACAATTTGTTTAATGACTGGATGCCGTGAAACAAGCTTTGAATGCATAAAGTTCTCTACTCAACAATTAGATATTCAAAGCCATCTATTTTTCTAAGATTGTAAGCGTATTAGAGCAAAGGAAATATGAAGGCAGAGGCCTTGGAAATCTTTGGAGAGCTCTAACTTGTGTACAAAGTCTTCTAGGTCAGCTATCATTCAACACCTTTCTCTATCAATTTGGTAGCAAAGGCCCATGTATCACTACCACACCCTTAACTCAACTCTGGACTACAGTTTTGATAAGATATTGTTAAGTGGATTTCTGTTATTCTTGTCCTTTCTTCCTCACTTAAAATAGCTTATTTTAATGCAGGAGAGCAAGGACACACTCTCATATTGCAATTTTGAAGCAAGTCACACCCATAGGAATAATTTTTTCAGTATATAATAATTTTTCAGTTTGTATCAGGAGTCTATTAATAATATCGGTTATAAAAAAACATAATTTTACATCATGTGTTTGGATCAAGTGAAAGTAGAACAAACAGTAATTAGGTAATTTCTAACAAACTTCCAGTGAGAGAGAAACACCAAAAACTGGACAGCAGCAGTAGGGATCGAAATAGAAGGAGAAAGAAAATTAATGAAATAATTTGAATAGAAAAGACTTGGTGACTGATTAGCTAAGAAAGAGTGCGACATGCTTCCATTATGTGAAAACCAAGCAACAGGGAGGAGGCGGTCATGGGAAAGTGTGGATGGGCCATTTGTCAAGTATATTTCATCTGTGATGCCCAAAACATCCAGGGAGAGGTGCCAGTAAGCACCGGATCTGCAGGCCTGCAGTTTAGAAATCAGATTTAGGCTGTGGTCAAGATTTGAGTGTGAGGCAGGGCTATTTTAACTGACCTACTGCAATTATGCTGTTTCACTTTACCATTTGTTCCATCTTAAACACGTGTATGGACTTGTGGTCATTTTTGCATTAAGTTTATTTCCCCCCCCCAATTCTTTGTCAAATGTGGACCCAAGAAAATAGTCCCTGACAGACTGTCACCTATCCTATGTTAGGGGGCACATAGGTCGTGAACGGTGAGAAGGATTTCATAGAGAGTCAAGCCTGTATTCAATTCCTTGTATTAGCTGACGATGAAGATCCTCAGCTCCAATAATAAAAAACAGCAACATCATAATGTGTAAATATATCACCTGCTCCAAGGACTTGTTATGCTTTTCCTTTCAGTGTGAAGTAATTGTTTTATCCATGTTTCCTAAACTCATTGGTATTCAACCAACAGAGTAAATCTGTTAAAGGAATCAACAGGAGACACCCAGTATTCCTGTCTCAGTGTTTTGGCATTTTTAAGTTCACTCCAAATAATCCACATCAACAAGATATTGGGCCCAGAATGGAGTCGCTTAGGCTGAGGCCCACATCACCAAAATGAGACTTACAGTTTGAGCTCTCACAGAAATGGAATCTTCATCAGCTATCACGTGATCAGCACTGGTTAGGTCATCAGCCTAACAGACCACTGCCAACCTCTAAAGTGAAGTAATTTCACAATAACCAAACCGCTTTTTTTGCCTCATATAATTTCCCTGTTTCCACTCCCTTCTGCCTACAAATCTCTTTCATTTTGTACAGCTTCTCAAGCTCCTTCCTATCTGCTAAATTGGATGTGGCTTAATTGTAATCAGTTTTTGCTCAAATAAACTCTTAAATTTTTAATGAGTCTCAGTTTGCCTTTCATACCCTCTTGGCCTTTTTAGGCATGTGATTTGCAATCTTTTCTTTAACCTGTGACACACGTCTCTTTGAAAGAGCCACAGACAGGTGGTACACTCATACAGTCTTTGGGTTCAAACAAGGCTTCCTCAGAACAAGATTCCCTCAAAAGCAGAGCCTGAGACACGGGTTTGGCTGTTGGTAGTTCATTAGGAAGCTAATGCCAGGAGGCAAAATTGAGACAGAAATGCAAGACAAGTCAATCAAGGTCACATTAACAACTGGGCTACTGCAGTTGAGTCTCACTAGAAGCTTCTATAACTTTCAGTGGACTGCACTTCTGAATTATCAAACCTGCAGGACCGAGGACCCCGATTAGTGGACAGTTGAGCAAGGAGATACTACTCTCTTCCATTTTAGGATTAAGCCTAGGCACACCCTAGCATGTTTGCTTCTTTCCAAGAGTTTTCTCAGGTGACAAAGTGTTCTTTGTGCAGGAAACTTTCCATGGCTCCAGGGAAACTCAAGGTAGGATCTGGAGCGATATGGCTTTATTAAAACCGATTAGGGTATGGAATTGCAAATCATCAATTTTTCATGCTATCAATTACTGATTTGCCATTACACTAAAGATTTATATCAAAGAAAAATTCCTCAATGACACTTGCTAAAGCATAGCCACAAAGACTTTATTCAAGGAGGGCGGGGGCAGTTATCACAACGGACCTAGTGACCACTGAAATGCAATTTTACAGTAGGACAGAGATTGGTTTAAACTCCAAACACAGCATGGGCGAGTGGGAATTTATAGCTAAGGTCAGGGTAGGGGTCAGTGAATAGAAAATTACTAAGAGAAACGTCAGGGTCAAGGGTCACCTGTTATCACCTGGGGATGAGGGAATCTGAGTAGCCTGATGATCTAGTTACCAAAGGTGATCAGTTATGGAGCATGGAGGATGGAGGATGGAGGATGGAGGATGGGGATTTCCACCATATTAATTTAGCATTCCGGCTCATACTGGACAATGCAAAGACAAATAAGTCTGAAAGGTGAAGCCTAGATGAAACAGACTTCAGGCGAGCCTGATAGGGTGAAGTCAAAGACAAAAGGTTTGTGACTCAACAGAACTGAAAAGACCACTGAATTAATTTCTCCCACGTATGTGGATGGCCATAGAGTCTCTAATGACAGATTAAACTCACTCACAATAGAAGGCTCTCGAATAGGAAAAGGACTTGAGTTAAAGACATGTTAAGTTTTCATCTAGCTGGCCACAAGTCTATGACTCAGGAAATTCTAATCTGTGAACAAGATAAGAGCTAGAAAATCTTTTATACTCTAAAATATTTGCAAAGTACTTTTAATTTTCCCCTCCAAGCAAGTAGTAATTTGTGCATAGACCAGTTGAAACTCATTAGCATTTGCTAAGCACACGCCTCTTCAAAAGCTTCAAACAGGGATAGAAATCCAAATCCAAAAGTAGGGTTCTGACCCAGCAGGTAGGGGTGGCTTCATTAGCTGACTCTGGTCGGCTATTGCTCCAGCTGAAGCTGAACTTGGGAAATGAATGTGCAAGAAAATGTGGGGCAGACATACATAAATAATTTAACTTGAGAGGGGTACTCTAAACCTCTCATTTACAGTCACCTTTTATTATTTTCTTATTCCTACAGACTAAAGCAGAGAGTGTCTTCGGTGTCCCAAGAAGGGTGAAAAGGATTAATATAATGCAAACTTCTCAGTAACTAAAACAGCATTAAACATATATTCTGAAAAAATTAATTATTAAGATTGTTGTCTTCACTGAAATAAATCTTATCACAACAGAGGCTTTATATTTTCTCTTTTCCCTTATTAGAGTGCTATCAATCAAAAACTAATGAACTAAGAAATAAAATCTCTCTCCCTTTCTCTACCCCTCATCAATTTACCTATGTAGGGTCAAAGGTAACACATGTGTGCTGGATTCTAGTAATTCAAATGCATTTAAGTGAGGATTAAGCAATTCAAATGCATTAAAGATTAAGCAACAGCACTTTTATTCTATTAAAAGGCATCGATGTTTTAGCAACAGCTCTGAACATGGGTACTCTACCTTCCTACCTCCCTATATTCATTTCCTATTTCTGCTGTAACAAATTACCACTAATTTAGTGGCTTATAAAACACAAATTGATCATCTTAGTACCGCAGCTCAGACGTCCAAAACGGGTCTCACTAGGGTAAAATTAAACCTTTTGGTTCCTTCTGAAGGTTCTGGAGAAAAATTCTTCTTACCTTTGCAGTACCTAGAGGACTCTGCATTCTCTGGCTTCTAGTTTCCCTTCCGCCATCTTCAAAGCAGGCAGTTCAAATCCTTCTCCGGGGATGAGATTACATTGAGCACACCTGGACGATCCGGGCTATTGTAAAATCAGTTGATTACCATCCTTAATTCTAACTGTAACCTGAATTCCCCCTTGCTATGTGACATGACACATTCAAAGGTTCTAAAGATCAGGGTGTAGGCATCTTTTGGGGACTATCATCCTGTATTCTATCTCCCTAGCATTCCTTGGAGAACAGAAGACAGCTGTCCACTACTCCCAGCCCCACCAGGCACGCAGACCCTGCATTGGCCCAAAGGTAATCACCTGTGAGTGAAAGCATGGCATCTTGGCTACTCAATTAACTAAAAAGTTGGAAATGTTTTACTCTTGTATATGGGACAAAAGGTGAGAAGGACATGAGAATGAAATGTAAGTTTATTCAGCCAAAGTTTATAAGGGATAATAAAAGAAACTAAAAATCAAAGTCATAGTTTTTAAAGATCTTTTGAAGTTTATTTATTTGGAGAGAGAGAGAGTGGGTGAGGGGCAGAGAGAATCCCAACCAGACTCTGCACTGATGCAGAGCTTGAACTCATGAACTGAACTCTCAGATCACGACCTGAGTCAAAATCAAGAGTAAGATGCTTGATAACTGAGCCACACAGACAGCCCCAAAAGCCTTATTTTTATGATTTGTTGAATATCAATTTTTATATAATTTCTTCTGAAAGAAGTAATACATACTATATGGGAACTTGGTAGTTTAGGTAACTCTCTTTTTTTATTTATTCAAAGATTATTGGATATCTAATATGGGATGACCCCAGGGAAATAGCAGTGACTAGACCCCAGAGCTGGCTTTCAAATGACTCACCAGTTAAAGAGAGAATCAGACATTTAATGAGAGAATCAGACAAGTAACCATTTAAAATACAGAGTAAAAACTTTAGGGGCACCTGGGTGGCTCTGTCAATTAAGTGTCATGATCTCAAGGTCCATGAGTATAAACACTGGGTCAGGTTCTGTGCAGATAGCTTTAGACCCTAGAGCCTGCTTCAGATTCTCTCTCTCTTTCTCTCTCTGCCCCTCCCCCACTCAGGCTTTGTGCCGCTCTCTCTGTCAAAAATTGAATTAACATTAAAAAAACAAACAACCTTCCCACAGGTATCAGAGTCTTAAAAGAGCACAACGGAGACTTACCAGAATCACTCTAATGCATTCTAGACAAAGGTGAGTCCAGAGACCCTCGCAAACATGAGTGAACCAACCCTTGAGCCAGGGAAAACGCCAGTGAGCATAACATTTGCCGAAATGCATAGTCATGAAAACATGGCATATCTGGTGAAATGCAGGTAGAATGGTGTGGTGAGAGCTAAGTGTGCACATGGGGTTAAGAAGAAAGTGGAGACAGGAAAAGTTGAGAAGATCCAGCTCATGAAAGCCCTTGTTTGCCTGAAGATTTTGCACTTTTATCATGTAAAACATGGAATATCATTAATTTCTAGAAAACCAGAGTTTGTATTGTAGAGGAAGGATGGAAGAGGGGATAAAGAGAATTCTACTGCTGCTGCTGCTGCTCTGAGGATTATATTTCCATTGCAGCCAGAAAATAGGAGCTGCCTATTTGCTAAGAGAAAATTATTTAGTAAATTATCTCTATTTAATCCTCACAACAACCCTGAAATAAGTTCCATGTTTATCCCTATTGGGTAGATGAGAGAACTGAGGCTTAGAGAGACTGAGTGACTTTCCCCTGACCCATATTCTGTAAAACGTGCAGCTCAAGTTCACACCTCTGTCTTCAGAACCTTCTCACAGTTCTCAGAAGCAGATTTACCTTAAAGTTACCTCCTAGTTTATCTTACAGGTGTCGGCCCATTCCAAAACTCGATGAATACAAGGAAGCAGCAGCAGCCTGGCCAATCACATGGCAGAGTCACAGACCGTTGTCCCGGATCTGGGGGTCTCCACATCTACCACGGCACCAGAGAACACCCTGGGTAGCCAATCTTGACCTCGAGTAGAAGGAACCCAAAGAATTACAGCATTTTCCTGCTTCAACCCCTTTGCAAAATATCCTGTAGCTAGTCAGTTGCCATGAGAGGTCCGCTGAAGTCTGTTAACATGAAATGAAATGAGACATCGGTTTCATCCAGAAAATTCGGTATAAGCCCTCACAGAACCCCTGACCTAATCTTTTAGTCCAGATGGTTCTATTGTCCAGTCTGTTGGTGTTCATGAGATCTCTGAAATTGCTGGATTTATGTTCACAGTGGCAGCGTTGGGCCAAAGTAGCACAAAATAGAATGGTACAGTTCTTAATGACATAGAATTCAGTCGCCAAACGCCCAGACTCCTTCCTCCCTGATAAAAGACAGGGTGGCTGGCCTCCTCGCCGCAGCTGCCCATTGGGTACAGGGCAGGGGGCCTGCAGGACAGCGACACTGATGATGAGTGTTGGTCAGATACAGAGGCAGTCCCCCAGCCACTCTTGTTCCGAGAGAAGCCTCTGAGCCGCAACCAGAGCCTGCGTGTGGTCAAGAGGAAGCCGCCCATGCGGGAGGGTACCTCGTGCTCACTGAAGGTTCGGACAAGGAGAAAGACCATTTCCTCAGACATGAACAGCTAGGGTCTTCAGAGCCTTCGGTCTTACCTCTTGCCTTGTGGAGCACCGGGCGCTGTTCGGAGGGGACTTTGGGCTGCACGTCTGACCTGCCTGCAGCAGCTGCTCAGGCTCTGCCCCCTCGGCTCCTACTGCTGGCTAAGGGCCGGGTGCTGCCGGGGCCGTATACAGGGCTATACGTGTAATGTACCAAAGCAGGCTGGGCCCAGGATTCTATTTATTGTCTGTCTCAGCCTTCTACCTTCCGGGTGTGTGGGACCAGAGCCCTTCCCAAACCTCTGCAAATGAAACCAAAAGTCCACCCAGCTGTGTTCATTCCTTCCTGTCCTTCAAAGTACTTGACAACCTCCTGTAAGGCTTTTTGTGTGTGTGTGTGTGTGTGTGTGTGTGTGTGTGTTTCCTGGTTTTATGTTTTGTGTTGGTGAATGAGGTCAGGTTTACGCAAGTTTTGGTAAATAAATACATAAAAGTGGAAAAAAAATATTCAGATATCCAGATATTCAGCAGGGCAGACTGATGGCAAATGCTCGACCAGTTCACGGACACACAAATTCTGGCCAAGATAGCAGGAAGGAATAACACTTAACAGAGTGGTTAACATTTTTATTTCAAAAAGCAGAATATTGTATGTAACACTTTCTGAAAAATAATTAAGACACTGTCATTAAACGAATTCTATGTTTTTAAACACAATAAGGATGTACAGAATCCTTGAAGTTTATTCGAACTTTATTTAAATAGAATGCAGTTCAGTTGGGAGACTTAAGGGCCAATGTCTACCTGTCACAAAACAAAAGCTCTTTTGCGGGTTTTGCTTGTTTATTTATTTATTTAAATTTTACATCCTCAACATATATTACAAGAGCTTCATCGTTTAGTTTAGACTATACATACTGTATTTGAATAATCGTTTGGGGGTTATATGTGCCATGAAAGGTACATTTTCCTTTTTATAATCAATAAACAACAAACTGACACAAAAAGGCATGGAACCATTTAAAAGTTTCATCTCATTCAAGCAGAATACAGCCTGGGATTCAAAACAGATTCTTCCTTGAAAATTGCCATTATTTTCCAACCCCTAAAAAAGGAAAAAAAAAAAAAAAACGAAAAAAATGCAGACACATATAGGCGATTCATTAGTTCTTAATCAAATGTATATTTCCACCTGCAGTAGACGACCCTAAACATCAAGCCTTCTGCTTTGTTATGGCTATAATCACATAAATAGTCTAAACATAAAAACGTGTTTTAAAAGTTTATTTTCTTCACTTTCTACAAGATATGGTCTTCTTCCACAATAAACTGACCAGCACTTTTTGCATCGAGTACACATGGTATACAGATGCGTGTGGAAAAATACATTTATGTCCTTTATAATTTCTGGGGCCACGTAGACACCTCCATTCCTGTGGGAAGCATGGATATCCAGGTTTCTTAGGGAATGTCTGTTTATCAACTGGGTGTATGGCACTGTTTAGCAAAATGCCTATCTCTTTTCCCCTTTTCTGACCCCTGCCGGCTCAATATTAACTTTTATTTAAGAGTTTCATCTACTTAAAACTGTATACTACTAGATCTACTCTGTTTAAAAGAGGTTGACTCAACCGCTCAGGCACTCACCCACACACCTAGAAGAACAAACTCCATCTTGAAAAGCTAACATTCATTATTCAGTATTTTAATAAACCATAGAACTTTCCATTTAGAATTTTCCTGAAAATATATATTCTTCACCTGAAACTGTCATAAAAATGGAAAGACTATCTTCTCTGATTTCAAAACCATCAAAGTAGGTCTTTGAAAACTACTTTCCAAACCCCAGGAGTAGTGTACTAGAAGGGTAAGCACGTCAGGATCTTTAGAAAATGAGTTGAAGACAGTAACATTTGATTCCTGCTTGCACATGTATTATTTGTACCCACGGATTCTAACCGAAAATATAACTACTATTAGCAGTAATGAGAGTTACATAGCTACCCCGGAAGTAAAGCTGCATCCCTTTATTAGAACTCTGGGAGTCTGACAGGCAGGTTGTTTGAACTGTCTCGTGCCGCTGTCTCTTCAACAGTTCGCCACCACACAGATTGTTAAGAATGACTCAGTAACTGCTGCTGCCTTCAAACTACATACTATAAAAGGTAACCAAGACATCACTGTATGTGTACTGCACATAAAATCATTCGTGGCTTCAGAATATGTTTTGATACAAAGCCTGCCTGTCCACTGTACAAAACTTTGTCAATTTATGTAAAAATATTTATTACCTGTAACCATAGATACACAAAATCAACGGGTGTGTTATGTAACATCATGTCAACAATGTGTTTGTTACTGTTTTGAGAGATTTCTTTTGCTCTGGATTACGCTCTGCCAAATAACTTTTTTTTTTTTTTTATTATACTAGGGTAAGTGATTGCTGTGCTACATTTGCAATTGTAATGATCATTTTCCTGGGAACGCTAAATTATGTCTTAATTTTATTCAAAAGCTTTTATTTTCAAAGCAATTAAACTTATTGTTGATTGATATTTACCATCTAATGTTCCTGGAACACTAAAATAATACGCTTTATACATAATCTTCCATTATAGTACATTGCTTGAGAATAGCTATTTGATATAACGGCATTCAGTTGAGTTTTCAAACCGAAGAACAAAAATTATAGCAATTTCACTTGAAATCCATAAATCCATGCACAGGACTGTGTTCAACAGAATCACTAAATGCTATTTGTTATTCAAAGATGAATGAATCAATAGAAAAACAGAACTGATAAATCATTAGTAGTTTAATGCAGAGTGGGGAGAAAAACTAATAAATCATGCATTTCAAGCACTTGTTTTCCTCATGGCGTGTTTAAAAACAGAAAACATGCAATGATGGGATGCAGGTCAATATGAATGAACAACACTCAAACTGCTCAGAAAAGCATTTCATTTTATACCATAGATATAATGAAACACCAAGAAAAGTACTATGCCGTAATTTCTTTAAATGGATATTCCAACCATCCCATGAACACTGTAAACAATGATCTGGGTCATTATTTCCAAATAAACATTTGAAATGTCATAGAGATGGGAGTGGAGTAAGGCTGATGGAAGAGGGCTAACTGCATGCATGATCTGCTTCAATGAGCTTAACAGCATTGCAGGTATCGATTTATTCCAGAACAAAACTGATAACGATCATTTACTTTCTCATGTGTACTTAAGTGATCCAAAAAAAATTACAGGTACCTATATTTATAAATGACCAAAAAGGCAAGAAATTGGCCACTGAGTTTTTATTGTGTTCTGTGGCCTATTGTCTATGTAAGGTGAGAATTTTAATTATTATTAATGGCTAATTCACTCTCGTCCAGAGTTTAAGTCATCAAAAAATTAATCATAAGAACCATAAATTTTCTCCACAAAGCTAATTAATTACGCGTTAACCCATTTCTCTCAAGCGTCTTTTTCTGAATCTTGGTGGGAAATAGTATATTAGGCACATAGTTTAACACATCTATTTGGTTACTGGTGTGGTTATGAATTTTCTTCTAGAACCACATGCAGGAAGGAATACAGCTTGTCATATTATCACACTTGACTGCCAAGTAACTTATTTCTGTTTTCACTTATTTCTGGAATTAAAACAAAATGAAACTAAATAAAAATCACCTTCTATTTTTTTAGCAGAAGAAACCTTTATATACCTGATATTTTAAATTCCACTCAGAAGCATTAAGATGTTGAAGAAAAACTATTTAGGTACAGCAAGGTTATCATAGACAACTATTTAATAGAATCTTCCAATTAAAAGTTTCTTTTCAAGTCATAGTTCAAAGATCATTGATGCACTGATTCTAAAAGGGAAAATAAAGCAATCTGCGGTTATGATCATCGTAGCGTTACTGATTAGTGCTTATCAATAAATTGGAATCACACGGAGAATCACATTTCCCATGATATTTCCTTTTATGTTTCACAGATTTCTCTCACAGGTTAGTAAATGGAAATTGGGCGAGGGGTGGATGGGAGACATAAAAATCTATGGGAATGCATGCAACAAAAATATGCAGTATCACTTCATGTAAACTTCTGCCTTCTTCATGCAAAGATGCCTATAAAAATGGAGACAAATTTTCTAATAGCTGAATTTTACATTAGCTCAGTAACAAAAACTGTTAACCAATTCCATGATTTTGCATGAGCAAGAGAACTGAAATGGTTGAAAGATTTCCAGCATAAGTTTCCATGGCCCAATTATGCAAATTAGATCTCTAAGAATAAAATGAGACAGGTTTATTCCTTGCTTCGGTTTCTTGTTCTTTTGACGAGGGAGCAGAACAGCCCGGTTTTCGGAGGAGGACCCATCAGCATTGGGGCTTGGTTCTTGTGTGTAATTTTTATCTAGGAAAAGAAAGAGAAAGAGAGTAATCTCCCGACACAATACCATTTTCAGAGAATCTCTGTTACGGTTAATAATATTCCCTGAGTCACTAGAACACCACAAGTATAAAATGTAGTTTCAGAGTTTTTATTATTTCAAAAATAATTTTAAGGGAGACAAGAATTTGCATTTAAACCAGATTCCAATGCTCATGGTATTAATGAAAAAATAAAAATTAACCAAAATCACATTTTAAATAACATGTTACGTCCACCCTCACTTATAGTAACACCCCAAAACTCTTTGTTTCCGTGACATGATAATCCAGTATAATTCACTGAGCATTTACACTGGGAAAAGATGTACCGTGGCAGCGTTCAGAAGCCCAGTTACAGCCCAACATCAAGATGCACAGAGTATCAATGCAAGCCTTATTTATCTTGCTAATCAGATTGTTTCTCTCTTTCAACACGAACTGCAAGGTTTAATTTCAAAACAATCATTAGGAATGAAAGTCAAAAGTTAACGTGCATAAAAGGTCAGAAATGATGAACTAGCTTTCTAATTTGTTAATTAATTGGTAATAGAATAGAATCAAATATTGAAAAGTCTGTTTCAAACACTTTGAGAGACCGTTCTAAAGCTACTCGTTTTGATTTCTTTGATATAAAACTACGAATCACCTTAAATGAGACAACCTTAAAGTAGATTATGTCTGCAATTTTCTCTAATTCAAGTCTAAATTAGAGAAGACATTTTACGAATATATGCTATGCTCAAAGCTAATTGAAAGCAATTATCAAAGTGGCATTTTGTCTGTGACTTTAAGATACATTGTAAGATAATAAATGATTCTCATTATGTAATAAAAAGGTCACATCTTGCCTTTGGGCTAGTGACGCTAAGAGTTTTTCAAAAGCAATCGGAGACATTTTCTTTAGAGAACTGTGACTAATACAAGAACCATCGCTTATTAAATATCAGTTGTCACCTGCACAGCGTCCGCATCAGAGATGAGTGTTTCTTTCAAAAAGAAACACCACCTCATTAAAAGCTGCAAAAATATATCTCTTAAAGTGCATCCCTGACATTTTCAAGTTAAAATGAATATCCTTCACTTGTCATTCACTAAGAGTAATAAAACAAAAAAAAAAAAGTACGTCACATGGACAGGATCATTAAAATCGGCACTATGGCTTTTGGGAAATGGAGATTCACCTTACAGTCTAGAAAGACAGAAGTATGTCAAAAACCTGGAAAAATGAACAACTTTATATAAGTCTGTTGGAATCAGGTTATTCTGGGAAGATTCAGTGTTCTTCTCTTTACTGTAAAAATAAATTGCACCTGTAAAAGGCCAGTAGGCTAAGCCAGCCCCAAACTCTTGGATATATGATTTATTTTATTTTTGTTATCTTATGAACTGTGGACTTGATAGCCAGATAGCAAAGATCCCAGGCTGCATACACCTATATAGACTGAAAAAAGATCTCAACCAGGTTTTCTCTCCTAATAATTCAGTTTAGGATTATGCCACTGATTTTTAAATCTCTCTGAACCTTACCTTTATGCCGTATCTAATACATCATCATTCATTCCCTTATTCACTTCACAAACTTTATTGTGCCCCTACTATGCTTCAGACACTATAACAGGAACTTTTAATGAACCATGCACAATCTCTGCTCCCAAGAAATTCTAGTCAGTAGGAAAAAGAAATTTAACAAGCAGGATATTGGCCAGTCTTATTTTTAAAATGATCTAAAACCCATCCTTTTGGTTGTTTGATCATTCCTATGGTTTAAGTACACAACTCTTTTTTTAATCTAATGTTATTTCCATAAAAAATGAAGTTATATATTTATTGTCTATTGTTTATGGAAAGGAAAAACACAACTGGCTGTGTTTTCCTCTTAGGGGAGATAACATGAATGAAACTAGCCTTCATGAAATGCCTATTATGTATCTAAGCTCTTTACCTAGGTTATCTCACTGGAAAATTAAATGTCTCTGTATATTTGAACAGAAGCAAAAAGTACTCTATTAAGGATGAGAATAATTCCAGTTCAAGTGAGTTCTTTGTGTGGTCACAGAAAGTCCAACTGTAGTCTGCAGAAAGCTGTAGAGATTTCACAGTTATTTTAAGTTCAGATTGCCTGTGTCACAAAACGTGGTTAAGAGGGCCTCTGAAGGGCACTTGGGTGACTCAGTCAAACATCCAACTTTTTTAAAAAATATTTTTAACATTTATTTATTTTTGAGAGACAGAGAGAGACAGAGCACAAGTAGGGGAGAGGCAGACAGAGAGGGAGACACAGAATCTGAAGTAGTCTCCATGTTCTGAGCTGTCAGCACAGACCCCGACACGGGGCTTGAACCCACAAACTGTGAGATCTTGACCTCAGCTGAAGTCAGACACTCAACTGACTAAGCCACCCAGGCACCCCAAACCTCCAACTTTTGATCTCAGTTTAGGTCCTGATCTCAGGGATGGGAACTCAGGCCCCGTGTTGGGCTCGATGCTGGGTGTGGAGTCTACTTGAAAAAATAAAAATAAAATAAAATAAAACAAAGGACCTCTGCAGGACTGGAAGGAAGACTCATACGCCTGTCTTATATACATTCCAAACTCATGTGTTATAATTTTTATTTTTTTGAGAACCTGATATCTACTAGGAAAACAAGTACGGAGCAGATTTTATCACTAAAGACTTTAGAATATATTAAGTTTCAGCAATCTGAAGACATGAGCCAAAGAGTTGGCAATCTTTGACTGCTTCCATCTTTCAACAATCAGGCAGTTACTTCTTAGCTGTTTCTCAATACGTCAAACATTCATCGAGCACCAGCTTTAAGCAAGGCAATCTGCAACTTGATTTTGATTAGTTTGGAAGAGAATCTGAAATTTAAAATTGAAAGAGAATTGTGGTCACTCATAAGCAATGGTAATGGGGCTTCTCTAGAAGCTGGGAAGGCTTCGTAAAGTTAGAAGAACATTGCTTTAAAAATGCAAGATAAATACTGTCAGTAATAGAACAGTGCCCTCCTATAAAAACTCTTCACTTCTACATATGACCTATTCCTTTGCAAAGCAATGGTGGCACAAGAGAGGAACTTTCACTGTTCTGCGACTCTCTCTACTTCTATCTTCCTATTACATATTAAGATTTGGCACCTCTAAAACTATAAACATGAGAAAATTTGATTGCAGTTTCAGTTTCAGAAGTATTCAATACGAAATAAAGATGCACACATTGAAACCAGATTAAGGATTACAAGGCAGTTTTTTTGTTTCTACTGTATTATCGGTGTTACAGTGTGAGAGTTTCACTTCATAATTATAATATTGAGTGATAACAAGATTAGAAAATAGTTAAGATTTGACTTTTACCATGTGCTGAGCATTATGCTAACGGTTCTTACAAGTTATTCAGATGCTACCTGTTTCATCCATCTCTTTGAGTTGCCCTAAACCAAAGTCTATTCCCATAAAAGTATTATTGTTGAAGAGCATAGAATTGAAGTATCATTTCATAAAAATGATAGAATAGGGGTTTATATCTCATAGCAGTAAACTGTGTCTACTCCTATTGGACATTCATGTTCTCTATAAAGGACTTTCTTTAGCCCAGCTAAAACTGAGGTAAGAGAGTAATCTTTCCTGACTCATTCTCCAGGCAAGTTTGGTGTGACTCACTGGTATTTTCTTTCCTAGCTCACCGTTCTCTAGCACTGAATATTCTCACCACCCTTTATTACACAGAGTGATGTTTCCCTTCCTCAGGTTATCTGAACACCTTGTTCAACACAGACTCCCTGCAGGCCCTGGTTACCCACCTAAGTGCTTATCGAGCTTTGCGATAAGAGAGCTTTCAAGATCGCAGTGTAGGAAGAGCCTGAACTTACCTTCTCCCATGGAGATACTAGATTTGCCACCACGTAAGGATCATTTCCTTCTGAAAAATATCTGAAAATGACATAAACTGCTCTCCACAGCAAAGGATAAAAGAACCACAGTGAGATGGGAAAAACCCCTCCCCTGGCACAGCAACGCACAGTAGAGACGGATGTCACCAGACAAGCGCTTCTCCTGGAGAAGCAGGAGGCAGGGATTGGTTCCTAACATTGAGTACCCTAGCTTCTGGGATCTGAACCAGAGAGATGAACCCCAGAATGTATGGCTTGGAAAACCAATGGGGTTGACATTTAGGGTTCCAGAGGTAAAGGAAACTGAGATCCCCCTCTTGAAGGGCTTATATGCTGTCTTCCTTGCTTTGAGACCCAGCACAACAACAGTACTAGAAAGCACCTACACTATATGTGAGGAAGATTCATTTACTGATCTAGAGGCATTGGCTAGAGGGGCAGGGGACAGTTGAAATGCTCTATGGAGACAGAGGCATTGGATAATAGATGTCACTGTTGCACTTTCCACATAGTCTACTAGCACAAGTGGATGAGCTTGGATATGGCATTCTCCTGCTGCCTTGCTGAGATGGACAGGGGCAAGTGGTTGTGGTACTTGGTGAGGCAGGAGGACATTGGTAGTTACAGTGTTCCCCCTTCCCCTGACTGGAGCAGGTGAGCACAAACAGTCATGGAGTCCTCCTGCTCACTAGCTGAAGTCTGGGAACAGGGGGGATTGTAACACTCCCCTGCCCTCCAACTGGCAGTGGTGAGTATGAGTGATCCTGGTATTCTTCCATTCCCAGCCTAAAACTGTTGTGCATGCACAGACATGGCACTCTCCGGCTGCTGTGCTGAAACCAAGTGGGCACACACAATCTACACATTTGGATGCCCCTTGAACACTTTGCCCTGGTGACCAGAAGGCCTGGCATTTCAGAGCTCCACAGCACTGTGACAATTGGAAATACAGTTTTTGGCAGTCTACCACTCTGAGGGCACTGCACAGACACAGCCCTTGTCTTTGGGTGAAAAAGGCCTACATCTAGAGGCTAAGAAGCATTCCCAGGGAATGTAAGTGGGGAGACACCATTCTTGAGCATCACCTTGACCTGCTACAGCTCCATAAAACTTCCTAGAAAGGAGCTTCTACACTTATCTGAAACCCCAGTTATGCAACTGTCACCCAGGGGACATCTCCAGAGGACATCTAGGGGACCTCTCCTGGTGTGTAGACTAGCAAGGAATTCATATGTGGCCCCATAGACTGTATACATTTTAATCCTTTAAAAGCTGTTTCCTGAAAGTAGATGCCAAATGAGATTCCTCCTCTTGAACTGCTGACAGGTCTTGGCACACACTCAACAATGGAGACATATCAAGAACAGATTATGTGGTTTAGAAAATCACAAAGGTTCAAGAGACAACCAAAAGCTAGAGCAAGGTTAAATAAGAAGGATCATCACCTACACAAGGCCACTCCTTCAAGACTGGGAGAGGTAGCTGTTTCACCTAAAATATAAAAACAAACACAGAGTTCAACAAAATGAGAAAACAGAGAAATATGTTTAAAATGAAAGGACAAGACAAAACCTCAGGAACAACAAACAAACAAGCAAGCAAAGAAACAAACAAACCTTAGTGATATAAAGATAAGTAATTTACCTGATAAAGAATCCAAGGAAATGATCACAAAGATTCTGATGGAACTTGAGAGAAGAAAGGATGACCATACAAAAACTTCAACAAAGAGATAAAATCACATGGAAAAAAATAACAAACAGAAGTTACAGAGTTGAAGGATAACTGAACTGAAAAATACATGAGAGTGAAGTAGAAGAACAGATCAGCAAGTGGGAAGATAAATCAATGGAACTCACTCATAACAACAAAAAGGAAAAAAAAAAAAGAATTTTTAAAAAGTGAAGACAGCTTAAGGGACCTATGGAGCCACATCAAGTGATAATATTTGCATTTATAGGGAATCCCAGGAGAAAGGGACAGAAAACTTATTTGAAGAAATAATGGCTGAAAACTTCCCTAATCTAGAGGAGGAAATAGACGTCAAGTCCAAAAAGAAAAGAAAGTTCCAAGTAAGATGTATCCTCAAAGAGCCAAGCTAAGACGCATTATAATTAAAATATAATTAACAGTTAAAGAGACAATCTTAAAAGCAGCAAGGAAAGAAAAAACAAAAACAAAAACAAAAACAAAAGCAACCTTGTTATATACAAAGGAAATCCCATAAAACCATTAGGAGATTTCTCGACAGAAATTTTGCAAGCCAGGAGGTGGCATGACATATTCAAAATGCTAAAAGGAGAAAGCTTTCAGTCAAGAATACTTACTTAGAAAAAAGGCTATCATTCAGATTTTCAGGAGAGATAAAGAGTTTTCCAGAAAAGACAAAGATAAAAGAGTTTATCCCTATTAAACTGTCCTTACAAGAAATATTAGAGGGACTTATTTAAGCTGGAATATAGGGGTACTAATTAATAACAGGAAAACAGACAAAAGTAAAATTTTCACTGTAAAAAGTAAATACATAGTAAAGGTAGTAGATGAATCAGTTATAAAGCTACTAAGAAGGTTAAAAGACAAAAATAGTAAAATTAACTAAAACTACAGTAATTAGTTATATAAAATAAAAAGATGCAAGAAGTGACAGAAAATGTGGGGGATATTGTACAAATATAGAGTTTTTGAATGTGTTCAAATTTAAGTTGCTATCAACTTAAAAATAAACTGTTATGTACATAGTATGGTATATATGTGAATCTCATGGTAAGCACAAAGCAAAGACGTACAATAAATACACAAAAGTAAATGGGAAAGGAATCTAAACATAACACTAGAGTCACGAAACCACAAAGAAAGAAAGGGAGAAACAAAGAGGACCTACAAAAACAGCCAGAAAATAATGGACAATATGACAATAAATACATACCAATCGGTAAGTACTTTAAATATAAATTGTCTAAATTCTGTGATAAAAAGATACAGAGTGGCTGGATAAATTAACAAAACAAAACAAAAGAAAAAAATTAAAACAAGACACATTTAAATACTGCTTACAATAGCCTCACTTCAGAAGGACACACATACTGTAAGTAAAGAAATGGAAAAATATCGTCCATAAAAACAGATATATCAAATAAAACATACCTTAAAACAAAGACTGTAACAGACTGCATAAGGATACAAGGGTCAACCCAATCTTGAGAAATAAGAACAAAGCCAAAGGTATGACGCTCCCTGATTTCAAATATTTACAAAGCTGAAGTATATCAAACGTTATGGTATTGGTAGAAAAAACTGACACATAGGGTCAATGGAACAGAAGAGCGAGCCCAGAAACTAAATTTACACCTATATGACCATGAATTTACAACAAAGGAGGCAGGAATACACGATGGGGAAAGGACAGTTTGTTCAATAAATGCTGTTGGGAAAACCGAACAGCCACATGCAAAAGAATAAAACTGAACCACTGTCTTATACCAAATACAAAAATAAACTCAAAATGCCTAGAAGAAAACATAGGCAGTAAACTCCTGGACATTAGTTTTAGCAATGCTTTCCAAAAGCAAAGGAAAGAAAAGCAAAAACAAACAAACAAACAAACGAACAAAACCCCACACATATGGAATCAAAGTAAAAAGATTCTGCAAGCAAAGGAAACTATTAACAAAGCAAAAAGGTAACCCACTGAATGAGAGGAGACATTTGCAAATCATATATCTGATCAGGAGCTAACATCCAAAATATATAAAGCACTTATAAAACTCAGTAACAAAAAGCAAACCATCAGTCTGATTAAAAAATAAGCAGAGAATGGGGTGCCTGGGTGGCTCAGTCAGTTGAGTGTCTGACTTTGGCTGAGGTCATGATCTCACGGTTCATGGGTTCGAGCCCTGCACCAGTCTCTGTGCTGACAGTTCAGAGCCTGGAGCCTGCTTCAGATTCTGTGTGTCTCTCTCTCTCTATCCCTCCCCTGTTGTCACTCTGTCTCTCTCTCTCTCTCTCTCTCTCAAAAGTAAATAATAAACATTTTTAAAAAATGAGCAGAGGATCTGAGTAGACATTTTTCCAAGAAGACATACAGATGATGAAACGATGCTCAACAATTATCAAGGAAATGGAAATCAAAATCACAATGAGATACCACCTTACACCTGTCAGAATGACTACTACTAAAAGACAAAAAAAAAATAACAAATGTTGGTGAGAATGTGGAGAAAGGGAACCCTCGTGTACAGCTGGTGATAAGGGAAATCGATGCAGTGACTCTGAAAAACAGGATGGAGTTTCCTCAAAAAATTAAAACTAGAACTACCATATGGTCCAGCAATTCCACTTCTGGGTGTTTATCTGAGGAAAATAAAAACACTAAATTGAAAAGATATATGCAGACTTATGTTCATTGCAGCCCTATGTTCATTCACAATAGCCAAGACAGGGGAACAACTTAAGAGTCCATTGATAAATAGATGGATAGGAAGTATGTGATTGACATATCTATCTATCTATCTATCTATCATCTATCTATGTATCTTTCTATATATCAGTATATATGTGTATATATATCCACAGTGGGATACTACTCAGCTTAAACAAAGAATGAAATCTTGCTTTTTGTGACAACACAGATGTACCTTGAGGGTATTATGCTAAGTGAAATAGTTAGAGAAAGACAAGTACCATATGATTGCACTTATATGTGGAATATAAAAAGACAAAACAAATAAACAAAACAAAACAAATCCAGGACTCCTATGTACAGAGAGTACACTGGTGGTTGCCAGATTGGAGAGGGCTTGGGTGGACAGCAAAATGTCTTAAGGGGATTAAGAAGTACAAGACCTCCAGTTATAAAAAACTAACTCATAGGGATGTCATGTGCAGCATGGTGAATACAGTCAACAACACTGTATTAACTTTGTAAGGAGACAGACCAAGATGATGGAGGAGTAGGGAGGACCAAAGTTTCCCTTGTTTTTTTGAATTGAGAGGGACCGAAATAGAGAGATTCTCAACTCCAAGAACCTGGCAGAAAAGGTGTAGCAGCTTACAAGGAACGCAAGAAACATAGACAACGCCCTAAGACCGTGAGTCTAACCGAGAACGGACAAAACGAACTCGGGAAACTGAGCTGGGGGGAGGGTGAGCCGGGGACAGCGGGGAAAGTGTCCAACATCCGAAGGAGAGCTACAGAGAGGAGGAGTCCACCAACATCCAGCCCCTAAAGACAGGGCTTAGGAGGAGAAGCTCTGTGTCTAACAGCAGAACCCAGCAGAACTCTCCTTGTGTGGGACCGCGGACGGAGGCACAGTCAGCCCGCCCGGCCCAGAGTTGCTTAGCCGCCAGCAGCGTGAGGAGGGAGCAATAGCGGGACCTCTGCCACTGATATCGCTGGAGCGGGGAGTGCGCGCCAGGCACCGCTGCTGCCTCCGGCCCCCTGAGCGAACAACCGTGGGATCGCGGGCTGCTGCCAGCGGAACGGGGAGTGCGCGCTAGTCGCTGCTGCGCCCCGTGGAGAGCGAAAAACCGCTGGGACAGACACGCGGCTGCCGGCGGAGTGGGGAGTGCGCACTAGTCGCCGCTGGGGCGCCCGGTGGAAAGCGAAAAACTGCTGGGACCACCTCAACAGGGATTGCGCGCCAGTCGAGCCACCATCCCCTGGAGAGCCGGCGACCTGGGACCATTGCCGCTGCCCGCCTGAGCCCGGATCAGGCGCTAGTCACCGCGGAGGGCCCTGTGGGGTGCGATCAAACGCTGGGACTGCCGCTACCGCGGTCGCCTGAGTGGGGAGTGCGCACAAGTCGCCCCGGCCAGGCGAGCGGGGAGCCCTCAGCGCGACCAGCTGCCAGGGGTGCCCTCAGTCGCCTGTGGAGCACCTCTAACCCTGACACATTTGCAGAAGGTTGGGGGGTGGCAAGCAGGCAGGCGCCCACCTTCCAGTGGACCGCACTGCGCCGGTGCCCATAGCGGAGTAAGGACACAAACAAGGGGGCGAGTGGAAGCCCTGGGACTGGGAACAAAGGACGGAAGGGACGCCATTGTTGTCTTACCGGCCCACAAGCACCAGCCCCAGGAAGTCACTCCCAGAGCCATCCCTGCCTCAGTGGAGAACTCCCGCCTACACTAAACCACGCCCATCTGCACAGGAGTGACACCTCTCCGCGGGAGCTACAGAGGCCAAATCCAGACCGCTGCCTGGAGTAACTCCAGGTCATTTCTTTTTAAAATATATGCTCCCCGTTATTCTTCTTACTGATCCCCACTCCTGAGCTGACTATCCAGAGGCCTGGCTGACTTAAACAAAATCTTATTCCACTCTCTAAAGGCATGTTTTTCATCTCCTTCTGTACTTCCCTTATTCTCTCTCTGGAATAACCAGGCCACATAATCTCACCCGAGCAATTTCTGTCTTCATTCCTTTTTCCTTGTAACCGTCCTTATTCTGATTTCTCTCAGTCTGGATTAAGCTCTTTAGTCACTCTACCCGGGCAAAGACCATTTCCTTCTTTCCCCGGAACTGTCATTATTCTCTCTGTAGACGCTCTGCCACCAGCATAGTACACACCCAGTCCTTACCGTGTAGCTGGTATTTCAGGACATTGTCCTCAGAGTGTCATTTGTTATTCTTTTTGCTGTTGTGAACCGCTTGTCTGTATCATTTGTTAGTACGTTTGAGTATTTCTGTTTTCTGTTTGTCTGTCAGTCCGTTTTCCTTTCCAGGGCAACTTCAAGAAACAACCCAAAACACATCCAGCCAAAATGACGAGACGGAAGAATTCTCCTCAAAAGAATCCACAAGAAGCAGTGACAGCTCAAGAATTAATGAAAACAGATATAAGCAACATAACAGAACATGAATATAGAATGACAATCATAAAACTAATCGCTGGCCTTGAAAAAAGCTTAGAAGAATGCAAGGGGTCCCGCGCAGCAGAGTTCAAGGACCTTAAAAACGGGCAGGAAGAATTAAAGAAGAAATTAGAAGAAATACAGGGGAAACTGGAAGCAGCCACAGCACGGATTGAAGAGGTAGAGGAAAGAGGTAGTGCCTTAGAAGACAAAATCATTGAAAAAGAGGAAGCAGATAAAAAGAGAGAGAAGCTGATCCAGGAACAGGAAAGGAGAATTCGAGAGCTGAGCAATGAACTCAAAAGAAACAATATCCGGATCATAGGAGTTCCAGAGGAAGAAGAGAGAGAGAAAGGAGTCGAAGGGGTTCTTGAACAAATCATTGCTGAGAACTTCACCAACATGAGGAAGGAAAAGGGCACGGAAATCCAAGAGGCACAGAGAACTCCCCTCAGGCGTAACTTGAATAGACCTTCTGCACGGCACATCATAGTGAAGCTGGCAAAATACAAAGATAGGGAGAGAATCCTGAAAGCAGCTAGGGACAAAAGAACCCTAACATACAAAGGGAGACCTATAAGGGTAGTAGCAGATTTATCTACAGAAACTTGGCAAGCCAGAAAGGAATGGCAGGATATTTTCAATGTGATGAGCAAGAAGGACCTGCAACCAAGAATTCTGTATCCGGCTAGCCTGTCATTCAGAATAGAAGGAGAGATCAAGGTTTTTCCCAACAAACAAAAACTGAAAGAATTTATCACAAATAAGCCGGCACTGCAAGAGATCCTGAGGGGCATTCTATGAAGGCAAACCTGCAAAGAACACAAACTGCCAGGGACAGCCTTACAATCATGAAACCTACAGATAATACAGTGACTGTAAGCCCATATTTTTCAATATTAACACTGAATGTAAATGGACTAAATGCACCAATCAAAAGACACAGGATAACAGAATGGATTAAAAAACAAGACCCATCTATTTGCTGTCTTCAAGAAACTCATCTTAAACCTGAAGACACCTTCAGATTGAAAGTGAGGGGATGGAAAACTATCTACCATGCTACTGGAAGGCAGAAGAAAGCCGGAGTAGCCACACTTATATCAGACAAATTAGACTTTAAAATGAACGATGTAATAAGAGATGAAGAAGGACATTATATAATAGTCTCAGGGACTATCCAGCAGGAAGAGCTAACAATTGTAAATATCTACGCACCGAATTTGGGGGCACCCAAATTTGTAAAACAACTAATTACAAACATTAGCAACCTCATCGATAAAAATGTCCTAATAGTAGGGGATCTCAACACTCCACTCTCAGCATTGGATAGATCCACAAATCAGAAAATCTCCACAGAAACAATAGCCCTGAACGACACATTAGAACAGATGGGCCTCACAGACATCTTTAGGGTCCTTCATCCAGAAGCAAAGGAATTTACGTTCTTCTCAACTGCACACGGTACATTTTCCAAGATAGATCACATTCTGGGGCACAGGGAAGCTCTGAATAAATATAAAAGAATTGAGATCATACCGTGTACACTGTCAGACCACAATGCTTTGAAACTTGAAATCAACCACAGGAGAAAGCCTGGAAAATATCCAAGAACATGGCGGCTAAGAAATAACCTACTAAAAGATGACTGGGTCAACCAAGCCATCAGAGAAGAAATTAAAAAATACATGGAAACAAATGAAAATGAAAATACAACAATCCAAACGCTCTGGGATGCAGCAAAAGCAGTCCTGAGAGGGAAATATATTGCAAATCAATAACACAAATTCTAACAGCGCGCCTAAAGGAACTAGAAGCAGAACAAATAAAACAACCCAAGCCCAGCAGAAAGAGAGAAATAACTAAGATCAGAGCACAAATTAACCATATGGAGACAGAAAAGGTAGTGGAACAGATCGATGAAACCAAAAGCTGGTTCTTTGAAAAAATAAACAAAATAGACAAACCTCTAGCCAGGCTTCTCAAAAAGAAAAGAGAGAGAACTCAAATAGATAAAATCGTGAATGAAAAGGGAGAAATTACAACCAATCCCTCAGAGATACAAACAATCATCAGAGAATACTATGAAAAATTATATGCCACCAAACTTGGCAATCTGGAAGAAATGGACAGCTTCCTAAATAGCCATACGCTACCAAAACTCAAACGGGAAGAAATAGAAAAATTGAACAGAACCATAACTAGTGAAGAAATAGAATCAGTTATCAAAAATCTCCCAGCAAATAAAAGCCCTGGACCAGACGGCTTTCCTGCGGAATTTTACCAGACATTTAAAACAGAGTTAATTCCTATCCTCCTCAAGCTGTTCCGAAAAATTGAAACGGAAGGAAAACTCCCGGACTCATTCTATGAAGCCAGCATCACTTTGATTCCCAAACCAGATAGAGATCCAGCAAAGAAGGAGAATTACAGGCCAATATCCCTGATGAATATGGATGCAAAAATTTTCAATAAGATACTAGCAAATCGAATCCAACAACACATAAAGAGAATTATCCACCATGATCAAGTAGGATTCATCCCTGGGTTGCAGGGCTGGTTCAATATTCGCAAATCAATCAACGTGATACATCACATCAACAAAAGAAAAGATAAGAACCATATGATCCTGTCAATAGATGCAGAAAAAGCATTTGACAAAATACAGCACCCTTTCTTAATAAAAACTCTCGAGAAAGTCGGGATAGAAGGAACATACTTAAACATCATAAAAGCCATATATGAAAAGCCCACAGCTCATATCATCCTCAATGGGGAAAAACTGAAAGCCTTCCCCCTGAGATCAGGAACACGACAGGGGTGTCCACTCTCGCCACTGCTATTTAACATAGTGTTGGAAGTATTAGCATCAGC
The DNA here is from genome assembly GCA_030068075.1 of Paguma larvata. Classification (NCBI taxonomy): domain Eukaryota; kingdom Metazoa; phylum Chordata; class Mammalia; order Carnivora; family Viverridae; genus Paguma; species Paguma larvata. The sequence goes on from CM057834.1 coordinate 43,552,537, forward strand.
AATCAGACAACAAAACTTTGTAAGGAGACAGACATTAACTAGATATCAGGGTGACCATTTTGCAATATATACAAATGTCAAATCATTATGTCGTACACCTGAAACTAATATAATGTAAGGCAATTATACCTCAATAAATAAAAAGAAAAGAGCAGAAAAGCATTCTCATACAATTAAAATAGAGGTGAATTTACTTTCTCTTTAAGGAGTTAGTTCTCAGGTCTGCTATGAAATTCATAATTTTTTCATAATTTTTATATTATCTAATTTTATCCTCCAACAACTTTTGGACATCTATGTCCACATCTTTAGATTTCAGTAGATGACAAAAGTTTCAGTTCTGTAACTGGCGTTACCCAGCTCATGTTGGTGAGTCCAAGACCTGGGTTTGGGAGCTGACTCTCCAACCTCCCATGCATTCCTCCTTAACTCCTGCATCTATGCCTTTGTGCCAGCTATTGCCCTGGAGAACCTTCCCTCTTTTTCCTGCTAATGAAACATAGATTCCTGTCCTCCCCAGCTCAAATCATGTATTACTGTGAAATTTCAAAGAATAGGGATAAAAATATTCTAAATGCCCTTTGAGAGGGAAAACAGGTGACTTACTGAAAAATAAAAGTCAGCATGCCATCAGGTTTTTCAAAAACATTAGTGCTAGAAGAAAATGGAGATACACCGCCAAACCCCAGAGGAAAAGTTAATTTTACAGTTAAGTTAATTTTACCGTAGAATTCTATACTTAGTTAATGTATTGATTAAAGGCAATGGTACAATGAAAACATTTTCGGTCATGAAACAATTGAGAGAGTTTACCTTTTATAGGCCCTTTAAAACATATTTAAGGGTATTCTCTAGCAAAACAAACTCATGGCCTAAGAAAGAGGTTGAAAAAACAAGAGGATCCAGTGCCAGCACTAGGTGCTGGTAAGGATGTATAAAAATAGGAACTCTCCGACATTACTAGTGGGAAGACAAAACGCTACAGCCACTTTGAAAGATGATTTGGTAGTTTCTTATAAAACTAAACATACTCTTATCATAGGGTCCAGAGTTCACACTCCTTGATATTAATCAAATTATTTGAAAATATGTCTGCACAAAACCTTGCACATGGATGTTTATAGCAGCTTTATACATAATTGCCCAAACTAGAAGCAACCAAGACGTTCTTCAGTAGGTGAATGGATACATCAATTACGTAGTTCCAGACAATGGAATAGTATTCAATGCTAAGAAAGAAATGAGCTATCATGCTATTAAAAGACATAGAGGAACCTCAAATATATATTACTAATTGAAAGAAGTCAATCTGGAAAGACTACAAACTGTAGGATTCCAACCTATTACCTCTGGAAAAGGCAAAACTACGGAGAAGTAGAAAAAAATTAGTGGTTACCAGGTATTATGGGGAAGAGGGATGAAAAGATGGAATACACACAAGGTTTAGGGCAGTGAAAATACTCTGCATAATATAATATTGATAAACACATGTTATCATACATGTGTCCAAACCCATAAACTGTGGAATAGTAAGAGGGAAACTTAATATAAACTATGGACTCTGGGGAATGATGTGTCAGTATAGGTTCAATGATTTTAGCAAATGTAACATTTTGGGAAAGGAGGTTATGCACATGTTCAGGCAGGGGGTAACCTAAAAGTCTTCTTAAAAATTAAGTCTATTAAAAACAACAACAGGGGCGCCTGGGTGGCTGAGTCGGTTAAGCGGCCGACTTCAGCTCAGGTCATGATCTCACGGTGAGTTCGAGTCCCACATCAGGCTCTGTGCTGATAGCTCATCAGAGCCTGGAGCCTGCTTCAGTTTCTGTGTCTCCCTCTCTCTCTGCCTTTCTCCTGCTCACGCTCTGTTTCTATGTCTCTCAGAAACAAATAAACGTTGAAAAAAAAAAAAGTTCTTAAAAACAACAACAAAAAACAGGTGATTCAACCGAGACCTAGGATGATAGATTTGCAAACCAACAAACAGAAAAAACCTAGAAACAAACACCCAGAGAAGGGCTTTTACCATATAAAGAAAAGGAGCGGGCACAATAGATCAACTGATATATTTTAAAAAAATGAGAAATATTATAATGAAGATTTTGCAAAGAGAGAAGAAAAGAGATTCTAAAAGCTTTGTAGGAAAGGCAATACAATTACTTGGTTCTGCAATTGACAACATTTTCATAATCTCAATGATTATATATTTGTTTTGGTTTAAATAAAATCATTTTTTTCTCAAGCAGAAGCGCCTAACCGTTAAAAGTCAGACTGCTTGGGCCCACTACTTCCTATCTGGAGACTTGGGGCAAGCGACTGTGATTCATTTCCCTCATTAATACTATAGAGACTTTAACACAGTGTCTGTTTCATTGGTTTCTTGTTCAGACTAAATGAATCCATGCACACAAAAAGCTTAGAATGTTACCTGGTACATAAAAATCACTCAGTACATATTCACTATTAGCAAGAGAGTTAAATGGAGTGATGTAAGTGTGTTAAAAAACACTTTTCTATATATCAGGTAAATACAATACACCTAAAACTAATAAGTGAAAAAAAGAGCAAAGCAGATTTCTTATAGATGTAGAGTAAATGATAAGAAAAAAAAATAATTCAAAGAACAGACCTGGTGACACACAAATGATGGGACAGAGGCTCCATATTTTTCTTGCAAGACTATACATTCTGCTTTTTCTTCGATGTGCATCTATTATTTTGGTACCAACATTTAAAAACGTAACAACAACAAAAACCCCTCTGCAGGTAACTGTCTAGCACTCTAGTGTTCTGGTTCTCAAATGTGGCCTACAAACCAGGAGCACTGACATCACTGTTAGAAATGCAGACTCCTCAGCCCCAGCCCAGGCTTTCTTTTTTATTAAAAATTTTTAAATGTTTTTTGTTGTTGTTGTTTTTTTTTTTTTTTTTTTTTTTAAGAAAGAGAAAGAGAGAGAGAGGGAGAGACACTGAGCATGAGCGGGGGAGGAGTAGAGAGACAGGGAGACACAGACTCTGAAGCAGGCTCCAGGGTTGGAGTTGTCAGCACAGAGCCCAATGTGGGGCTTGAAGTCACGAGCTGTGATCATGACCGAGCCAAAGTTGGATGCTTAACTGACTGAACGACGCAGGTGCCCCTCAGACTTTCTGAATCGGCTTCTACTTTATAACGAGATTCCCCATGTGATTTTTATGCACCGTTAACTTTGAGAAGTCCTCTCTATTTACTGTTGTCACTTTACTTCTCTTCCGAAGGGATCAGACCAATAACAATCTGTTGACCGACTGGTGGACTGGTCTTCAGCTCTTTATACTAACACCTAAAACCTATGGCTAAAAAATAAACTAATTTATCCTAATTTAATTAGCTCTATTGTTAATCTACTAGGTACCAGCGTACTTCCTCTTAATACTTGGGACTTTCAAGTTGAATAGACATTTTTTTAAAACATAATTAAGGTGCGTATAGTCTACTGATGATAGCATATGCAGGGGCAGAATGTGATATGCAGTGTGCTACCGAGATATTCTCAGGGTGCAAAGGGGCACAAAACAATGGCATTTAGATCATGATGTAAAGATAGGATATAATGAAACCCAAGTAGCAATATCATTCTGGAAGCATAGATTAGAGGCTGGATGCCACACCAGGGGCAGGGAGAGGAAATGGGAGGTTAATATAATAACCTGGAAAAGAATTGAAATGGAGTTTTATTGTGGCAATGGCAATGGGAATGGAGTAGGGGGCAGATTCAAGAGGGATCAAGGAGCTACAACCCTATAGAACGTGTGGAGTATTAGAAAAGGGTAAAGTTCTAGAATGACTTCTGTGCTTTTAGTTATGTTCGCTATGTGTATGGTGATGCTTTTTAATAGATAGAGATGCATTTTTGGCAAGAATGGGAACCAAGAAGTTGGTGAACTCTCTGTTGAGTGTGACATTCTGAAGGTGAGGTTCAGTGCCTTTCAGATATGTAGGTCTGGTGTTCAGAAGGGAGAACAGGTCTTCCGACAGATTTGGGTGTGATGAACCTATAATAACATCATTCACTGAGAATAGAATACTGAAGGACGTGTGGCCAATACGAATATCAGATATTAGACCATGGAACTGTGGAATGCTGACATTTAAAGGTGAAGCAGAAGAATGATATCCTATGAAGCAGTATGAGTACTAGTAGCCTGAGGTGTGAGAGAAAACCTAAAAAGAAGTGCCAGGAAATAAACATTCCCACCAGTCAATCTGTAGTGTGGCTGATTCCTCTTGTATTAATGAGTGCAAGGGGTTCCAATTAATTGCATCTATCTAGGCTAGTCATGGCTCAGATTATCACAATGGTTTGCACAGAAGTGATATAAGCTCCTAAATTGTTATAGTATTTCTAAATCCAGAAATAATTATATTTTAGAGTTTTACACAGTAGGATGTTTAAGTAGTTGCTTATGTAACTTGGTGGTTGGCAAGTATTTCCTGTAAAGCATCTTCTGCTTAGATGTTAAATATTTTAGGTTTTGTGGGCCGTGGGGTCTCTCTAACTACTCATCTCTGAGTTTGTCAGAGTTAAGTATCCATTGACTATGTATGCATAAACAGCTAAGATTGTGTTCCACGAAAATTTTATGTCTGAAAACTAAAATTGGAATTTTATATAATAATTTTTTAAAATATGATTCTTCTTTTGATTGTTTTCAACCATTTAAAAAAGTAAAAAAAATAAATTTAACTCTTTTACTACACAAAAATAGGCACCGGTCCCGATTTGGCCTAAAGGCCATAACTTGCTGTCCCCTGATGTAATTACAGTCAAATACAATTACATCTAGAATTATGAGGCACAAAGTGGAACATATTTTAAAATTGTGATTTAATGGGTCCATGCCTAGAAGCTGGATAAAAGTGGACATAATTTCATATGGCATATCTTTGATATGCTGATTGCCACCACTCAGAAATCAATCGATGATAAGTTCTGAATTAGAATATATATGAACTCTCCTAATTTTCATAAAGTATCAACTGATCGTGTTTGGTTCAAATGTACAATCTCTTTAGGGCTTTGTACCAGGGTGGCCTTAAAAACATTGTGGTTCTTAGAAAATACCTCAGCAGGTAGTATTTTCCTTTTAAAATTTTCTCCCTGTATCTAGTCAAAATGTTCTTTTCCTGCTTCTTTTCTTTAAGAGTTTATTATCACTGGATTTATTCAGCTACCTTAGAAATGAATGGAGTTCTCAGAGCAAAATAAATGCCATAAAACATCTGTGGGGAGAGCTTAATTTAGCAATTATCTGGAGCATTAAAAGTTACCTAGCTTGGTTCTGGAATAAGATGGTCTGCTTCCAATAATGGAAACCATTTTGAATTCATGCATATAGCTGAGACATATGACAGCGGGAATAAAGAGCATGCTAAATTTTTCAGGTCCATAACTGCCAAAAAGCAAAGCAATGGAAACATAACAATTTTCTAAAATCCCTGCGCCAGCTTCTTTATGATTCTAGTCATTATTTTCTGGAATGGTAGTAATTTCCAAGTTTAATGTTAAAGACTTTGATCTAACATTAAATTCAGATAAATTATTGTGAAGATTTACAATAAAATCATCAAAAAATGGGTTTAAAGAGGTTTACTCACTGATGAAATTCACAGAAATTTTAAATATGTACAGTAATGAGGAAAGAGAAACTTTTTCTTGAAACTGACAGGCTCTTTGGCTACAGTAGGAAGGAAATACTTATATGTGGATTTGAAATCACTTTTAAGATATAAATTTGGCTCCCTTTTCCAAATATTTTATGGTTATAAGTTGGTTGCCAGGGAAGGCCAACATTTAAAAAAAACCTTTTTATGATATTTCCATGTCTCTATAGAGAAATTATACCTACGACATTAACATAGTAACTGGTTTTCTTTCCCAAGGGCCTCTCCAAATCTTTGGTCATATGGAGAAAATGAAAAACAAACAAACAAACAAAAAACAAAAAGTAGATAAAAGTAAAAACAGGACAAAGCTAAAACAACACAAAAAAATCTTCTCTTTGACCATAGCCAGAGAATATTCAAAATATTCACAACTTGTGACTATAGTTTTCTTAATGAATAGTATTTTATATGTCTTTTCTTATGTGGTCTTTTTAGATAGCTTAGGAGTTAAAATCATGGATTGGGAAAAGAGGCAAGGGTTTGAGTGCCAACTTAGCCACTGGCAAGAGGATACCATATTTTGAGCCTCAGTATCCATTTTCTAAAGGAAAATAAGAGTGTGTCTACTTTATAAGAGCACTGAAAGTACCAAATGAGGCTATGTGTAGCATATTATGTGCTTAATAAACATTATTTATTATTTTAGTTTAGCCCAGTGGAAAACATATTTTGTTTACCCCTCTTCTATCTGGAACAAGGCTTTTGGGGTTCCTTGGGTGACAATATGACATGGCATATTACAGACATTTGCCTTCTCTCTGGATAGACCAGAAGCACCTGACTGGATTCCACCCACATTCCAGGCTCCACTCCCACCCAAAGAAAATACCAGAAAAAAATCCATGTGAGACATCTGCTAATCCACAGAAAGTAACTTTTTTTTCTTTTTTTCTTTTTTTTTAAATAAGGGAGAACAATTACCTCATACTAACAGTATGTTGAGAACAAACTTCTTTAATGACCCAGTTCCTAGACTCAACTATACCCTTCACCATTGGGAGCATCGTGGCACTGATTTGAGTTTCTCATCAATGTATTTCATGGTAATCCAACAAACATCTTGACATCCATAAAAAATTGTCATTGCATGGCATTACGAGAATTGACATTCCTAACAATGTGCCTAGGACATTGATTAGACACCATCATTTAGTCGAGTTCAATTGGAGTAGAGAGGAAATAAGCTGATTATTTTCCAGGTTCTCCTGTTATAACAAATTGTTCTATCGTTTATTCAGTTGTTCAAGCCAGAAATCTGGAGCATCTTTTCTGATCTGATTACTAATTTCAGCCACCAAATATTTTCTGTATCTCTTGACTTTTGTCTTTCTATTTCCACCACTCTAAGGCCTGAACAATTACAGAAGTCTCCCAACTTGTTATTGCCTTGCCTTCCAAACCATTTCCCACCCAGAATGATCTTATCACCATGCAAATTTGATCACAGTAGTATCCTGCTTAAAACTCTATTTATAGTTCCACTTGACTCTTAAGCTAAAGCTAAACATCCTTCCTGTGGGTGTCAAGGTCCTGCAGCTCTGATTCCCACTGAATCTCTGGCCTTGTCTCACACCTCCTTTCCTTCTGTTCCACATTCATCATGTCAGTTTTCAGATCCCTCTCACCTTGTGAAGTTCCGTTTGTAAAAGACACTTTTCCCTCCTTATATACTTACTTATGCTCCCCATTCTTTAGTCCTCAAGCCTATTTTGAGTTTCTTTGAAAGTCTTCTTAGACCTTCTTTAATGAGGTCAAATTCATCTATTATACCCTCTCCTAACACCAGTGTCACAGCTCAAAGTACCATGAACTTTTCACTCAGAGGCCTTGCATCATTACTGAAGTCCTGTATTTATGTGATTCTTTGAGTAATGTATACCCATACTGAGTTCAGAAACCATGTTCTTGTTGTTTTATTTTGTTTTCTCTCCATTGTAACATTCTAGGGCAAAATATCAGTACCTTCAGAGAGAAGATATTCAATAAACATTTCTTGAAGAAATGAAAAAAAAAAAGAAGTTACTGACATTCTCAACTTGGCTTAGATGAAACAGTTGTATTCTTCCCTTAATTTTATTTTCTGATTTGAAAATCATCTTTAATATTATCTATGTCATTACCAAATATCTTTTCCCATTCCACTGGTGGCCTTTTAGTTCTGTTGATTGTTTCATTTATAGTGCAGAAGCTTTTTATCTTGATGAGGTTCCGATAGTTCATTTTTGCTTTTAATTCTGTTGCCTTTGGAGATTGAAGTAAGTAAGAAATTGCTGCGGCTGAGGTCAAATAGGTTGTTGTCTGCTTTCTCCTCTAGGGTTTTGATTGTTTCCTGTCTCACACTCAGGTCTTTCATCCATTTTGAGTTTGTTTTTGTGTATGGTATAAGAAAGTGGTCTAGTTTCATTCTTATGCATGTTGCTGTCCAGTTCTCACAGCACCATTTGTTAAAGAGACTGTCTTTTTTTTCCACTGGATACTCTTTCCTGTTTTGTCAAAGATTAGTTGACATATCAGATAAAGGGCTAGTATCCAAAATCTATAAAGAACCAGCAAACTTCTCACCCAAAAAACAAATAACCCAGTGAAGAAATGAGCAGAGGACATGAATAGACCTTTTTCTAAAGAAGACATCCACATGAAACGATGCTCAACATCACTCATCATCAGAGAAATACAAATTAAAGCCACACTAGGATACCACCTCACACCAGTCAGAGGGGCTAAATTGAACATATCAGGAGACTATAGATGCTGGCAAGGATGTCGAGAAATGGGAATCCTCTAGCACTGTTGGTGGGAATGCAAACTGGTGCAGCCACTCTGGAAAACAGTGTGGAGGTTCCTCAAAAAATTAAAAATAGAACTACTCTATGACCCAGCAATAGTACTGCTAGGAATTTACTCAAAGGCTACAGTAGTGCTGATGCATAGGGGCATATGTACCCCAATGTTTATAACAGCACTTTCAACAATATCCAAATTATGGAAAGATTCTAGATGTCCATAAACTGATGAATGGATAAAGAAGATGTGGTTTATATACACAATGGAATACTACTTGGCAATGAGAAAGAATGAAATCTTGACATTTGCAGCAACGTGGATGGAACTGGAGGGTATGTATTATGCTAAGTGAAATAAGTCAGTCAGAGAAAGACCAATACCATATGTTTTCACTCATATGTGGATCTTAAGAAACTTAACAGAAGACCATGGTGGGGAGGGAACCGGAAAAATAGTTATAAAGAGGGAGGGAGGCAAACCATAAAGAGACTCTTAAATACAGAGAACAAACTGAGGGTGGATGAGGAGTTGGGGGAGAGGGGAAATTGGGTGATGGGCATTGAGGAGGGCACTTGTTGGGATGAGCACTGGGTGTTGTATGTAAGCGATGGACCACAGGAATCTACCTTCAAAACCAAGAGCATACTTTACACACTGTATGTTAGCCAATTTGATAATAAATTATATATTTAAAAAAAATCTCTAAAAATTTTTTCCCAAATGTTCTCAAATGAAACTTGTGCAAATCTGTTCTGAATATTCAAGAAAATAGAAACAAATATTACTAAATTCTTAGTGTATTTTTATTATGATTTTTTTAAGTTAAAGTTTTGTTTGAAATTGGTAAGCCATCCAGGGAATATCTCTATGAAACTCTGGACCCAGGTCTTTGTAGTTGATAAGAAGGCTGACTCAAAACTTTCAACACTGCAGTATATTGTCTTTTGAGGAAAAACTCAGAATATTTTCTAATTTTAACCATAAAGTCAGAGGAAATGAATAGGTAGATAAGATAGGATCACAAGGCAAATGTGGGAGAAAAGTTACGCCTTGTGATTCTGTAGTTTGGATCTACCAGAAGGATGACCTCTAAATGTTCTGGTAGAAAAGAAATCAAATCTACATATTAATTTGATGATGCCCATCAACTAGGAGACACTAATAACTATGCATTCTAAAGGTGTATCTTCAATTTGAACTAGACCTAAGTATAAATAAAATAACTACTGGTACTCTTGAAACTTAGTAACAACAGTATAAGTGCATACAGTTTGATCATTTTTAACACATTTAACCATCCTGAATCACATCAATAGAAATGCAAAAGTTATTACATACTTAGTAGATTTCTCATTTCAATTTTTGATCTTTTATGTTTTTGGACACTGTGTCCAGTTTGGGTTAGGAGTAATTATCAAAGAATATGAATATGAAAGATACTATCAACTAAAATGAAAAAAAACTTGTCTAAGTTTATTTATCTATTTAGTGTTTACATTGATTTACTTTTTTTAAATATAATTTAGTGTCAAATTGGTTACCATACAACACCCGGTGCTCATCCCAACAAGTGCCCTCCACTCATTTTCCCCTCACCTCCAACCCGCTTCAACCCTCAGTTTGTTCTCAGTATTTAAGAGTCTCTTATGGTTCGCCTAAACTTGTCTAAATTTAAACCAAGAATTATATTAATTCAGATTTCCACGTGAGGAATAAGAATGAATTAGGTTTATTTCATAGTATTTAGGTTGAATGTATTCAAGAGAAAAAGTATCAAAAACGTAGGTCTAACTGTAAACATAATGTTTGGGATAACTTTTAAAACATACTATGGTAAGAAAAAATTCTTTAAAAGATTTTAGTGCAAAATGCAATCAAATCTAATCAGTTTGGCATTAATTAAGCTCTAATAATGTACTTCAGTATCTCTCCTAAGTAGTGTGATCCGTTTCCCCTTCATCCAGGTCGATTTGTGCACATTACGGTGTCATCATAATTTTAAAACATACTGAGAAAATGACAGAGCTGCAAAATTAAAATAAATGATTAATGGTATTTTTTTTCATGTTTTGTACTAATAGGTATTACCGAGCCTTTAAATTAATAGAGCTGTCAAGCTCATAGGTGTTACAAATCCAGCAATGAACCAAAATGGAAATTATATATTCCACAGACACCTAAAGATGACACTTTGGAATATTTTAAAATTTAATTAGTAGGTGCAATTGTTTTGTTCCCTGTAACCACTGCAAATTAATTGGAAATTAGTCACAACCAATCCTTTTTTTTTAACAATCTGAAATGAGGAGATTGGTGCTTTACACCTTAAGAGTCTTGTTTGGGGGCCAGAATGCACACAAGCAGTAAATTGCATTGTCAATTACAAAAACAACAACTGTTGTGAAATTAGGAAAAATTATGCACAGGTAAACAAAACTAATTAATGCATAAGTAACAGGGGAACACACAAAATAACGCCCAACTAAACATTAGCATGCGAATCTTTGGGAAAAAAAAAAGGCTTAGAAATGCAAATTTATGCAAAAGCATTTACTAATGGAGTCTTAAGTAAAAGATGCTTTCAGTTTATGTTTTATTTAACTGCATTTGGAGTCTTACTACCACTCACACCTTAAAAAATATATACCTGCTAAACAGCAGTTTGCTTTACTCAAATATATTTCAAGATGGCAGAACACTCCTAGTTAATTTTTCTATTCTTCAAAGTATCCACATTTAGAATCATTAAATAACAAATGGTGGTATATTCTTCTTTACCTTTATCCCTCTTGTCTATATAAATATTAAGTAAAATGCAATTTCCAGGTACATGAAGAAAATATGCATTATCTATGTATATCTGTTAAGCATTTTCCTACTGATAATTTATGGGTTACTCTTTTTCTTCCATTACTAAAAATATACATGACTCCTTGTCTGTTTTGCCCAGCCCTTTCTAAAGTAACCATAAGTTAAGTTATGATAGCTGCATAACTTTTAGTGAAAACATAGTATTTTTTTAAATTTCCAAAACAAGAATAATTTCTAAAAAAACACTGGTGTATTAAACACTACTTAATGCTATTTAATCAATTTAGGGGCATCTGGGTGGCTCAGTCAGTTAAGCATCGGCTCTTGATTTCGGTGCAGTCACGGTCTCTTGGTTTGGTGGGCTCTGTGCTGACAGCATGAAGCCTGCTTGGGATTCTCTCTCTCCCGTTCACTCTCTGTCCCTCCCTGGCTCATGCTCTCTTTCTCTTTCAAAATAAATAAGTAAACATAAACAAAATAATGGTAATCGATTTAATGCAAGAATCTTGGGAACATCAAGAGTGAGGTAAACTTGCAGATAACTTTCACAGCACTATTCCATTTGGATGAGTTTTAATATAATTTTCCCTTTAGAAAATTATTAAGGATATTAAATGTTATGGTGAAATGATGTCCTTTTCCAATATTAGTTTATCTGTAAATGATTATAGGAAAACAACAACAACAAAAGTATATTTTCTGTAACACTACAGAAAAGATCTCAAAAAGATATCAAATTTTGAGGTGCCTGGGTCGCTCAGTTGGTTAAGCGCCAGACCTTGGCTCAGGTCATGATCTCATAGTTCGTGGGTTCAAGCCCCGCGTCAGGCTCTGTGGTGACAGTTCGGAGTCTGGAGCCTTCTGCAGTGTCTGTGGCCCTCTCTCTCCGCCCCTTCCCTACTCACACTCTCTCTCCCTCATGCGCGTGCTCAAAAATAAATAAATATTAAAAAATTAAAAAAAAAGATACCAAATTTTGTCCCACCCTAAAAAAACATTGGTTTATCTTTTTTTTCCTATATGACTCAAATAACAGGGAACACTATATATTAAATATAATAATACTTAATATAAACCATAAAATAACTAATACTTTCTTAGTGTTTCAAAACGTGCTGCGCAATAATTTTCAACAACTCTTCAATACTTTCTTGTGATTTGCAGGTAGCTGGTTTCAGGAATAAGGAAATAGTTTCAAGAAGATTAAGCAATTTTCTAAAGTCCAGAGGTCACTGATACAACAAATACACAGCACTAGACCCTGGCCTCTATTTTTGTTTTCTATCCATTGAGATATATTTATTTTGCACAGTAATCTTCCCAAGCAGTTTTTTCCCCTCCCTCCTTATTGAAATCCCATAAAACATTGCTTTCAAGGAGTGAAAAACATTTTTAACTCTAGTCCACAATGAATTTCTGCTAAAGTGCTAGAAAAGTTTACTATTTCAGTTGTAGATATTAGTTTGCTCAAAATAACTTTTAAAATATTAAGCTTAGAATGTGTTTCAAATAAGAGGCTGATATACAGACATTTTAATAAAATGGTTGAGATTCCATAATAAAAATGATAAAGCTATTTGGCTTCTAGTTTATTTTTAGTTCCCAGGTTTGTGATCAGTTAATTTAGGTACTGGGTATAAGGGGATCCACCCATCTACCATAAATATAAGCAAATTCGAGCTATTTTCCTACTTCCTAAATTCTCTCCATTATCTTTATAAATATTCTCATGTATGTTTATAGTTGGCCTTTAGTAACTTCTTGTCAGGAAACACAGTTCCATCCACAATATGCCTATAGCCATATCTGTTGTATCTCTAGCAATCAAGAAAGATATAGGCACATAAACTATGGAGAAAAGCAAACCATCCACTACTATTATATTTTCTAAATATGATATTATGTGAAATGCTCATTTCAAAGATATTCCCAAGTAGAAAAGACTCTCATGGTATTCAACTTTACGAGTGGATTCAAAGGGCCATTAAAACAATCTTTTCTTAATATGGTTTATCTTAATGCTCAGCGTAAGTGTCCTACACTGAGTTTGCTGTGGTTACGGCAGCTAGAGAAAGTCCAAGTGTCAAAGAGTCTCAAGCCTGGCTCTTTGTTTTACCCTTGAGGTCCTTTACTCAATACTATACATTACAGAAAGCTTCGGAGACACTGTATTACCTTCTCTCTGAACATTTTACCCTTTGGCAAACAAGCTTAATCAACTGATGACCAGTCTGGGAGTAGAAAAACAAGTTAGGAACAGACCCAGTCTTATAACTCTTTGCTTGGTGACCTTGGACATTGAACTAACCACACTGCCATAGTCTAAAAACCTCTTATACAATCACATAACTTACTTGGAATAGTCTTAATATATGTTTTCCTATAGACAGAGTAATCTAAAAAACACATCTCATGTAGTGATCCACATCATAACTAGTTTAGAGAAATACCCAAAACTTTATGGTTGAGTATAAAAACTATACCTTTTTGATCCATTATTGTCATTCAAACAAGGTAAATGCTGTCTCAACTACTTACATGAAAAACACAAGAATGGAAAAATAATCCATGAAGTTTTCTCAAAATGAGAAATCTAAAAGATTTAAGATTCAATTTTAGTGAATTTCTTAGACTGACTTAGTTGTTGTTTTGTTGTTGTTGTTGTTGTTTTAAGAAATACAGAAATGGGAATTATGCTATAAAGTCTCCCCATGGGCAGATAAACACTTCTGGCTAATATGCCAACCTGATGGAGACTATTCACACAGACCTCAAAATAGCCAAACACAATAACATCTAAGGAGAGTGGTGACATTTTCAGTTCTACTCAAGAAGGAGTAAGCAAACTTCACCCTAACAGCAACTACAAATCCTACATAGAATATATAGAGCAGCTTTTCTGAGGATGCTGAAAGCAAATGACAGCAAATGGACCGAAGAAGGAAATCAGAACATAAAATGTCACTAAACCAGTGACGTGTTTTCTGTTTTTTCTCCCCCCTCTCACTTCCTAGCCAGAGATCTTGGAATAGAGGAGGAACACAAAAAAGCTATTCCTTAAAGTTGTATACAATCTCCTGAGTTTACCCCTGACCTTTGTATGGATAACTTTGTTTTTCAGAAGCATATTGACAACTAAAAGAACCAAAATAGGGAAGAGACCACTATCCAGGTTCCACACAAGCGTAGCGATCTTGTAGATGTAGAACGAATCTGAGTAACACTGCAAAGGCTTTGAATGTTGAACTGACACTGGAAACCCAACTCACAGGAAGCAGCTCAGGATTTGTGACCTGAACCTAACTGGACCCATTAGGCCACAACAATGACACATCAACATTCTCCATAAGAATTAAAAACAAAAACAAAAACAAAAACCCAAGCATTTCATAACATGATATTTAAAATGTTCAATATACAATTCAAAATTTCTCAACATATGACGATCCAGGAAAATCTCAAAAACTCACAAAGGAAAAGATAGTCAATAAGGTAAACCCTAAAATGATAGAAGTGTTAGAGTTACCAGACAAGGGCTTTAGAGCAGCTACTATAACCATGCTCTAAGACATAATGATAGATATTCCTAACATGAAAAGAAAGATAGAAACTATTGACTAAAAAAATAGAGGAAATTAAAAAAGGAACCAATAAAAATTTTACCAATGAAAAATACAATGAGATAAAAAAAATTACTTGCATGGGCTCAAGAATCCAACAGAGATAAAGGAGGAAAAAGTCAGTGAACTTGAATAAAGATGAGTAAACATTGTTCAGTGTGAATAACAGAAAGAACAAAGAGAAAAGAAAAAAAAATACGGACACTCAGAGATCTATGAGATACTACTTAAAGTATCTAAAATATGTCATCATAATTTTAGAAGGAGAGGAGAATGAGTATGGTCCTTAAATTAATATCTGAAGAAATAATGGCTGAAAACTTTCTAATTTGGCAAAGACATAATTCTAAAGTTTCATGAAGCTCAGAGAAACTAAAACAGAATTAGCTCAAAGAAATCCATGCCCAAACCCACTGAAATCAAACTACTGAAAACTGAGGACAAAGAAAAAATCTTGAAAGCAGCCTGAGAAAATGATGCATTACATATTGTGAAGCAATGATTCAAATGACTAGATATCTCATCCAAAACCACATTATGTAAAAGACACTATGCGATATATGAAGGGGAATTGAGGATGAGTCTTAAAATGCCTACAATTAAGTCAGAAGAGCTGGATACATACATGCGTAGCCGAAATATTAGACTGTGCACTGCAAAGGCATCAAGACGATATCAACAGAGAGCCACAGAAGTACAAAGGATAAGGCAAATATTTCAGACAGATGGGGAGTTAAAAAGGCTTCATGAGGAAATTGCTGCTAGGCTTGGCTTCGAAAGAAGGAATTTTATTTTATTTTTAGTATACATATATTTATATGTCTCATTGCCTTTCAAAAAGATTTTGTAGTAAATTATAAAAATACATACATCCCAATAGGATAGGGTAATTAATTCAGGCAATCTGAATAAAAGGGAAAATAAGTATATCAAAATAATAAACCATAGGCTCAATGAAAGAAATGCCAACCATGGGTCCTATAGAATTGCTGGAAGAAATCAGAGATTTGCTGGTAGGCTGCTTGGAGGCCAGAAGAATGAGTATATTTCTAACCTCATTCTAAACAAAATAGGAAATGGGGATTTTAGGTACAAAATTAATAGGGAGGAGTAGAAAGCCCCTGGAAAGTGGTCCCTATGAAGCATGGCAGCTTCGGGAGAATTATTTAATGCAATCAGAAGGATTCTAAACTTTATTTTGTGTGAAACAAGGAGGCATTGAACTCTGAGATCCGGGAGTAAAATGATCATTGTTGTTCAGTAGTAATTCTGGCAGTGATGTGATGGATTGCTCTGGCTATACTGGGAAGCAAAAAAAAAAAAAAAAAAACAAAACAAAACAAAAAAAAAAAACAACCCAAAAACAGACAAACAAAAAACCTCCACAACATATTAAAGAGAAAAATGTAAATAAGCTGAAACCTATTTCAATTCTGTTATAAATGAGAGAGTTGTGTTTGATTACTAGTATTAGAGTTACAGTAAGAGCCTGAAGAGTAACTGAGTGAGACAGCAAAGCATTATAATTACGAAAGACCCCAGTGACCTGGTTTTTGTAAGGATTAAATAAATAATAAATAGAAACATACAGAACAGAAACTGGTTCATGGCCAGTACTCAAAAAATGTCAGGCATTGTTATCATGGTTCCCTCCAAACATAACTGGGACATCCAAATGTCTTAAAAATTCAATCAGCCTTCACCTAAATGGCACTAAATTTTAGAAATTAAAATTTTTCATTTTCTATCTTAATGGTCTGAGATGAATTTGTATTTAGCAAATCATTTCAGAATAAATAATACTTTTAGGTTATGATTATTTTTAATAATTACAACAAACACATAAATAAAGTTTTAATACACCACAGAACACTTTTTCTCCTTTTAAAGGCTTTTGGATTTTAATATTGGGCTGGATATATTCTCTTTGCAAACCTGAGTCAAAATTAAGATAAGCTCCAGATCACTGCAGCATCTAGAGCAATAGGAAAAAGATTCAGTCTTCTTAAGCGAGGGTGAAAGCAAAGGCTAGACACGTAGCCAGTGTCTGAGTCAAGTAGATGCTAGTACCAGGGAAATAAACTGGCATTCAAGTCAGAAGACAGAATCTCATAGAATGGCCTACACATTAGAAATGGGGCAGGAGGAGGCAGTTGCTCTTAGGGCACTGGATGACCAAGCATCTGCCTCAGAAATAACAGGGATCAAGCCTAAGGCAGCAAGACAACCAGGCTTGGCAGGAATTGTCTGAGTACCAGGTCAGTACTGACTTGTGTGTTGATGGTATCTAACTTTGGAAGCAGACACTGGGAAAGTGGGTTCAGGGTCCTGAGAGGTAAATAAAAAAGGCAAAGAGAGGTCAAAACACATGTAAATGCTTTCTAGAAGTTGCCTTGACTTCAGCTACCTCTTTGAGAAGTCTTCGTATTTTATCTGTGGTCATTTGAACAGTTAGCTTATGATCCATTCATGACTTCCTTCCCATTCTCTACCACGCAGAAGAAAGTTTCAGGAACTCCCTTCACCTTAATCACAGGCAAAGCAGTCAGAGTAATACTGCATTACAATGTCTTTGGCATTATTTTCATAAAAGTATCGTAAGTAACAACTAATACATGATGATTAATATTTCAAAGTATTAGCAAATTATTAACAAAATTGATAATACAAAGGGAAGTGGCCTGTACCATACCAAGAAACAGAAAGATTAAAAAAAGTTAACTGTACCATACCAAGAAACAGAAAGAGTAAAATTCTGAAGGTTAAGGATGTATTTTTTCTTCTTCAATACATTAAAATTCTTTGCTTTGAGAATGTAATGAATAAAGTTAACTCAAAATAACTTTTACATGTATTTATATATGAAAAATATGTGAATGAATTGCTAGCCAACCTACATTATGTTCAGTGAAAGAAGATTTAGTAGAAAGCATTTTTAAAAAACTGTTATACTACCTCAAGAAGTATTTAAGAAATTCACAAACTCAAAATGAACTTGGCATTGGCAGTGTAATTATGTATAAGGCACAGTGCTATGCTCTGTGGGTACAAAGATGATCAAAATCATGGTGCATGACCTCAGTAAGCTTATGTCTATCAAGGAGCTTGACAGACAAACTGATAATGTCAATGTAGTATCTTTAGTGCTTGAATAAAGCTATGAGGCACTGAAGCTGGGCTTTCTGACCTAGCTGGGCTCAGGAATGGGGTGCAGGAAATGGCAATGCTCAGGAAAGGCTTTATAGAAGAGGGACAGCAAGAAATGAGTCTTAAGCTGAGTTGAGTAACTCAACTAAAGAAGAAGAAAAGTTTAGCTGGACACAAGGGAAGTGCATAAAGAGATTAAAAAGAAGTAAGGTGAATGATACTGGTGAAATAGGAAGACTGATTCAAATTATATTTTATCAAAAAGAAAGTAATTAAATGATTTTAAGTAGAAGAGTATCATGGGGAGATTAGTATTTTAGAGTGATCATTCTGGTAGAAAGGTAAAAAATTGATTTAAATGGGAAAAACATGGAGATGGGGGAAGATTGATGTGGTTATTGCCAGGAATTAAAGAGAAATGAAATGGGCCAAATCTAGGACAGGGGTAATAGGGATGGAAGAATGGAAAAGATTCCAGAAATATGTCATATTGGTAGGTGGACATGGTATTTGAATTTGGGGGTATGGAGAGAGATATAGGATTGCACTCAAGTTTCTAGCTTAGGAAACATTGGGTACATAATGGTTTCACTAACTCTATATGGTAAAGGAAGGAGCAAGTGTTCTTACATTTTGGAATGTAAGAAGTCAATATTTGTGGGGAGGAAATAAAGTGAGATATGATAAGTCCATTTTAGCTATATTGATATGTCACTTGGTAACATATCAATATAACTATAACTTGGTAACTCCTAACTTAACAACTTTACTGGGCACCCGTCACTAGTAATGAACATATGCAAAATGAAATCTGACCTAGTCTATGATCTTCCATATCTTACTGTTGTCTCCTCTCCTTCCCAAGCTATTCTTTTTGTTCTCTCCACAATAGGAACACATTGACAACGCAAAGAGTATATTGGTTGTGCTCAGGGAGAAGGCCTGGTGAAGAAGAAGACAAAGGAAAAATAGTTTGGCTGGGGAATCCAGCCTAAAGAAGAGTTCTTCTTGAAATATTTTAATACAAAGTCTTCTGAAACTAATTGTCTCTTCAGTTTGATACCCTTGTGAACATGGCCAATAGTTATATGGCTAAAATCCATTCTCTGTTACTGACTATTATAAAACTGCAAACACAGGAGTAATATTTGATGCATTTCTAATGACTACTTTATAGTGAGATAATTTAAAGGTCATAAATATAATTATTAAGTATATATTGGAAAAGCTAGTTTTAAGCTCTTTAGTTTTGCTTTTCCTAATACTTTAACTCTGGATTGTTGACACTTCTAAGCAAATATTATCTTATTTTTTAATTCTCTTTTAATTGTGGTAAAACATACGTAACTGAAAATTTAACATTTTCACCATTTTTGACAGCTCACCATTTAACATTTTACCATTTTTCAACAAATTTAACATTTTCACCATTCTTTTAATTCTCTTTTTATTGTGGTAAGATATATGTAACTGAAAATTTAAAATTTTCACCATATACAGTTTGATGGCATTGAGTACAATCCCCTTGCTGTGGAACCATCACCACCATTGATCTGCAGAGCTTGTTTTACTTTGACTTAAAAAATATATATATTAAATGGTCTCAGAATCAAGGCCCAGTTATCACTTGCCCTTCCATTTATATATTCCACTTAGAGAAAAACAGAACTTCTGCTGTTCTCTATACATCTAGAACAATTCCTTCATAAATTTAATATCAGCTAAATCAGCAAAGAATTTTTACATTCTGTCAATTTTTATGTTCTGTATGAAAAACATTTTGTTATTCAATTGAAACAAAGAAGATTCTTTAGTTAAACCATACCGATGCTATGAAGACTAAATAATATCTTCATTCAAAGTGAAATTTAAAGTTGAGAACTCCATGTGGTTCTAGGAAAAGTAGAGTATGCCAGAATGTGAAATGACAATAATGAGCCATAGTCTAGTATAGTTCTTGGCCCACTACAGACTAGAATAAATGTTTTTAAAGAATAAGAGTTTAAAGGAGAGAAAATTAGGGGCATCTGCGTGGCTCAGTATGTTAAGCATCCAACTCTTGGTTTTGGTTCAGGTCATGATCTCACAGTTCATGAGTTCAAGACTCAGATGGGACTCTAAACTGACAGTGCAGAGCCTGCTTGGGATTCTCTCTCTCTCCTCTTTCTGTCCCTCCCCCACTCACACCATTGCTGCGTCTCTTACAATAAATAAATAAACTTTGAGAAAAAATAAGGGAGATAAAATTAAAGATAAGTTATATAAAATTACTAACTTAACAATTGTATAGATCATGATAATTAAAAGGCAAAATAAATATCCAGTTAGTGTTTGAAAGACAAGTTAACAAAAGTATCATCTGAGGTGCTTATGTAAAATAAGCTAAAATTATTCTGAAACACTAATTAGATTTTCATAGACATAGACTTTTTAAAGCTGGAGAAAGGCAGTCAGTGATTTACCTCACACTGTAGAGGGGGAGTCAAATGGATGGGGGGGGACCTTTTTGGATTGAGATCCCTGGTGAGAAGTAACCATGAAGAGTGAAGACAGTGGAGCCAGGCTACTGGTTTTATTACTATTCTACCACTTTTTTTTTTTAATGTTTATTCATTTATTTTGAGAGAGAAAGAGAGCATGTGAGTAGTGGAGAGGGGCAGAGAGAGAGAGAAACAGAATCTCAATCAGGCTCCATGCTCAGCACGAGCCTCGAGGTCATGAATTGTAAGACCATGACCTGAACCAAAATCAGGAGTCGGACACTTATCCCGCTAAGTCACCCAGGTGCCCCTCTACCCTAGCACTTTTAAACTGTGTGGAAGCAGGCAAAGGATTTGACATTTGCTTCAGTTACTTTATCTATAAAATGAAACTAATCATAGCATTTTTGTGAAAATTGAATGCGTCATTGCAGGTCAAATGTCTCAAACTGTACATAGCACAAGCTAAGAGCTTAATAAATGTTAAATATTATTATTATGACCATTGACCCTTTTCGATTTTAAACATGGAATAAGGAGTAAGCTTCCCTTCTCCCTGAGAAGATACCAAAAAATACAAAGTCCTTGTCGAAGGTGTTTGGTGTTTCACCACCAAGCTAATGGAAACTGAACTTTTATTAAAGACAAGAATACTACTAACCACCGCCACTATCATCCTGCATCGCAAGCACTGTCACCACCACCACCTCAACTACCATCACCAGCATCACTGGTAACACGTCCACCAGTTCATCCCAACAACCATCAACAACCATATATCACCAGCACCTTAGCACATCACCACCACCAACACTTATAGCAACACCTTTAACATCTCTGTGAGTATAAATGTCAACTTAGAAGCGTCATGGGGAGAGTGAAGAATAACAGACAAGATGTAAGTGCATACATCCTGGTAAAGGGAGAACAGGAATTCTTTCAAGGAATTCTGTATTTTGAACCAAGTTCAAAGATAGAGGAAGCATAGGAAGTAGTCAATCTACAGAGATTTTTAAACAATCTTGTTTTACATTATTTTTAGAGAATTTATTTTTAGATGCACAAACTTGGAGTTCAAAGTAGCTAAAAAGAATATACAAGGAATAATAAACAAAAGATCATATTTATTTGCTGTACGCAAAGAGTAAAGCCAATAAATTTAGAGTAAAACCATTGGAAAGATAAAATTAAAACTTCCCTTTTACATGCTAAGCTGCACTGTTAGGAATCTGTAGCTAAATTTGTTTAAACTAGTGGTTAAGAGAAATGGCTTTCCTCAAAGAGCCTGTGTTTGAGTTCTACTACGTATCTGACCTTGAGTAAGTTATTTAACCCTCCAAAGCCTCCATTTTCTCCATCTGAAAAACGATGACATCCATTATTTAATGCTTATGTGAATATTTAATACACAGTAGTACAATGTTGTATGTTAATTATATCTCAATTAAAAATATACCAAAAGGTAACACCAGCACTTAGCACAATGTTTATACTAATTTAAGATTAAGATCTCCTCTGTCACTTCCAACTGGTTTCTCCCCCTAAATTGAACCACACAGTAAATGCATCATCATTCACATGTAAGAGCTAACCTGGTTTCAGCTCTTTCTCTCAGCCCCCAGGGAGCTCACTAGCAAATTCTTTTTGTTCCACCTCTAGAATGTTGCTCAAATCCATCTACTTCCCCGTCACTATTCACGCCTAAACACAGACTACTCTGATAGACTCTCTCCTAGCTGTTACTCAATCCAATACAGTCTCCACCCAGTGGCCAAGGTGACCTTTTAACATGTACATCAGATGATTCACTGCATATAGAATCAAATGCTAACTCTTTGCCATAATTTTTTCTACATGATCTGTCCCTTGTCCATATTTTGTACTTATTTCTTTCTGTTCTCCCTCTACATCTACGAACTTTGATTTTGGTGACCAAACCCTCCTTACTGTTCTCTAACATATTGAGCTTTTAATTCTTCTTTCAAAGAAGCTTCCTATGTCTACTTATCTAAAGTAGTATCCTCCATACTGCCCCCTGTTCCTTCTTACCATTTCACCATATGTGTTTTCAAAACTCTTATAGTCTGAAGTTACATTTGTGATGAATCTGTTTGTTTATATTTATATTTAGTCTTTTATCCAAAGAGAAGTTCTTTGAAGACAATTATACTATTGAGCCTGTACTATTACTGATCATGATATGTATCACTGGTAATGTTTCTATTCTTAGTACCAAGAAATTGCCTAACATATTTTTGAAATATAATAAAATACTCACTATAGAAATGGAAATTGAAATTTTGGGGGGGTCTAAATGTCTAACTTAAATACTATCTCATTATGCAGAAAACAATGACAGGGGGAATGTTCTACAGAGAAGGATGCCCTTAAATCCCCAAATGGACGTAAAAAAACAGATGGGTAATAATTCAGGGAGATTTATGTCTGAAGGCCTTACAAATAATTTTCTCATATAGTGTTCTGAAATAAGTACAAGAAAAATTAAGAAAAAATTTATCAATTTTGTTTCATTCCAGAGTTTATAATATACTTGACCTATGGTACCTAAAGGTTGTACTTAGACTAACACAAACATTCAAAAGTCAAACCATTGCCAAGGGCATATAATCCCACAAACCTGAATGCAATTGTCCTGATACATCAATAATAAATAGAAAAAGGTCCTTGGTGATAGATCCAAAGCTAAAATATTGTGGTTATTCCGTTACAGGAGTATGTGATTAGTTAGTTATAGAAGTACTAATATCTGAAAGCAAATATTAGGTGACATATCATTTCAAATACTCTGTACTCACTGTGCATGGGGTCTGCATCCACGGTTCCCCATCGATTTGCATTGGCAGAGACTTGCTAGTCCTGGAGGAAAATATTTAATTTAAATATAACACTGAAATATTTTATATAACAGACTATGCCTAAGATATAAGATGATGAGACCAGGGAATGCATATATGGTAACAGCTGGCTCTAAATTTATCTCTTCTGAAAGAGACTTCAACTCCTGATTAATAAATACTCTGAAAAAGTACCTAGGTACAGGACTATTAAGAGCTTCCTGGTAAATGTGATGATATAAAAAATTATGGATGCCAAGAGAAAAATGTAGGGTTTATGCTTAATGATACAGTCAGAATTCCCATGGCTGAAAAAGCCTCTTCATTTTCATGAAAACCTACATCTCAGACCTGGAGGAAAGGTTTTCCAGTATCAACATTTTTATACAAATAACACCAATTAAACCTGTGCTATAACCCATGGTTCCACCGCGGCGTCAAAAAAGACTTTTTTTTCTAAAAGTAAATTCTGGAGAAATGCTTAGGTTTAAATTTAATACATATATAAAATCTTACTTTATGATAATTGATGATTTAATTTTATAGAAACGATGGTGTACTTTAGTCCATGGAAGAATTTAAGTTCATGGTGCTTCAACAGTGTTCAACAGTGTTTCCATTGGGTCATATGCATGGTAGGTACTTCCATGCTTCAGCAAACTAAACTGTACAGGAACCATTTTAGTGGAGATGAAATTTGTATGTTAGAATTGCATCCATGGTCTGAACAAGAGGGTACCGATTCCAATAAACCTGGTAAGTCAGAGCTAACCAAAACTTTGTAAAATCCACCAATTTCCATTATTTTGAACTATGTTAGTATTAATTATTGATAATTTGAGGCACAAATAAGAAAATGTTGTTATCAGAGTCGTGAATACTTTTAATTAGCTTTTACTTATACCATCTCAACCCCCTTTCTCAATTATACAGAAACAGCTACCTGATGACCACAGAAGAGCACTGAGCCAGCCGCCGCCCAGCACTTTTCAGTCCCGTGTATATCTGTCCCATCTCCATGGCTCCTTCCAAGCCAACCACCTCCAGCAGCTGATCACTCAGATCTGAAAGAAAACAGAAGCCTGGTAAGTTACAGTGTAGATCCATATGTGCACAATTTAATGCCCTTAGATACTATGAAGATGAAATACGAAAGCTACTTGACAAAGAAAGCTTGTCTTGGATTCTGAAAGTAATGAAAAGATGGCCTACGTCTAAAGCTCTCAGTTTAACTAAACCCTGAGACGCTGTGGGGAAAGATCTGCTGTCAGCTTGGTATAAAACAAAATGGGAAGAATGAATTTGGAGCCAAATAATGCCAAAGAATATACCAGTAGTTTTTAACATCAACAAACTTAATGTTATTCCACATGTATATATGGAACGTTTATACATTTGGCAGCAAATACACATTTCAACACTATAAATAAAGTATGAGGATATGCTGTCAAACATGATTTTGTTATATTACTTGAACAAAAGGCCCTAGAGATCATGAAATTAACTTTCTCATTTTAGCGATATGAAGGTTGAGTCTCTGAATCAGAGTGACTTGTCCATAGTGATAGGTAACTTTATGCAGAAGTTCAAGAAACGATATTAGTTTCTTGAAATGTTTTTTTCTGATGGCAAGAAATATGCTACTAAAATACTATTTGAGCATCACCTAGATAATTAGCACAGTGCAATTATTATTATTTTTTAACGTTTATTTATTATTGAGAGAGAGAGACAGAGAGCGAGTGGGGGAGGGGTAGAGAGAGAAGGAAACACACAATCTGAAGCAGGGTTCAGGCTCTGAGCTGTCAGCACAGAGCCCAATGCGGGCCTTGAAACCACAAACCGCGAGATTATGACCTGAGCTGAAGTTGGATGCTTAATTAATTATGCTTATTAATATTATTATTATTTTATTTATTTTTTTAAGAGAGTACAGTAGAAAGAGACTAACAGTAATAGCTCTTGCTTTTTGCGTGTTTACTGAGTGCCCTGTCACTGGACTCCTCTGGTTCCCCTTAAAACCAACTGAGGGTAAATATGATTATTCACATTCACAGAAAGAGAAACTGAACACTAGAGAAGTTAATTAATTTATTCATATTAACATACCTAGGAAGTGATGGAGCCAAAATCTGAACCCAACTACTTTGATGCATAATCACTATGCACTTGAAAAATCAACCATATAAAAAAGAGAGACATAAAAATTATAGAAATGCTTCTTACATAGGGAAAGAGGTTGGACTCTGTAATCTTCAAGGTCCCTTTCCAACCAGAAGACTTTGGCTTCCCTCAGCCACAGGCAGAGGTTGCCCTCACATCAGGAGAATCCCACAGAGCCCAGCCCTGACACACAGCCCCTACTCAGCTTACTTTTTGACCTCAGAGTACCTGGACCCCTGAGAGGGAGGCAAAATTCCAGGTGCATATATATAGTCATTTTATGTAATATTCTCATGTATTCTCATGTTTCTTTCAAATGTGAATAAATAGTTTAATATTATTTTAGTAGCAGAACAAGCTGGAGATTGGAGCACAGAATGGGAGAGCATGATGATTTTACAAGATAATAATGTAGTAACTGGTCATAGCTGAGGTTGGACATGCAGAAAAATAAGCAAGTGTGTTCTGTACGAACTCCATTTTGTATGGAAAAACTCTTTCTCCACTAAGGATCCACCGTAGCATGGAGTTCACAAATGTAGATAATACATTTTTAGTGTAGTTCAAGCGTATGGCAACTAAGCACACTGAAATCTCAAAATTTGTGAGGTTCATGATCATTGGCAAATATAAGCCCTTAAAACAGAAAATGTGACCAAGCCACTGGATTTTTATCTTAAATGAACTGATTAAAAAAACCTATTATTTTTTTAAACGTTAAGCTATAGCTGTAACTGAGATTTCTCCAAGTCAACACAACATTCCAGCTCCAAAATCAAATGTTAAGAAGTCATACATTCATTCACCTTACTGTTTTAAACCCTATTTAGACTTATTTCTCATGAAACTTATTCTGTGTTTCTAGTTTAAATTTATGTTGCCAAGAACAGATGGACAAGGAATGGAAACATATTCTTTCAGCTGTAGCCCGCACTAAAATGTACTTGGCTCTATAGCCTGGGTGTTAATATACGTATTTCTTAGATATATGTCAACCAGAAAACTACACTGTGGCAAGCACTAAAACCCCAGATGTGTGTCTGGTGATATTTATAAAACAACAACAACAACAACAACATTGAAGTTCATATGAAGTATTATATATTTTGCAACTGCCTGATTCCTACATAGGGGGAATTTTGTGCTAATCTTGAAATGATCTGGTTGATGGGAACTATTCTACAAGAAATAAAACACTTTCTCATGACAGTTAATCTGTGAGCCCTAACTTTTCCATGAATCACAGGGATTGTCTAACCCACACCATATTGCTGCTGTCTACCACCCTCCTTCTGATTTTTTTTCTTTCTTTTAATTCGTCTTTGTTTTTCCTCCCTGCAAAAATACCCTGAAAATCAATTCTACCACTAATAATCAGTAATGAAGATATTTCTTACATATTTATAAGACAGACTTGCAAATTTTCGTGTGCTGGATCATACAAAGAACTGCATAGAAATAGGGGAATATTTACTAACTCCAGTAAGAGTAAACTGAAACATTATTTTCAGGTTAATACCACTCATGTTCAGGGGAAAAAAAATAAAAAGAAGCTCGAAATTTGTGCTGAACAAATTCAGTTCTATTACACTTTCACATTTTTTAAATACAGTAGTCTGCAATTTCTGGGTAAAATTGATGCTTGTTAGATATTGTCTTTGGTGGTTGGATCTTGACTGATTTCAGATAAAGATAGTTTCTATCTGTCATTCTGAATTTTGTTTCTATAATGTGGTGTCATCTAAAAACATCAAAGACTTCCTCACTGCACATTCTATTTAAAATTATTTTACATGCAGGTCCTGTTAGTATGTCATATTCAACCAAATTAGCCTGTGTTTTCTACCTGGCTACTGATTTCATACACAAAAATTGAAGTAGTGACTTCCAGCCCACAGACCAAGTCTTGCCTGCTGCTTAGTTTTGTATGGGTTGCTAGTTAAGATGGTTTTTATACTTTACACAGTGGAAAACATTTTAGAAGAATAATATACTATGACATCTGAAGATTATATAAAATTAAAATTTTAGTGTTCATAATTCAGTTTTTGCCTTTTTTTTTTTTGAGGGGGGCAGAGAGAGAGGGAGCAGACAGAATCTCAGGTAGGCTCCATGCCCAGTGCGGAGTCCAACATGGAGCTCAATCTCATGACCCTGGAATCATGACATGAGACAAAATCAAAAGTCAGATGCTCAATTGACTGAGCTACCCAGCCATGCCCATAATTTGGCTTTGATTGGAGTACAGTCATAGTCATTCATTTAGGTTTTTTTTGGTCTATGTCTGCTTTCACACTGCAATGGCAGAGTCGTTGCAACACAGACCATACAGCCCACGAAGCCTAAAACATATACTATCTGAACCTTTAGAGAAAAGTGCCAACCTCTAGTTAAGAGAAACATTTAATTACTTAGGCCATTGAGATTTTCACTTTGGTACTGCCACTATAAATGCTAAGTGGTATCACAGTGACGTGAAAGGCAGAACATCCTTCCTTCCTCAGTGTATGTATCCCTGATTAAAACAGTTATTCTCAATCAGGAAATCTCACCACCTTTGTGTACTGTGAGGGTTCTCATAATCAATTGGTTATTGCATCATGAAATACCAAAGTTTCCAAATAACTTCATTGCACAAGAAATGAGAGACTTAATGTTCAACATTATGTGCAGTCATTGCATCCTGGCTGGATTTCTGAGTGTGAGGAAAAAAATGAGATGACACACAGGAAGGCACACATCACAACGAGACTTGTAGATCCAGAAGAGTTAGCTCCCCTGTGAGAGTCACCCACTGAATGCTGAGACCTCCTGACATCCTGGTATCTGGAAGTATGTATTGATCCTGAGGAAGATACTGCTTTTGTTCAGTGGGAAAAACAGCACATTTATGAAAAAGTTAACATGTCTTTCTGAATGGCTCTATGGGGGCAAGAGAGGCAAGAGAACCTGCCAAATTTAATATTTTCATATTTAAAATAGAAAGTCCAGAACAGGTACTGCAGAGGGAAGGAACTTAATGAAACAACCAAACTTGAGTCATATTAGAGCAACATTCTATTTTCTTTTTTTTAGTTTTATTTATTTATTTTGAGAGAGAGAGAGCACAGGACGGGCAGAGAGAGAGAGAGGGGCTAGAGACAGGGAGAGAGAATCCTAAGCGGGATCCACAATGTTAGTGTAGTGCTCGACACAGGGCTCGAGCCCACAAACCGTTGAGATCATGACCTAAGTTGAAATCAGGAGCCAAATGCTTGGGGTGCCTGGGTGGCTCAGTTGGCTATGCTAAGCTAAATGTACAACTCCAGCTCAGGTCATAATCTCATTATTTGTGGGTTTGAGCCCCTCACTGGGGTCTGTGCTGATGGCTCAGAGCCTGGAGCCTGGAGCCTGTTTCAGATTCTGTGTCTCCTTCTTTCTCTCTACCCCTCCCTGACTCATGCCGTGTGTGTGTGTGTGTGTGTGTGTGTGTGTGCGCGTGTGTCTCAAAAAAAAAAAAAAAAAAAAGATAAAGAAAAAAGGGTCAGATGCTTAACCAACTGAGCCCCCAAGATCCAGGCGCCTCTAGAGCAACATTCTTAACACAGGGTCAGGTGACTCTTTAACAGTATTTCAATATATTTGTTGTCCTTCATTATCCTATATATTTTTATGAATTTTAAAACATGCTCTGAAGATATTCAGTAGATTTCACCAGACCAAATATGATAAGAAACACTACTTTAGAGTTTAATTTGCATCTGACTCTGTAAATGTTTTCCTGAATATTGTTAGTGCTGGGTCATTTTGTTACACAGACAATCAGGGGGTAAGAATGTAAAACTGAGAGTCAGGGGCAAAGTATAGGTTTGAGAACACAGGAGCAGCACAGCTAATAAGTAGGTAATATTTATTCACAGCTCGGTCTCTTCATTTTTGACAGTTATGCCCTGATAATATGCCTCATTATGTAATTGTTTCAGACTGCCATATGTGAAGGAACAGAAGAGGACGCATTACAAACACAGACTGAATGTGGGTTGTAGCATTTTCCACTTCGTAGAATATAATGTGTACTGAAGCAAGGGGAAGGGGGGGCAAAGCAGGGCATGCTCCCCTGTGACTGGTGTCCAACGACACGCTGTGACACGGGGGGAGGCCGTGTCCTGGACGATACTCGCCGACGTAGCAGGGACATTTTGTAATCACCATCAATTGCTAATTATATCAACATCAATTACGTCTTTATTTGGCCATGATGTGTCCAGGGTATCTATGGAGTTGCACCTTAGAGTGGTGGCAGATTGTATGCCTTCTAGTAAATGTTTCATTTATCTAGCAACCATTTGAAACAAGCCTGAAGATCCAGAAAAGACGTTTCAAAAGCCAAGGTATGTATGAAATTGATCCACCTAAGTGAATGCTTCCAGGATTTTTCCTTCACATGTGCATCTATTGTCCATTGATTCTTTATTTAGATGGCTCCTCACACGCATCAAGGGCTGTTTTCCCTGACTTCCTAAACTAGAAAGAGCAAATAAGAAGGTGACTGGAGGGAACTAAAGCCACAGTTTATTCATATGAACTTTGTTTCACAGCCTAAGTATGTAAACATTAAAGAAGACTTTTAGCACCTAAGGGGATATACCATGCAATTATAAATCTATCAAGGAAATGGGGAGAGTTAATATATATACTCTATGCCTACTATGGGCAGGCTCTGTGCTCAGGAATTTATAGGCAATGTTTCATTTAAGACTCCCAATAATTATTAGAGACTGGTATTATTCTCCTCATTTTATTGATGAGAAAACTGTATTACTTGCCCAAGTCTTCACGCATAGTTGAAAATCTGGTTTTGAACTATGTATGCCTGACTCCAAATTCCATGTTACTGTATACACTGACACAGTAAGAACTAACCTTTAAATGTTATCAATGATGGAAGAGAAATAAAACAACACTTATAGTACCACTAATACCACTAATAATCCTACCACTAAAACATTTCAGATGTGGTACTGAATGAAAATATAGTAAAAAACTCTCCTTCACAATGACTATTACAGGTCGTGTGTGAATTATACCCTGAAGAATCCTGAAAGAAGGCTATGAAATACAAAATACTTCTTGGAATAATTTCCACCCAAAATGGTTAAAATGAAAAAACTAGAAAATTAGAATCTGGTACATAAGTGGATTAACTGGAATTATTTGGAAAATCTAGCAGTATGAAATAACCCATTCTATTTAAAGAATATGAAAAATAAGAGGTTAAGCTACACATACAGAAATTATATATATACACACAAAGTCTACATACAGAAATATATATATATATATGTTCTACTATATATATACATATATATGAAATATATATACATATATTGATTCCACTATATACATACACATATATAGTGACAGAGCATATATACAGACAGAGCGCAAGTGGGGGAGGTGCAGAGAGGGAGATATAGAATCCGAATCAGGCTCCAGGCTCTGAGCTGTCAGCACGGAGCTCGACATAGGGCTCAAACTCAGGAACCAAACCCCAAGATCATGACCTGAGCTGAAGTTGGAAGCTTAATCAACTGAGCCACCCAAGCACCCCCACGTGCCTGCTTTTATTTTATTTTATTTTACCTTTTTTAAACTGAGATACCACCGATATTATTTTATTTTATTTTTAGTTGGAAAGAAAAATTATTTTAAAAATTTTAATATAATTTATTGTCAAATTGGCTAACATACAATATGTAAAGTGTGCTCTAGGTTTTTGGGGTAGATTCCTGTGGTTCATCACATGCCTGCTTTTCAAAATGACTTTTAAAGAATGGATTTGATCTTCCCTTTGAAAGCCATCTGGTTTTTGAAAACGACTAGCCAGAGCGGACTATAACTTTGTGTCTTTTCATTCTAAAATTCTGAATTTCTCTAAATGGATCCAAAAAAACTAAAGACCAGAAATCACAGCATGGCATATTGTCAACAACCGCCCTTATTGGGACCAAAGTGATTCGGGGCCTACAAATCACTTTGTTACACGGCATACTTGAGAAGTGATCTTCGCCCCAGGGCACACAATCTGAGAAATCTTAAGCATTTCTTTCAGGAGGCCCAAAGAGAATCAGCTTAAGGACTTCCCACAGCAATCTACTGCTGCAAGTGACAGTGTGCATGATGAGTAAATGTAAACAGAGGGTGTGAGCACAAGCTAACAGTGATTCTGAACACTGCTGCTTCTGGGTTCTTGAGTCCGTTTGTTCTTGTTAAGCTTTGTGGAGGGACTGAAGGCTGTTGCTTGTTTTCTGTGTGAATGAGCCATTAGTGAGTGTGGGGATGTTTTCACAGCACCGTGCCTCTGCTGCCCTCTTCCATAAACCAAGCTACTTCACGTGTCTCCTCCTATTAGCACCATCACTAAACAAAGCAAGTGCTCATGAATGATGGCTGATGTCAGCAAATTCTGAATAGCTTCTGGAGGGGCATCCTGCGCCCCAACACTGACGCCTGCTAAAAGGGTGAAGTCACCAGGAAGACGACCAACTGTCATTTTTCTATGAATGAAGCAGTTCCAACAATTAAAAAAGAAACCACCCCACTTCAAATCAATTTATTAGAAGGCAGTGCCAATATTATTTTCCATATGGCTATGTAGTCTTTGCTTTCAACTTCCAGAAGTACTAAGAAAATGTTATTTTCTTGACATAGATTATAAAATATAATGTTTTACTGTCCCCTTATTTTAGTTTCGATGATATATGAAAAACACTTAAGGAAAAACAGTGACATTTTAAGAACATGGAAATGAATTTGACCTCACTTATAAACTTAATACTGAAAATTAAAATAAGAACAAAAATAATGATGAAGCATAGTTATTGACTGAATAACAGAGCTAGTTTCTATGTCTAGTTTATCCTGGTTACATATAAATATTGTACTCTGAACAAGAGATTGAAAGATTCCATTATATTGGGGTTACTATGCTTTTTCAGACCATTTGCATAAAACCCTGCTGGTCAGAAGTAAATCGTACTTTCCTGGCAGTACCTCTTCAGAAAAGAGGTTTCATGACTAAATATAATTAAATCTCAGTACCCTTCATTTGGAAATTTTTGGTATTCATCAAATATAGGCTTATATCCTGAAATCTGGTGTCCGGCCAGAGAATCCTTGAAAATCTGCTGACTTCAGGGCAATGCCACACTTACTGCTTAGAACAACAGGGTGTGTGTTGAAGGAGGTTTGTTGTTTGCAGAAGTGAGGACCCCCCTCTCAACTGAGAATAGGACGTGAGAGGAGACCTGTTTCGGTCTCACGTTCTAACAATACCCTAATAGCATCATTGCCTCATGGTTTAAAGATGAGCTGTCCTTGACTCATCAGCGCCTCTAGTATAGAATGGTTTGAGTCAGAAGATTCTGCTTTTTTTTCTTTTCATTTTTTTAGGCTTATAATAGATTGTAGACAGATGAACCATCCTACCTAATAGGCTACTTGTTAACAAGTTAGTACAGCTCGGTGGATACCTCGATTCTTTTATTTCATATATACCCTTCCTTTTTTTTTGTTCCTTTCTTTTGCAGTAAGATAACTTTATTTTATAACTTCATGGTTAAAGGATTATATTACGTCTTGGATTACTAAATTGAATTAATGTTGACATAAGTAGTTTTATTTGGATGGGATTTTAAAATTAATCCCATTTGTAAACACATGTAAGAAATACAATATCCTTTGTCATGTCGATTATAAAGTTAGCAAAGAAATCCTTTCAACACATGAAATTGCTTAGAAGGGAAACTTGCAATCTACTACTGTATAGGGGATTTTTCAGTATCTATTCACCTCATCATGCTTATTAATCATGTACTGACAAGTTTCCAAAGAGCTTGGATTTAAAAAAAAATAAAGAATAAGCCCTTGTATATAGACATGTTGAGGGATTCAGATAAGTACAAAAGGTCTCTGTGAGAAAGTTTTCCTTTACATTTTAAGAAGCATGTCATTTTATCTTTATAAAAGAACTACACTGATATTAATCCAACTTTCAGAAAATATAGCAACATTCATGACTAAAAGTTAAGTGAAAAGTAGAAATGAAACATTCAAAGTACCTTTGCCCTAACAGCACTTGAGTACATAGGAGAAGTTCAAATGCAAACTTTCGGATTTCCAACACTGAAAAACTAAGGACTTTATCTCCTCTTTTAGGGAGGTGCTTTGTGGGTAGGGAGAGCCAAAAACCTCTTTTAGAGTCCAAACTTTGTTAATATAATTCATTCTTTTCCTACCTCTTCTTCTAAGAGATATATTCTTTTTAAAATAGTTTAAAACGCTTTTGGGTTGATACTGTTATACAAAGAAAAATTATTCTATTTAGTTGTATCTTTTAAAAGTTATTTGTTTAAAAGGGCTTCACTGTATTAGTCTTGTAGCCCTTCATACAACAGAACAAAAGCAGTTCTATGAAAGAAGTCTAAACTTGGACAAACCGTAAAAAAAAAAAAAAAGCAAAGTTCCTCTCTGTTTTTATCAAATTTGATTGCTGCAGCTGTTCCCAGTTTCTGTATTTTAAAAATAGCCTTATTCAGTGCCTTGTTGGCTAAAGGCCAGAGTGCCATTAGAACATGCTGTACGGAAAACCTCTATTCAGTTACAGATACAGAAATATATTTAAGATCAGTGGGGGTCATCTGCAGCAAACACTTGTAAAGGAAAATAGAATTTTAATGTGTTTAGACTGATCGCCACTTTTGCCACATAGTTTAAAGCTTCTGTGCAGAATCTTCCTATTAAGGTTTTTTTTTTTTTTTTTAATTTTAGTCAGGTACAAATGCCAAATTAGTATCAAATTCATTGGCAAAATATTATTAGAAAGGTCCTATTTCTCCAATAGTATCTGTATAACTGAGATGCACATTTCAAAGAATATTACCGGTGGTTTCTGTTCAACAAGTTAACCGGTATGCATCCATCTTGTGGAAAGGTAGGTATTACTGAGCAAATGCTACAAATGGAATCGCAACTTCTCTCTGATGCAGGCCACCTAACCAAGGTCACCAGGTGTGAAGCAAACCAAGGTGCCCAAAGAAAAGTGAGTCTAGGAACTCATTTTGGACTGAGGAATTTTTATCTTCGGGCCCCGAGTGTTCGGGAATAGGGTCAAAGAATTGAACTCTTAATAGTTTCAGAGCCCTACTCTACATCTATCCAGTTCTTTTCTTTTTCCTCAACAAATAATAGAAACTAGCATTTGGGACTAAACAGATTCATAAAGGAATGCTAATTTGAGTTCTAAGTAAGAAGAATCTGTTCCATATGGATCATCAATAAAAAAGAAGAGATTTTCGAAGCTAGGAGATGAGAGCAGTAAGAAAGGATTAGAAAGCAGAGGTCTAGGGAGAACACAGACGAGAATAGAAGCTTTCATTAGGGACAAGTACACCGTTGCCAAGAGGTGCAACATCTGAGATTTTACCTTTTTTGAAAGCTAACATATTAGCCTTATACAGTTTTGGGATGGCTCACATAAGACTGAAATCCCTGGAGTCAGAAACCTAAAACCTATTAGCTACGATATTTACGTCAGTCTTCCAAACCCCAATTTCCATAGGGTGAAGCAAAGAGCATTTATACTATGGAATTGAAGGGGCATAGAGAAACTAGGTCAGCATTCTGCAGGCTTCTTAGGAAAGGGTTAGGCTCTTTCCTAAGAAGGAAAGATGGGTAGAA
Organism: Paguma larvata; assembly: GCA_030068075.1. Lineage (NCBI taxonomy): Eukaryota > Metazoa > Chordata > Mammalia > Carnivora > Viverridae > Paguma > Paguma larvata. Next base: position 43,587,818 of record CM057834.1, read on the forward strand.
ATAAGACAGAGACTGCTCTTATTTCCACAAGTAACAGGGATGAAGAGAAGAGGCTCAGGTGTTCTAGGTGCAAGGCATGGTAGAACCGATATTCAGTGGGACTGAAGTGGTAAGTAGCACCAAGCTGCAATATAACTGGACCCGTGGCAGCCCACTGTATGAAAGAGCTTTATTAGGCAATTAAATTAATGCAATGATTTTACTTTGCCATTGCTTTATGATTTCTGAAGTGAAAGCAGTAGTGATGACAAAGTGTACAGTGTCTTAGGACTCTGGATAGCAATATTACCAAAAGAGACATTTGTTATTTACCACATCTTTATCATCTCAGAAATAAAAAAAGAAGAATGTCCAAACAAAAAAAAAGAGAAGAAAAATATTAAAATCATATATTTCAGTTGCTAGGCTAGGTGCTGGGTATATAGTAGTGAGCAAGACTAAACAGAGACTCTTAATACAATCACTGGAAAGCAGAGGTTCATGTTTTCCTGGATATTCTGAACCTGGCATCCATCAGAGCTCCTAGAGGGCACCTTGTTACTGGATGGTAGGAGCCATTCTGGTTCCTGAATTATTTGAGCACTTGGATTCAGCCATTTCTGAAAGTAGTCATAGATTTTTCCATTATGTGAGCGAATATACTCACTTTGTCTCGTTTACAATCATTTTAAATTTAAATATTTAAATTAAGACAAACTAGTTTTGTTTAGCCAGTTGCATTGGGTTTTTCTCATTTGCAACTAAATGATAACTGGGTGACATGACTTCCAATTCTAACTACTGCCATATTCATTGTCCTCAATACACTTGGTAGTGTCATTTTCCTTCACTGTCACTTTTAATTGATTTGTATTCCTTAAACAAGAATCTTGGCATTTCGCTACCCATAATCTTTATTTCCAATACTCTTTTATGCAAATGCTTAGACCAAGTTCAGACTACTATTTTCTGTTCCCCTAAGTAGGCTTGATTGCCACTACTTTGCTCCCCTCAAATATGAAAGCGTTTTTGTCCTCTTCTATCTAAACTCTCTCAGTTCTGTAAGGCTCAGCTAATAACATCTTTTCTGTAATGCTTTCTCTCATGTCATCACCCTTCGCTAAGTGTTGCAAAAACACAATATCAATTATGACCCTTTGGCACTCAACCCACGGTGGGAGGCAACAATCACAGAATCAAAGATTCACATAGTGTGGCCCCCAGACTGTAAGACCTAGCAACTAAAAAATGGCACACATTACTTTACACTTGGGTCATCTCATTGCCTAATGGTCTACATGAGACTCCTTACTGTTGACCTTGGTCATTATCAATATTTTAGTCCAAGTCTGGTTTTTCCTCCACAGCACTCACAAAAGCAGTCCCCATTATGACACAGTTATTATGTATTTCCAATTATCTCATTTTGTTTCATCATGATCAGGTATTTTGGCAAGACTTTTTATTTTCCTGGCTTAAATCTGATCTCCATATTTATTTTGTTATATTATACATATTGTTTCATAATATTGTTTAACTTCGATTCATTCATTTATCCATTTACTTCATACAGCACAGTTACACGGAGCTCAAAATATTGATATGAGCTTGATATTGATATAAATATGATGGTCGGTAGATCAGTATAGGCCTGGTAGCATGGAAGGTACCTGAGATGGGTGTGAATGAAGTTACGGTTTCTAATCTCAAAGAGCTTATTATCCTTAAGAGAACTGATGCGTAAAAAATGTAACATAGTACATATCGTGCTATAGTAGACATATTCAAAGTATAAACTGAAAAATGGAGAGTGTTTAACTCCATGGCTGGTGGCTGGGAGTAGGGAGAGTTGGGATATTAAAACTTAAGCAAAATTGTTCTGGAATTGATGATATTGAGGGTAAATTTCAGTTATCTGATGTCAGGTTGAGTGAAACTCTTCTAGGATGAGAAACATGCATGAAAATAAAATGACATTTAAATCACATGCTATGTCTAGTAAACTATACAAATCTCCATGATCTGGCTTACAAATAGCAGGAAGAAGAGCCGTGTGAAATAACGTGATGGGGATTCATCAGGAAGGGCCTTCTAAACCATGGTTGGTTGCTTGACTTTTCCTTGTGGTTGACTGGGGGCCAGTTAAGATTTCTAAGTGAAGCAGATAAGTGAAAAGATTGCATTTTAAAAAGACATTTTGGGAGTCATGTGGAAGATGAATCTTAAGGAAATGAGGTTAAGAAGCATGGTGATCACTTCAAGAGAAGCGCTGAAAGAATCCCGATGAGAGATGACAAGGAGGCAAGTAGGGCTGTAGCCACATGCGGGGGACAGAACGCTGTTCAGGAGGCAGACCCGCAGTGCCAGGACCTGGGAGGTGGGGAACGTTAGAAGGCATGATGACACCCAGGCTCAGGCTTGGGAGACAAACCGATGGCCATGTCACGCAATCAAGATGGGAAAATCGGGTGGGGATAGGGAGAAAGGACAAGTAGGGAAGTAGAAAACATGATGGGTATGGTTTAGGATGTGCTGATATCATGGGCTCTGCGGGACATTCACACGGAGCTCTCTGAAACGCCACAGAGAGGATTGCTTGGAGAAAACATATCTGTATATATGACTGCTATCTCCAAATTCACTTAAAATCTTTAAGGGTAAGAATCATATGTTGTGTTGCTTTACAATTTGATATTGTTTTGTTTGTTTTTAGATCCCCAAATGCACAACCTGGCATAGAACAGACAATCAATAAGCAAATGTTGAATTAGTAATAATGTACTGTATTAAGTACACTTGAAATTTCCCTGATAGTCTTTTGTAACTGTTGCCAAAAGACAGACTCACCTTTAAATTTCTTTTACAATGAGTCCTAGCTGGAGAGGAGGGTGTGGGGTAGGGAGAATGGTTTAGGATTTCAGAGACAGTTTTTTGAATTGAAAAATGTATTCCTTTAGATTAAAGGTAAACATTGATGTATTATCTTTAGTGTGGAAGTATTTCTTATATTAATCTGGCCCTATTTAGTTTTCCAAGTTTTTTCATGACTTAACTATACTTATAGTAATTAAGAACTATGCTTAAGCCATTGTTAGATGTGTTTTTTTTTTTTTTTAAACTTGCAACCAAAAGCATTTCTTAGGGATATAATTACAATTTTACAGATGGGGAAAAGGAGAGACGATAAGTTATTTGTCGACAGTTATTCAGTGAGCATCTAGAGTTCTGTTCATGATATCAGAATTCCTATCTCTCAAGGATGCTGATGGGAAGACTCTTTGGATGACCTCCATTAACTAACGTGATCTTGTCAAAGTAAATTTTAAAGGCAAAACTGTTGTTAACTAGCCACTCTATTTGTTGGGAACTCCTTTGTCATTATTAATTCTTCTCTCTTCTCATGATGATTCAAGAATGTTGGTAATTTTATTTTTACTGACCACTGTAAAAACAGAAATCAATTTGCCCATTCTTTGTTATCTTTTCAGTAGTGTAAAGAAGTAAGGATTAGTCTGTAATATAATAAAGTACTATATAACTGCCAACTCAATGTTTTATTTTCAAATGTCTCCAAAAGTGATTACAATTTGATAGCATTTTTAATATCTAAAAATTATTTAAATCAGAAATAGTACGTTCCTTATTTGTCATAAGATGTTAATCGTACCATCACATTATTACTTGTTAGAAGTATCTCATGAATTCTGAATTCTATTAAGTGATGATTTATTTTTTCTAGATAAGTCACCATGCAAGAGGCACTTACTTATTACACGTTTTTCAGCATATGTTGCAAGTTTATTTTAATGCTGAAGAGGCACATTGTGATCAAAGCAGAATTCTGCCCAATTTAAACTGTTCCAAGCTATTTTCATACATTCACTCATGTAATACTGTAAAATTTACATTAAAATGAACGCTCCTCTACAATTAAGTGATTCAGTCAACATTAAAAAAAAGGTGCAAATGTGTGCAACGTGAAAAAAAATCAACAGATGTGCGAATAATCTCTGCTTGGGGATTAGTATCAAAAAGAACAGTAGCCAAAAAAAAAAAAAAAAAAAGGTTCCAACTCATACTGGTATTCTTTCTACACTCTGATGTTTTTCTGCACCCATGTTAAAGGACACGCACAAAAACAATCACAAGATTTTCCCCTATGATGATAACTGCATTAGCCAATGACAAATTGGAGTGCGGAGCAGATAATAACCTACAAAATCAGCAATAGTTCCTAGAGATGGATATATATTTTGAGGCTGCCTCATTCTCATACTCTTCTATCCTGATAATGGATACATTTCAAAAGTAACAACGATTCACCCATATTCAGAGAGTGTTCATATGTATCTACCACAATATTTGGCATTAAAGTATTTAAATAGGAATTAGGTAGGATACAGTAACAAAAAGAAAGCTTGTGATGCTAGAGGATCTGGCCAGTGCATGCAGGTGTCCAGGTTGTAAACCACACAACTCTAGGTTCACAATTCACATTCTAGTGAAAGGAAAAGCATCTCCTTAAATTTTATAGAGTGCGACCTCTGCATTCACATACACTGGAGCTCTGGCCAATATCAGGAGGCTATAGGACAGGTGAAGAGATTTCTGTGCATGGGATAAATGAGATCAAAGTGCTTCATAAAGTTTCATTTATGTTTCCAGGAGGTATACTGTGGTGACCACTGGAAGAATGCCCAGTCTTCGTCTACTTCAGTAGGTGCGGAACAAAGAATAACTTGATGTGTCAAGGGACAAGCTGAAATATTTAGACAATCTGAAGCTTCGGGTCTAATAACACCCATAAAAGGACTTAGGGGTCATCCTGTTCTCTACCCGCCCCCCCACCCCCGCAGGAAATGCCAGATATTTATCTCTTCGTCATTTTAACTGAGCATCCCTGCACCATCTATTTGAGAAAATATAAAACTGGAAATGTCACTAACTGACAAGGATATCCCTAAATAGGAGGAAAATGACTTGATGTAATTGTACTTAAACATAGTCTCCATTAATGTTTTTTCAACTAATTAACTTTTAAGGAAACCATCGATATACATTACATTAAATCACATACTTTAAAACAAGGAGAGCGCTGTTCTTCACAAATCTCAACATTCTCTGCTAGAATGGATGGAATTTGAACACATGGAAACTTGTATAGTGAGGTTTAATACACTCATCCATATTCAACTCCGACATGACCCAAAGCATCAACTGTTCTGAATGCAGCTCTCCCACACGGTTCTACAAGTAGCCTTGGTGAACTGAACCTTTTAAGCGGTCTGTATGTGTATCTCTCTAGATACAAGTGAATGAAGAGATGATTAGCCTGAGGTCTCTGGTTAAGTCACTGACCATACTTCAATCCATTCCATAAGACTGTCCACATAGATTTTAAACTGGGAAATAAAAAATGTTTGAGAAAATACAGGGCTTATGATTTGGTGAGGAGTTAACATGACTTAAATTGTCTCATGAAAATCTTCACTGGCTCTTTGCCCATGAGAACTAAATGGTTCAAGTTCTTAGTCAACTGACTAAAAGGAAGTTTAGAGTGAGTGCATTTGGAACATGATGAAACAGCCAAGACCCATGATAGACCATTAGGACGGCAATCGCTTTCTATACAAAAAAAAAAGATGTTAATAATAGGGTCATGGGTATGGGAGGAAAACATATAGGCTCAGGCGGATCAATTTGAGGAGAAAAATAAAGATATTGCTATGAATTGTTTCTGGTCTCTGTCTCTGGTAGTTATGTACATGGAATTCTTTGAAATTGGGAAACTTTTATTTGGAAAAACTTGAAGCACTTGAATAAGCTTTCATTGTATGTTTATATGTGTGTGCAAATGTAAAGCCCACAAGATTAGGTGTTCAAAAAATATCGTAATTTTAATTTCCTGATAATCAACTTAACTCTGTCTCCATGTCCCCGTTACTCTATCTTCCCAGTAAATTCCATCTCAGATATTTTAAAGGCTGATTTCCTCTCTGAAGTTTGTATCACAGTCAGGGAAATTTGAAAATAGCCTCTCATTCTTAGTCTATGACATTGCCATTGTTAATCATATTACACAAGCTGGCCTCCTGATGCCACACACCTGCGGGACTAAAGGAACCTTGCTGAGCCTTGGAGGCTGCCTCCCAGCTCTTCCATTGGAAACAGAAGATACCTTCACAGCTCATTCATTTGAGGATGTCACACCACCGTCTTGGAAGTCTTCTGGGGAGCTGATTATGGTTCTACTCTGTTCTTGGGACCCAAGTAACCCTTCCCCCTGCCTGGCCCAGCAAACCTCTCTTTTCTCTCTATTGCTAAAATCTTCCACTTTATTCGGAATCTCATAACATCTCTCCAGGAAGCAAAAGTCACAAATTTGTTGGCCAGATGGCTGAATATGGTCTACAGAATTGTTTGACTTATACCCTACTGTGTTATAAAATTTTAAGTTGTTGCTAACTTTTTTTAATCTGTCAATTTTTTCTTTTTTTTTCTTTAGAAACAACTTTATTGAGATATGACTGATACACAAAAAGCTGTAGATATTTAATATATAGAATTTGACAAGTTTGGAGAGAAGGATGTATCCATGGATCCATCACCACAATCTATGCCATAAATGTATCTATCACCTCCAAAAGCTTCCTTCCTTCTTCTTCTTTTTTTTTTTTTTTTTTGGTGACAAGAACACTTCTCATAAGATGTACTCCCTTAGCAAAGTGTTAGGTACACAAGACAGTGTTAGACAGTGTTGTTAACTATAGGCTCTATGCTCTACACTATGTATCTATGAATTCTTCTTATGCAACTAAAACTTTGTACCTGTTGACCAACATTTCTCTGTTGGGGCCTCTCCAGAGCCCTGGATAACTACCATTCTATTCTCTGCTTCTCAGTTTGACTATATTATATTCCTCACATAAGTAAGATCATGGAATATTTCTTCTTCTCTGCATGGCTTATTTCCTTTAGTACAATGTCTTCCAAGTTTATCCATGTTGTCACAAATGACAGGACTTCCTTCTTTTCTAAACCCTGATAATATTCCATTGTATGAATAACCTACATGTATGTACCTTATCCATTCATCTGTTGATGACATATAGGTTGCTGCCACATCTCGGCTATCAGGAATACTGCTGCAATGAACAAGTGAATGCATATATATTGTCAAGATCCTGATTTCAATTACTTTGGATCTATACCCAAAGTGGGACTGCTATATCATATAATAGTTTTATTTTTAATTTTTTGAGGAACCTCCATACTATTTCCCACAGTGGCTACATCAATTGACATTCCCAGCAATAGTGTACAAGGGTTCCGTTTTCTCTACATTCTTGCCATCACTTTTTTTAAAATAGCAGCCATTCTAACAGGTGTGAGGGGATATCTCATAATGCCTTTGATTTACACTTCCTTGATTATTAGTGACATTGAGCACCTTTGCATATATTTATTAGACATTATATGTCTTCTTTGGAGAAGTATCTATTCAAGTCCTTTTTTTGTCAGGTTATCTGGGGTTTGTTTCTGTAAAGGAGTTGCAGCAGACCCTTATAAATTTTGGATATTCATTCAGATATATATACAAATATACATGTACAAAATATATACAAATATATATATATTGTATATATAAACAAATACTTTATTCCATTATGGTTAACATGTTAAAAATAAGTAGATTTCCACACAAACATGTAATTCAGTCTCTTGAAATACTGAAAGCTCTGGCAACATTGAGTCAATTTGCTTTCCTTGCAAACTTCATTTTAGGCAAAGCAATGCCCTTTACAATTCAATGAAGATCCTGCCTAGAATACTTCACTTCTGGTTTCACCAGGCATTTATGATTTTGTCTTCTGAGCTTAGAATACTAAATGCAAAAAGTCCCAGGGTCAGAAGGTAGAAAAGCCTTACCACGTCCATAAAACTTAGAATGGCAGACCAAAGGTAGACGAGCTAAATAATAACATGATGTTCACATACATATTATATTTTAGATAAAGATGCAGACAGATAAATATAGACAAGGAAATCTATAGATAGAATAAGATCACTTCTGATATGTAACACTAACCAGATGATAATTTAGTAATGCCATATTCAAAAGAAAAAAAAAGTTATGTGCTAACTACAAGCCATCAAGTCCTTAAAGAATTGGTATTACTGAGACGAATTACATCGTATGTATCGTCATAGAGATACGAGTCTCATAAAAAGAGCAAGCAGTGCATAGAATACATACAGGCAAGCAGTTCGTTAAACCACCAACTGGAAAATGTGAAGGGATTATAATAATGCTAAGTTCAAGATGCTAGGTTGCCTTTAGGAAAGGAAACTAACCAAGCTTATGGAAAAGGTTCAGAGGAAGCAATGTGTCAGCAACAGCTGAAAGAATGAGTCTCAGCCAGGTGAACAGGTAAGCGATGGTGGTTTCATGCAGGGGGATAGCACATGCAAAGGAACAGTGAAAGATGAGATAAATCCTGGTGCTTAAAATGACCTAGAAATTGTTCAATTTGGCTGGAGCAGAGAATTTCATGGGGTATGAAGGAAATGCAACTAGGGTCAAAGAGCAAACAGTTGCATGAATATGTAATTTTATCAATCATTGCAAATTCTGCCCGATACTTTTTAAGCAACCTCCCTGTTTCATGAACATAAATTCTGTCTTCGGTAGAAGGTAGAAGCTCACTCCCTCTGCCACCTTTGGGGTCAGCATGTGAACCAACAGTGTGTGATTAATCAGTATGTGACCCATTAGACTAGGATTCACCTGCCTGTGACCTGTGCTTTGCCAATCAGGTGCACCAACATCAAACTTTAGTTTGGAAGTCAGTAGCGAAGGAAGAAGTGCCAGGAAGAAATGATTCTAATGAGGCTGGCATGGAGATATCCTGTTCTCCATGAATAGAGGCCCCGGGGTAGCATCCTGTCTCCAACATCTCTACATTAAGGTGATATACTTGCATGCAGAAGCAGTGAGAGTGAAGTTTCCTATGGACAGGTCAGGCAATATAGTCTGTGCGTGGTTTCTGGCCAAGTGGCTTTTAAGCCTAATTTTCTGTCCTTTGAAGAGACCCTGGGGCTCCTATTAAATACCTTTCTTTTTTTTTTTTTTACACAAGTGAGACATGAGTCTGTTGTTTGCAACTAAAAACCCTGACTGATATCTGTGTCAAAGCAAAACTATGATATTTATCCTGAAATGGCAAACTTTTTAGTTCTACTCTCTTACTGTACTTGGGAACTAGGACATGGACACAGCAATGGTGAGGGCGTAAATGTAAGACGAAAGAAAGAAATGGATCCCAATGCTATATCCTCAAAGTAAAATAGATTTTTTTTAAATTAACAACCTCAAAACTTAATAGGACTTATGAACACAATTTCTCTTGTGACCCTGGAACATTTTGTTTGTAAACGCTATAATCTTCTCAGTAAAGTTTTGTAGTGACTAAACATGCAAGCGTTATAATAGGAGTCTGAGGCCAGATTGCTACTCCTTGAGCTGTTAATTGTGTGATCTTAAAAAAATCTTATTTTTGCGAGCACCTGTCCCTTTCCCTAAAAAATGAAATAAAAATACCCAGTGAGATTATTTTCAAGACTCTTAACACCATGTTTGGTACAGGGCAGGCACTCAACAGTTGCTTGTTAACATCATAAACAACAACATTTTGTAGAACTAGAAAAGAATTCCAAGGACAGAACAGGCATACTGGGTACTGGTACTCTGGATTCTTGAACTGTGAGGGGAGTGCAGTATTAGAACTCCTTAAAAACTTGAAGAGAACACAGGCTAGTCTAGGATAAACAAGTATATTCTATTTAACATTCACATTTGAAGTAGGAGGCAAAAAGATGAATGCGAGTTGAAGTTCTACCTAAAATAGCGTCCACCCATTTTGCTGACTGCCGGGCATTGCCAGAAAGCCCCAATTTCTCCCTCTTTATAAATTTTCTCCTGCCCTCTTCCTTCTAAGTTATGAATTAATGTTTCTTTGTGCCTGTGTGTACACAACAGCTGTATTGACTACAAGAGTTCAAAATGAAGAGTTCAAATTGTAGTATTAATTTTAGAATATCTTTGGAAACTGGCTTTTATTTCTTTCTTCATTTTTCAGCATTTCAGCCATTTAATTTGCAATACAGGTGTACAAGTAGCCTCAGCAGCTAACTACATTCTCTATCTACTCACTGAATTCATGACTAATATTTGCTCAGTCCTATCCAAGTGCTCCAAGAATTGTCAGAAATAAACAAAAGGACATTCAAAGCCACGTGAATATGGCTAGTTTTTTTTTTTTTCATTTACCTCTTTGCTTCATTCTTTCTTTTGTAGTCTCTTCTTTCTACTCCATCCCTTAATTAGATGGTTTTTTGGTAGCCTATGTATTTCACAAAATGGATTACTAAATTACCAGAGTAACATTGATACAATGGTCCATGTCGTTTCTCTTTTCTCTGTAGGGTGCCTGTGAAACTCTCAAGCAGAATACACCCAGGGCTATATGCAGAGTGGAAACAAGCAAGACATGAGTATAAACCTGGAAAACTATTACTACTGATGAAAAAAAAAACAACTTTAAAAACCATCACCATTCATCAATTTTTAAAATGTAGTGCATGTTTAAACATTTATTTGTTTCAAATGAATAATGAAAGGCAGTTCTATCTTCCCAAAACCAAAATTAAGTAGCACTGAAATTCTTTCATAGAGCGATATATTTCAAAATTAGGTATTTGGAAAGATACAGATACTGCTCGCAACTATAAAAACAAGATCAAAACATTTTGATGCCCTTTTCCCACTTCAGTAGGACAGCAACTACACAAGGCTATTCTCTAGAGTAATGATCTTCCCTCCCTCCAAGGGTTTTTTTTATCCCATATTCAGGAGGTCATATCCAGTCTTCAGCTGCACAAAGCTCCAGTCCTATTAATTTAAAATGGGGGTTTCAGAGGTTCACATACAGGAAAACCTGCTTCTTAAGAGGAAAGCTCTATCAAAATCCTGTTTGAAGAAAAAATGAGAAGATAACTTTGAGAAAAAATAATCTATTTATATAATCTGTCTCCTTCACTAATAAGAAATAAAAACTTAAAACAGAAGTTAATAATATATCTTTTGCTTAAACATAGTTCAGTTTAACTCCGTGTTTTCATAACTTTTTTGGGGAGGAGGAGGTCTAGTATTATTTTTATCATCATCATCATTGTTAAACTATCTGACAGATACAAAAGGTTATTCACCCTATGGCTGTCTTGTTTAAAAAAAAATGTTGCACATTCATCGAAAAGAATGAAAGAGATCCGGTTGAAGATGCAGGTGCACTAATAAATGGGTGGTCTTTGGATTACAGTATTTATGTGTACTATGGCAAAGCTGAACAGAAACCTAAATGTTATACACACAAAGTGGTACAACAAGAACATCTGTGTTGGGGGGATTGAACTGGCATGGCTAACACCTCCAGTGCCAGGTGCAAAGGAAATTTCAATACAGCTTGAGTAATCTTGACTGCTAGCATCTGCCCGCATCAGATTATGTCCTATGTTCCTAGTCCACCACTATCCATTAGAGTATTTATAAGATACATCTGGTGGTGCAACGGCCAAGCAAGAAGTAGCGATGCCTCCATTACCGGGGGCAAATGACCTACTCTTTAACTCAACATAAAGGCAAACAGGAATTCTTTTCAGGTCCAAGGGCAGCCAGCCAATTCTACAAGACTGATTAGCAGACGGCACTCCAAAAAGATGGCTGCTCTGGCTTTTCAGTTTCGATAGGAACAATATCCATAAGCATAATGTGGAGAAGGTTAATTCTTCAGTTTAAAATTGTCTTTAAACATTTTTTCAAGGAAATAATAATTAAAACAGAGTTTTAATGTATTGCAAGAATCATAACAGAGTTTTACTGTGACTTGGTTCAGTCCAAAGTCCCAAAGTACATCTAATTTTCACAATCAATAACTGTGGCAGGATGAAAATGGTGGAGATCCTCCGTCTGCTAGTCTCCACATCATGAAGCTTCATGTGACCAACACCCCATTTTCCACAAAGATTATGTCTCTTTCTTCAAATCTGCAAGTCGCCCTTACCTCCAATATATGTCCATGCCACCTACAGCAGAGAAAGCAGAAGTCCCCTGTATTGCAAGAATCATAACAGAGTTTTACTGTGACTTGGTTCAGTCCAAAGTCCCAAAGTACATCTAATTTTCACAATCAATAACTGTGGCAGGATGAAAATGGTGGAGATCCTCCGTCTGCTAGTCTCCACATCATGAAGCTTCATGTGACCAACACCCCATTTTCCACAAAGATTATGTCTCTTTCTTCAAATCTGCAAGTCGCCCTTACCTCCAATATATGTCCATGCCACCTACAGCAGAGAAAGCAGAAGTCCCCAGATTGGCCTGGCTTCACCATTCTCTCAGCTTAGACCCTGCCCTCATCACCATGTACCCTTTCCCCTTTGCCTCAGCTTCATGCTGGAAGACATTTGCGGGTTCTTTATCTTTATAAAGCAAGCCCAGCCCCTCCTGCTTTATATCCTTACATTTTACTGATTTTGTACACACTCCCCCTCCCCACTGGATCCTTCCCATCCGAATCTCAAGGTGCTTTTAAGCCACGTTCGCAGAAGAAAGCCTGTGGATGGCCTGATCCCCTACAGCAGTCGCCTTCGCCACTGCTCTCCTCCTTGTCAACCAAACATCTTTTCATGTTTCCGACCCCTCCTACTCACCTCTCAAAGCATTAAAATCTGGCTTCTTTCCTCAACATTTCATTAAAATTCATCATTCATTTTGTAAGTCACATCTCTTCATGCTGCTAAAATCAAAGTACTTCATTATCCTACTAGATAGTTCAGCAGCATTTTGATGTGTGACCACTGCTTCTTCACGAAGTCTCTTTCCTTAGCCCCTGCTTCTGTGACACACACTCCCATGTGTTTTTGGTTTTGCTTATTCCTACATTTCTAGCTACTTACTCTTGATCTCCTTTTAGCCACCTCCTGCCTCACCTTGTCTCCATTAACAAATAATGTCTACTATATCTTCAGAAATTCGAATTCACCTACGTGGCTTCAGTTAACAACATTCTGCAGTTGACCTACATATTTTAATCTGCCATATTTTAAAATTCAGTCTCTAACAACAATGCTGTTGGATGTTCACCCAACATGTGAACTCGGGTGAGTCACAAATACTTAAACACTTTTTAAGTTAACTCCTCATTTCTGCTCTCCCCAATACAGCTATTCATTTTCTTCTTCTTTTTTTAATGTTTATTTATTTTTGAGAGAGAGAGAGAGAGAGAGAGAGAGAGAGAGAGAGAGAGAGAGAGAGAGAGAACATCAGTGCGGAAGGGGCAGAAAGAGAGAGGGAATCACAGAATCCAAAGCAGGCTCCAGGCTCTGAGCTGTAAGCACAGAGCCTGACGCAGGGCTCGAACTCGCAAACCATGAGATCTTGACCTGAGCCGAAGTCGGACGCTTAACTGACTGAGCCACCCAGGTGCCCGCCAATTAACTTTTAGAAATTAAACAAGTTATACATGAATATGTACTTTATACAAAATGGCAACTTTCACCAGCACTCCCAATCATTTGTCTATCTCTTTTCCTATCCAGAGGTAAAATTAGTTATGAATTTGGTGTATATTCACCCAAATATCTTATCTCCTCTTCTATGTACTCACGTAAGTCTGGTTCAATTTCAAACATATGTATTAATTTGTATGTCAGTTTAAAAAAAGGCAAAAGGCAACATACTCTTTAATCTGATTTATTCAGACAAAAATATGTCCTGGGGAGGTATTTTTGGATATACAGATTTATTTTATGCTGAGAGTGTGCATGTAAGCGCATGAGCAGGAGAGGGGCAGAGGGAGAGGTAGAAAGAGAGAATTTAAAGCAGGTTCCACACCATCAGCGCAGAGCCCAATGTGAGATCATGACCTGAGCAGAAACCAAGTGTTGGTCACTTAACCAATTGAGCCACCCAGGTGCCACTAGGTTTGCTTCATTTTAATTAATACATAAAATACGCTAATAGGAACATTCTACCATTAGAATCTTTTATTTAAAGTGAGGTGTTCTCTTTTCTATTAAAATGCTGAAATGAATATATACAGAGTTTACATGAATGTTTTTCAAGGTTGAAGAATACAGTTTTTAAAGATAACGGGCAGGTCATACTCACAAGTAGCAATGGAAAACTACTCTCCATGGATATGTCACATTCTGGTATATCTGGGATGTAAGGCTTTGTCCTTTTTCTGCATCATCTTTTCAGAGATGAATACTGAAAAGTCTTGAAAAATAACACGTCTCTTTCTGGAGGAAAAGGTAGGCATGCTTACTCTACAGTATACTAATGCCTCCTCCAAGCTCAGGAAAGTTCTCCTGCAGTACTACCCACTGCAGAGACAGATGTTATCTGGGCCCGTTCGTGTTGTCCCGTGGCAATTACAGTGTGGGAACCAGTGCCAATAGGCTGATATTCTGGTTACTGCTACTGTTATGAGTTATAAACTACACTTCATCTCTAACTCAGGATTCGGGTGTCTTCTGCCAGCATTCATGAAACTGGCAGTGGCCATGCGTTTTATATTCTAACCATAAGAGTATGCAGGGTATAATTCTCCCCATATTATAGCCCATAATTGATAGGAGCAAACTTTTCTTTTTTATGACCAGTAAGATAGAAGAAAAAAAAAAGATATCTCATTGTTTCCGTTTGCATTTCCCTGGTGATTAGTATAGTGAGGTTACAGGTTTCTCTCTTCTCTGGTTCGATTTGCTGCTTCTCAAGGACTCTCCGAAATTACTTCCCTTTGTGCATCTCTGGTAACACCATCCTAGTTTAAAGTAATCGTAATAGTTTCCCAGCTGGTCACTCCGCATCCACTCAGTCTCCCTCAAGTGCAGATCTGATCACACTTTAATAACTTAGTCTCTCAGATTATACTTAGGATAAAACCCCAAACTTTTGACAGGGCCTCCACAACCCCATTATCTTCACCCTGCTCACCTCCCTAGGTCTGACTCTTGACATTCCTGTCTTCATTTTGGCAGTAAACGTAACTGTTCACTTCCTTAAATATGTCTTACTCTTGTTTTGGGCACGTTCATCCAGTTATAAAACCAAATTTCACCTCATGTGGTATTCCACACCCATGTTTTCAAAGAAATTTGTTATAATTTCAGGTTTTGAAAATAAATTTTTAAAAATCCATGTTTGGGTTGTATAATGTATCACAGATAAAAGAAAAAATACAGGAAGAAAATAAACAGATATGTTACATGGCAGTTATTTGTGGGTAGTGGTACACATACATATTTCTCATTTAATTATTTTCCATATTTTTCCCTTTTCTGCAACAAATACATTTTACTCTATTAGAAGAAATATTTCTAAAAGAATGCATTTTTGTATTTTGCTCTATCACATAACTGCAACAAAACAAAAATAAAGTTTCAGATGTGTTATCTGATTCTTCCCATAAGAAGGAAGCACAACTTATAAAATATCAAGAGAAGATAAAGGGCATGAACTGCTTTATCCTCGTTTAAATTAAGTTCAAATCAGTAAGTTAAGGAAATACAGCACTGAATTGAAAGGAAATTCCACTGATGGCTTCTTGGGTTTTAGAGTCCCATGGTACTGTTTTGGCTTCCATTTATGTCTCCCTCTCTCTCCCCTCTTTTTCTCCTCCTTCACTCAACATTTAATAAGCACTATCTGCATGCCAGAATAATGCTAAACAACTCACAGGAGTTCATGGTGAAATGGAGGAGTTCATCTATAAAGACCTACCCTAATCACAATGTCAAATGGTAAGAGAAAACATGAAGGCAATGATTGTAATTAGAGGTAGCATTTGAGTGGAGTCTTGAGGAAAAACTAGACACTTGCTTCGTGGCTGAGGGATGCTGTGAGATTTTTCGTACAGGGGAAACAAGGGAATTATTTCAAATTAGGGCGAATGTAAACGATTTCATGAGAGTGTTACCTGTAATATTGGTATGCACACATGACCAGGTGGTTAATGACAAACCTGGTTTTTACCCTTTCCTCAAGGGTCAAATAGGAGTAATATATTAAAGGCATCTCACAAAGTAAAGGGCCCCAGAGTAATAATAGACATTAGCTATTTTCCCTCTTCTATCTCTCATATGAAAATTCCCTTTGTCTCAAATTTCCTACCGGTCTATTCGTGAAGATGAGCCCAGGATAATAATGATGGTAAAACCAAAATAATTATCACAAATATGTTGAGTATTTAGTAAGTGCGGTTAGTGTACAATGGTTTTATATGTTTTATCTCATTTAATCCTAAAAGAGTCCCCTAAGGTGGGTACTAGTATTATCCCCATTTTACAGAAGAGACACAGAGCTAATTAACTGAGTTAATTAACAGTGGAACTAGGATTTACAAGGAAACATTCTGGTTTTGAATTCAAGTTCTTCTTTATATAAAATTACTAGCAATGTTATTTCTGTGGACTGAAAATTATGTATATCAAAAAGGCTTGAGAGGCATGCATTTTATTCACTGAAGTCAAACATTTTCAAACATATTTGTTTATACAATTTTAAGCTTATTTCCCTCTAAGTGTGTGCCACTGTGTACATATGTCCTGGATACTGTTTCTTTAAGCAGACTGATTTGCCGATTCATTCACAAATAATTACCAAGCTCTTATTACGCATCAGCCCTGTGCTAGGACTTTAAAGGGTTTAAAGCAAGTAGATACCATTCTTGCCTTCCTGGAGTTTGCTGTCTAATAAAGATAACAGATTTAGAACAGAAACTAAGATATAAAATTGTAAATTGTAATGAATACTATGAAGGAAATGAAAAATAATGCCATCATGAGAAAAAATAATAAGGAACGATAAGTTTTATAAATTTTTTTCTTTTTAAAAACTTTTTTTTTACTGTTTACTGATTTTTGAGAGAAAGAGTACAAGTGGGGGAGGGGCAGGGAGAGAGGGAGACACAGAATCTGAAGCAGGCTCCAGGCTCTGAGCTGTCAGCACAGAGCCTGACATGGGGCTTGAACTCACAAACCGTGAGATCATGACCTGAGCTGAAGTCAGACACTCAACCGACTGAGCCACCCAGGCGCCCCTCTATTTTTATTTTTTGAGGAACCTCCATACTGCTTTCCACAATAGCTGCAACAATTTGCATTCCTATCAACAGGGCATGAAGGTTCCTTTTTCTCCATATCCTCACCAACATTTGCTATTTCTTTCCTTTTTTTTTATTTTAGCCAGTTTGACAGACATAGGTTATATTATGGTTTTGATTTGCATTTTCTTGATGATTAGTGATGTCAAGAATTTTTTCATGTGTCTGTTGGCCATCTGTATGTCTTCTTTGGAAAGATATCTATTCAGATCCTCTGCCCATTTTTAAAAGGATAATTGTTATTAATATTTTTTTTTTACTGTTGAGTTACAGAAGTTCTTGATGTATTTTGGATATTAACTCCTTATTGGATATATCATTTGGAAATATCCTCTCCCATTCGGTGGGACGCCTTGTTGTTTTATTGGTGGTTTCCTTCGCTGTGCAAAAACTTTTATTTTGGTGTAGTCCCAACAGTTTAATTTTTGTTTTGTTTCTCTTGCCAGAGGAACATACCTAAAAAAAAAAATAAATGTTTCTACAATCAACGTCAAAGAACTTTGTGTCTGTGTTCTCTTCTAGGAATTTTACAGTTTCAGGTCTCACATTTAAGTACTTACTCAATTTTGAGTTTGTATGTGTGTGTGTTTGTTTAGTATTGCATAAGAAAGTGGTCCAGTATCACTCTTCTGCATGTACCTGTCCACTTTTATCAGCACCATTTGTTGAAGAGACTGTCTTTTCCCCAGTTTATATTCTTGCCTCTTCTGTTGTAAGTTAATTGACCTTGCAAGAATGGTTTTTTTTCTGAGATCTTTATTTGGTTCCATTGATCTTTGTGTGTATTTTTTCTGTCAGTCCATACTGATGTGATCACTGTAAAACGGCAGTCTACTTTAATAACTCGGATTGTGATACTTCCAGAGTTTTTCTCCTTTTTTTAGAGTTTCTTTGACTATTCAGGATCTTCTATGGTTCCGTACAAATTTTAGGGTTATTTGGTGTAGTTCTATGAAGAATGTTGATGGTAATTTCATAGGGATTGCATTAAAACTATAGAATGCTTTGAGTAGTATGTTTTAACAATATTGGCTCTTCCAACCCATAAGCATGAAATATTTTTTCATCTGTTTGTGTTGCTTGTAAATGGGATTGTTTTCTTAATTTTTCTTTCTGCTACTTAACTGTCTATAGAAATCCAACCAATTTCTGTACATTAATTTTGTATCCTGAAACTTTATGGAATTAATTTATCAGTTCTAGTAGTTTTATTTGGTGGAGTCTATCAGGCATTCTATATACAGTATCACGTCATCTGTAAATAGTGAAAATTTTACTTCTTCCTTACCAATGTGGATGTCTTTTCTCTTAGCTGTCTGATTGCTGTGGCTAGGACTTTTACTGCTTTGTCAAATAAAATTGGTGGTGGTGGTGGATATCCTTGTTTCGTTCTTGAGTTTTTCTTATTTGAGTATGATGTTAGCTGTGTGTTTTTCATATATGGCCTTATAATGTTGAGGTAACTTCCCTCAAAACTTACTTTGTTGTGAGTTTTTATCATGAATAGATGTGGTGCTTTGTCAAATGCTTTTTATGCATCTATTGAGATGATCACATGTTTTTATCCTTTCTCTCATATCATACTGATTTATTTGTGAATATGGAACCATCATTTCATCCCAGAAATAAAGCCACTTTATCAGGGTGAATGATTTTTAAGAATGTATTGTTGAATTTGGTTTGCTAATATTTTTTGAGGAGTTTTGCACCTATGTTCAAAAGAGATATTGGCCTGTAGTTTTCTCATTTTCTTTTGTAGTGTTTTTATCTGGTATTGGCATCAGGGTAATGCTAGTCTCACAGAATGAATTTAGAAGATTTTTTTCCCTCTTGTATTTTTTGGAATAGTTTGAGGAGAATAGGTATTAACTTCTTTAAATATTTGGTAGAATTCATCTGTGAAGCCATCTGTTACTGGACTTTTGTTTGTTGTGAGTTTTTTGATTACTGATTCAATTTTATTGCTAGTAATCAGTTTGTTCAAACTTTCTAGTTTTTCCTAATACATTTTCAAAAGTTGTATGTTTTTAGCAATTTATTCACTTCTAGGCTGGTCAATTCGTTGGCATATTATTTTTCATAATATTTTCATATAAACGTTTATATTTCCATGGTGTTTTTTTTTTATTTCTCCTCTTTTATTTCTAATTTTGTTCATTTGAGTCCTCTTTCTCTTTTTTTCCTGAAGAGTTTGGCTAAGTGAAACCAGGAGCTGGGTCTTTGAAAAGTTAAACAAAATTGATAAAGTTTTACTTGTATATGAGATTTTAAAAGGTAAAGACAATTCAAACTTTTATTTATAAATGATACCTTTTCTAGTAATAATTTTAATAATTAAAACTGTCAGCCAATTTTCTCTGCCTTTAACTGAATCTAATGCTTAGACTTTTGTTTGCTTCTTTGATATATGGGTGTTTTTCTAGATGCCACATCTCTGAAGCTAGTATTCTAGCTGCAATTCTCGTCATTTCACCTGTTACCATTTTCATTAATTATTAAGAAAAGCAATCATCAACAATATTCTTTGTGGTTAATCTGGACCAGCATTCTAAAGTTTTACAAAATTTTGTTATCCCTGTCAATGATTAATCATATGAATTTACATACAAGTCTATGGTGAACAGACCCAGTGGGAATCTCAAAGACTTATTTAGAACAATTATGGAAAACAGCAGAAGAAATCTCAAAACAAGTTAGAGCATGAGAAATGCAAATAAAAAAATGATGGGATCACTCTTCCACCTATGGACTTGTATGAAATATTCCACACAGGGCTCAAACTATATATTCCTTTGACAGAAAGTTACATATCTTTCAAGGCAAATGATTCTGTATTGCTCTTTTTTTTCATTTTCCTTTTCTCTTTTTCTTCTTTCATTCACTGAGGTATAGGCGGTGACAACTCTACTGCATATAACTCCATCTTCCTGCCCAGACCCTTGTAATAAGTCTCTTTGTAAGTAAACCCTCCTCACGTTATCCTAACTTGACTGTTTAACCTATTTTCTATTAACACCTCTACTAATAAGAAAATAACAGATTTCATTTGGCTTTGAAAAAAAGTAAGTCTTATTTGCTAGGGTAGATTCATATAAACACCCAGATATACCTACCAGATACCAGACATAGCTTCATGTTAATAAGACTTCAGCCTTCAAAAAGAATTTTAGCAAAAAAAGAATCATTTCAATATGAGGTATTCTAATACTAATGTTTCCCAAATAGATAATAGAAAAACAAATGTACTGGTTTATTTCAAGGAAATGGAAAAAATTTAAAATCTTTTCCAAATAGATAATAAATTTAAGATCTAGCTTAAATTAGTTGTGACACTTAAAGTTATATTTATCAGGTCACAGATTTAAAATTTAAAGCATAAACGTCAGCAAGATTACTCTGTGGGGCTCAACGCTACGTCCATCTTTTAAAAGCACTCAATAGTTAAATAAAAATATCACTCCACTGCAAGTAGTAAAAACCACAATGATATTTGCTCAACTCCATAGGTGGATTTGTCGGTGGTCTAAGATGTTTGCCAGCAAAAGATTTTTTTGTGCTGTGAAGTGACCAAAGGCCAAATGCTAATGGAAATAAAGACCTGATCTGCTCTGGAAGTAGCTCTTTCTCATAATGAATAAGAGATGGCTCGAAGGAAGATAAGGGGACGTTAATCATACTTTTGCCCATTTATGGAATTGCTAGACTAAAATATTATATTGCATCCTTTTAAGAAGAAGGTAAACCACAATTCCTGGGACAGAGACTATGTTTTGCAGCTTTATTGTAACATAGTTCCCATAGCATATAATTCACACATTTAGAAGTACAATTCAAATTTGTTCAGTATATTCAAGATATAGGCACCAAAACCACAGTAGATTTTAGACTATTTTTATTCCCTCAAAAAGATTCCCCCTATCATTTCAATATTGCGCCCTTAGTATTCTCCAACCCACAGTCCCTCTTCCCAGCAGCTACTAATCTACTTTCCATATTGATATATTTGTCTCTTCTGGATATTTCATATAAATGGAATTATAATATGTGGTCTTTTGGGACTTGCTTCTTTCACTTAGTAAATGCTTTAAGTTTCATCTACGACGTAGTACATATCAATACTTTCTCCATTTTATGGTTAAATAATATTCCATTATATGATTATGCTAGATTATATTATGTCTTATTCATTCATTGATAGATATGTTGGTTGTTTTCATCATTTGGCTATTCTACGTAATGCTGCTATAAACACTAATGTAAAGGTTTTTTTGTGTGGACATATGATTTCTTTGTTATGGGACATTTACCTAAAATTGCTGGGTCATATGCTAACTCTATGCCTAACCATTTCAGGAATTGCCAGACTGTTTTCCAAGTTGCAGCACCATTTTACAGTACAACTTCTATTTCTCCACATCCCTATCAACACTTGTGATGATCTAACTTTTTGATTCCAGCTATCATAGAAAATGTGGTTTTGATTTGCATTTCCTTAATGAGTAATGATGTTGAGTACCTTTGTAAGTGCTTATTGGCCATCTGTATATCTTCTGTGGAGTAACAACTATTCAGAACCTTTGCCCATTTTTGAATTGGGTTATTTATCTTTTTGTCGTTAAGATGTTAAGAGCTTTCTGTATGTTGTACGTGCAAGTCCCTTATCAGATATATGTGTGGTAATTATTTTCTCTCATCTGTGCATTGGCTTTTCACTTTCTTGACAGTGTCCTTTGAAGCATAAGTTTTTAATTTTGACAAATTTCAACTTACATATTTTATTGCTCGAGTTATTGATAACATATATAAGAAACCACTGCGGAATCTAAGATTCAACATGTAATGCTATGTTGGCTTCTAAGAGTGTTATAGTTTTAGATCCTACATTTAGCTTTTGATTCGAGTTAATGTTGACATGTAGTATGAAGTAAGGGTCCACCATCATTGTTTGTATGTGGCTGTCCAGTTGTTGCATCACTAATTGTCGAAATTACTATTATTTCCCCATTAAATGGTCTTAGCACTCTTGTCAAAATCAGTTGAACACAGAGACATGAGTTTATTTCTCAACCCTCATTTCTATTGCAGTAATCTCTACGTCGATCCTTCTCTGAACGCCATACTACCTTGATTTGCACAAACCTACTGCTTTGTACTAGGTTTTGAAATTGCGAAGTGTGAGTATTACAATTTTTTTCATCCTTTTCATTACTGCTTTCATCATCCTGGATCTCATACAATTCCATATGAATTTTAGAATCAGCTTATCAATTTCCACCAAGAGGCTGGCTGGGAATCTGGTAGGGACTATGTTGAGGCTGTAGATAAATCTATGAGTTTTGCCATCTTAGCAATTTTAAGTTTTCTTAAAAATTTTTAAAATGTTTATTTTTGAGAGAAAGTGTACAAGTGGGGGAAGGGCAGGGAGAGAGGGAAACACAGAATATGACGCTGGTTTCAAGCTCTGAGCTGTCAGCACAGAGCCCGACATGGAGCTCAAACCCAAGAACGGTGAGATGATGACCTGAGCCGAAGGTGGATGCCCAACAGAGCGTGGACGGACCCAAATTAATTTTTAATGTTTACCAATTTTAAGTTTTCTAATCCATGTACATGGGATGTTTATTTAGATCTTTAGTTTCTTTCAACAATGTCTTGTGGTTTTCAGAATATGAGTTCTGATTTTTATTCCTATGTTTTATCATTTTCTGATGCTATTATAAATGAAAAACATTTTCAGTTTCATTTTTATTAAAGGTGTGTATAAATATAAGTGGCTTTTATATAGTGATCTTATATCTATCTTACAAGCATGCTGAACTCATTTATGAATTCTAATGTTTTATTAGATTTCTTAAGACTTTTATATATAAGATGCTGTCATATGAGAGTGTATATAGTTTTACTTCTTCCTTTCAAACAGGAGGGTCTTCTATTTAGTTTTCTTTCCTAATTGTCCTTGCTCGTACCTCTACTACAATACTGAATAGAAATGAGGAGAACGGATATCCTTGACTTCTGATCTTAGGGAGAAAGCATCTAGTCTTTCACTATTAAATATGATATTAGCTGTGGATTTTTCACAGATGCTGTTTATCACCTTGAGGATTTTTATCCTAGTTTGTTGCATGTTTTTATTATGAAAAAATGCTGGACTTTGTTGAATATTTTTTTCTGTTTATTGAGAAGACCATATGCTTTTTGGTTTTTAGTCTTGATATTCATGTATTACTTTAATGGGTTTTCAGATGTTAAACCAACTCCTATTCTTGAGATAAACACCAGTTAGTTAGCATGGTGCATAGCTCATCTTACAGGTTGCTTGAATTGGTTTGCTAGTATTTTGTGAGGATTTTTGCATCTGTATTCATAAAAAAATATTGGTTTGTAGTGTTTGTAGTTTCTTGTCATTGTGCAATTCTGGTCATGGTCAAAATGCCTTCACAGAGAAGTTAGAAAATATTCCTTCCTCCTTTATTTTTTTGGAAGAGTTCGTGAGTAACTGATATTAATTTTTCATTAACTGTTGGAGAGAATTCAATAGTGAGGCCATCTGGGCCTGTACATTTCTTTACAGGCAGATTTTGATTACTGCTTCAACTTCTTTATCTATCAGTTCATATTTGTGTTTTTTCTTTGTTAGTTGATTTCAGTAGTTTGTGTCTTTTTGGGAATTTATCTATTTCATCTAATTAATATGATTTATTGGCATACACCTTTTCATAGCATTGTCTTACATTCTCTTTTTTGCCCCTGTAAGATCAGTAGTAATATCCCCTCTTTCATTTCTGGTTCTAGAATGTAATCTGAGTCTTTTCTCTTTCTTGATCAATCTAGACAAGGGTTGGTTAATTTTGTTGATTTTTTTTAAATTTTTTAAATCTTTATTTATTTTTGAGAGAATGAGAGAGAGACAGAGCACGAGTTGGGGAGAGGCAGAGAGAGAGGGAGACACAGAATCTGAAGCAGGCTCCAGGGTCTGAGCTGTCAGCACAGAGCCCGATGCAGGGCTCAAACCCACAAACCACGAGATCATGACCTGAGCCGAAGTTGGACGCTTAACTGACTCACCCACCCAGGTGCCCCCTCATTTTGTTGATCTTTTTAAAGAACCAGGTTTTGGTTTCATTATTTTCTCTATTATTTTTCTATCCTCCATTTAGTTGTTGTTTTTATCATTTTCTATTGTTGTTCTTCTATACTCTATTTCACTAATTTCTGCTCTAATATTTATTTTTTTCATTCCTTTTGCTTGCTTTAAGTTTAGTGTGCTCTTCCTTCTACTACTGTCTTAAGATGGAAGGTTATGTTGTTAACATAACATCTATCCTGTTCTTTTTTAAAATACATATTCAGTGCTACAAATTTCCTTCTAAGTATTGCATCGCACAAATTTTATATTTTGAATTTTTATTTTCATTTATCTAAATTTCTCTTTTATTTCTTTTGACCCATTGATTATTTTGGAGTGTGTTGCTTAATTTATATATTAGTGAGTTTTCAAATTTCTTTTGCTATTGCTTTCTAATTTTTCTCCACTGGTTAGAGAATATACTTTGTTTCCTTTGTCTCCTTCCTTCCTTCCTTCCTTCCTTCCTTCCTTCCTTCCTTCCTTCCTTCCTTCCTTCCTTCCTCCCTCCCTCCCTCCCTCCCTCCCTCCCTTCCTTTGTTTCACTTTGTATTAGTTCTGTCTTTTAAAACTTACCAAGGTTTATTTTATGGCCTAGTGTGTGGTTTATAATGGAGAATATTCCATGTACTCTTGAGAAGATTGTATAGTGTACTGTTGTCAGATGTAGTTTTGTATAGATATTATATAGATGTTCTATAGATATTTGTTAAGTAGGTGTTTGTACATATGTTACACAGTGGTTTTGAGTGTTGTTCAAATTTTTTATTTCCTTTTTGATATTCTTTCTCATTCTACCTTACTGAAAGTGAGACAGAAGTCTCTAATAGTGAATTATATACAACTCTTTTTATCTCTGTCAGTTTTTGCTTCATGTACTTTGGTATTATGCTATTAGTATGTTTGTGTGTGTGTGTACACACATATACATGTATATATATAATGTGTCTATATACATATATATATACATTTATAATACTTATATCCTTCGATGGGTTAACACTCTATCACTGTACATGTTCCTCTTTACTTCTAGTAGCATTTTGATTTAAAATCTATTTTTTGTCTGACATTAGTACAGCCACAACAGCTTTCCTGTGATTGCCATTTGTATAAAATATCCTTTCTCGGTCATTTATTTTCACTCTATCTTATCTTCTTTTTGAGAGGGAGACCAAGCAAGGGAGGGGCAGAAGAAGAGACAGAGAGTTTCAAGCAGGTTCCATGCTCAGCACAGAGCTCAAAGCAAGACTCGAATCCCACAACCTGGGATCATGACCTGAGCCAAAATCAAGAGTTGGGACACTAAACTGAATGAGACAGCCAGGCTCCTCAATTTATTCTTACGTTTGAATCTAAACAGGTGTCTCCTGTATACAGCATATAATTAGATCGTGTTTTATTTTGTTTTGCTTGTCCCATTCTCAATCTCTACTGGGTTGTTTTATTCATTCACATTTTAGGACATTTTTTATACAGTTGAATTTATGTTTACCATTTCATTTTTTGTTTTCTGTATGTCTAGTTTTTGGTACCTCTTTGATTTTTTTTTTCTTGTGAGTGAATATTTTTCTAATGTGGTATTTTAATTACTTTAATGATCTTTTCACTGTATTTCTGTAAGGAAGGTCAGTGTTGGCTCTAAGGCCTATGAAATACATCTTAATTTATCAGAATCAGATTTCAATAAGATAAAGAAATGTTATGACTACAACAATTCTGTTTTCTATCTTTTGTTATATTATTTTTTATAATTATTTTATCTACAAATGTTAAAAACATTGTAATACCGCATATATAAATATTACCTTATATAATTTTATGTCTTTAAAGAATCTAAGAGAAGAAAGGGGAGGAAATAAGAATAACTTTTTCGCCTTATTTATCACATCTGGATCTTCTCATTTGTTCCTGTGGCTCTAGTTACTATCTGGAATTAACTCCTTAGCTAAAATGGCTTCTATTTCACTCACCTCCTTTGTGTTGTTATTGACAGATGTATTACATATCTATATGCTATAGGCCAAATAATACATTCTATGAACAATGCTTTATATAAAAGCCTTTTAAATCAGTTAAAAGAAAAAGGAGGATGGGTGCCTGGTGGCTCAGTTATTTAAGTATCCAACTCTTGATTTGGACTCATGTCATGAGTGGGATTGAGCCCTGCATTGGGCTCCGTACTAACAGCACGGAGCCTGCTTGGGATTCTCTCTCTCCCTCTCACTCTGTCCCTCCCCCACTCACACACACACTCTCTCTCAAAATAAATAAATAAATTTTTAAAAAGAGAGAAAGAGAGGAGGAGAAATATGCCCTTATATCATATTATGCAGTTACATTATTGTCTTTACGAGCGCTCTGTGTAATTTCATGTGGATTCAAGTTACTGTCTGGTGTCCGTTGCTTTTAGCCTGAAGATTTTTCTTTATTATTTCATGTAAAGTGGGCTTGTCAGCAGTGAATTCTCATGGTTTTGTTTATTTGGGGGCGTGTTTATTTTGTCTTTATTTATGAAACATAGTTTTGCTCAATACAGTGTTCTGAGCAATTGACATTTTTTAATTTGAGCACTTTTCATGATTTATTCTACTTCTTTCCAGACTCCACTAATTCTGATGGGAAAGCACCTATTAATCTTATTTTAATTCCCTTGTAAATTAGAATAATTATTTATTTATTTCTCTGTTTGTAAGATTTTCTCCTTGTCTTTGGCTCTCAACACTTTTTCTAAGACATGTCTGATTGTGAATCTACTTGTGCTTCTTCCACTTGGAGTTAGCTGAACTTCCTGGATGTGCAGATTAATGTTTGCAACAAATCTGGGGAGATTTTAGACATTACTTTTAAAATAGTTACTTTCTTTCTTTCTTTCCCCCCCTTTCCTTATGGTACTCCCAATATGCCCATCTTGGTGTACTTGACAATGTCTCATGTTTCTCTGCATTACATTTTTATTAATTCCTTTTCTTCTTAATTCTTCAGACTGCATAATCTTTACCAATCAATTTTTGAGTCACTAATTTAGTTCAAATCTACTGACTTATGCACTTTGGTGAATCCTTCAATCTCAGGATTTAAGGTTCGCTCTTTTTTATAATTTCTATTTCTTTTTAAAATTTTCAATTGATATTGTCTATATGACGCAACACTGTCACCAATCCTTCCTTTACTTCTTTAGTCATGGTTTCTTTAATTCTTTGAACATATTTATGAGGGTTACTTTGAAGACTTGGTTGAATCCCACATGTGGCTGTAATCACAGGCAGATTGTGTTGTCCACTTTTTTAAATTTTAAAGTTATTTTTTAATGTTTGTTTATTTTTGAGACAGAGAGAGAGAGAGAGAGAGAGAGAGAGAGCAAGCTGGGGAGGGGCAGAGAGAGAGGAGACAGAAGATCTGAAGCAGGCTCCAGGCTGTCAGCAAAGAGCCCAATGTGGGCCTCAAACTCACGAACCGTGAAATCATGACCCAAGCCAAAGCCTAACATTTAACTGACTGAGCCACTTAGGTGTCCTCTGTTGTCCACTTAGACCAGATTTTTCTGTTTTTCTGCAGTTCTAGTATTTTGTTAATTGGAAATTTGATACTTTAGATTATATGTTTTTAGCTACTCTATGTATCCTCCCCGAACCCTAAGGTCTGATTATTATTATTTATTTGCTTAGTGATTATTTTAGCGAACTCTATTTTGCCAGTTAGCAGTCCCTTGCTCTTACACCTTGTAGCAAGAAGCGTCTGTTGTTCCTCCTCAGACAACAAAAGCTTGCATAAACCCATAGTCACTCTGAGATGGGGATAATTTTTTTTAATGTTTATTTATTTCTAAGACAGAGAGAGAGAGAGAGCATGAGTAGCGGAGGGGCAGAGAGAGAGGGAGACACAGAATCTGAAGCAGCCTCCAGGGTCTGGTCAGCACAGAGCCCAACGTGGGGCTCGAACTCATGGACCGCGAGATCATGACCTGAGCCGAAGTCAGATGCTCAACCGACTGAGCCACTCAGGCACCCCGAGATGAGGATTATTTTTGCAGGGCTTTATTTGTCTCCCACCCTTAAGCACACTCAGTTTCACTACTTATTTTCAACAATGCCCTGGGGCATAAATTGCTTAACAAACTGATACAACCGCATTTGGGATCATTTGAAGGCACAGTTCCTGAAGTCCAAGTCTAGATTTTCTCTGACCCTAAGAGTACACCTCCCAACGGCACATGTGCCTGGTTCTCACCAGCAGAGTAGCCTACTTGCACTTCAGAGTGTATCTCCAATGACTCTACCAATCTCCTACCAACTGCCTTTCACCACAACCAATACTCTATTTTGATGGCATCCTTCATCTTGAACTTGTCCACTTTCTATTGCAAATGTGAACAGTCATTATGGAAAGAAATGTGAAGCTCTCTATATTATAGTCCATTTTTTTTCCTATTGCAAAATCTGTGAGCTACGGTTCTGAAGTTAGGGATGGGAATAATGGTACACTTCTCTCTGAGTAAGACCTTCAGTTAAGGAGTTGAATGTTCAATTGATGGGGGAGGGCATGGTAGATTTATCAAATTTTCTGGAACATTTCCTAATTTATTCATTATTTGAACAATGTTAGCTTTCCTTAGAACTATTTCAGGACCTTGATTGTTTCACTAGGAGAATTTCTAGAAACTTAATTTTTTTGTTTTGTAGTTTTACATTTTCTACTAGTTCACTAGGGAGTGGGTCCATAGAACTTGCGTCATCATGCTGAAAGTAAAACTTCAATGTTCCTTTTTTTTGTTTGTTTGTTTCCTGTTTGCTTTTTTTGGGTTTATTTTGGCTGGGAGTTGGAGGTGGGATTTACATAATTCAGCCACATGTATTATTTGAAATGTTTTTCCTCTTTTTTTATAGCTTGGATGCAGTCAAGACCACAGAATCAAATAATTATTATTTAAAGACATTAAAAAGACAGTGACTGGTATACTATAATAAATTAATTTGGATCAGGTTAGCCAATGACATAGATTATCATGTGATCTATTAAGAGAAATCAAGAGAATTATAACAATGAACGAAATAAATTAAGAGTACAATTTTCTGCTATTACTACAATATAAAGGCCTAACTTTATTCTTCAAACTCAGCCAGGTTTATGCTTATGAAATGTACTCTTTTTACAGAAAGTGAATTTACTTATTTATTTGTAGCAAAAGAATTCAGACTATTTAATCTTATAATTAGTTTCTTAAAATGAATTAGAAAAATACTACTGTCCTCCATACTTAACAGAATTTCTATTTATTTTTCCCTCCTCACGAGTCATTGATTTTCTAGCCTCTAGACTAGTTACTAACTTTCAGTCTGAAATATCTGAACGTCAAATTATTACTTGGCTACAGAGATCCAAGGATTGAGAAAATGTCTAATCCCGTCATAAATAACCTTTCAGAATTCCAATAAGGTATAATAGAAATGATATAAGTAAAAATAAATCTACACACACAGACAGAAGCATATCAAAAATTATTACAAATGGTTGAATTTCAGGGGAAAATGCTATTACAAATACATAATCCCTAGTTACTCGTTTTCCCCCAGATTCTTAGATTTAAAGCCAGATTCCTTCATTATTTCTGACCTGATATGAAACACCATCTGGCATGTGCATGTTAAGAGGATTATATGTAAGCAAAATAGATATTTTTTCTCTTTCTGACTATAAGACTTTTTAAAGGCATGGAGATCATTTATCTTGGAAATGTGAATTAGAACAAAACTGATAAAGAGAAAAGATGTTGTTTAGTTTCTATTTTTTAATTAAAGCAATTATACATTTAACTATTTTAATTGGAATTCTGTAATTTCACTAGAATTTTAGCCTCATGACTATTTTTCTTGAACAAAGATTTTAAGGAGACTCCATAGAGCAAATGGTAAAGTAAATATTTTTATATTTACCTTTGGATGTCAAACACATGTCAAACTGAATCACACAGTTCACAAAATCTATGTTGGCTAAATTTTCCAGATAATTAGCAAATATTTATCTGTATACAGCATTTTATTTATAATACATGAGGAAATCATATGTGAAAAACATAATATGGCATTGGAATCAGTCTATGATTACTCTTTTAGGTGAGACATTTCTGCCATTTTTAACATTTACTCAGAATCATAAACTTTTAAAACTAGTAGCTAATAGGTCCTGTGGTAAAAAAAACTGAATGTTAAAGATAAGATAGTTGAGGTCTAGAAAGTTTATATAACTTATCTAAGGGCCTACAGTCCTTTAATGAGAAGTCCAGGGTTAGACTACAGGGTGCCGCCCTCATGGTCCATTCTCCTTTGGACCCTACTGTGCTTCTTTTATAAATATGATGAACTACTACTGTTCAGAAAAATCTCACTTTGGAAGGTCTTAGGTATATACAGTTACCCCATCCTCATGCACACTGGAAAATGAAACTAGAGTCATAGTCTCAGAAGTTTTCTTTTTCTGCAATTTTTATCCAAACAATCATACTGGCTAAGTGAGTTTCAAAACATTTCCCAAACAGGGAAGCTAGTAGAGAAATCTATGATCCAATAGCCAGACAAAACTAGCCAATTCAAATAAAAAAAATAGACTGTAATAAAGGTCACCAGAAAGGATTTTGTAAGGTCAATTCACTAGGAAATAAGAGTCGATCAAATTTTCATTCCAAATATGGGACAACTAAGGCTCAGCGGGCTCTGCCTTGATAAAATTATACGAGGAGAAGAGAGAAGGAAGGAGGTAGAAAAGAAGGCAAGTCGGCAAACTTGTTTATCGGTCCAACCCTTTATGCTGGGCTATATAAGAAAAATATGCAAATACTAAAAGCATGGGACAAGGATGTACAATTAGGTACACATTTCACATACAGCTATGTAACATATAGCCATCATTTTTTTTTTTTTAGAACAAAGCAGTGGAAAAATATTGGAACATTTAAAAACTTGAAGTTCTGTTAAAGTTTGATCTACTCTTTCACCTTTTACATACAAGAGCACATCTGTCTTCAGAATTCTGGATGACTATGTGGGCCACCGGAAAATATTAAAATGGCTTTGCAAAGTGCATTTGCTGCTGTTAGGTTGTGTCTGCCAAGAATACAAACAACTAAGACAACATTTATGAAGCCACTGTTCATGCAGAACTAGCCATGTTACAGAGTGGTTTAATCACTCTCATTCTTAGACTCAGGGAACTAAGTTTCAGCATAATAGAGAAGTTCTGGCTTTGAAGACAAAGGTTATTATGTCATCAGCTTCTGGGGCTCGCTAATTCCAGGGACAATATGGTTCTTTATAATTTATTTTCATTTTCTTTTATAACTGATATCTGTTGGCCTTGTAGACCACAGAACAGAAACAATGGAGGGGCATGCTACCAACTATTTCCTCAACATGAAGGAACTGAACATACAGGCTGACCACACTGAAAGACAAAGTTGTTGCTGAACATACTCTGGCACGTGGGCCAATTCCTACTGCACCATGCTTTAAATTAAAGCAGAAAATTATTTTATGTTACTGTTATTTTAATACAATAACCTTCAGAAGTGGCCTTATGTTGTAATGGAGAGTTTCACCTCATTCTGTTTCTGTAAAATCAAAGACTCTAATTTGAAATGTACATATATATATGTACATGTAGTATGACTAGTCTGAAAACATCTTCAGGGCTATGTTGACAGCATGTGTGTGCATGTGCGGGTGCACAAATACAAACATACAAACACGCAGTACACTACTACACTGGGTGCATCATGATGAGGGACATCCAGAGGGCGCTGCCACCTCTGACTCCTCATTTTTGGCTCAGGTCATGATCTCACGGTTCGGGAGATTGAGCTCCACATTGGACTTGCAGCTGGCAGTGTGAAACTTGCTTAGGATTTTCTTCTCACTCTCTCTCTGCCCCTCCCACTACTCATGTGCCTGTGCACTCTCTTTCTCTCTCTCAAACTAAATAAACATTAAAAAAAATCGAACTTCTCTTCTGTTTGAAAATTCATTACTCTGTCATCAACAAAGAGGACTCAAGTTTAAACTGCTTGGCGTCGTTTTTTTTTTTTTTTCTTTTTGTTTGCATGTGTGTTTTAAAATATTTTCCTATGATGACAATGAATTAAAAAGAAAAACAAGATTACATATGTATATAGATATACATGAACATATATATGGAAATACATATATAATCTGATTTTGTATTTATACACACATGCATATAAATATTTTAGTATAATAATTAAGATTTGAGAGAAGTCTTAAAAATAATTTATACTGATCTTTATATTTTATAAAGGAGAAAACCAAGATGCACAATGTAAAAGTATAACTTTATACTCCACAGGGGCAGAACATATTTTATATTGCATCATACATTTAATAATCTTCTTTAAAGATCAAATTTGATTATTTATTTACTGAAGATACTCTCCAGTTTTACTAATTCTACATTATTTTCCTTGTTTATAAAGTCACCTGTTTATAAAATTTATAAAGCTACTTGTTTATAAAATTTTTTGTTACTACCGATATATGGATATGAATATATATATACGTGTACATTACATAGATATTTAAAGGTATTTCATTTATTCCTTTTATTCTATGGAATTTACACCATATTAGAAATGCAAGAAAATCAAGTCATCCACGAATATTCTTTGGGTTAATTTTTAGTACCTATTTCTTTATAAGTAACTACAAAATGATTTTATCTTTTGCTCAATGACTGCCATTCACTCCTGAGAAAACTATCCCTAAATGAAAAGTTGTTAAAGAAATTTAAGAATTAATTGTAGTGGGATAAATTATATGTATTTCATCCCAACCCAAGATAACCAAATAGTTTTCATTATTAGAAAAAATAAAATAATAAAAAAGGTTTATATCTAATAAATGATAATTCAAAAGTAAATATAGTCTGCATATAAAATGTATTGAGGTTTTATTTTTCTTTGCCAAAAAACAATACAACTTCAATGTGAGACATGTTTGGTGGAGGAAGTAGAAAAGTGAATTGATTCTTGAAAGTTCATTCTTGCTACACCAGTTTTTTTTCAGTATATATATATATATATATATATATACACATACATATATATGTATATATTTGTATATACACACGTATATGTGTGTGTGTGTGTGTGTGTATACACACTTAACTTGTATAGAAGGAGAGGCTCAAGCTTCTCCTTTAATAAAATTAGAATTAAAATGCAGTCATAGAGATTGGAGAAGCTTGGAAGCCATCACTCTGTCCTAACAATAAGTAAAAAGCTGAAGAGACTGAAAAATGAAAACTCTCCTTGCACCATGTGAGAGAAAACACAGGGCAAACTATATCCTTCAAGACTGGAGAGAAAGACAGGCAAATATAGGGAATCCAGGATTACCCTGGCTGGCTCGATTTAGAAGCAAAACCTGCTGCGGGAACCAGTGCTGGGGAAAACCTGAACTGTAAATGATGAACTGCTGAAGGCTCAGTGCAAATAAATCTCAGATTTAAAAGCTTCAAGGGGAGACAGTCAGAATGAGTAGCCACAATACTGTGAAATTTACCTCCAGGTGCTTGACCAGATTCCCACAGTTAATATCAGAGCAAAATCCCCACAGGCTTCTTGCATATGAAGTGCGGAAAAGAACCATTTTAACATATACAAGAATATTCTGTTCTTTTTAACAAGGCATGCTTTTAGGGGAAGACCATTAACAACAACCTGCTACAGTGTTATCAGAGCCTAACTGACCTGGGGAAGAGACACACCCAATTCCTGCTAATTCTAGCTGAAGAGTAAAAAACAAAAAACAAAAAACCACAAAATTACGAAATACTATTGAAATTCACAGTCCAGAGGCATAAGCTCACTAAAAGACGGAAACCTAATTATAAGACTATAGAGTGCTCCCTTCCCACTACCCTCACCACCAGATAGCTAAAGCCCGATGTATAGCAATTCCTTCCACCTGGCATATCATGTCCTACTATCAAGAAAATTTTACACAAAGGCCTTAGTTTGCCCTGTGTTTTCTCTCTCATGGATCCAAGAAGAGCTGTTGAGTTTTCAGTCTGTTCAGCTTTTTACTTGTTGTGAGGACAGAGAAAAAAGCAGGAAACAAAATTTGAAGGGGCTGAAAAAGCAACAGGACCAGACAGTCAAGGATGTAGAAATCATCAGACCAGGGACTTAAAACAACTATGATTAATACATAAGTACTCTAGCATAGACAGCATGCAAGAACCAAGAATTTAACCAGAAAAAATGAAAATCATAATAAAGAACAGATAAGAAATGCCAGAGATTAAAAGACCCACTGTAACAGATTTGAAAAATGCCTTTTATGAGCTTATTAGTGGACAGGATACCGTCAAGAAAAGAATCTTTGAGCAAAGACTGAAAAACATAGATAAAGACTATAGGAAAACTACCTAAGGTGCAACATACATGTAATGGTAATATCAGATGGCGAATAAAACGGAGAAAGGAGCTGAAGAGATGTTTGAAGACAGATAATTTTCTAAATTAAAGCCAGAGACCAAATCAAAGATGAAGGGAGCTCAGAGATAAATGCCACAGAAAGTATACCAACAGGATATACCAAGTAGGATAAATGCCACAGAAAGTATACCAACAGACGTCATTTTCAAATTATAGAAAATCAAAGACAAAAATTCCTGAAAGAAGAAGGAGGAAAAAAAATAACAACAACAAAAAAAAACAACAACAAAAAAAAAAAACAAAAACCACCTTACCTACAGAGGAACAAATATAAGAATTATACTATACTTTTCCTAAGAAACCACGCAAGCAAAAAGAGAGTGAATGAAATATTTAAAGTGTTGAGAGTGAGAAAGAAAACAAACAAAAAAACACCAAGTCAGGATTCTGTACCCTGAAGAATTACCCTTCGAAAATACAGGGAAAATAAAGATTCTCTTAAACAACCAATATTGAAGGAATTTGTTACCAGTACACCTGCCTTGCAAGAAACGTTAAAAGATAAGTTGTTTAGAGAAAAGGAAACTAATATAGGTCAGAAACTCAGATTTACATAAAGGAAGGAAGATCATCAAACAAGCATAAGTGAATATAAAAGAAAAACTTTCCATTTCTTATTCTTAGTTAAACGAACAGATACATTTGAATACACGCACACACACACTTACACTTACGTATGTGAAGTTAATGACAGCAAATATACAAAGGATGGGGAAGAGGAATTAAGATTATCTTGTTATTATAAGGTACTCACACTTCCAAACAAGTGGTAGAGGTTCATTTGAAAGCGCATTTTCAGCAACCACTAAAAAAAGTAAAAGAAGAATATCTGATATGCTGAGAAAGGAAAGAAAATGGAATAATATAAAATGCTCAATTAAATCCACCACAGTAGAAAAAGAGTAGAAGACTAAAATGGCAACAAAGGACATGGGCAAAAGATAAAAAAACAGTAATGAATGTTAATCCAACTATATCGACAAACACTTTGAAAGTCAAAGGTCTAACTGCATTAACAGGAACTGACAGAATCAAAAACCACAACCCAACTATATGTTGTTTACAAGAAATCTACTTTAAATATAAAGATATATACATTAAAAGTAAATGGAGGAGAAAAATATCCCATGGTAACACTAAACAGAAGAAACCAAGAGTAAGAATATTAATATCAGACAAAACATACTTAAAAGCAAAGAAAGTTTTCAGGAATAAAAAGGCATATTACATAATGATAAAAGGAGCAATTTACTAAGAAGACATATTAATCTTAATTCATACACATTTAAGAAAGTGTCGAACTCTATGAAGCAACAACTGATAATGCAGCAAAGAGAAATAGATGAATCCATCATAGCTGGAGACTTCAATACTACTCTCAGACTGGATAGACATAGCATGCAGAAAATCAGTATTGACATAATTGAACTCAACACTACCATCCATCAACTGAATATATGTGACATGTACAGAGTATTTCAATGAACAAAAAAAGAAAACATTCACCAAAACACACAACATTGTGGGCAATAAAATACACCTTAATAATTAAAACCGAAATCTTAATCATGCAATGTCTTCTCTCAGATCATAACAGAATTAAACAGAAATTAGTAACAGAAAGATAACTGGAAAATTCCAAAATACATGGAGACTAAACAATATACTTTAAAATAACACATGGGTCAAAGAACTGAGTGAAAATGTAAATACAATGTATAATTCGTGAAATTCAGCAAAGACAGTGTTTAAAGGGAAATTTCCAGCTTTGAATGCATATATCACAATAGAGGAAAGGTCTGATATCAGTAATAGAGTGTTCTACTTTAGGAAATGAGAAAAAGAAAACCAGGAATGCCTGGGTGGCTCAGGCGGTTAAGCATCCGACTTTGGCTCAGGTCACGATCTCATGGTTCATGAGTTTAAGCCTTGCATGGGGCTCTGTGCTGACAACTTAGAGCCTGGAGCCTGCTTTGGGTTCTGTGTCTCCCTCTTTCTCTGCCCCTCCCCTGCTTGCTCTCTGTCTTTCAAAAATAAATAAAATATTAAATAAAAAATAAGAGCAAATCAAATAAAAAATAAGCAGAAGAAAACAACTTCTTAGTTGAAGCAATCAGTGAAATTGAAAACAGGAAATCAACAGAGAAGAATCAATGAAATCAAAAGCTGTTTCTTTGAAAAGATCAATAAAATAGATAAGCTTCTAGCCAAGCTAAGTAAAAAAAGAAGAGAGGGTACAAATTACTAATATTAGAAAATGAAAAAGGGGCATCCTACAGATACCATAGAAATTAAAAGGATTATAAATAAATATTAAAAACAACTCTGTACTCATAAATTTGATAACATAAATGAAATGTACCAATTCCTTTAAGACAGTATCTGTCAAAACTCACACAAGAAGAAATAAACAATTTATATCTAATAAATATATTGAATCTACAAATAAAAATCTTCCAAAACAGAAAATGCCCAGATTGGTTCAACAGTGAATTTTATCAAACATTTAAGAGAGAAATTATACCAGCTGTGTACAGTTTCTTTCACAAGATAGAAGCAAGAAAAATATATCCTAACTCATTCCATGAGGCCATCATTACTCTAACACCAAAGCTAGATAAAGACATTACAAGAAAATTACAGACCATGATCTCTCACGAACTAATATTAAAAAAAAAAATCTTAACAAAATGTTAGCAAACTGAACCCCCCAAAAATATGAAAAAATTATGCAATATGATCAAGTGGGATTTATCCCAGTTATGCAGGGGTGATTTAACATTCGAAAATCAATTACTATATTCCATAATACCAACAGAAAAAGAAAAAGAAAATATCATGATCATATCAATAGATTCAGAAAAAGCATTTGACAAAATGCGACACACATTCCTGCTAAGAATGCTAGTACGGTAGGAAGAGAAGGGAACTTTCTCAACTCGATAAAGACTATCTACCAAAAACCTACAGCAAACATCAAATTTAAAGGTGGGAACTCAGAACTTTCTCTCAAAGGTCAAGTATAAGACAAGGGTGTCCACTTTCACTACTCTGTGTCAACATTATACTGAAAGTCTTTCCTAATGCAGTAAGACAAGAAAAGGAAAATCAATGGTTTACAGATGGGAAAGGAAGACACAAAACTGTCTTTGTTTTCAGATGATATGATCATCTACAGAGAGAATCTGAAAGATTCGACAAAAACAAACAAACCCCCCAAAACTCCTACTAAGCACTTGCAGCAAAGGTGCAGGACACAGTGATAAAATACAAAAGTAAGTTGCTTTCCTATATATCAACAAACAAGTGGAATATGAAATTAAAAACACAATACCATTTACATTAGGACTCCAAAAATGAAATACTCAGGTATAAATCTAACAAAACGTCTACTTAATCTACATGAGGACAACTACGAAATTGTATGAAATGAAATCAAATAATAACTAAATAAACGGGAGATATTCTATGTTCACAGACAGGAAGATTCAGTATTGTCAAAGTATGAATTCTTCCTAACTTGATTTATACATTCAATGTAATTCTAATAAAACCCTCAACAAGTTATTTTATGGATATTGACAAAATGATTCTAAAGCTTATATGGAGAGACAAAAAGAGTCAGAATAGCTAACACAATAAAGAACTAAAAGAACAAAGTTAAAACACTAATGTTATCTGCCTTTGGGACTTTTTCTAATCTACATATATCAAGAAACTGATATTACTGAAAGAATAAACAAATACATCAGTGGAACAGATTAGGGAACCCAAAGATACACCCTCCCATAAATATTCAACTGATCTTTGACAATGGAGCAAAAGACAATAAAATGGAGCAGAGGTCTTTTTTTTTTTTTTTTTTCATTTTTTAAAGTTTGTTTATTTTGAAAGAGGCAGAGACAGCACAAGTGGGGAGGGGCAGAGAGAGGGAGAGAGGCAGGATCCCAAGCAGGTTTTGCACTACTAGCACAGAGCCTGATGTGGGGCTTGAATCCATGAAGCTGTGAAATCATGACTTGAGTTGAAACCAAGAGTTAGGTCTTTAAGCGACTGAGTCACCCAGGTGCCCTGAGAAGGTGTTTTTAGAAAATGGTGCTGGAACACTGGACGTCCGCATAAACAAAAAAAATCTAGACAGAGATGATATACCTTTCACAATAATTAATTCAAAATAGATCAAAGACCTAAATGTAAAATGCACAACTATAAAACTTCTAGAAGATAACACAGGAGAAAACCTAGATGACCTCGGGAACAGTGATTCCTTTTAGACACA
Source organism: Paguma larvata (assembly GCA_030068075.1). Taxonomy (NCBI): domain Eukaryota; kingdom Metazoa; phylum Chordata; class Mammalia; order Carnivora; family Viverridae; genus Paguma; species Paguma larvata. Next base: position 43,626,934 of record CM057834.1, read on the forward strand.
ACCCCACAGACAAGATCGATGAAATAAGTAACTGAAAAGCTGGGCTTCATTAAAGATGATATCAAGAGAATTAGAAGACAACAACACCTGGGAGAATGTATATGCAAAAGATATATGTGATAAAGGACTATTACCCAAAATGCACAAAAATCTTGTAAAACTCAACAATAAGAAAAAAATCTGATGAAGAAATGGCCCAAAGATCTTAATAGGTCTCTCAACAACAAAAATATGCTGATAATAAATAAGCCTGTGGGAAGATGCTCCACAGCAATATGCAACATATTGCTGCAATATGAAATAAAATGAAAATAAAAACAACAATAAGATACCAAAATCTGGAATAATGACAACATAAATGATGATTAGAATGTGGAATGAGAACTCGCATACATTGCTGGTGTGAAGGCAAGATGATTTGCCCACTTTGGAAGAAAGTTTACCAGTTTCTTATAAAACTCAACATACCTTTCCCACACGATGCAGCAATAATGCTCCTTGGCATGTCAAAAGGAGTTGAAACTTATGTCTGCCCATGGATGTTTCTAGCAGCCTGATTCATAAGTGCCAAAACCTGGAAGCAAACAAGATGTCCTCCCGTAGGGGAATGGGTAAACAAACTCTGGAACTCCGAGACAATGGATAATTCTTCATGCTAAAAATAAATAAGCTATCAGGCCATGAAATGATATAGGAGAAACTTAATGGATATTACAAAGTGAAAGAAGACAAGCTGAAAGGCTACATACCACAGGATTCCAACTAGATCATATTACGAAAAGACAAAACTATGGAGATGGTAAATACGTCTGTGAAAATACCTCTACGATACTATAATGGTGAATATATGTCATCATATACTTGTCCAAACTCACCGAATGTACAATACCAAGATGAATCTTGATGTCAGTTAGGGATTTTGAGTCATTATGACATGTCAGTGTAGGTTTATCTATTGTATTAAACAAATCATTCTGAGGGAGGATTTTTTTTTAAATAGTGAATGCCTTTTTTTTTTTTTTTAAATTTTTTTAAAGAGACAGAAAGCATGAGCAGGGGCAGGGCAAAGAAAGAGGGAGAGAAAGGGAGCCAAATTCAAGGAATGCTTAACTGACCAGTGTCCCTGATGGGAGATATTGACAATGGGAAATGTTCTGCATGTATAGAGAGAATGGAGGGCATGGAGAATCTCTGAATCTTCCTCTCAATTTTGCTGTAAACCTGCACTAATACTACACTAGATGCTTAAAGACATTATTATTAGGATAAAACAAATGCATAACACATGACTGCCTTGAAAGTGAAGGACTAGATTGAAGTGTTGTAAGGAACTCTTCAGTTCCTCACTTGGCAATTTCACACGATTCAAATTTATTTCATATGATTTACCAGAATGTGACTTCTCAGGGCACCTGGGTGGTTCAGTTGATGGAGCTTCCGTCTCTGGCTCAGGTTATGATCTCATGGTTCGTGAATTCAAGCCCCATGCTAGACTTTGCCCTGACAGTGTGAATCATGTTGTGGATTCTCTCTGTGCCCCTTTTCCACTCTTGGGTGCACTCTTCCATGCTCTCTCTCTCTCTCTCTCCCAAAAATAAACATTAAAAACATTTTTTAAAAATGGTGACTTCTCATAAATTGGTAAGTGCATTTTTGCCTAAAATACTAATGTCAACACAATATTTCTTATGGTTTAGTTACTTGGTGAATTTTTTGGAAAAGAGCTATTTCACTGGGGAAAAAAGGAAATCTTGTCTGAAAAATGGTATATATTTTCAAAAGTTGTTATGGTAAAAAGTCATTAATGGAAAAATTATTATGTGAGGTAATCTGTAAAGTCAAAAGTCCTCCACGAATTAAGAAAAAGGAGTAGAAATTAATGACATCGAGTTAAGACAGAGCAATAAGAAAATGATTTCAAGTGAAAAACTGGTATAACCGAAGAATTACTATAACATTAACAACTTTGCTATATTTTATTATAGTCACACATATTCACAAGTATTTTAAAATGTTAACTTAAACTTCAGAACAAATTTGATACAACACTAGATCATCTTCACTGGTATTATCTCTTCTCATTCTCTTTGATGTTTACTTTCCTTATTTCAACTTCTCTAAAGAACCAATCTCCTCTGTGCATTATATCTCATACATGCTATTTTACACGTCTGGAAAATGACCCTCTCCATTATTACTGCTAAGTTCGAATAACTCAGGAAAGTTATCCTTCCTCTCCTGCCAGATGAGATATGTCTCCAACATGAAGGTGTATTACAAGCATCTTTACAACAATTAAATAATTACTATGTAATTATTTGTATCTTCATTACTATGTTGTAATCCTCCTGGAGGACCACTGTCCAGTCTCATTTGTTCATCCTCAAGTGACAAATTAGATTAAGCAGGAATCTACTATTGAATTACTATTCAGGTGATGCCATATTTCCTGATAATAGTTTATTTAATAAAAACTATTCATGGGGCGCCTGGGTGGCTCAGTCGGTTAAGCGGCCGACTTCGGCTCAGGTCATGATCTCACGGTCTGTGAGTTCGAGCCCCGTGTCGGGCTCTGTGCTGACAGCTCAGAGCCTGGAGCCTGCTTCAGATTCTGTATCTCCCTCTCTCTCTGCCCTACCCCTGCTCATACTCTGTCTCTATGTCTCTCAAAAATAAATAAATGTTAAAAAAAATTTAAAAAACAAAACAAAAAAAAACTACTCAATAAAAAAGTACTTAATTAGCATATTGAAGAAGTGACTATATCAGAACTTCATCAAAAAACTGTTTAGAATAGTTCAGCATATTGTAAAATTAATTAAATGTTGTTATGTGTATATTTGTACATGTATTGTGTATATATTTGTGCATATATTGTGAATATATGTGTGTGTTTCCATACACACACACACACACATACATACACACACACAGAGTATCTTGGTATGGAATGGAAGGTAATTTTTTGCTATCCAGGAAACAATGTTGCTTAAAACTAATTACTGTGTAATATTCCCTGAAAATGCCTGAAGGTTCTCTATATTGTGATTCTGATTAAAAACAATCATCTTCACTGGTTTTGAAAGAGGAAAGAGAACAGTCTAGTTGATGTGCAATTTTGACATATCTAAGGAAAAAGAGTATATAGTGTTGGAAGTGTATCAATATTATTAAAATATCCCAAATTTATCACGTCTGTCTTATAATGTTCAATTGAGTTAAGCCCCATCCTATGACTTTGAGAGAAGCTGATGACTTTAACTGACTTTTCTATTAATGCTTCTAATGTAACAATTCCTAGGATTGTTTTCATAAATCCGCCAGGTACTTAATTCCTATAGACCACTGCCGAAATTCTTCTGCTGATCCATTCCACCTAGCTCTGCACCACTTATTCAGATTGTTGTCCTCTTTCTGTATCCTTTTGCCTTTCCTTGGATTACCTCCCATATATGATAAAATTAAATAAAGATTTAAGAGAAAGGAATTAAAGACAGTAAAAGTTTAAAGTGGACATTAGATATTCCCTTATGAGCCTTGCCTTTCCAGGGACCTCCTATGTGTGGGTTCTGTTCATGCTCAGTGCTTCAGTGCTTTGGAGTTTTATGAGTCATGTGTCCTCAGTAGACAATTGACTGCTCTTTCTAAGTCCAGAACAAATGCGGAAGGAAAGAAGAGAGCTCTTTCCCTCCGCACTCCAAGGCTGATTTCTTATGTTTTGTGATCTTGGGATAATTGACAGTATGATTATGCCTTTATTATAGGCGAAAGTTCTCATCCTTCCATAGAAGGTGATCCAGACCTTGGACACAAAGGCAAGATAATATTTAAAGTAGACCAGATGCTTTTTTAAATGTGTAACTCAATCTTACCCTCCCTGGCATGTAATATCAATAAGACAGGGCCATCTCAACTTCCTAATTTGGAAAGAAAACAACTAGCTTCTTTAAGGGCACAGTATTGCTAAGGAAGCAGGTGAAATACATTAAGAAAACTTAATATTTACTGTAAATTGTCTAACTATTTTACTAGGTGAAGGTTTTTCTCAAAGCCATAAAGAGGTGCCTCTAAGATTAAAAAGCACTTTCATTAAAGTGGCAACTCCCAGAATGATCGGTGTGTCTGCTTTAAGGATAGATTCCAGGCTCTATCTAATAAGCAAAAGGTCTTTAGAAGCCCTAAGAGATCAATTTCCAAGCCTCAAACAATTTTAAGATCTAGACTACATCCAGAGCAACAGGAAGAATCTGCTGGCCACTTTAAAATACCATTTTGTCCTTGCTGCACAAAGACAACTCAAGTTTATTATTCATGCTTGACAATGCGCCTTAATGGTTGCAAAAAAGAAGAGTGATTTCTTGAGGTGTCTTGGCTAGTGCTGCAAGACAGGGGGGTATACATGAAGGACACTCAACACACTGCAAGCCTGTGTATCAAAAAAGACTTGCCTTAAGCTATGTGCAGGCAAAGAAAGAAGCAAAAGGACAGAAAAAGGAAGTAGTGGGGAAATGATTTTTTCAGACAATTCTCCACCCTAGTTTGGTTATCCAATGACAAGTGGAACTATCTAAAGAGACTCAAAGTCCAGAGCTGTGTGAAAGTCTCTCTGTGTGCTTCTTTTTTCTTCGTACTTTATATCTTAGCCAAGGAGGATGTCGCATTTGCTATTTTGTAAAGCAAGAATTCACGCTAATGTGGTTTCTTCTTTCACATAAATTGAGTTGCAAACTTTTCTTTTTGATGCCCCTTTGAGCCTCAGGCCTCATTTTTCACCACTCTGAGTTCCAAACTTAGCAAGGTAAATGCTCTCACTTGCTCCTTCTGTTGCCTCAGCAAGTATGACAGGGTGGGAATGGGGAAAATCCTCCTGCAACGGAAGTCCATACTGTTCAGTATTAACTATTCTTAGGAGTACTGTGTCTGAATCCCTGAGATGAAGGTAATAAGGTAGGAACGCATTCACGGCCACCGAAATAAATGTTCTATGGTCCTCTATGAGTGGCCTATAAACGGTTCATTATCTAAGAACACAAAGTGAAAGGTATCGGTGAGGTAGGAGTTATTTAGGTAGTCCCAGGGGAAAACTATCTATATAATTAAGAACCAAAAGTCAGAGTGCCCAGGTAGCTAAGTTGCTTAAGCATCCAACTCCTGATTTTGGTTCAGATCCTGATCCCAGGGTCACAGGTTCGAGCCGCACATCAAGCTCTGTGCTGGCAGTGAGGAGCCTGCTTGGTATTCTCTCTCCCTCTCTCTCTGTTCCTTGCCCCTTCCTCTCAAAATAAATAAATAAATTTAAAAAGAACTAAATGTCAGGACCCAGGAACCAGCGTATGGGGAGAGTGAGCAGGGTGCATCCATAGGAACCCAGAGAGAAGAGTGCCTGCCACCCATCTCCCTGTCATGTCCACTTCTATTTCCCAGAAAGGGAAAGAAAGCTAGAAATAAAGCTTGTTTGTCACTCCCCATATCACACTTAGTGGAGGAAACATCTGGCAAGGGTAATTTTAACTACGAACTCCAGGGTGGGAAGTGTACCTTTTGAGGGTTCAAGAAACTCAAAATGCCTAGAAGGCATGGGATCTTTGTGGTGCTCCTTGCCAGGCAACTAACAGCCCTCGTGAGCCATAGGTCTCTGCCTTTGCGTTTGCTACTCTACGTCTCCTTGGGATGAACGTGTCCAATATGGAGACAAAGCAGGAAACCTGCGGATGGAAGCTGAAATTCAACACACTACATAAACAGCAAAGAAAATATAATCCTCTACCCCCCTTCACAAACACGGTCACATACACTCTTGTTGTTGCTAATTGACTGGAGAGTGAAGAATAAGGTATTAACTACAGATTTTAAAGGAAAAGAAATATAATACACCATTTTCCAAAAGTGAGTGTGATGTCTGAAATTTGCAAATACACAGATGTATTTTACCATTCTTAAACTGTGTGGCCTTATCTTAGCAGTATCTCCTCCACTAAAATAGCCTTTTCTTGAAAACATGAACCACATATTGCTAAGTCAAATACTTACTATAAATATTTTTCCCAGGGATAAAAATGTTCCAAATGCCAAATAGATTTCTAGGAATAAAGATAATATTTTTGAAAACAGTTTCATGTGAATGGATTGTTTATTCAAGCATAGATTTAATAATCTGAATCCAAACAATAAAAACCAGTCTAAAATATCCTCATTATATCATACCACCCTGTTCAGTTTTTATCAACACTTATGCCCATGGAAAGTTACTTCCTATTAATACTTTTCCACTAGCAACAGTAAAATCCCCAGGGACTTACAAAAGGTGATGGAGGGGGTGTATGCCCAATCTTATATCACTGCAGTATTCACTTTAAAGCAATGTAATCCTTTTCTGTTTCTGCCCCAACATTTCATAATTATGTCATTTTACAAGAATTGTGTAATTTACATAACCACCTAAATTGTCATAATTGCTAGAAAGTGCTGAAAAAGCATACGTTAGGCATTTCAGATTCATTTCTGCTCTGTGTTTTAAACTCATTTGAAATGTCTTTTGCATAAAAATTCTTTTGGTCAACAAAAAAGTAGCTTGGGTGTGATTTAAAAAGAACTACATTTTCTCTGGCTCAAGCCCTGTTCTCCATCTCTTCTTTCCAGGAGCCCTTTGCCAGGTGAGGGCTCGGGTGTTGAGTACTCAGGGGCCCGGGATAAAGAATCCTCTGCTCTTGAGTTTACAGAAGAGACTGAGACCCACAGAAGTCAGCTTACTTGATCTGAGCCACACAGTCCATCTACACAAAGTCAAAGTTAGAGCCCCACTTTTTTCTGCCTTAGGTATTTTGTTCACTGTCCCGCTGCATTTAGGAAAAGGAAAAACGAAAGATAAAAGAATGGAATGGTCTCTCCACAGTTTTCTCAGCATGCCATTTCCATTATAATTATCTTAACCATCTGTTTTGCTTGGAACAGGCGAAAGAATTTGATATTAAGAAAGTAAACTGTCATGCAGTACGGCAGAGAAGGGCTTCAGAAATGAGAACCTATTTCAGGATGCAGGAGTGAATATCAATTTTATCAGAGGCTTCACCACCATTGGTGAAGCAGAATACCAACATCTGATTATTTCTTTTGGAAAATTAGTGGCTTATAATTTTATAAATAAAATAACTAAAAATCATTGTGGCATATAGTAAATGATAGTTGCTAAAAGTGTAATCAGGAAACATGTGAATCACTAAATAGTTAAGCATATTTGAAAATGCCAACCATTTTTTAAATCTAACTCTGTTACAACTTCTCCTGTAAAAAGCTAATCTATCTTATTGTACTTCAAAGACAGTGTATTAATATTTAGCTTCCTGAAGCTAATTTGACTATTACATGGAGCTATAAAGTTCTGTAGCAATATAAGTGATATGTACAAATAGCAAACCATACTTCTGGCATGTTTATTTCTTACATATGCACTCATAGTTGGATACACACACTGCACCCAACACACACACACACACACACACACACACACACACACAATTTGTGACACTATTAATTCAGACTGATGTTCGGAATGTGATACATAAAAAATAAGCTTGTTTACTTATCTGATCACTTTTTGTTAAAAGTTACTACAAAATATGAATTTTAATCCTTATTTTAAAATAGAATTTAAAGAATGATACACTTATTTTGCAGTACAGACTTGTCAAATTATAGATTATTTGAAAGAACCAATAATACTTCATATTCATCATTTAAAGTGATTATAATTGTTATAATCTAACAACGCATCAGAAAAAGTAATTATCAACAGAAAAGGCAGCTTATCATTTATGATATATGCAAGGAAGACAGAACAGTCTTTTTAGAAAAATGAAGAAAGTATTCAATTCAATTAAGAAAGAAAAGGATTAGTAAGTTATTATTTCTTTTCCCCACATTAGGAAAATAGTAGCAAAGCTAAGAGGAAACAAAGGCTCTTTGAATAGCAATGTCGTTCAGAACATATAATTTATCATAATGACTATAAGTAAGAAAAAAAGAAAAACATATACGTTAGGATAAAAGGACAATTTTGGGTGTTCAATAAAAGTCAAATTGAGAAGCAAATTTATACAGCTGATAGATTTAACATAGTGCTCTTATTTTAGTCAAAAATTTTAGAAATGTTGGAAAATCTGCATCTGAAAGAAACAAACTTTAAGTTAAAAAAATTTTCTAAAAATCAAAGCAATTAAACTTTTGCCAACTATGACTTATACTTTTATGCCAACAATACAAGTAGCTTGATCTAATCTCAAAAAGATTGAAATTAAGTGGAAAAAAAAACTTTTAGTGAAAACCAGCATGAATATTAAACACTTTCAGAGTGTTTTTTTCTTCTGGCCTCTGTTTTCTTTTCCTTTCCTAAGTCTTAATGTAATATTTATCCTCCACTTATCCTCCTTTTCTTAATTTTTTGGCAATATGATAGAAAACCAATAAATCAATAAGGTGTACTAACCCTAGGAATCAGTCTGGAGTACAAAGAAATATCGGAGATTTCTTACACTTATTATTATTATTTACATTTATATCTTCTCATAAATGATGTTCATTTTTAAAGCCACAAGTCATATCCTACAGTTTGGCTTAGCACTTACCTAAGACTTTTCTGCATTAATCACTCACAATAATCTATGCTGTGTTTCAAATTACATATATGTATACATATGAAATTATATATATATATATATATATATATAAATATAATGTATATATAAATTAAAAATAGGTTGAAATTAACTCCACTGGAACAAAGAACACAGATATGAATGGTATGCTCAATTTGTTCATGCTTTTCTTCTTCTTTCCTACTTTCCTTCCTTCCTATTATTTTTGTTTACTTTCTGGTTTGTGTATTGTCTTTTTTGTTGTTGTTTTCCTTCAAGTGGCAGCTGTGAAAGTGCCAATAAATGAAGCACATTTTTTTAAGATAGTATGCTCAAACCACTAATATGCCTGAGGAGCCACCAAATTGCCATGAATATGAGAAAATGTTGTCTTGAACAGGTGTAAGTAATACATAATTCACCTCTCCTAATATTTTGAAGTTATTTAAGATAACTTTTAAAAATTCCATTTGAATTTTAATTCACATAGGGTTCATAGCAATTTTCCTCAGATAATTTTTAACATTTTTTAAACATTTATTCATTTTTGAGAGACAGAGAGAGACAGAGCATGAGTGGGGGAGGGGCAGAGAGACAAGGAGACACAGAATCTGAAGCAGGTCCAGGCTCTGAGCTGTCAAACTCATGAAATGTGAGATCATGACCCGAGCTGAAGTCAGATGATTAACTGACTGAGTCACCCGGGTGCCCCTACCTAAGATATTTTGAATAAAAGTCAGAAACAGGTCTGACAGAATAAATCATTTTCAAGGATTAATCAACAGTGTGGTTACCTGAGATACAGAACAAGCCATTAATGCATCTTTAACTTGGCAACAAAAATTAGAAACTGTCATCATTTTAAGTTCACTTTTTTAAGATGATATAAAACACAAGTTTTCTTTCTTTCACTTATTTATTTTTCTTGATTATCTGTAGAGTTTAGTGAATGTTAATCAATCATTCAAAATCAATTTAAACACAAAACATAATAAAGAATGCTGTGGACTGTGTACAGCTTATAAGTATTAAAGGTTATTTTTATTACTACATATGTCACCAAAACCTAACAAATTAAATTTGATGTAACACATTTTGAATGTATCTATTACATTGATTAATATCTTTTATATACAACCATCTGATAAATGTCTCTTAGAGGTCAGCAAAAGAAAAAAAAATTCTCTTAAACCTATCAACTTTCTTTTATCAGAAAAAAGCTTAATAACAATTGTGTTATTTTTGCCTTGTCCAAGGGCTGATCTTCAATATCTTTTCCTGGCATGCATTTTCTAATCTAATAAGAATGTAACTTAGCAATGCTACCTCAAATAAGCGTTCTAGAAATAGTATAGAACAAAGTGTTAAAATTTTATCTTATGGGAGAGCAGAGAAACAGGGGAGAACTTGAACCCAGTCAAGAGAGTTAGAGACAACATTCTCTATGTTGGGAGTCTGGACAGTCTGGTGGGTTGGTCCTCACGTTCTCCAGAGCCTCTTTGCCCAAGCTCCCTAGATGAGGCTGATGGGTGGGGAATATTCTTAACATTATTGCTACTGACTAGGAAGTCCATGTGAGCCACAAGACTCACAGTCCCTGCTAATATTAAACCAGAGGAGACAAGTGTCTCCATGTGTCAAACTCAATTGAGACACAGTAACATAAAGAAAGTTTACACCCACACCTGTGGCTCTCCCTGATGGGTAGCTATATAGAAGCTCCCAAAATTACTTAATTAACTTCACAATGACACAACACCATAGTTTATGGAACTGGAGTCATCATAGAATGGTGGGAATTAAAAAATGTTTTTCCCCCTTCTCAATGCTTTGGCATTTTTAACTTTCATTTTGGTCTCTTTATTCCTACTTTAAAGATTTTCAATTGTATTACATCTGTATTTTTTTACTATAAATCTTGAAAATCTTTGGAAATGGTTATAGTCTAAATTCATGTATGATAATAAGCTTAACAAGTCCTGAACTATTATACTAGTCAGAGACCTTGTAGGAGATGAGAAGGAGAAAATCCAAGTGAAGTGCATATAGTAGGTAATCAAAAAATTATTATTATAACTATTATTAATTGAATCAAATCAGAATTATAAAGATTTATGAAAAATTAAACACAGAACATATGAATCAGTTAATCAAGACAATATAATTGCTAGTAAGAACATACATCGAAGCAGAAGTTGAGTATTTATGTGAACAAAATATTAGTTGACATACTACGCATTATATCTACATATACAGTTTAAATTTTAGAAGTTGGTTGAAGTATCATAGAGAATATAGCCTAAGAAAGTTAGCATGCTTTGTCTTCAGTATTAAATTTTTTTCTTTTTTTTTAACTTGTCAAAAGGAGATAGAGACATCTAAAGCAATGATTATATTACAGTGAAGAAGGATTTTGTTTTGTCAGCAATAGAGCATCTTCCAAGGGAGAGAGATGAATGCCCACTCCCAAAACCTAACTTTGTAACTGCTTTTGCTGTTTGTTTCCTCTCATTCATTTTGCATCCGTGTTAGGCTTGCATCTGTTTATGTACTTGTCTATTATTCATCTACAGGATAACTGCTCAGCAGTCGTTACTTCCTTTCATATCTTTTCTGCATCTTTTGTTTCCATGGGTTGTTTTGGCAATAAAACCAAGAAAAGGGTACAAAGCTTATAAAAAAGTGCAGTTGGAACATCATGTTTTTACAGCTCTAGGAACATTATTGCTGATTTCAAAAAGTTTAAAAAAAATGTTAAAATGTATTCGGCAAAGTTTAAAGCTCCCAGGTATGATAAATTTGAAAATTTGAGGGAACGGAATTTAAAAAGTGTTTTCTAAAATAGCACACTGCTTTTTGATCTTTACATGGCAGACTGCCTTGTGTAATTTTCTGGAGACTGTACATTTTAATACCAAAGTTTCAAGCAATGCAGTCGCCGTAATTCCTTACATTTATATAGCACTTCGTAATTTTATTATGTGTTGACTCATTCATTATGTCCTCTGATCTTCCTAGGTAGATAATTAGCACTTTCATTTTAAGAATAAAAAAAGGAGAGTGACTATGTTAAATTATATGCTAAGGTCAAAAGGTCAATGAGTCTCTGAGCCTAGACTAGAATCTACATTTGCCTGACACCCATTCAGCCTGGTGTGTGCTAGAAGAATCCTCACAATACAGATTTGCCCCAGACTGTCTGCAGGTCCAAGGGGGTAAGATATAAACTGGGAATATTAGGCTATGTAAGCATAGCTCTGTGTGTGATTTTTAATTATTAATATGTTCCTAAATCCACTACAACTTTATTGGTAATTAAAGTCCATTACTCCAGAACACAAAAATTTCACCTTCTATATCAGAGTTAATGGATTCTCAGAAGCCCTTACAAACACCTTAAAAAAAAACCTTCAACCTTGTATGATTAACTTGGTCTTCTCAAACTATATTATTTCTTAAGTGTCTGATTCAACATGCTAGGCTGGGTCCAGAATAATACTTCTTAGTTTATTTTCAGGAAAAAAAAATGAAGATACATGAAAGCAATTCAAGGAATCAAAAGCAAAACAAATGCATTAGCTCTTGCATTGAGAATAAGCTTACGGCGTCCCTGGGTGGCTCAGTTGGTTAAGCATCCAAATCTAGATTTTGGCTCAAGTTATGACCTCACCATTTGTGAGTTCAAGCCCAGCATCTGGCTCCATGCTAACAGTGCAGAGTCTACTTGGATTATCTCTCTGCTCCTTCCCTGTTTACATCTTCTTTCTCTCTCTCTCAAAATAAATAAATAAACTCAAAAAAAAAAAAAAAAAGAGAATATGCGTATTTTTTTTTCTTGGTGAAATCTTCACATTAGATGATTTGTAAACTTTGGGAATAATAGCTATTTTCCTTATTCAGACACTTGTTAACTTGTTCAATGAGTTATAACTATAAAAAACATAAAGAACCATCAAAATCAACCACACTGTTGTTCATTCAAATGCAAGACATGTGAATAATGAAAATAAGAAATTCTTTTAATTTGGATAAGTACAACAAAAGAAACAACAGGAATCATGATAAAGTTCTCATGTACTATTTAGGGTTGGTTAAGTTTTAAATGTTGAAAATAACCTGCAGAATTCGTTCTGGTTAGGATGGGGACTTTTATCTGAATAATGCAAAGTATTCCATGGTTTGGAAAGCCTAAAGGGACTTTTCAGATTTAAAGCAGCACTATTCTTTCATTAAATTCCACTTTCATTAAAGACTTCCACTGAAGCCTATTAATATAGGTTATGGTTTCCAAAATAACGTGAAATTAGGCTCTCTGGTGATAAGACCATCTCTCCAGTTGGTCTGATTATTATGGGACTGAAGTTTGGTTGGCATAGGGGATTATTATGGGACAGGATTTATCTAAAGATAAATCTATAGAGATATATGTACTTTGCCATATCACTGTTTATAGACTTTACTGAACTCATTTTATGTTTAAACGTTGACATGTCGAAATAATTTGATCACTTTACCGGTCACTGTATAGTAAGTTTTATTTACAACAAAAGAAAAAGTGAGGACATAGCTCACAAGCAAAGAGATAATAGTACAAGTGCACAGATGTCTAAAATCCTCCCTCACCCATCACATATTGTCAATGTATTGATGATTAACCAGAAAACACATTTTTGCTATAGAAATTCCATTATTAATTCTCCTTATTAAATTATTTCAAATTCTAAGTACCATAGTTGTAAAAGAACACCAAAGCAATCTTCCAAAGCCTAGCTTCCATTTAAAATAAATTTTATTTGACATTTATCTAGTACTTACGAAAAATCATAAGAAAAATTGGTACCCAAAATAATAGGAAGTGTCAATGTTTAAACAACTGTTTAATTGTTTTAAAAGTTATTATCTTTGCCATAAGCTATCATTAAGTGATAAATGATAAAATGATTTTATTTTGGCCCATGCCATCCAGGATTCTCCAAAGAAACCTATGTTTGTGCTTCCTTATTATCAGAGGTGTCACTGTGGCATAACACGACTCATAATGGAAAATAAACTACCTACTTCTTTCAATCCCCTCAGGCAGAAATGTCAGAAAGTGCCCCCTTGCCTTTTGTTCCCTCCCCAAAAGAGAGCTTCCTAGTGAAAGGGCTTAGCTTCTGCCATTTGGGTCTCCTATTTACTTATAGCAATAGAGAGAGAGAAAAAGCCCATGAAGCTAGAAAGGGCTGCCTCTCTGCTCTGACATCTTGGTCTCCTTGCTGCCTTGCAGTCACGGAGTAATTAACTCTTAATACCCTAACTGACATTTCAGTAAATGGTTACAGAGTAGAAAGATTCACAGAATGTGCTATTAAAACAAACAAACTTAATAAGCCACAAAGGTCTCTGAAAATTTTTGTATGTGCCCCTTACTGAAATTGCAGAAAATGTAAGTTAATCATTTCACAAAGTTTTTGGAGAGGGTCTCTCCAACTTTCTTTCAAGTAGCTACGCGGTCTTCATGTCCATGTGACCTCTGTCCTCTTTTTTCTTTATTCTCACTTACCCGTGATTAGAAACTCAAGCACCATCAAGATATGGTCTGGAAGTGTGACTTAATTTTGCTCTGACTTAGACTTAGTCTTTCAAAGCATTAATTAAATGTATGAAGCTTCTTCTAACCTAGCTCCATGGTTGTTAAATTAAATTATTATTGTTGTAAATCATATTAATAACTCCTATGTATACTGTATATTGGATGAAGAATCACGGTATAAAAACAATCAGTAGCTTTATTTTCATTTGGTAGTTCAAACATACATTTTCCTCTACCTAAGATTTTTTTCTTAGCATTGTCTTCCATGGCAATCCATAATTCTTTATAAAGGTTATCAAAATTCCGATTACATTGACCATGTGAAGAATGATCCTACATAAATCCTGATATATTAAATTAAATATCTGAATGTTATGTTCCTAAACCCAACTCATACTGCTTATGAAAAATGGCATACATAAGTAATATCCTATAGCACTTATGTGTGTCCTAAAATTGTCTTTAAGAAATAAGCTGACTTTTAAGCAGCTTATACATACTTAACAAGAAATAGTGCAAATTAAAGGCTTTTAAAATTTTAATTAAATTTGAAAATATTTTGTTTTAACTGGTTGGCTTTTATCCAAAGGCAGGAAAGCAAAGTAAAATGAATGAGTAAAATTGATTTACCTGAACTCCCAGAAACATATAATTATATTATGAGAATATTTATGTAGACATGAGAACAGAAAGGAGGTGAGCATTCGAGAGATAATGTGCAAAGTCCAGGGGACATTATTAAGAACAAGAAAAAATTTTACCAATATTATGAAATGACTGCAAAGTAATGATTAAATAATAAAGTATAAAGAAAATTCCTTGCAGTAAATTACTTTTAGAAACAACATATATAAAATAACTAGTTGAAATAATAGGACAAATTGCATTAGGTTACTGGCCTGCAGTAATTTATATATTTCAACATCTCTATATAAAAAGGCCAGTGTGAAGCAAATTGACATTCTTTAGTCCATACTTATTAGGTAGATGATGCCCAATGAATGAGAAAACCTAAGCCGATTTCATTTGATTCCGTCAGTCCCTGACCTGCCTGGAGGCTGACATAATTTTCCTTCACAGAAACCAGTCTCTGGTGGCTACCAGTCTTGATCTCACCCACTGTGGGATGAGTTCTCTTTGAATTACTGGAGCAGGGTGTATGTTAGGATGGATAAATCAGCCAAACAGAAAGGCCCAACAGGGCAAAAAAACAGTAGGGCAACTGTCCTTGTATTGTCCTAAAGGTGACCTCAAGAGTGACTTTCTGCGAGGTAAGAGGTAATTCTGCCTCTACTTTGGCTTAGCTTATATCACTCACAGTAAAGGTCACAAATCGTGACAGCTTTCTGTGCTCAAGAATCAGATTACTATTTGTCTGAGAAGGAGCGGAGAGCCGTGAGGCCTGCTTCTCTCAGGAATCTAGGTCAGAATTCACCCGGTAATGCCACCCAGGCCCTTCAAAGCAATATCTTACATTGTGGAAATACTTTGAGTGAGTCTGGACGGTTGTTCATAAATTATATTACAACCTGAAGGGAGAAAAAGTTATTCTGTTCCTTTTTTGACTCCAGCTTTTCATAAGATAAGTCATAAAATTTAATTGGCGACCTGAGAGAAAGGTCATAGTCCTTAAATTCAACTACACCCTTCATAACTTCCAAGTCAATAATAATAAGTGAAGATGATGTTAGTGCTTCTAAATTCAACAGAAGTGTCAGCAGCAGTAAATATATAAGAACCACATCCAAATATATGAAAACTTTTTTTTAAACAAAGTATTCAAAGCTTTCTGAGTGTACCTAAAATACTGCATATGTTTAGGATTTTGACTTGATGCAAATAGGGAGTATATGCATATTTTTTAATAGAGGTGACAGTATGAAGACAGGAGATTGGAAGAAGATAGGGAAGGGGGAGAGAATTGCAATAATAGAAGAATTTTTAAAAGCAGTTTCAGATATCAAATGAAAATAAATAAGAAAATCCATAAGCAAATGCATTAAGCCTACTTTCAGGGGATTTACCTTTTCTTAGACCAAGACAGATGAAAAGGAAAACCAAACCAAACCAAACCAAACAAAAGAAAACAACCAAAATGGAAACTAAGAGACTTATGGGGAAATTTGCTTATTGCTCTGGGGCTGTACAAATGTTGCCAAAGCTCTACCCGGGCCTACTAAAGTGTGGGAAACAGAATTGGCATGTAAGGTGTTGTGCAAATGTGATTCCAAAGTGTGGAAGCCTATTGTTAGTTCCCTCAAGCAGCAGGCAAATCAAAGAAGGTGGGTAAGGAATAGAAACTGGTAGTGGGACTCAAGCAATACAGGGGTAAGGATCTTAATTATTAGCTTTTAATACTGAATAACTAACTCAAATATCTTGATTTTATATTTAAAAGTCATGATCGGGGTGCCTTGGTGGCTCAGTCGAGGTGTCCAACTTTGGCTCAGGTCATGATCTCACAGTTTTTGGGTTCGAGCTCCACATCAGGATCTGTGCTGACAGTTCGGAGCCTGGAGACTACTTTGGATTCTAGGACTCCTCTCTCTGTCCCTCCCCTGCTCTTGCTCTGTCTATAAAAAATACATCCATCCATCCATCCATCCATACATACATACATACATACATACATATATACATCAGTCAAGATCATATGCTGAAATTCCCAACATTTCATATACCTAGGACAGTATTCAAAATAGGGAAACCACACTTTCAGAGCATGGTATGGCATTTCAGTTTCCAAAACAAATATATTCAGGAATGTCTTTTGAAGCATTAGTATATCAGAGCACACAGCCATTCAAATACTGCATTCAGAGATAAAATATTCAAGTTGGATTATTTCCTCAGCACACTGTAGCCGATAAATAAAAATCTCCCCTCTTAATACTACCACTAATCTCCCAATAAAGCTGAGACTACAATTGCCTTTGACTATAGCTTCTTGCTCAAATTACTCCATGACACTGTCAATTTTCTCTTCAAAATGACCCTCACTTTGTCCTTTTTATTTCTACAGCTACTGCAAAAATTTGAAACTAAAGTGGGATCATAATAACTAATTTCTAGGCCCATTTTTGCTATTTCATATTGGCAAAATCCTCTAGCTAAATTTATTCTCTAATAATTAAATGAAGAAACTGAAGACTATTAAATCTAATTTTCTATTATTGATATTTTTCTTCTATATGCCTAAGATATTATGAGAGATTCTGTGTGTGGTGTGTGGGGCTACTTTCCAGATGCTTATTATCATATAAAGAGGAAAAAGTGACTTCTGGCAAAATGAGAAAGACTGGGGAAGACATAAAGAAGAGACAGAACATGGCTCAGACCTTGAACAATGAGAAGAATGTTAAAAAGCTAGAGGAGAGGGAAGTAAGAATGAATTTATCCATGTCCCATTTCTCCTATTAAGTTTTCTCAAAAAAAGTTTTTAATAATAGTGCCACGTCACTAAATACCAGCCACACTTATGACTCCACAATTCTGATTACTTTTACTCTTTATATTTCATCTGCAGAGAGAGAACCACATATGAAGCAATTTCTGAGTGAAAAGAGGAGTAAGATTCAGGGAGATGTCACAGAAGAGTCTTCCCCAAATTTGAAAATAATTAGCCCTCAAATTTATTTTTACTAGAGAAATATACATACATAAACACATACACACACACACATACACACACCCCACAACCACCACCACCACCACTACCATAACCACCACCACCACTACCACCATCACCACCACACACACCACGATAATCTTTGGGGATAACAAAAGAAATGGCTATCTACAATAATAAATATACTACTGAAAAGTTTGCTGAAGCTTCCACCTCCAATTATTTCTTTTCTTTTATTTGTGTTTTATTTAAAAAAAAAAACATTGTTTAATGTTTATTTATTTTTGAGACAGAGAGAGACAGAGCATGAGTGGGGGAGGGGCAGAGAGAGAGGGAGACACAGAATCGAAGCAGGCTCCAGGCTCTGAGCTGTCAGCAAAAGCCCTACACGGGGCTAGACTCACAGACCGTGAGATCATGACCTGAGCCGAAGTCGGAGGCTCAACGGACTGAGCCACCCAGATGCCCCTAAAAAAAACGTTTTTTAAAAATATTTATTTATTTTTGAGAAGAGAGAGAGAGACATAGTGTGAGTAGGAACGGCAGAGAGAGAGGGAGACACAGAATCTAAAGCAGGTTCCAGGCTCTGAACTGTCAGCACAAAGGGGCTCCAACTCATGAACCTTGAGATCATGACCTGAGCTGAAGTCTGACGCTTAACTGACTGAGCCACCCAGGTGCCCCAACTAATTATTTTTTAAAGATTTTATTTATTTTTGAGGGAGAGAGAGAGAGAGACAGTAAGAGGGAGAGGGAGAAGGAGTGGGGACAGAGGATCTGAAGCAGGCTGTGTACTGACAGCAGAGAGCCCAATGCAAGATCAAACTCCGGAACCTAACTGTGAGATCACGACCTGAGCCAAAGTCAGACACTTAATCAACTGAGCAACCCAAGCGCCCCTTGACCTCTAATCATGATTACATCTGATTATTGAGGGGAAATGTCAGGTAAAGAAGATTGGGATTTGACTGGACTTGATTAAGCCGAAACAGAACACATGCCATGTTTAGTTATATTCCTGTCTGGAAAAAAGATGTCACAACCTAAAAGAAGGAAGTAGAGTAAGCCAGGTAACTTAGGAAAATGAGAATCCTAAATATAGGTGCTGCCCGAAAGGAAAAGAGCCTGTCTATACAGTCCCCAACTTCCAAACGTTGTGGTTCCTTTGGTTAAGACTAAAGGCATAATAAGTAAGAATGCCTCAGGCTACTTTAACTAAGGGACAAGTTTATCAACAAAAATTATAATAATTTGATCCTGCATAACATGTCTTCATGAAGAGAATATGTTGGCTAGATCAAAGTGAAAAGGTTTATTTGTCAATTATATCTCATTGCAAATAAGAACTAGTATTCTGGTTATAAACTGGTTTTCTCTATAAAAACAGAGATTTAAAGGACATTTCTTACTTGGTTTGTTTGCAATGTTCATGAAAGCTTCAATCAGCCCAGGAATCTATATGTAACACTGGATGAATATATATTTTTAAAAATATATATCCATATATATGTATATATGGGTAAATTTAAAAAAATAATGTTTATTTTCGAGAGAGAGAGAGACAGAGAGAGAGAGAGAGAGAGGGAAAGGACAGAGAGAGGGAGACACAGAATCTGAAGCAGGCTGCAGGCTCTGAGCTGTCAGAACAAAGCCCGATGCAGGTTTCGAACTAACAAACCAAGATCATGATCTGAGGTGAAGCTGAATACTTTACTGACTGAGCCATCCAGGTGCCCCAGGATAAAAAAAAAATAAATCTAAGTGTAATAGCTAATGTTATTAGCGGTGATCACTTGCCATGTGCTTCTCTAAGTGTTTCATATTTATACTTGACAAAAACTTTATGTCGAAGTTTTTCATTTAAAAATGAATCCTATTTTACAGATGAGGGGACTGTGGGACAGAAATGTTATATATCTTGCCCAACATCACACAGCTGCTAAGTGTAGGAGTTAGAATTCAAAAGCAGATAATCGACTTTCTGTAGCCACATTTTTAATAACCATTGCCAAACTGCCTATCATACTGTAATGAAAATGTCTAAATCTGTCTTCTGTGCTAAGAAGGGCATACAATTGACTATAAAGCTATACAACAAATTATAATTCTTTTTCAAATTTATTTTTAAGTGTTTATTTAAAATATTTAAATAATTTTTAATTAAACAGGGGAGGTGCTAAGAGAGAGAAGAAGAGAGAAAATTCCAAACAGAGTCCATGCTGTCAGCACAGAGCTTGACAAGGGGCTCAATCTCAAGAACCGTGAGATCATGACCTGAGCTGAAATCAAGAGTCTGATGCTTAATCGACTGGGCCACCTGGGCGCCTCAACAAATTATAATTTTAAAGAATATCCAGTAGCTTCGGAAATCAAGCTGTATGTGTTTTTTGGCGAAGGAACTGGGAGTAACTTTCACAGGAGTGGCACAGAGATGAGTTCCCTGAGTTGTGAGTCTATGTCCTTCTCTGGTTCTCCAGCTGTGTGGCTCCAGGCTATTGGCACTGGATCGTCTACCATTTCCTTGAGGGCCCAATATTACTTCGTCTTAGAAACTGATTATTAGCTATTGAAATAGCTATAGCTCCCTATTTCTCTATCCTTAATGCTCTTAGGTCTGAAGTCTCTCTGGCAACCAATGTTTTACCCCTCCTCTGGTCCTGAGTTTTGAACATGTGATGGCAAGTTTTTAAACATCTTCAGTAAAATACTCTGTTTTGAGTTCTAAATTAAAATAACTCTCCCCTGCCTTTGTTCTCTCAAAAAGGTGTGTCTATTCTGTGAAGGCAATCTGACTCTTCCACAATCAGGACTCAACTCCTCTGGCTTTCCTTTGTGTGCCTTCCCTCCTCCTCCTCCATTTCAATGTCCACAAACACGGAAAGATCCAGCCAGTCAGTCACCTTCTGAGGTAGACACCTCTGTTAGCACATTGGGTTATGCTGCTGCCATGGTCCACTGTTCTCTAAAATATGCGGTGTACGGATATGGACTTTGGTTTAAGAATGAATGCTTGTCCAGTATCAGTTCTGACCAAGGTAATAGGATCATGTGGGGGGAAAAATACATTTTATAACTGAGACAACAAAGTGCAGCTGCCAAACTCCTGAGGGTTACATGCATAAAGTTCTTGAGTTATTTCTGGCTATCCAGTGTAGCTATTAAGTATTTTCCTAACAACAAGCTGTTGAGACTCAATAACATGTGGATTTTACTTTCATACATGAAGGAGGAGGGTGGGGGAGGAGGAAGAGAAGAAAAAGGATAGAAGGGGGAAGGGAGGAGAAAAAGAACAAGATTTTACAGATACAAAATTTGAAATACAGAGGGATGAGTAACTTTCCCTAGGATATGGAAGAACCACACTTTGAATTAAAAGCACGATGCCAGTCTTCTATTATCATTATGTTGAGTTCTAGAGTAGATTTCAGGTTCTTTACAAAAGTTCTTCTCCACACTCTTGTATCCTCCATATGTTTTACCACCTCTTTTCCCCTCTCTGTTTCTCCCATGCCTGCACACACAGAGAGTACTTCATATATTTCAGTTGTTACTATTTTTAAGCTACTTCTAGATATTTTTAATCTTTCTCTGAATAACCAAAATTGTGCTTCTTTGTCTTTCTGTTTCTCCAGAGCAAACACAATGAATGGTATGTTTGCAAGTTTACTTTAAAAATTAAGAAATAAAAAATTGAACCCAATAGAAGAATGGAATAAAATAGAAGATACAGAAAAACAGAAAACCCTATTCTTACTCATCTCAAGCTTTTCTCAAATACCTCATAAAAATTCTTCCTACCATAGGTATTTGGAAATACTGAAGATTTCTCTAAAATGAAAAATGTTCCTTAGCACCTACAAGTATAAATAATACATCTTTTCTCTTCTATTTGGCAGGGAAGCCAATGGAAGCCAATGGAAGTCTCACATTTGATTCATTATATAAACTTAACATAAAAAAATCACAAATTTTTCAGGGAAAGAATGAGTTACACCGGGAAAGAAGCTTACAACAGAAAAGACAGATGTGGGGGACAAGGTGATGAAGTCTAAGTGTGGTGTCAAACCAATTAAATTGGGCTTCTCTTAAAGCTGCTCCCCATTGCCAGGCTAAGAATTATTTGCAATCAACAAACTTGAAAAAGATAGATGTAAACGTTGCAACAAAAATGAAAACATTCCCATATTAAGCTTTGGAAAAAATAAAATAATTTAATTAGAGGTGCTTTAATGATTAAAATATTTTAATATTCATCACCCTCCTATTGCTACTGCACATAATGCAATCAGCAGAGTCAATACGTATACACTCATGATGATAAAGACCAAGACACAGCATTCAATTAAAGACATTTCACTCGCCTCGAAGCATCTCCCTTGGCCCTTAATTAAGGGAGAAGAAAGAAAAAAAAAGACTTCTTGAAATAATTTCAAAGAACTGTAAAACAGGAAACATCCAGAGCTTACTTGGAGACCATGAGGCTGCTGTAAAGGTAAGAGTGAATAAAAAAGAGAGACATAAAATAATATCCTTGACACAGACTTGCACACACACATAATAATATTATGGGTACCTACTCCTAACTCCTGAACTTACTTCTCCCAATGATTCCTTCACCGTACTCTGTGAAAAGCCATTCATCTGCATTGTGCTATCCTTCCAGTTTTTTTAATTTTTTTATTTTTCCTCCTCTGCCCTTCACAGCTAAGCTTTTTAGCATAGTTAACTTGCCCTTTATTTTCTAAGTCCTCAACTGCCATTCAGTCTTCTGTAAACTGCATTCAAGCTTTGACCATGTTGAACTGAGCTGGCAAAGATCACCTACCATCTACTAAGTGTGAGATGTAAGGTACACATATTTCAGTTCCTCTTCTCTTGACCTTTTAGAGACTTGTGGACCAACACTATATTCCAGAAAGTCTCTTATTTCATACCTTTATGATGATGTTCTCTTATGATTCTCCTCACTCCTTATTGATCATTCCTTTTAATATTTTTAACGTTTATCTATCTATTTACTTACTTTGAGAGAGAGAGAGAGAGAGGGAGAGAGAGAGAGAGGGAGAAAGAGAGAGAGGGAGAAAGAGATAGGAAAGTGAGCACAGGAGGGGCAGAGAGAGAGGCAGACACAGAATCTGAGGCAGGCTCCAGGCTCTGAGCTGTCAGCACAGAGCATAATGCAGGACTTGAACTCACGGACCATGAGAGCATGATCTGAGCCGAAGTCAAACGCTTAATTGACTGAACCACCTAGGTGGCTCCTTGATCATTCCTCTGAAATCTTAGCAGCATTTTATCCATTTTATTAGACTTTCCAAGAACCAGTTTGGTGTTTTTTGCTTACCTACTAAATCTTTGTTTACTATTAATTTTTTTTACTCTCATTTTATATTATTCCCCTTTCGTATTTTTTGCATTTGCTCTATTTCCCTAACTTTGTGAGTTGATTTCTTAGCTCATTAATTTTCGATCTTTCATTTTTTCTAGTATTTTCATATTATAATTATATAATTTTTCCTCTGCATACCACTTAAGCTGGTAGTCTTAAAGTTGATCTAATACTATAGATTAGATATATATATATATATATATAATATATATATATATATATAATTCCATTCTAATATTTTTAAATTTCATTTTGGTGTGTTAAATTGTCACATGTGCAGATATGTGAAATGCAACTGTCACATATTTTATAAAAATATTTTGTTGGAGAATGAAAGGATCTGCTTTATGGGTTTTAAAAGATTCCTCTGGCTTTTGTGGTGATAGTGACTAGAATAAGGCCAAAGTTGTGGTTGAGAGGTAAACTGTAGCTTATTGCAGCAGTTTGAGAGAGAATGATGCTCTTCTTCGGATATTCATGGTGAAGACAGAGAAGAAACAGGCACATACAAAATTGAAGGTACAATGGACAAGTAGTAGCACTATGAAAAGCACTAAGAAAAAAGTGAGTGAAGGGTGAGCAAGGACTAGGAACAGGCACCTACTCTCTGCTCTGCCTAGTGTGTCCCTTCTAATTAAAAAAGAGGAGTAATTCTTGTTGGGTCTAGGCTTTAAGGTATCTGAGCTGTAACTGCACTCCTGATTCCATGGTTAACAAAAATACAAATGGGAAATTTATTCGGAACTTAGTAAACAGATTTCAAGTGATATCAATTCAAAATAATGACATTCTTTATTTGGAAGGGTTTCTGAGTAGAATAAACAAAGAACTAAAGGAATGTGATGAGCAAAAGTTGACAGACATCATAGTAAGAAAACTTTTGTTTAACTGTGAAAAGGCTTGCTTTTTTGTAAACCAATATGATTTTGTAATACCATTTACTCAATATATTTGGCTGCATTTAATTTTTAATGAGCACCTAGAATAGGACTTGGTGTGTGTGTGTTAGGGAGAGGGAGGATTATGCTTCGGGAAGGTACACTTTGGACAAGAAGAGGCATATGAATTCTTTTTGTTGGAGCATTAAGATTTTTTGTCACAATCAAGAATCAATCACTAGTCTGAATTAAATAATATTTGGATTTGTTGCCGAGAGGAATGATGCATTTTCAAAGACCCAAGACAAAATTTATCGGCAGTCGAAATTAGAGTGAAATGCAATAGGGCATTCGCTGTCACTCTGTCCTATAGAGTCCTTGCATAATCCGAGAACATTTAATCAGTTCAAATTTGCCTGAATGGAAGAGAACAAAAATTGCTGGAGGGTGAAAGGGATGGGAGGGAACAGGCCAGAGATGGTGGCTGCAGCTGGAGCTCTCCAACGGCAACAAGTGTTATGGAAATACGCATAAGCACAATCAAGTCTATGTACAGCAGAAACTTGGTCTTTGGTGCAGAAAGGAACAGACTTTCCACAGTTGATTTAATTTGCTCACGTTACAAAACGGAATAAAGACCATATAAAGGAATAAAAAAAAGGATCTGTAGCTCTAGGGTCAGTGTCTTGCTTCAACTAGGGCCCACTCCTTTAAAAATACGTGATTAGCCCTAGGAAAATGTGCAGCTTTTAAGTTATTATTGGAAGGCTTTTTTTTAAACCAAGAAAATTTTGATTCTTAAAGCCTTGTTTAAATATTGTTCTAATTTGCAATGTAGATGTCTCAGGGATTTGTCTATGAAATTTGTTCATTGGTTTGAAGCAACCATCCTATAGCACAGCTACCTATTTTTTTTTTTTTTACTCTGTGCCAAATTGCCTGGTAAACATGAGTTAAAAAATCCCTTGGACACCAATTTCTTTTCTATCTTAAGTATAGATTCACTAATGTGCAATGATGGTCTCTGTCCGACCTAATAAAATGTTTCATAACAAAAATTAAATATAAACTCAAAAGAGGAAGGTACAGTTAGGTGCAGTGATTTTTGACTTTTAAGGACCATTTTATATATTTATCAGCCAGAATTATTTTTTAAAAATCCAATCTTGGCAATGTAACAATGCCTGCTAAGTTAACTCCAGTAAGAATTTTTCTGCATTCACTCAAAGAACAGTGAGTGTTCTTCTAGTGAAGTGAATACATTAAAATATTCATTGCCATTGAAGTTACCTTATAACTGTGGTGCGTGTGGTATCACCGATGGATTAGCCATGGGTTTCTCCTTTTTGGTAAGTTATAGGAATTTCCAATATTGTCAGTGAAACATTAAAATTACAAAAATTTCTCATTGTGTTGCTTCCCACTTTTTTTCACCTAACGATCTAATGTTAAATGGTGTTTCTTAATTTCATAAGCGTCTTATTATGGTAAATAAACACTTTTCCAATTGTTGAGCACTTTTATCTTCTAGGTTTGCAATTATGCATGTCCTGACTTTGAAACTTTATTGCAGATTAAAAACAGATTAACACACATGCACACATGCACACACACATACACACACACACACACTCACATACACACAACCTTGAATTTGCTTAGGAAAGAAATCCATCAAAATAAATAATTCATGTTGGGATGGACTGAAATCTAGTCTTTTAGAAGGTGCCAACAGATGGTTTACATTTATAGAATGCACACTTGCTGACTTCCAAACAGAAATTAAAATTCATAAAGTATATCATTAGTACTCCTTATAAGCAGCATTATGTTTATGATATGAATTTGGATTTTCCCAGGTGAACAGTTTTCCATCATAATTTTACTAAGAAAAAAAGTGAAACACATTGCTTTCCAGTTACTATTTTATGTTAGCAAGTTTAAAATTAAACCCTGCTGGTGATCATCCAGCAACACAAGCCAGTGGGCTTGAAGCTAGATGATGTTGTTTTCTTGATATTCAAGATTTTATAAGAACTCTTAGACATTTTCATTATTAAAACAATAGGCATTATTGCAGCTAATAAAATAAGGCAGTCTCTCTAGCTTCTATTTCTTTTTACAGCAGTGAAGTTAGGAATTTTCGACCAATATAATTAAGAATGAGACTTCGGCTCATTAAAGTTCAGGCAACCAGACATTTTCAGTTAATTTTAGCAAGTTTTTGGCCTAAGTATTGCCACTTAATACAAGAAATTACAGGGACATTTCATTTTTAGTGAACTTTTCTACTAACCAAAATGTTAACATTTAACTTGGGTAAGGTGATGAAAACTTGCTTTAAGCCCACAAAAGATGATATATTTTTCATTAAGATTTTGGTCTACAGAAAAGAAAGGAGAATACTGTCAATTATACAATTATGTATTTAATAACAAATCAAGGAAATCATTAAAGATTTTAAAAGAATAGGTTTTATTCACTAAGTATAGCTACTGAGTTCCTTGATCAAAATAATTAACAAATGACAAAGCCTCTTCACAATGACTGGATTTACACATGCAGAATATAAGAAAATTAACTAAGTGAACCAAACTTTTGCTAGATGCTCTTCACCAGGTTTTAACTGCCTTAAATTATTATGCATGCAATTATTTTCATACTCTTCTTCAACATTGTTAGGTCCATAGTGCCAAAATACTTAAGACACTGACAGTAGACAAAATTTGTCATTTCAGCAAAATTATTTTTAAAAACGTATAAATAAGTAAAAAATAAAGTCAAATACAAATGTTTTGATATCACGGAAATAAAACAACTAGAGCTTAGGCTAATTATGTCACTTTTCAATCAGCAGTTTTAATAATGTACAACTAGATTCTTTCATATTTTTACGCACAAATATCTAAGTTCTGGAATGAATTGTTCCAGGCAAATGTAATATTCTCCCTTTGTAACTTTAGATATCATATACTCAGGTGAAGAATGAAGTTTAGGACACACGTGTTCAAAAACACCTAGAGTTGAGTTGGAATTTTTGCCTTTTCAGTGATTGATTTTGTATGTTTCATTAGGGATAAAAATAGACACTATATTTAGCTTCAGTTAATCCAATATTAATTTAGTATGTGGCATACACATGACCAAATGCAAATAAAATTAAGATCTTCTTTCTTAAAGTGGGTATAGGAAAAAAGCAAAGCATATTTTACAGAGTCTATATTTTATTCTTAGGAAGAAATATAAAATATAATTTTGATATTTTAAAAGGGATACAATGATCTGATGGTATTTTAAAAATTTTATACACCAGAATTTAATATCTGTATCTGTCAGTCTGATTCTTTTTTAACTAGACACATAATATTCCAAAAGCTTATATTCTATATTCTTTTTTAAGTTTATTTATTTATTTATATTTTTGGGGAGAGAGGAGGGAGTAGAGAGAGGAGAGAGAGGAAATCCCAAGCAGGCTCCACACTGCCAGTACACAGCATCAATGTGGGGCTTGAACTGAGAAAGCATGACATTGTGACCTGAGCTGAAGTTGGATGCTTAACTGACTGAGCCACCCAAGCACCCCTCTATATTTTCTGATAAGCAACCGACATTAAATGCCCTTAAGTACACAAAACAGAAATAAATTATCCATGTAAAGCATCCTAAATAAACAATTTAGGAACAAACTATGAGAATAAGATTAAGTTTAGTGAAATGTACTTTCTATATTACAGAAGGTCTTGAATAAATCCTGGGTTCTGTGGTGAATAATTAATAAAATGGTTTTATCATCCCTGGCCTTAGGTTAGGAGAGGATGTACAGAGGGCAGAAGGAACCCTCTGGACAGTGAGAGCTACCCAGATAATAATATAGCAGTTGAATTTTCAGTCTAGCAAAAGAAACTCAGTAGTCCAATGGTGTTGGGTAGAAAGAGTTGACGATTTTTAGCTATTGCTTTTACCTTACTGTAGCATGTGTGGAAGAAACTCAGATGTATTCATTTTGCGTGATGGAATGGCTTGGAAGAATCTGGGGCTCAGAGTCAGGGACCTGCCGCAGGGTTATTGCAAAGGACAGTTAAAGCAGATTAAGAGAGAAAGTACTGAGGGAGCGGACATGGAATGACAGACTCAGGGTTCTCACGAATCAGCTCTTATCAGTCAGACCACATTAAAACGAATCATGCTATTGCAAAGAACAAAGCTGGCCAGCAACAATGAACTAGACAAAGGTTATGGCTCCAGGATCCAAGGGAGCCAGAGGATACCTTATTTAACAAGTTAATCTTTCTATTCCCATAATGGACTTAGGCCATACTCCCTCCCTCCATTACACATTAAGATGATATACTGGAAGAAATATGAGGAAGGGTGGAGCATGGGTGGCTCAGTCAGTTAGGCGTCCAACTCTTGATTTCACCTCAGGTCATGATCTCACAGTTCGTGGGTTCAAGCTCTGATGGTGCAGAGCCTGCTTAGGATTCTCTCTCTCCCTCTGTCTCTGCCCCCATGTCCACTGCTGGTGCGCGTGCACACTCTCTTCCTCAAAAATAAATAAACTTAAAAAAGATATCAGAGAAGGCGGTCAGGGCGCCTCTGAGAGAGTACACATCTTATCTTAGAATGAATGAGCATTACATAAAAAGATTCAGTAAGTATCAGAACAAGACATTTTAAAACAGATAGGACTATACAGTGTTTTCCTTTCCTGACACTGGCAGATGTTAATAAATTCAACTCAATTAATTATTGATAAAATAAATGTTTTCTGTATACCTGAGTAAATTGGAGTGAGTGACAAACTTACAAAAAAGCAGGTACATGATTATAGTTTTATGTTCTTCACTGTGTAATGACATATCCTACATCCAGGTGAAGGAAGGAGGGGACCATGATAGGACTGACTGCTTTGTAGTCATGTATTTTATCAGAAATATCTCTGAAGTAGCCATATCAATGCTCTCAGGTTAGTCTTGGTTTCTACATTAAATATCAGAAACCAAATGAAAACACCTGCTTCTGGGGACCTCGGTGATCTGATTGTGAGGTATTTAATGATGTTCTGGTTGCTTTGTTTTCCAAGTAGGGATCCTAAGAAAATGTTCTTAGGTCCTCATCATAATTAAAGGTCTCACTCCGAGTATATGCTCAAATTTTGTGAGTAGTAGGAATCATCAATGAACATGGTCTAAATCTTTAAAAAGTGGAGGAGTTACTGTTTTTACAATTTCTGGAACTCTGAGTCACTTTTTGGAACTCTGGCTATTCTTCTAGAGTGACCGTTAAAGAGGCCACATGTAGCATAAGTCTCTGAGACTACATGGAAAGAGGGGCCAAGGTATCCGGGTATCCCACCATGGGTACAACTGTGTGAGTGAGCCATCTTTGACACTGCAGTCTATTTGTGCACGAAAGATGTTTTAACACCAGCCTACATCACTACGAACAGAAAAATTGTCAAGCAGAGCTCAGTAAATGCACAGAATCATGAGAAAAAAATAGCTGTTGTTTTAAGCCACTGAAATTTGGGATAGTTTATCACACAGCAAAAGTAACTAAAACTGAAACTTCATCAGAAGTAGGGTTTTGCTGGAAGATAAAGCAAAAATATCTGGCTTTGGCCTTGTGATCGAGACTGGGTAGAATCTGGAAGAACTTTGAGGAGATTGTTCATATGAGCTAGAAAAAGCTAATTTTTTCAGCTTTCCATCCCCTACCTGAATTTATACAACAGTCTCTTGATCTCCCTGTCTCCAATCCATTTTGTCCAAGTCAGAGATCATTCTGAAATCAAATCTGATCATGTCAAATTCAAAAACCTTTGAAGACACTCTCCTAAGCACTGGATAGTATATTTCATTTTCATACTGGGGGCTTCGTGATCTTCTTCAGGTTTACCCCTCTGGTCTTAATGGTTAGCACATCCATTTTGGCTCTAGAAACATTTCTCTGGAATGCTTCCCTTTCTCTTGCATTCTCTGTTTAAAAAATTTTGCTTAGTAGTGTCAGTTCAGATATTACTCATCTTACCACTTAAATCTCCATACGCCTCTGCTACCCTCCCCATTCCTTGCTGACTGCTCCAACTCACACATTTTTTTTCCTAATCTCCTGACATTTTCATATTGCTTTCTTTCTATCCTGGCTTCCATAAGTTTTTTTTTTTTTTTCCAATCTAATTCCCAAATGTCTTTCAGGTACTTCTTTTGGGAAATCGCTTTCCATTTTTCCAAGACAGAGTTAGATATTCCACCTTTGGATCCCATAGTTTTCTATCCTTACCACAGTGATGACATTTTTTGGTTTTTGTTTTTTCAATTTATAGTTCAACTACCTCTTTATATCTGTCTTTCTATCTTCCCTTTTCTATTCTCAGAATATTGAAGGCAAGAGCTGTGTATATTTCTCTCTACCATTGGGACTGAGAAAAGTATCTGACCCATGAGTAGGCGCTTTATAAATATATTCTGAATAAGTGAGTGAATAAGAAATAAATAAATGATTGGGCCAAGTACTTTTTCCCAAATACATTTTTTGTGTTCTGGCAAAGTAAACATACATAAGACATCTCCCAAAGTTAAGTATTTATGTGAGTTTTAGTTTGCTTCTTGCTTTTACTGTGAGGGGATTATATAGTGCCAGACAGTGGTAAACTAGGGGGTCTGGGTTGTTGATGAAGTACCCTCTTGCCCTTGGCCCAGACTAAATAGGTAAATGTTACTGAGTGCATGTTAGTTCTACATAAAAGGCAACCTTTTCTATGGTAGTCTATTCTCTGTGCTCATTCAATTGTTATTTTTACAAGGCAAATAGCTATCAGTGTATAAAGAAGCCATCAAGCTCTTATAGATGGTTTTAAAATACTGTTTTTAGTTTGTATGCCTTCAAATTGCGCCTAAATAACACAGTTATTTTTGACTGATTGATTCTAAGAATTTTGCTATTACAGCCAAACTATGACATTTTGCATCATATATTTTTAGCATTTTTGAAGAATGAAATGCTTTTCTATTTTTTAAAATGATTTTTCATTTTGAGTTTCAGCCAAATATCTGAAAAATCCATAGCTCCTAGAACTCAGAGAATATTAGCAAGGCCAAATAAAATATATGTGGCTTGCTGCTGTAGTTGTTTATTTTAAAAGAAGCTAATATATCGACTAATTCTTAGAAGAGCAGCCATAAATTGCTGTCTTTGAAAAATGTTTGTAGCTATAAAGGCTACAGATGATGTCATTTTGCTGCTACAGGTAAAGAGGCTTCGGCATGTTTGACCTTTTAAGTATTTCTATTGAGATTCTAAATACCAATGTACCAAAATATATCTGCCACTATTTATTCAACAAGACTCAAAGTAAAATGACAACATTCCACTATATCAATTTGTATCCTTATATATTTTTACTCTCATTATTTCAATGATTCAATTGTCTTTTAATACACAAAGGAATATAGTTGGTTTAACTAAATGCACAATACTGTTCACTTTAATACAGCCTTATAATTTAAAATGACTATTGTTTGTCTAACAGTTTCCTTTATATTAATGGTCACTATAGGCATTAACAACACATTAATACTTAAGCAAACTCATATGCCTTAGTGTAACCAAAGTTTTATTTTGTTTGTTTTAATTTCTTGGTCATTTGAACATTGCCGACTGCATTTGAAATATATACAACTGACAATTCTAGTTTCTCTCTGGTCATATCTTAAGATATGTGACATATTTGTATATAAGTATGTATCTTTGTGTGTCTTTTAGGGTGTGGCAGATTAAATATGTCACACTATCAAGTCTAAGAAGGTTCTGGAACTGTTTTAATCAAAAGACAATGGCAGAAGTGGGAATACTGTGGGAATTTCTGGGACAGCCCTTAAAAGATATTGGCAGCTTTCATCTCCCATCTCTTGCAATTACATGGAGAAGTAGATGGCTCCAGATCAACCCACCCGTTCAGCCTTCCACGTGACGGTGCCGAGAAGAACACCACTGAGTGATGTCAGTCATACCACATGGGGTACAAGAATTACCTGCCAAATTACTAACCCACAGAACCATCAGTTGTAATAAATGATTGCTGTTTTAAGTCACCTAAGTTTTGAGTGGTTTTTATACAATAATAAATAACCATAATGGAGGGTGAATGGGGTGATTCTCTGGGTGGCACTCCATTTTGCGATTCCTTTTCATTAAAGTACTGCAGAACCATTCTACTAACAAGACTACAATAGGACAATAAGAAAATGATTCTGAAGGGTATATGGAAATATTGAAACTATTAAGTTTGCAGTCTAAGGCTAATGAAGAAAATCAAGGTTTCCAGCCACAAATTACCCAATTATTATATCTGTTTTAGAGATAAAGTCAGGTCTGATAGCTTCCCTCCCACTGGTCTAACCACTGATTAGAGTTATCTGATGTTTAGAGTTTGAGCATCTACCGTATACATTAATACACATACAGACACACATACGGACACACTCCAAATATTTCTTTCATATCACTAGATTATAAAGTGCTTTATAAGTCATCTTAAAAAGAATCTGAGATAAGCAGTGAATTTACCCACCACCCACAGGCAGCTGCTTCTGGGGAGGAATTAATCTACAACAGCAATAAATAAATAAATAAAATAAAAATGGAATGAAAAACAACATATGCATTTTAGTATTCATAACTATGTACATAAATACAGAGATACTTCAAGCACATGCAAGGTTACTGATTTAGAATTCAAAATGAAGAGGTGCCCAAAGAATTCTCAAAATAACAATGTAAAAACATATAAGAAATTCTTCTTCCATTTGGTTTCTTTTAAAATTTAAATTGAAACTAGTGAAATTAAAGAAATGAATAAAAAAATGTGTTAGAGGATGCAGAATCTTTGGGGATTCCTAGCATTACTAATCAGTTTTGGAGAGTTAATTTGGCTTTTCTTTTCAGAAAAACATGTAAATTTTCTGTTGATTGAACAATTTAATTCATTTAACCTCTACAAAGCATAACATATGTGGAATACACATTGGCCATTTTGAGTATACGTTATTTTACGTACCACTTATGATTGAGAAGGAGTTATTGAAAATAAAATTTAAATTTAAGGACATTAACTTTCACTTTGACGGTGTCTGTGTATGATATCAAGGCAGTGTATTAATTATGAGTAACAAATGACCTTTAAATTTAGCAGCTTAAAACAGCAAATATGTGTTATCTCACAGTTTCTGTAAGTCCGGAATTTGGGAGTGGCTTCACAGGGTGGGTGATTCTGGCTTAGAGTCCTTTATGAGATTCCAGCTAAGTCATCACCAAGTATCTGAAGGTTTCCCTGGGGCTGATCTGCTTCTAGGATGGCTCCCTCACAGGCTACTGGCTCAAGGCCTTGGTCCCTCACTGGTGTTTGGCAGAGGCCTTATTCCTTGCCATGTGGATCTCTCCATAGGATTATCTGAGTGCCCTCATGTAATGGCAGATGAGGGATCAGAAAGAAAGGAGGTAGCTGCAATGTTTTTATGGCCTACTTTCTGCAATCGCACAGCACCACTAGCACCTCATTTATTAGAAGTGAGCCACTGAGCCACCCCCACTCAAGAGGAGAGGAATTAGACTCCACCTCTTAATGGGCATATTATCAAAGAGTTTCTGAACATATTTTAAAACCACCACTGGCAGGCTCAATGACTTAACAAGAATCAAGTTCTTCAGTTTGTTAGGCCATGAATTAGAAGTAAGACTCTAACTACTGTACATTTCATAGCTGTGGACAAGAGCTTGTGTATATTTCTGAAGACTATATTCTTTTAGGAGCTTTTCCTGAATCCACCATGTCTTCAACTCCACCACTGAGTCTCACAAAAAACAAATATATTCTCTCAAAATGTAACTTCATATTCTGGCGGCATGGGAGCAATCCAGGTCAAGGTGTTAGCTACTTCAAAGGAAAAATAGTGCTTGGTCGAAAATAGCCAGCACTGAATTGTAGTCTATGCCTTTAGAAACTTCCTATTGAGATGCAATCCATTTGCCTTTATTTTGTTAGGGAAGTTTTGTTCTCAGTACTGAAAAATAATGTAAAACGATTTGAATCCAAAATAAATCTTGAAATCAACTATGTAGAGGATATTTTATAATATATCTTTAAATAGGTGGCAAATATTTAATTTCCTGTGCTAAAAGTCCGATAACACTCCATAAGAGAGAGAATTAACAAGTAGGCATTGTGGAAAGGTAAAAATATACTAACCTTTCTGAAGCAGACAGAGGACATGAATATATATATGCCTTTCACTAGTTGTTTATTATTAATTTATTATTATTATCATAAGAGAAGGATATTCGTCAATTTACCTCATGAGAACGAGGTTTCATTTTCAGGATGCATGTGGATAGTATGGAAACAGAAAAGTAAAGCTTTCAAAAGTGAGGCAGCTTCAGCTTCATGCTGTTGTCACTGGTCCTCTCTCCAATAGGCTGCATTCTCGGTCTTGCATGGCACTTCCGCTTTCTCCTGCACGTCCGCTACATTTTCCTCCTCTTCTCCCTCCTAACCAGGTTCCTCTCCTTACTCATAGTTTCCACACCCTCACAGCTTCAGCCGGTGTTCGGCCTTTGGGGGTCCTCTCATCCCTTTGTAGATGATGGTTTTCAGCTTCTAAGTCATCGGTCAACCTGTGCTCTGTTCCGTGTAACTTGGGTTGCTGTTCTGTCCACTCTTTCAACCTATCAGTTCTAGCTGAGGGGGAAAGCTGAGAAACAGCACTTCTTCAGGAAGAGCTATCGCAAAGCTGTTCCTCTCATAAGGGGGCTGTTGGTGATACAGGCATTCTGAACCTTTGCCCAAGGAGTACATTTGTACATAGTACAAATAAATAGGTGATTAAATGAATGCAATATGTTAGTCCTATCTATTCTAATTTCCTCTATGACCTTGAGAAAATAATGGTATGTGTACACTTTCTTATCTGTCAAAGAGAGATTCATTTATTTATTTACTAACTAGACACACTGAAGGCCTGTTTCTGTGAAGCCTTGTGATAGAACTTGTGAGGTCTAGGAAGATGCTTTAAAAGTTCTCTTACCTTCAAAAGCTTTTAGTAATTAATAGAAGGGAGGAAGCATGCAAGCAAATAAATAAAATATGAGGTGAAAGTGATTTTTAAAAAGAGAGTTAAGGGGCGTCTGGGTGGCTCGGTCTTAAGGTTAAGCGTTCAAGTCTTGATTTTGGCTCAGGTCATGATTTCACGGTTTGTGAGTCCGAACCCCACCTCGGGCTCTGCACTGTCCTGAAGGAGTATGCTTTGAAATCTCTCTGTTGCCCCCTCTCTCTTTGCTCTTCACCGGATTGTTCTCTCTTGCTCTCGCTCATAAAAAAATTAAAAAAAAAAAAACAACACAGAAGTTAAATATATAGCTATTGAGGTTCAGATTAGGTAAATGAGAAATAATATTTTCTTTCACTAACTTACAGAATTGGTATTACATTAACTGATAATATGGGTACAAATTTTGAAGAGAAATGCTTATAGGGACAAGTTTCGAAAGGGATACAGTCCTATGGGAACATAGGCTCTTTTATTAGTAAGCAATAATTTACAAATTGATAGCTGACCAAACTTTTTAAAAAGCTGCCTCAAATTATTTAAAACATTTTAATAAGACTCTCAGACCTTTTCAAAAGTGTTCATGGCCAAATGTAAACTCATTTTCTTTAATATTTCAATAGATATCAGAAATTCTATTCAAAGAGAAATAACATGGGAAACAGAATGTTCTATGGTCCAAACTTATGCAAATCTTTTAATTGCCAAGAACTCAGTCTTCCTTGAAAACATGAGTTGAGTAGACCAAAGAATTTGAAGATCCCTGTAACTTTGTGATTCTATCGAGTCTGGTCCAATTAGTCAAACAGTTACCTGTCATTACAGAGGCTGCGGTGTATACATTTTAGCACCAAACCACAATTTAATAACAGGGCACGGGAGCCGCAAAGCCTCCTATTCTGTTCCATTACTAATTTATCAGGGACTAAAAGCAACCAAACTGAGGAAACCAGGCAGACAATGGTGCCTTTGAGGGGCAAAGGAAGCATCATTTAAAAAGAAAGCATTACCATTCTAAAATAATGGCAGAGCACATGGCCTGAGTGCTTTGAAAGAGAGCACTACAAAAAAGGTATTCTTGGCTTAAAGGCCCTAGACATAAAAGCTTTTGGTTGGGACTTACAAGGAAAAAGAGAATAGCTCCCAATAAATTGGTTTAACCAGTATCCTTTTGTGTGTGTCCTGGTGCCAAGGGGATGGAGGTAAAGGCAAACTATGATTTTCTAAAATCTAACAATATCATGTTTCTTATTTGGAACAAAATCCCAACATTTTGCTAATGAGGATAAAGAAAGCAGAAGAGATATTCTTGAGCTCTTGCCTATTGTGATTATTGGAAGATCATGCGTATGACCATATGTGTTCGATTTGTTAGCGAGGTAGTTACCTATCTTTCGTCCACTACTTTCCTTGATGCTTTGATTTAAAAACAAGAGGTGCAGGAGATCTAATTTAATCTGATTTGAAGGGCAGCAGTAAGACCACAAACCAAATAACTTAGAAATCAATTATGTCATTGATGCATTATTTCTTGTAAACAACATATGATGATAGCATGCTTATTTGAAGAATTAGCTGAATTAGTGGTCTGTAGTTTAAAGAACTATAAAAGACATTTGTGCAAGTAACCGTTTGGTAATCTGATCAGGCTGGAAAGGTATTTGTTCAAAGACTCTCAATACTAAAGGTGTTTAACCATGAAAAATTCTATACACACACCAGGCATTATTATTACCATATTCATATATGTAAAATATTACTTGGAATATCTCGTATGATAAAAAAAAGAATGAATGTGTTTTCTAAATCTGTATAAACTATGAAAGAACATTTAAAGACTTAGATCAGAAAAAACATCTTTTATGACCATTTTTCTGTGAGAGTTATGGCCTTAAAGAAGCCATACTCAGTTACTTGACAATTACACTGTGTAAGACTTAGCTTCATCTACCATCTCGTTAGAACATACTTAACTATACCTTTTGTCATTGTCACTCCACTTTTGTTCTTTAAACCAGATGTCATCCATGACTACAAACAATTTCTCTCTGACCCATTAGTGTCTTCATATAACAAAAGTAATCCCATAAGAACTAGGAGATGTTCATAATGTACACTGTTGATCTTAACTATTTAACAATTTGACTTATTTTGCAGAAATGGCCCTACAAACAATAGATTCCAACTGCAAATCCCATCTGAATAATCAAAGATTTAAATAGGAAAGGAGGATATAAAGTTTGTAGATTGTAGGATTGAGGAAGGCTATTTGCAGGGGTAAATGGAATAGCTGACCAACAGAAAGTTTGTAACAATAGTCAGGATTTTTGACGTAGCAGGACCAGAAGTGAAGGTATTGTAACCCGATGTTTGTCCCACTCTGAGTTCTAAACCCACAAGAAGGGCCACAGTTTTCCTCAACAGGACATGTAATGATGTGTAGTCATCATTTCAGGTGTGACGACAGAGTAATAAGGGCATGAAACTGATGTGCATGTGTAGTTTATGGATTCGGACTGATTGCTTTATAGTCACAACCAGCGTATTTATATCAAAAACATGGGGTCTCTGCTCTATCATCTTGTTGTAATGATATGGTCCAGAGAATTGATTTTAATTGAATGACAACTCTACATAGAAATGCTGCAGATATATCCATTGGCTAAGCTTCTCTCTCTTGTTTTGACAAGGTATGTTTTAAAACTGTCCACAAATGTTACTAGTAAACAGCTCTAACATAATCCTTTCTTCCTTTCCTTCTTGCTCTCGTTCTCTTTCATCTATTGATATGAAAGTGAGTATTATATGTTAAAAAATAGTAATAATTTCTCCTTGCACTCACAAATAATCAATATGATAATATCTAGAATTGGTTAAAGTTTTTTACTTTCAGAATTATTTTTCAGGGTGATTTAAATTACTGGAAGCATATTTATCTTTCAGGATTTTTATGGAAGACTCTACTAGACTTGAGCAGCTAGGTCTCTTTTGGATGGACTTGAGCAAGGAACTTGAAAGGGACTTTGGCTAATATGAGAATATCATGACTTGTAAGTTCAGTTGCAATAAGAGTCTAGGATTTGCGGTGGCTCTCTATGTGGTCACTGACTGCTTGCTTGCTCGAGAACAGCTCCTCAAAACAATGTGTCAGTCCCATGCTTCACATTCTTCTTTTGGACTTTGGCACTATACCTAGAAGATTCCCTACAGGTGATATGCGATGATAACTTCTGTTTGGCAGCAGCCACCAAACCTTCTGTCTTGCTTTTCCTCTTGACAACACCCAATCTGACCTTCCTATATTTGATCAGAATTTTCCTACTAAAATGCAAAACTCAAGTCACTTCTTACAAAGTCTTCAGTGGTTCTTACTTACCCAAAATTCAGATTCGCTGGCATGGCATAAAAGACTCTTTATGAACTGACTTGTCTCTACCTGCCTTTTATTGTCTTTGTCACTTGATACCTTTTCTCATTACCTGAATTTCTCCCTCAATACTGTTTCTACCTGTATAGATGTGTGTGTGTGTGTGACAAATTCAGCTTCTTCTACTTCAAATGGCCTTCTCAACTGACCTAGATCAATTCCTCTTCATTGTTTAAAATTCAGGGGCACAGCTATCAGCATGGAAAGTGCCTGGACTCAAAATAAACAAACTTAAAAAAGAATTAGCTTTTTTCTTTTCTCTTTAAGTTTATTTGTTTGTTTGGAGAAAGAGTGAGTGGGGAAAGGGTAGAGAGAGAGGGAGAGAGACAGAAAGAGAGAGAATCCCAAGCATGCTCCACACTGTCAGTACAGAGCTGAACATAGGGCTTGAACTCACAAAACCGTGAGCCAAAACTGAGAATTGGATCCTTAATCAACTGAGCCACCAAGACACCCTCTAGCAATTCTTAATAGCACTTAACAAATTTAAAATGTCAATGAAGTCCTGCCAGTAACAGATCAGAAAAACTCCAGATTTTGGAAACACATCTCTAAAGCTAGTTCATAATGATAATGAGGCTAATCAAATTGTAGGACAACATAAATTTTAAGTAACAACATTGCCATGTAGTCATGTTTTTAATAGTATGTGAATACCAAATTCTTAATTCATAAAAAGTAATTTATTTTTATGAATATAAATGCAAGGAGTTCTGAAATCTTACAATTTTAGTTGCTAGTCTCATCTACAGTGCTAACTAATTTGTATACAAAAATATTTTCTTCCTTTTAACATTCAAAAATTAGATGGTAGAAATTTCATATTACTGTAAAATGGATAGATGAAACTTTTTTGTTTGTTTGTTTTTTAAACATAGCACTGTTATATGTAATCTATCCCTGCTAACAATTACAGACTATTTGGTGACAGAATTTTTTTCCAAGGATGATATCACACAGCTCCCTCGTTCCCTATAATAAAGGTAAGTAAACCTGGTCATCATTCTTGCTGAATTCTAGAACTACATGCTTTCTGAAATCCCTTCCACTCCAATCAAATGAACATTTTTAATAGGCAACATTTCTTAATATTTCTACTTTCTATCAAAAAGTATTTTTTAGTTAATAAAGACACAATACAGCGTGAGGTGAGTCAATAACAGTAAATCTACAAGATGGAATGTTAAATACCACTGAAGTCCTATCTTAAAATATATAGACGGTATGAGGTAAAAACTCAATGTAAATTTTAATTGAAAATCTTAATTGTGCAATATTATATACAAACTATCATTCCAAATTTGTGCCCTATATATCTATGTGTATAACATAAACAGAAACATTACTGAAAAATACACATTAAATTATTAGAACTTTATGTCTAGATCATTTTACCATAAATTGTTCATAATTTTTCTTTGGTGCTTTCCAGTATTATACAAATATTAATCATTAACATTTGGAGAAGATTACATGCTGGCCACTTTGCTAAGAACTCTCCAGATTATCTAAGTTGATGCAACAACCAAATGATGTAAGCACTATTATAATCTCCATTTTACAGATGAAGAAACATAATACTTAATTTTTTTTTACAGTTTACTATTTTGAAAAAAAATTAATCATTTCTCTTTGAGACAGAGAGCAAGTAAAGAGAGAGAGTGGAGCCTGATGTGGGGCTTGAGCTCACCTGAAGCAGGGCTTGAACTCACAAACCATGAGATCATGACCTGAGCCAAAGTCAGATGCTTAACCAACTGAGCCACCCACGTGCCCTTATGGTTTACTATTTTGAAAAAAAAAATGGAAAGTTCTACTCCTAAACATTATTTAGCCCACATCTCCTCATTTCACAACCCCACAGACCATCATTGCTTTACACTGAATCAAGAATAGCTTGATTTAATCCAGGTCCCTAATATCTGTATTTTACTGATTCACCCATATGTGTACACCCTGCCTTAAATGAGTTCCTAAAATGTATTGCCATTGCACAGGTGCTACAAAATTGAACAAGACATGAAACTTACTAGCTTGTCAAGACGCAAATCACTGATAGATTGTACCACAATTATTGCCAAAATAGAGGGGCTGAAAAGTGCTAACGGAGCAAACTAGTGGGAAGGATGTAGTAACTATTTCAGAGAAAAGTTCCTTTCTACTGGGTGTTTAAGCCGCTCATCCTATTCATCTTTCTTGAAGGCATTCTAAGTACAAGAGACTGATAAGAACAAGAACTCAAATTAAATATACGATGGGGTAGCAGGGACCAGAGAAATGTTATTTTCAGACGAGAAAGTCTCACAGACCACTTTGCAGATGACATATCAGTTGGCTGGGCTCACTAATGGTTGTACCGCACTGCACTTGATAATTCATATTGTATATTAGGTAAACATCAAAATGTGTCAAGGCGCAGATATTAAATGCTTTTTTATTTTGAAATCGATTACGATACATATTTTTGGAAGGTACATTTTTATATGTGGGAAGACGTTACATAAATAATTTAGAGAAACGAAGAACACATTAATGAGACAAATTCACATTTAGCATGTTTGAGAAATCTTCGACCTCAACAGCCCTAATAGTTGTCAGCATTTCTGGAGCAGCTTCAAATACTTAAATATCAGATCTTCTTTGCATTAAATTTTTTAAAGGAGACTTTATGTGTGAAATTTACTTTTCTGTATCACTAGTAATTGTATGCATCACTGGACTAGTATAGGTTTTTGCTGTTTTTTTTTTTTTTTTTTTTTTTTTTTTTTTTAAATTCTCTTTAGAAGGTGACAGCAATTAGATGCTGGAGACCTCCTTGCCTACTGACCCACAAAGTTTGCAATGTCAGAAATCATTATTTATAATTAGTGCCAGTGCACAGCCGAGCATTCTCTCCATCCACTGTGGGAGCTCTTCATGAAATCTATCTTATATAACACACAACACCTGTGAGCCAGCTTTTCCCAGAGCTGTGTGGTATCACTTCTTTCTATCCAAAAAGTGTGCTTCACTAAGCATTGAGGCATAATACTTTGGAAGGACAGAGTACATGTAAAAGGGCAAACTGAGGAAACAATATAGCTTCACATACTGGCATGGTGACGATATGAACTTTATGGTAATTAGACCTTGGAAAACGAAAGAATAATGAGAAAGCACTGCTTGAGCACTAATGTCTTGCATGAAACTTAATGAGAATAACCGGGACTTGGAATTAGATTTCAGAATCTCCTAGGGTAACTACTGATCTTCAAAAAAGGGAAAGACGTCTGAATTGGGAATTGAGTAAATGTTCATACATGAAAAAGTCTGCTTATACCTGACTTAACCACTTATACATTTCATTGCCCTAAGTTCTCATTTTTTGAAGTCCTTTAAGTATGTTAAGACAAATTTTTTCAGATGTTTCTGGTAAGGACTGTTTGTAAGTTCACTAAACATTGAATGTCTGGATAATTTCTGAGATTCCAGACTGTGTTTCAATAACTGCAGTTATAAATACATAAGCATATTATAACTTAACATATTTTAGTTATTATTAGAAATATAAATTAATGTGCCCAAAACTTAAGACAATGTTAGAAGAATGTTTTAATGGACAAAAAGATACCAACAGTGTAAATTTTTTAAATTTTTCTTCACCTGCAACCAACATATTCGCCACTTGTGCCCATATATTACTTCAACTATTCATCACATCTCTGCATATAAAGTGACATATTCACATAAGAACACTTAAAAAACATGCCTATTTTTGGAATGTGGGGGATGAGGGGAACGTAGGACCATGTGATCTCTACCATCTCTTTCAGCAATAAAATTCTATGACTATGGTCTAAAATGTGATATTTTTGTCTATTAAAAAAATTCTGGGTACAAAAACAGACATCTAAATCAACGGCACAGAAGACCACAAAAACACACCCACGTATATATGGTCAATTAATCTACAACAAAGGAGGCAAATACAATGGGAAAAAGACATCTCTTCAATAGGTGGTGGTGGGATAAGAGAATAAAACTGTACCACTTTCTAACACTACACATACACACACACACACCTCAAAATGGATTAAGGACCTAAATGTGAGACCTGAAACCATAAAAAAAATCCCAGATGACAGCAGAGGATTAATTTTTCTGACACTGGCCATAACAACATTTAGGTGTCTCCTAAGGCAAGGGAAACAAAAGCAAAAATAAACTACTGGGACTACACCAAAATAAAAAAAGCTTTTGCACAGCAAAAGAAACTACCAACAAAACAAGAGTACAACCTACTGAACAGAAGAAGATATTTACAAAGGACATATCTGATAAAGGGTTAATACCCAAATATATAAAGAACTTCTACAACTCAATACCACAAAAACCCAAAGAGTATGATTCAAAAATGAACAGAGGATCTGAATAGACATTTTTTTCCAAGGAAGACCAATGGATGGCCAACAGACACATGAAAAGAAGTTCAATGTCACTCATCATTAGGGAAATGAAAATCAAAACTACAAGGTTATGTCACCTTACTCCAGTTAAAATGGCTAAAATTAAAATGACAAGAAGTAAGTGTTGG
Organism: Paguma larvata; assembly: GCA_030068075.1. NCBI lineage: Eukaryota > Metazoa > Chordata > Mammalia > Carnivora > Viverridae > Paguma > Paguma larvata. Next base: position 43,670,133 of record CM057834.1, read on the forward strand.
TGAGAGTGTGGAGAAAAAGGAACCCCCATGCACTATTGGTGGGAATGTAAATTGGTATAGCTACCGTGAGAAAAGCATGAATGTTCCTCAAAAAATTAAATATAGAAATCCCATATGATTCAGTAATTCCACTACTGGGTATTTACCCAAAGAAAATGAAAACACTAATTCAAAAAGATATATGCACACCTATATATATTGCAGCCTTATTTACAAAAGTACAAACATAGAAGCAACCTGTGTCCATCAGTAGACAAATGAATAAGGAAACTGTAGTGTGTACACACACACACACACACACACACACATACACACACAGAGGAATATTATGCAGCAATATAAAAGGACAAAATTGCACCATTTGAAATAACATGGATAAATTTAGAGGATATTATGCAGAGTAAAATAAGTCATACTGATAAAGATAAATGCCATATTATTTCACTTATACATAGAATCTAAAAAAATACATAAACAAAAAGCAGAATCAGACCCATATAAAAAACAATCTGGTGGTTTCCGGGGTGGGGGGATGGTCAAAATGGGTGAAGCAAAGTGGGAAATACAGGGTTCTAGTTATTGAATGAATAAGTCATGAGAATAAAAGGCTAGGCATAAGGAATAGAATCAAGGATATTATAACTGTGATATGATGGGACAGATGGCAGCTATACTTATGATGAACAGCATAATGTATAAATCTGTCAAATTACCAACAAATTACATTAGTTTGTGTACCTGAAACTAATGTAACACTGTGTGTCAACTGTATTCAAATTATAAAAAATTTAAAAAGCATGGGGCACCTGGGTGGCTCAGTCGGTTAAGCATCCAACTTCCACTCAGGTCATGATCTCACAGTTCGTGGGTTCGAGCCCCGCGTCGGGCTCTGTGCGGACAGCTCAGAGCCTGGAGCCTGTTTCAGATTCTGTCTCCCTCTCTCTCTGCTCCTCCCCCACTCATGCTCTGTCTCTCAAAAATTAAGTAAACATTAAATAAAATTAAAAATTTAAAAAGCAAACAAGTGAAGGGATAAACAAACTCTGATAGGTCCATACAACGGAATAACTAGATAGCAATAAAATAAACTACTGATGCATGCTACATCAATGAATCTCAGTATTATTATGGCGGATGGAATATGGTATTTGGAAATATAAAAACATATTTTATTAACTTCTCATTATGGTAGAATGTATTACTATGCATCTACAGGCTCCAAAACTCAAATATGGCATTGAATAAAAAGTAGGTTTTGAGAATGTTATGTTGACTATGTCTAACAAAATAAAAGGGGAAACTATAGGTTTTAAGACTATATTAGTTCCTCTACCACTTGTTCTTTTTAGATGTTTTAAAGGTTTCTTGAGTTCTACATTTCAGTATTTCTCTTCTGTTAAGGTTAGGCTGAACTCAACAGAGTAGGGTTTGTGATGCCACCTTTAGTTACATCCCAAATTTTTAACGGAAGCTCTATAGGAACTTCTAAGTTGTTTTAAATGTCTGTCACCATAGTTGGCGTTCGGTAGACATGCAGTGAAAATTTGCTGAAATAATATTTATTTGCCTATGGTTGGTTTTTACCTACTTCTATTGCATGGTTTGTATGACTGATAAAGAAACTGAGTCACTTTAAGCACCTGGTTAGTGTCTGTGGGACACAGACATTTTCAAAGGGAATACCCTGACAACTGCTATACTCACTCAGAGCTTTTAAGAGAAGCACCTTCTTAAATTAGGATATAGAGTAGTAGTGTGAGTAGAAAAGAGAAGAGCGAGCATAGGAATGTATGAACACATCGGTCCTGAAACAGGACCTTCTAGAACTTGAAGTCAAATTGTTGTTTAATATGGCACTAATATGCTTAGGTAAAAGTCATCTTAAAAGTTTTAAAAGTTTTAATTCAATAGACGGGTATCCTGTCTTCACAGAAGCTACTGTGAAGTGTATCTAAGAGATGAGAATTTTATATGTAATTTTATCCCATGATATTATCTCACTTCCATATCGGTCTTACTGGGACACAGTGGAGCATATAATGGAAAAAATATGGCAGAGGCAATGGAGGCTATGTCACTTCAGAAATAATAGAGGTTTCCTTTTCGAGGAATTTTCTTAAGGTTCTTGTGATTCTCATGTTACTGGGATCAGAAAGAGAAACGGCAAATACTACGTTAGAGAATGTCATATTTGCAAGCATATAAGAAATGGTACCCTGAACTTCCTGAACTGGTTGGGAAGAATTTGAGGGTGTTAGAAATCTTGACATTCTGTAAGTGAGGCCAACGTCTTGAGTTTTTACATAGCTCTAGACTGCTGTGGCCCAGGAGATAAAGATTATGAGATTTATTTCTGCAGTAAATTTTAGTGCCACACCTATAGTACATTTTAATTTGAAAAGAACTCGCTCAGGCATTGATTGCAAGTATGTATTCTAGTACTCAGGCCTAATTGGTAATTGCTGTTATTTACTTTTGACCAATTACATATTCCCAGGAATAAATTGCCCTTTGCTCTGTTAACCACTCTCCTCTCCTATCTTCTTCCCTGCAACTTCTTTCCTTCTTTTACTCTTCATTTCTGCATCCATCTTATTCACACCTTTCTTTCTGCTCTCTTTACCTTCATCATTTTGTCCTTGTAGAGCAGTAAAGGCCGGCTTTGGTTGTTAGTCAGACGCCATGGAAAATTCCCTCAATGTTTTCATTGTTTACACGAAAGAATCCAAATGTATAGCAAATACACCAGCTGGAAACCTCCCCACAGACTGATGCATCCAAACAGGAGGTTTCTTAATGGCGTCTGGTAGGTCAGTCCTGTTCTGCTACCAGAAAGAACAGCCTACACCCATATGCACTGTTGCTCCTGAATGCAAGGCCTGCATTAGTATCCACATGGGCTGGGCCTCAGCCAACACAGCCCTTAGCACATACAGTGATATCAAAAGATGTGAGAGTGATGGGGTTTTGGAATACTGTTTACAGCATGCTGTTCTTTGGCATAGTTCTTTAGAATCTAAGAACAGATTTTTCCTAATTGTCCCAAGTCACGTTGTTTATCATAGAATCAGACTTTTAAGATGATTATGGATTTGAAGGCAATTGATCAATTCACTATTAAACTCAATATTTATTGTAGATGTTTTGGAGATTGTTTTAAAATGTTGCAACAGAGATTCATATTCGAAAAATACCCACCTAATTTGTAGTATTTTTTTCAGAGTGGGGTAAAAGGAAGATTAGTAATGAGACAAATACAATAATCCTTGACTCTAATTATGGAAAAACAGTGAAGATTTATCCATAAAAGTAAGTTGCTTAAGAACTGCAGCAAATATATATAAACACACCTCACAAACATAGGCAGTTTCTGAGCAAAAATGTTTTTGCATAAGTATCCAGTTATATTACACATAAAATCCTGTTTAAAAATTAAATATTGTATGTCATTTATATGCTCCAATTTGATTATGATAGAAATGGGCTAATAACACATCAAATCACTAAATGTTTTTGTTATAGGGGATTTGAAAGAGTAATCACAAAATTCTAAGTCACAGGAATATGCCATTACAAAGAAAGATAATATCATTAAGAAATCACTGTCTTAGCTTTTGTTTTAAAAAATATCATTTCCTTTGTCTAACCCTATACCGAAAATAAAATGATGCAAAAAAATAAATGTTAAAATGGCTAAAAAAATAATGCAAGAAGTTCTGTAAGGGTAGTATTATTAGAGAAACAGATCTTTAGTTTCTTCTGAGCAAATATCTTTTTTTTTGTTTTTTTAACATTTTTTATTTTTGAGAGACAGAGAGTGACTGTGAATGGGGGAGGAGCAAAGAGAGAGATGGAGACACAGAATCCAAAGCAGGCTACAGGCTCTCAGCTGTCAGCAAAGAGCCCGATGTGGGACTCGAATTCATGAACTGCGAGATCATGACCTGAGCCGAAGTCTGACGCTTCACCGACTGAGCCACCCAGGTACCCTCTTCTTCTTTTTTTTTAAATTTATTTTATTTTTTGTAACGTTTATTTATTTATTTATTTATTTAAATTTTTAACGTTTTTATTTTATTTTTGAGACATGTAGAGACAGAGCATGAGCAAGGGAAGGGCAGAGAGAGAGGGAGACACAGAATCTGAAGCAGGCTCCAGGCTCTGAGCTGTCACTCAGAGCCCGATGCGGGGCTCGAACTCACAGACTGTGAGATCATGACCTGAGCTGAAGTCGGCCGCTTAACCAACTGAGCCACCCAGGCGCCCCATAACATTTATTTATTTTTGAGACAAAGAGACAGAGCGTGAGCAGGAGGAGGGCAGAGAGAGAAGGAGACACAGAATCTGAAGCAGGCTCCAGGCTCTGAGCCATTGGCACAGAGCCCGACACGGGGCTCGAACTCACAGACCGCGAGATCATGACCTGAGCTGAAGTCGGCCGCTTAACCAACTGAGCCACCCAGGCGCCCCTAAATTTATTTTTTAAATGCTTGTTTATTTTTGAGAGAGGGAGACAGAGACAGAGTGCAAATGGGGGAAGGGCAGAGAAAGAGGGAGACACAGAATCTGAAACAGGCTCCAGGCTCTGAGCTCTCCGCACATAGCCCAACGCGGGGCTCAAACCCACAAACAGTGAGGTCATGACCTGACCTGAAGTCAGAGACTTACCTAACTGAGCCACCCAGGCACCCCTGGGTGCCCCTCTTCTAAGCAAGTATCTTGAGAGGCAATGAAATTTTACTTACCTGATATGATTTTTGTCAGCTGTATTTTTCTGTCCTTTATGTTTGTTACTCTAGGATGGTTAACCTAAACTGCAAACTCATTAATTGATGCTCAAGAAATATACAAAATCAAATGCTATTTCCTTGTCCAAAAAGTATACAGCCCTTCTTATAAATTTGGCATAAATTGCAACCAACATGGAACCACTAGTGTGGATGATTTGGAACTACCTCCTTGCTCATTCTCATAGGCACACTGCAAGAAAGGAAGACCCTGGCCTAACCTCAAAGCCCAACAAAGGGTCTAGGTAAAGAGCTCTACTGCTTATTCCAAGCAGGTTCATATTTTGAATGCACTGCATTCTGGGAAAGAGTTTTGGAAAATATAAGAATGAAAATTAAATCTCTTATTTCTCTTTGTGAAAGAAAAGAAAATGAATCCCATAGACTGAATGAAAGTTTATTATTTAATCTGCAACTTGAACAGTGTAAGGATGATTCTTCAGACTTGACTTTTGGCCTCGGAAAACCTATAAACTGTGAGATGAATGTTCTATCAATCAAGAAAGGTTAGGGTATTTCTGTTTAACAAACAACCCAGTGTCTTGGTGGCTTACAATCGTAAAGTTTTATTTTTCATTCATGCACATATCCAAGATGAGGTGTAAGTTGGCTACTTACTTCCTTTAGTCTGTCTGGAACACTGCTATTCTTTAGACAGACGAAGAAAAGGAACATACCAATTACATACGGAGTCTGAAAGGTTTTGCCTGAAGGCAATGCCAACTACTTCTGCTCACAAGCTAGAGTGGAAAGAGAGTCTTCATGGCACATTGGAGGTCAGCAGGTTAAATGAGGAAATGTAATCATTTCTCTCATCAGAAGAAAGTCTTTATGAACAATAGTCCAGCTTACTAGAGACAAAATCAGGGAACCTAATTTCCAGGAGTAACATAAAGGAATTTCCCTTATATGAACTAAAGTAGAGAATGTTGGATTGATAGGCATTTGAATGGACTGTGACCTCCTGGTCAAGCAAAATGACCGCAAAAACCAGATTCATTGTACCAACCCTAAAGTATTACGGAAGAAGTGCCAAAATATCATGTTATCTAATAGTAGAAAAAAGCTGTTCATTGTTAAGCATAGAGCAATGAAACAATAAGCAATTTCCTAACTTGTAAATTCAAGTAAGTTCTTTATTATTGGTCCAGGTATGGAAAAGAATTTGGGTCTCAAATAGCCACAGGCTTGAAGTAAAATGTCTCCTAAAACATATCTACTCTAAATTTGGCCCTTTTCTTCCTAATCTCATATTCAGTTTTGTTCAGGAATCTTGGAACTTCCTCAGAATGAATTCTCCAATCAGTTTTATAAGGAATCCATTTTGGGGGGACCCAAAGACCTAAGTCTAATGGAAGCTTGAAATTCTTTCTCTGCCATTTTTGTTTTAATGAGAAAATATTTCAGTGTAATCACTTTTACGGGACCCAGATACAAGTTCCAACTTAAAAATTTTATTCTCAGAAAATTTTTATAGATTTTGAAATAGTAAATAGCAGGAATACATCCAGGTGAATTATTCAATGTAAGCAGAAATTTCTGCCGTCACTAGTAAAAATCACAAACCTTGTAAGTAGGCAAGAAAGATCTTGTTGCCCTAAACATTTTGCTTTTCTAAGCAGCAGGCCATAATGTCATTTTAGACAACAAAGCGAACATTGGCATAGAAATGCAAGAGCTAATCTCAGGAGTTTCAGATAGAGTGACTTCTGGAAATTGTTAGTAGCATCAACTATTTACCTCCTTTTCAATTTCTTAACAAAAGAGGCATAATCTCTGAGGGCCAAGTGCTCACTTTTCAAGTCTGAATGTTATGTTTATCAATGCTACAGAAGGCAATGGAAATGATGACAATTTATCTGTTCTGTTTCTGAAAAGTCATTTTAGTCTTTTTTTTATTTTAAAGAAATAATTGTTAATGTTTTGGGGACATATATTAATTATAGTCTTTAAATTCCAGAATCCCTTCTCTATGTGAGAAGTTCTCAGTCATTGCATTTTCATCTATGGTGGATATGACATAATTCATTTATGTTGTCTTTTCTCCCTCCTGCTGGGTTTTCCCTCACAAAATGGCGCTGCACTGTCAGCACTGACTCAGAATGAGGAATGTGGTGAGGCTGCCTTTCTCACAGTATTTCTGTGTGTTCAAGCTGTGAAAGTGTCACAGCAATACCCCCATTCTGTGTCAGCTGAACTCTATTTGCTCATATTCATATCTTGGATTGGCCATAATTTAAACCTGGTTATTTGTGGGTTTTTGTTTGCTTGTTTTTTATAAACTGTCACAAAATGAGAGGCATATTTCAGTAGCAATTTGGGACCCCTAAATAGGATGCCAATTTTTAGACAGATCTATACAGTTCCCTCTTTGGGAGTATCAATCCTTAAAATAGCAGGTGAGGGTACATTTTATTAAATGGTTTATTCTAACTCAGATTTTGAGTGGTCTTACTTATGGATGAATCGCATTGCCATTCCAAGAAAGCCATTTAACCTTTCTGAAATGGAGGCTTCTGGTTTTGAAGCATCCAGTGTTCTGGGGTTTCAGGTGGCCAGGTCAGAGACTGAGAAAACTCAAATAATTGTTTGTAAATCATTCTTAGGATGAGAAAGAGAAAAAAGAAAACAAAAAAAACTTCAGTGGATATCTACTGACATGTCCTTTAAGTATGTTTAAAAATTTTTCTTTAGAGACATTGTGATTTATTGAATATGCATATTATACTTTAATACATATAGTATGCTTAGTAAAGTTGCCATTATTGAATAGTTTGGAAATAAGGCCTCTTTTATAAATTTGTTCACAGAAAAATAGGAAAACTCTTCAGAACATGTCAAGAAAAACAGTTTACCTGAGTTTGCAGGTGCATGATAAAAATATCCCTATCTCAGTGCCCACCTTCTATTTGTACCTGCCAAGATGAAGGCAAGCAGGTAAAACTGTGAAGTCTTCCAATTGTTTCTGTGTTTTCTTCCATCTTTGGTTAGCCAATGTCTTCTTTCTTTACAGAATAGGAACTAATATCTTATACCTCTGGCTGAAATTTTATCCATATGGCAGTTATTGTTATTTAAAAAAAAAAAAAGCCCATAAGGTGTGCTCAACAAAGAAACTTGTGGTACAGAAAGAAAAAAAATAAAAAGAGAACACATCAGTAATCTGTCATGTCACCACCCAAAATAGCTGATGGTAACATATGGTTTGGCCTTCCGGTAATTTTTCTGTGTCTATTCCTCATCTCTTCCTAGGCTCCCCTCTCTTTCCTATCTGTATACTTCTTCCAGGTGATATCATCCTCATGTACTTTTAAAGTCTTTGGTTTAAACCTTCTACGGCTTCCTATTGCAATCTGAATAAAATTCTGAAGTCCTTATGATGTTATTAAGGAGTTTTTACAATTTTTCTTTTTTTTTTTTTTAATGTTTATTTACTCTTTTAACAGAGAGACAGAGTGTGAGCAGGGGAGAGTCAGAAAGAGAGGGAGACACAGAATCTGAAGGAGGCTCCAGGCCCTGAGCTGTCAGCACAGAGCCCGACGCGGGGCTCGAACTCCCAAACCATAAGATCATGACCTGAGCCAAAGTCAGAATCTCAATCGACTGAGCCACCCAGGCGCCCCAACGATTTTTCTATATGCCTTTTGTACAGTCTGATTTGTCTTCTCTCTTCCCCTTCATCAGTTTTCTATCACAAAACAATTTGTTTCAGGGATAATTTACACAGACTTAGTGACTTAAAACGGTACTTTTTTTTTTTTTTTAAATTTTATCTTCCACTTCTGGAGGGCGAAAATCCAAAATGGGTTTCACTGAGCTAAAATCAAAGTGTCGGCAGTCTGAGTTCCTTTCTGGAGGCCCTGGGCGAGAATCTGTTCCCTGTTGTTTCTAGTTTCTAGACACCATATGCATTGGTTGGCTTGTGGCCCCCTTTAAGACCAGAAACATTGACCAAACGTTCTCAGGCTATCATCCCACTGATTGTCTCTCTTCTATTTCTATCTTTCAATTATAAGGAAATTTAGGATTACATTGGGCCCACCCAGACAGACAGCCTGAGATAATCCCTTTAAAATCAGTTTATTGGCAACCTTAATTCCATCTATAATCATAATTCTTCCTTGCTATGTAGCAACATACTCATAGATTCTGAAGATTAGGATGTGGAAATCTTGTGTAGAGGGGATAGAGTGACGTATTCCGTTTACTACACTTCCAAGCATTCCATGGAGTCAAAGATAGCTAGTCGATACCTCCAACATGATCAAGCATGCAGATCATCGTGGCCCAGTGATAGACACTATGATGTGAAGAGTGCCATACTGTGCCCAATGAATAAATTGAGAACTTAGAAATGCTGGAATATGGCAAATGAGAAAGTATAAGCAGTGAGAAGGACATTCAGCTAAGGTTTATAAGGGATAATAAAAACATAGTTGTTTCATTGTACTGCCATCTTTTATTTTGATTTACCAAATAAGTACTGCTTATATTTCTTTTATTTGCATATAATTTCTTTGGAAATAGGTAATATGTTTTACTGGCCCTTGGGAAATGCTTTGATGGCTGTCAACACAGTTGGTCAAAGATTAATGAAAATCTTTTGTGGAATGGCCCTGGGAATATGGTAATGAATAAGACTCAGGACTAGCTTCCACCAGTTTAAGAAGAAGATCACACGGGTGATCACAAAGTAAGAACCTTTACATAGGCTTTGGAGGCTCTTACTGAAATTCGAGAATTTAACCAGGACACCTAAGCTCTGGATCAGAGAGGTTCTAGATAGCTTTCCAAATGGAGATGACGAGCTGCAGAGGGAGGGAATCTGTCCAAGGGTATTCTCTTTTTGTTGTCATTTTACTTCCAAGAACTTCATGAGAGAAATAATCTTATTTCTCTTGATCATCACGGTTTCCTTAGCATGTAGACTAGTCGCTGATACACAGCAGGTTCTACACTCATATCTAATGGGTATAAGAATGATCATATGCTCATAAAATATGATATTTTCTTTATTAAAATGACATCATCACACTTCCCCACGGAACATACCTTCTATTCCTCATTCCAGAAGAAGTATTGTCTACGGAGCTACTATCAATAAGTTGTGTTGTATTTATGAAGACTATTGAGCCAAAAAAATTAAAACAAAATACCAATAAAAAGTCCCATAGTTAGAACCATAGGGAAAAAACATTTGAAATGGCATAGCTGTCTGCAATATGGGATATATGGTTATTATATTAGTATAACAACTAGTTCCAACACACCTAGAAGTGTGTGTCATTGGACTTTTATGACTGCTAAAAGAAATCTACCAAGAACTACAAAATAGTTCTAGTGTAATTTACAAAGTCCATCAATATTTTGAAATCCCATGTGATATAAATATTTCCTAAGACAATTAACGCTACAATTATTCCTATTCCAGATATCACCATTGTTTCAAAGGTTGGCATGTAACAGCAAAGTGTACTTCCTTCATCCTGTTTCACTTCTTTTCCCAGTAATCATTATTATGACATTTCTTAATTTTTTAATGTATGTTTATTTTTGAGACAGAGACTCCGTGAGTGGAGGAGGGGCGGAGAGAGAAGGAGACAAAGAACCTGGAGCAGGCTCCAGGCTCTGAGCTGTCACCACAGAGCCGGACGTGTGGCTCGAACTCACAAACCATGAGATCATGACCGGAGTGAAAGTGGATATTTAACCACTGTAACACCCAGGTACCCCTATTATGACATTTCTTAAATGACTAGTGATTCATGGAATGGTATACACAATGACACTATTATAATCATCCAGTGTATCATTTACTCTACAATTTAAATGACTGTGAAAATAGGGTATACGAACGGATACGAAAATGAGACCCATCTATATGCTGGTTACGAGGGACCCTTTTTACACCTAAAGACACCTGCAGATTGAAAGTAAGAGATGGAAAAACATCTATCATGCTAATGATTGTCAAAAGGAAAGCTGGAGTAGCCATACTTATACCAGACGAACTAGTCTTTAAAATAAAGATTGTAATAAGAGATGAAGAAGAACATTACATCATAATTAAGGGGTCTATCAACCAAGAAGATCTAACAACGGTAAATATCTATGCTCCTAATGTGGAAACACCCAAATATGTAAGTCAACTGATCACAAACATAAAGAAATTCATTGATAATAATACCATAATAGTAGGGGACTTCAACGCCACAATTACAGCAACACACAGATCATATAAGTAGAAAACCAACAAGGAAAGGGTGGCTTTGAACGATATACTGGACCGGATGGACCTAACAGATATATTCAGAAAATTTCATCCTAAAGCAGCAGAATACACATTCTTCTCGAGCGCACACAGAACATTCTCCAGAATAAATCACATAGTGGGACACGAATCAGTCCTCAACAAGTACAAAAAGACTGAGATCATACCTTGAATATTTCAGTCCACAACACTATGAAATTCGAAATCAATCACAAGAAAAGAATTTGGAAAGAACATGAATACTTGGAGATTAAAGAACATCCACCTAAAGAATGAATGGGTTAACCAAGAAATTAAAGAGGAAAATAAAAATTGTCTGGAAGCCAATGAAAATAAAAATATGGCAGTCCCAAACCTCTGGGATGCAGGGGAAGTATATAGCATAAGAGGGAACTATAGAGGAATCCAGGCCTTCCAAAAGCAGGAAGAAAGTCTCAAAAACATACCTAACCTTACATTTAAAAGAAGTGGAAAAAGAACAGGAGATAAAGCCCAAATACTACCAGAAGAAGGGAAATAACAAATATTAGAGCAGAAATCAATGCTATCGAAATAAAAAAAAGAGAACAGATCAACGAAACAGGAGCTGTTTCTTTGAAAGAATAAACAGAATTGATAAATCTCTAGCCAGTTTGATCAAAAAGAAAAAGGAAAGGACTCAAATAAAATTATGAATGAAAGAGGAGCAAACAAAACCAATATCACAGAAATCTAAACAAAAATAAGAGAATATTATAAACAATTATATGGCAACAAATTGAGCAATCTGGAAGAAATGGGCAAATTCCTAGAAACATAAAAAATATAAAAACTGAAACAAGAAGAAACAGAAAGTTTGAACGGACCCACAACCAGTAAAAAATTGAATCAGTAATCAAAAATCTCCCAAAAACCAAGAGTCCAGGGCCAGATGGCTTTCCAAGGGAATTCTACCAAGCATTTACAGAAGAGTTAACACCTAATCTTTGGAAGTTGTTCCAAAAAATAGAAATGGAAGGAAATTTTCTAAACTTAGTCTACAAGGCCGGTATTATCTTGATTGCAAAACCAAGCAAAGACCCTACTAAAAAGGAGAAGCACACACCAATATCCCTGATAAACATGGATGCAAAAATTCTTAAAGAGATACTAGCTAACTGGATCCGACAATACATTAAAATAATTATTCACTGTAATCAAGTAGGATTTATTCCTGGGGTGTAGGGCTGCTTCAATATTTGCAAATCAATGTGATATATCACATTAATAAAAGAAAAAATGAGAACCACATAGTCCTCTCAATAGAGGCAGAGAAAGCATTTGACACAATATAGCACCCTTTCTTGATAAAAACTCTTAATAAAGTAGGGGTATAATAAAGGATCATACCTCAAGATCATAAAAGCCACTAGTATCATCCTCAATGGGGAAAAGCTGAGAGCTTCCCCCTTAAGGTCAGGAACACAACAGGGATGTCCATCTCACCACTGTTATTCAACACAGTGTTGGAAGTCCTAGCCTCACCAATCAGACAACACAAAGAACAAAAAGGTATCCGAATTGGCAAGGAGGAAGTCAAACTTTCACTCTTCACAGATGATATAATATTCTATGTAGAAAACCAAAAAGACTTCACCAAAAAGCTGCTACAACTGATACATGAATTAGCAAAGTCACAGAATATAAAATCAACGTACAGAAATTGGTTGTATTTCTTAATACCAAAAATAAAGCAACACAATGAGAAATCAAGGAATTGATTCCATTTACAATCGCACCAAAAACCATAAAAATACCTAGGAGTAAACCTAACCCAAGAAGTGAAAAATTCATACAGTGAAAACTATAAAAAACTTATGAAATAAATTAAAGATGACACAAAAAAATGGAAACATCCCATGCTCATGGATTGTAAGAACAAATATTGTTAAAATGCCAATACTATCCAAAGCAATCTACATATTTAGTTCAATCCCTATCAAAACAACAGCAGCCTTCTTCACAGAGCTAGAACAAACTATTTGTATGCAACCAGAAAAGATCCCAAATAACCAAAGCAATTCTGAAAAAGAAAATCAAAGCTGGAGGAATCACAATTTCAGACTTTAAGATGTATTACCAAGCTGTAATCATCAAAACAGTCTGGTACTGGCACAAAAACAAACACATAGGTCAGTGGAACAGAACAGAGAACCCAGAAATGGACCCACAACCATATGACCTATAATCTTTGACAAAGCAGGAAATAATATCCAATGGAATGAAGACAGTCTCTTCAGAAAATGATGTTGGGAAAACCAGACAGTGACATGCAGAAGAATGAACCTGGACCACTTTCTTATACCAAACACAAAAATAATCCTCAAATAGATGAAAGACATAAATGTAAGAGGGGAAGGCATCAAAATCCTAGAGGAGAAAGCAGGCAAAAACATCTTTGACCTCAGCTGCAGCAACTTCTTACTCAACATGTCTCTGGAGGCAAGGGAAACAAAAGCAAAAATGACCTATTAGGACCTCATCAAGATAAAAACCTTCTGCATGGCAAAGGAAACAATCAGTGAAACTAAAAGCAACTGACAGAATGGGAGAAGATATTTGCAAACGACATATCAGATAAAGGGTTAGTATCCAAAGTCTATAAAGAACTTATCAAACTCCATACCCAAAACACAAATAATCAAGTGAAGAAATGGACAAAAGACATGAAGAGACACTTCTCCAAAGAAGATATCCAGGTGGCTAGTAAACACATGAAAAAAATGCTCAACATCACTCATCATCAGGGACATGCAAATCAAAACTAAAATGAGTACCACCCCACACTTCTCAGAATGGCTAAAAATTAACAATGCAGGCAACAAGAGATGTTGGCGAGGATGCGGAGAAAGGGAAACCCTTTTGATCTGCTGGCGGTAATGCAAACTGGTGCAGCCTCTATGGAAAACAATATAGAGATTCCTCAAAAAAATTAAAATCAGAACTACCCTCTGACCCAGCAATTGCACTACTACGTTTTTATCCAAAGGATACACAAGTGCTGTTTTGAAAGGGTACATGCACCTGAATTTATAGCAGCACTATCAACAACAGCCAAAGTATGCAAAGAGCCCAAATCTCCATGATGGATGAATGAATAAAGAAGACATGGTATATATACACAATGGAGTATTACTGGGCAATCAAAAAGAATGGAATCTTGCCATTTGCAACAATGTGGATAGATCTTGAAATGTATCATGCTAAGCGAAATAAGTCAGCCACAGAAAGACAAATATCATATGATTTCACTCTTACGTGGAACTTAAGACAGAAAACATAAGAACATAAAGGAAGGGAAGCAAAAATAACATAAAAACAGGGAGGGAGACAAACTATAAGAGACATTTAAATACAGAAAACAAACTGAAGGTTGATGGAGAGGTGGTGGGTTGGGGGGTTGAGCTAAATGGGCAAGGGGCATTAAGAAGGATGTTTGGTGGGATGACCACTGGGTATTATATGTAAGTGATGAATCGCTAAATTATATTCCCAAAATCATTATTACACTATATTTAACTAACTTGGATTTAAATTTAAGAAAAAAACAAAACCTTTTGGCCACCGAATAATATCATTTAATGGTTGCAAAATAGTGTGTAGCAGTTACAGGTACATGATTGGTGTTCAGGAATGAATGAATGAATAAATGAGCCAGTAATCATTTTAAATGTATCGACTATGTATAGTATTCAAATATGTTGTAGAATAAGCTGAAAGCACAATTACCTTTATTAATTTGGGAATAAAACGTTAAAGTTAAAAAAAATTAAAAGTCTGAAAATGATCACTTATTGTGAAAATGATCACTTATTTTTATGAAAATTAATAATCACAAACCACCTGATCAAGATAATTATTCTATAAATCTCTGAAAACTTTCAGTCAAGTCTATAATATTCTCTTAACCTTGTTTCCTTCATGATTTTTATAATTTATTATTTAAATTCCAGTTAGTTAATACACAGCATAATATTAGTTTCAGGTGTGCAATACAATAATTTAACACTTCCATACAATACCTGGTGCTCATTATAAATGCCCTACTTAATCCCCATCACCTATTTAACCCATCTCTCTACCCATGTGAAGATGCTGTCTATGTAGAATACACACACGCGCGCACACACACACGCATACATACACACTGGACTATTACTCAGTCCTAAAAAATAATGAAATCTTGCCATTTGGAATGATATGGATGGAGTTAAAGAGTATTAGGGTAAGCTAAATCAGTCATAGAAAGACAAATACCACATGATTTCATTTATATGTGGAACTTAAGAAACAAACATTCAAAGGGGGAAAAAAAGAGACAGAGAGGAAAACGAACAGACTCTTATCTATTTCCTCCCTATTTTAGAAACTTGTTCTGATCTGTTCCTTTTTTTTTTTTTGAGTTGCAATTAAAGACATCTATAATCTAGTTTTAACAAATGTGTCTTTCATAAAGACGTGTCTTGTGTGGCTCTACTCTTTCAGTTTCCTAGTTTTTCACAGTCTTATTTCTATCATCAGCAATGAACTTTAAGGTAGCTTCTTTCAACTACAGCCAATGGTTCTTAAATCCAATGATTCATTCAGCACAGAAATTCATTAGACATTGGTTTATCAGTCAAAAATGACATTTGTTTTGAGCCAGATGGATTTTCTTAAGAAAATCCTTTAACGGGATGCAGATTTGATGGGATTTTAGTTTTGCTACACCATTAGACATCAGAGTTTCAGATGGCACACACATGCTGCAATGTATTTGTATACAGTTGACATGGTTTAAATAGCTGAGGCTTTAAAAATAAAAGATTGCACTTTTTCTTTAGTCTATTTATGATATTCAACATTTTATTTGTTTAAACACATGCATTATCTTATAAATGCATTTTGCAAACTTAAAGTTTGAGAATATATTTTAAAATAGAATGTTAAATAAAAACAAAAAACAAAATCTGATTTGACTAGGACACCTAATAACAATAAAACAGGAACAAGAGATCATAGATATTCTTGGATAATTTTCCCTCAGATATCAGACTCCTTAACTCCTCTGTTTCCTACATACTACACATAACCTAATGATTAGCAAGTCCTGAGATTTCTACATTAAGAAAAGAAAAGTCTCCCTTCATCAGCTATCATACTCAAAGACATCTTCATCTATTGTAAAGACAATAGCAGTATTGATCTAACTTACATCCTGTCTTCAACTCTTACCACTTAAAGCCATTCTCCTCAAGGTAGTCAGTAACCTTTTAAAAACATAATTATGGAGACTATGTATTATAATAATAACTAGAGATTTTAGCCAATCCTACAAAAAAATCCCAACTATATACATGCATATACATAAACAAATTCATATACATATAAATGCATGGATATGTGTGTCTGTGTGTGTGTATCGATGTATAAATCCATATATTTGAAGCTTATAAAGTAAATAAGTGAGTAAAGAAGCTGGGCCACCATCTGACTAAGAACAGAAATCCCCAGGGAGGTGGAGCACTTTGGCCCTGTGGGTTTTTGTACATTCTAGGAAGTGTGGCTGATGGAGTGTAGAGTGCAGTTGTCAGGCTCATGGGACTGAATGTATGCCCACCAAAGTAGGTGACTTGGGAAATACCACTTTTCTTGGGTTGGGACCACAAATGGCAGTACCCTCGCAATAAGAGTCAACTAGAATCAAGCAAGCATCCACAGGGATTGCGGTTTTGTTTGATTCTCAGTCTCTGTGATAGTATATAGGAACAAATACAAACAAACTAAAGCCAAAAACGAAATGAGCAAATTCCACAAACATATTAGTTCAGTAAAGGAATGAAATACAAAAGAAAAATACTAAATGACCGTACTTATTTTAACACACAAATTACACTGCTCAGAAATGCATTCTTAGGTGCTTAAATCAGATGACAAAATCAATAAAGCATTTATAATCAAAGTCAGGATAATATCTCCTGCGGTGGACAGAGAACTGCACCCGAAGACAAAGCGTTAAGAAATTCTCTTGGTTGCTGTCAACATTCTATTTTTGGGTGAGGTTGACACAGGTGATCACTTTAATAAATCACTAAGTGTATTTTTTTTTGTTTGACATTTGTGTATATACCTACACTGTATTTTATTCTTATACTATTAAAGTATTTAATAGATCATGTTGCTCCCTACTGAAAGCCTTCCAATAACCTGCCATTGTTTATCTCCTACTCTCATCTGGAAACAGCTTGCTTTTCCCCTGTTCATTTCAGTGTAGGCAGAGTTTCTTGCTTTTGCTCAAGAAGACAACTTTTATAGAGTCTGCTTTAGAGTGTGCATTTGAATTTCCTTCTCTTCTTGCAGTACACTTTTACCGTGTTGTCACATAAATGTTTCCTCATTATTGCGCCTCAAAATAATTGCAATTTTCTCAGGGATGCATTCCTTGACCACTCATTCTAAACTGAAAGCCATTCAGCAATTATTCCGTATCACCTTGTTTATTTTCTTTATATTGTGAAGCTCCGCATGATGAATTTGTAAGTTTTTGTGTATAGCTTTGACTTAATGTAAAATTTTCATTATAATCTAAGATTCACGAGGGCAAGTACACTTTTGGATGCATTGAATGCATCAGTGTCCAAGAAAATTATTTTCAGAAGGGACTTTGTGGAAATTCTAAAGATTAGTCTATTACGTTATGGTTGGAAGGAGAAACTTAAGATCTAATTATATAATCTGATTGTTGTAGCTATGCTGCTGGGCAATCAGGAAATACTTATTTACTCCAACTATCTAGAATTATACTGGAAAAATTTTATGTATCCAGTTCCAATTCTGGAAATCCTCCCTGCCTCCCCCTTTTTCTGGTATATCTGAGTGAAGTATTTCTTTAGAAACATTATGAAAAGAAGTAAAGTAAATGCCTTAGTTTAGGTAGCAATGACAGTTGTTTTTCTTAATGACAAAGTTAATTTGCAATGTCAAATAATAAAAACGTATCTCACCTTTGTTTCAGAAATCTCATGTCCTTTAAGGAAATTAGCCCTGATTTTTATGACTATTTCCCCCCACCACGTTAGTTTTTATTTTAAAAAGAACGTTTCCCATGAAAGCATATTCACCCTTCCACAATTCTAACTAGATATCTAGCCTGAATTGATAAACTATGTTTTTCTTAATGATTATTGATCTTTTGAAAGTGTGCCTTTTAGAACTTCATTAAATATCTTACCTGCCATATTTACTATTTGAACACTGGTTTACTTTCCCACTTAATTTCCTTGCTGTTTGACATTGCTCTGCTCATATCAAAGGTAGTCTTGATCCAGCTGTACCATGCTGGTGTTCCAGTTCAAATACCTCCGATGAATCATGGCGGCACTTTCTTTTAACTTACAAGCATCAAAGACGGTCAGCCAGGACAGGGATAGAAATTTCAAAGGTCAATTTCCTCTTATGCTAGAACATTAGCTCCTGGTAAACACTCAGCCATTTCTTCTTATGAAGAGTGACGTGGCCCAGGAACCTTTATAGTGCAGGTGGCTTAGTCCTCACTGCAGAGTTTTCATGCACTGTGATTGCAAACAATACTTTCACCACCATGAAAGCCATCTTTGGACTGAAAAATCTATCAAGTTTTAGAGGAGGAAATATCTTGGGTATACAGATAACTTACTGTTTTTATAAAGCTCTGGCTTGGAAAAGAGATTCCTTCACTCTTAATTTACATTATTATTATTATTATTATTATTATTATTTTATTATTATCTGTCTGCTAGTCTAGACAGATAGTTCTCTGAGAACTAACATCATACACACACACTCTCATAGATATATAAGCCTAAAGCAAATGAAGAGAATACAAATTTCTTTTTACAAAATAACAAATGGACCTAAAATTCTTTGCATGATATGTAATGATTACGTATCTGCTTCAAGTTAAAATGACTACCTTTCAGATGAATTATTTTTTTTTATTTTTATTATGTGTTATTTATTTATTATTTTGAGACCCACCTATGCTGTCAAGGTCCTACATTTGGGATCATCGCACCTAGTTAATGTAAGACAGCTTATTTTAATAATGTGGTGGTATCTTATAGATTTTTTTATTGGACTATTAAGAGCACTTTGATTTCTGCATATTCTCAGAGTTTCTTGTCGTGATACACAACACTCTACAGTCCCGCTTTGTGCTCAGCCTCACAGAATTCACGTAGATTTGGTTTTCTGCCTCAGAAGGCCAGGAAATAAGATGAGTTTCAGAAGAAGAAATTGCTGGTTTAGTTTTTTACATTAGAGGCCTAGCAGATTGTTTTCTCTTCAATTGCTAACCAAAGCTCAGTTCACAGCTATTTCCCCTGGTAAGTAATCACTGCCAGTTTTAGTGTCCAGGAGCGAGCTTACAGTGTATAAATGTCATCTGATTTTCAATTTTTAAACTGAGAAATAAAATGTCTATTTCAATATTCTGTGAATTTGAATGGAAATTTTGTGAAATTTTTCATCTTCTCCCAAAAGTAAAAATTTGTCAATTTCTGACATCGTAGGCCTATTTTAAGCCTAATGAAACCTGTTAAGGTATTTATAATATTCATGTTGATTATTTTAGCAATATTACAGAACTGTGTCAACGAGATGGGGCAGCTTCCAGTTTTCAAGTTTACTTTCAAATTTACTTGAAATGCGGTTTATTTCCGCATTGTCTGTGACTTTTCACTCAAAGCACATACATAACTCATAAAAATACCATTTGAGATTTTTACTTCATTTCTTTCTTTCTTTCGTTAACCATTATTACTTGTTAATTTAATCTACTTAAGGAATTTCAGGCATTTTTGGGGTGGAGGGGAGGAGACTGGATTGGATTTTTTTGTTGTTTTCATCTTTTTCTTTTCTCATTTCCGATGATAATATACAGAGGTTCAAATCTCCGGTAGTTTGGTTTGAAGTTGATTTACCAAGGATCTTATAGCGGTAATCGCTGTAGTCTTTGCAGGTTTCTTGTTTTACAAGACAAATGTTAGGAGGGCAACAGGTTCTATAGTATTTGCCCTAGTTAGAGCAGTTCTTAATACACAAGATGACTAGACTGTTAGCCTCCTTGACTCTGTTTTTCCGGAGGTTTATTATTTAAACTTTTACCTAAATGATTAATGTCAGTTTGCATGGAAATGGCAAAGATGAACTCTCAAGGGTTAAAAAATACATGAGACATAGTTTAGAACTTAATTTTGGAGACGAGATTTATTTATCTAGTTGGCCTGAAATCTAAGTGATTTTTTTTTTTGTTTATTTTTTTCTTAAAGCTGACTGACAGTCCTAAGCAAGATTTTTTAAATTAATTCTAAATCATTTAAAAATGTTGATAAACTCTTAACTTATTTGGAATCATTCAATTTTATCCCAGGGACATTGAGTCTCAATAGATAGATGGATAGACAGACAGACAGACAGACAGCAAAAAGACAGATGGAAATGAATATTGTCAGTAAAGCAAGATAATAAAGTTAAACAGACTGGAATCAACAAAGGCTTGATAATATATAAAACTAAAATAAAGTTAGCAAGAAGCAAATAACACAAAAGATATTGGGAAAAGCAGAAAAGGTAAGTGATGGATTAATGACTCTATATTTGATTTCTAAGAAGGAGCTGCTAATTAATGTTACGAGAGTTTGGTTGCGCTTTGAACTCTTTTTTTTTTTTTTTTCATTTCTGGCCAATGCTAATAACAATAATACAGACACTGGTAGAATGTCAGCCATTAAATGGTTACTCTGTGTTCACACTTGGGTTTCATCAAATGATGTATTTTCTCAGAGTGTGTGAATAGCTAAATTGACAGATTAGAGAAATGAAGTGAAATGTTTCCTGGACCCTTTGGTTCCCTGCTTTAGAACTAGCCCGATACTTTTTCTTTCAAGAATCACCATATATTTCCTGGGAAACAGACTGAGGTGAAGAATAAGAAAAAAGAAAGAATCATCCTATATATTGGAAACCACATAGTCTTTGGTTCCCACCCTCACTTCACTATACCTATTTTGTGAGTTTGTGCACTGTTTTAAAAGATGAGTCAGATTCCTCACGTGTGACAGGTTGATTGTTGTAAAGACTAGCATTAATATATCGCTGTGATGTGCACAAAGTTTTTCCTCAGCCTCCTGGCTTTCCTGTTGTCAATTTTTTTTTTCTCACAAATAATCATTAGGGTACCCGTGTGCCAGAAAGCAAGTTCAGTAAAGGGAATAAAAAGGAAACAAAACAGATATGTTTCCTGTTCTCATGGTGTTTACAATTAATGTGGAAAGAAAGGAATAAAAACCCAAGTATCAAGTTCAATAATTAACTAATTCCAAAGCCACTGTGATTTTTTTTTTTTTTTTTTTTTTTTTGAGAGAGAGAGGGCATGCACGTACATGCATGGGCAGGGGAAGGGCAGAAGGAGACAAAGAATCTTAAGCAAGCTTCACACTCGTTGCTGAGCCAGACATAGGGCTGGATCTCACAAATGTGAGATCATGACCTGACCCAAAATCAGGGGTCAGATGGGAAAACAACTGAGCCACCCAGGCTCCCCTCCATTGTGATTTTATACTGAGATGCTTTTGACTCTTCAAAAGCGTCTTCTTGTCCTGCCAGAAACCTGAAAAAATATGAACATTCCTCTTTGTCTTTATATATCTTATTCATTCTCATTCTCCAAATCCCAATTTATTCTCATGTATTTTTCTAACTTCCTTAATCTCCTCACCAAGATTTGGCATTCCTAGTATACTTCTTTATCACCAGTACTTCCCCATCAGAGCAGTACCTATACATATAGTATTACTGGTTTAATTTTCTTTTCCACCTTCTTTCTATTTAAATCTACCACATTGCTTGGCACGTGATATTAGTACAATGATATTAGCAGAAAAGAGGATATATCATTGAGTAATATGATGAATTTTTTGCTTAGCATATAATAGGAATCCAACACCTAACAACTATTATCACCATCTCAAACTATACGTCTAATTTCTAAATGAGAGACTTTTGAGAGTATAAAAAAATGCTTACAGTCATTTAATATTTTCATAATTCAATTAACTAAAGTCTTCTATAGAAAATGATGTGGGGTTATAAGCTTTCATAAAAGACATTTAATTCTATTTTTAACATATTTCTAATGTATGACTAGGAATATTAATTGAACAGTCAAATAACAGTAAATGTTAAAGACTGGAGTATGTTCTAAAGGAAAGATGAAGAGTTGGGTGTTATAGATGCATAAGGAAAAGAAAGCTGGAACTTTCTTTGGATTAAAGAAATGTGGCCTGATGTGTACAATAAAAATATAAATCATTAACATGTACCCTATTGAGTTCCAACTTATAGATGAGCTAGTCTGTAGACAAAACACAAGATTAGTAGTTAATATTAAAAACAGTAAAGTTGGCAGATTCAAAGCAAGTAATTTGTTTCACTTATGTGTTGCTAACTATCTACGATGCTTTTCCCCAAATATTGAATCACTGAGTTAGTTTCTCCCTTTTTCTTTTAAAATCATCAAGTCTTACTCAAAATTTTATATAAGATCTTCAGGTTTTTAAGAGATTTCTTTTCAATAAAGAATTTTTGGGGGCACCTGAGTGGCTCAGTCGATTATTGAGCATCTGACTCTTGATTTCAGCTCAAGCCTTGATCGCAGCATTGTGGGACTGAGTCCCACGTTGCACTCCACTCTGAGCATGGAGCCTACTCGAGATTCTTTCTCTTTCTCTCCTTATGCCCCTCTCCTTGCTATGTCTCTAAAAAAATAAAAAAAAGTTTTTGAAATAACACATTTCCCTGATTTGAAAAGTAATACAAACTACTTTTAGAAAATCTAGGTAAAGAAAAATAATGTAACAAATAATGTGTTATCTCAATATGAGAAATAATCACTTCTTATATACCTTATACATGTATGTATACCAAAAAGAAAATAATAATATTGTTTATGTAGTAGTTTTATGCACCTTTTTAAATGTAATTCCTCATCATAAACATTTTCAAATGTCATAAAATTCCTCAATCATATTGCTATATATAAATGTAACAAATCAACATGCTGTATACTTTAAATTTACAAAAGAGCACGTCAATTTTATCTCAAATAAACTGATAAGTATAAACACATGAAAAAAATACGATGAAAACAAAACAGTAGTTTGAAACCTGTCATTTTTAATGGCTACATCATAATTAATTTAATAATTCCCCTAAATTTGGACACACACACTTTATCTTGATGCAATGAATATATTTAAATATGCATCTTTTTCATACCCATTAACTTATAACAGATTTCTTTAACAATATTTACTAAACTATATGACCTAAACTTTCTTATATAATATTTTTAATATTAAAATAGCATTTAATGGTATAAAAATATCTGCTCAAAAGGATAGTCACATTACAAATATAATTTTTCTTTTATTTACAAATATCTTTGCCAAATCTTATAAGCACGTGGAAAAAAATAATGAGGCATAAGCATCTTATGTAATGTGTGGTATGACCATGTTAGGGTACAGAATTAGCTGCCAGACTACAAACATTAGTTTAAAAGGTTTGTAAAACTAGAAACGAGAGTGAAACTGCAAGGATTAAGGAACATGGAAGGAAGAGAAATGTACAGGCCACACTAGGGTCATGAGAGGAGGACTGGGGGCTACTGAACATGGTGGTAAGCTGAAGGGAAGAAAGCCCTTGGAAGACTGTGAGGGGAGAATGTGGTCTGGCCTTTCAAATACAGTAAAAATGTGGGACACATCTCCCTCAGTTTCACAAGTAGGTCTCTAACAGTCTCAATGCTCTTTATCCTACTCTTTGAGATAAATGGTCTGAGTTTTTTCAGCTTAAAATTGGCAAAATATTGCCTCCTTTGGAGGACTGTTGTTAGGATTAAATGAAATAATCTGCTAGAGGCAGAGCATTATTTTCCTTGTTCACTGTGTATTTTTAGGAGCCAGCACATAGTCGATCTTCAATAGAATTTGAGGGTTTGTTTTTTTATTGGCTCTCTGTGAAAGCAAATACGAAACTGATTAATCACCAATTTTAGGCCAAAAGAGGAAACCAGAGTACTTCTCTTGTAAGATTTAAGGAAATCTAATCTTCTGCAACCAGAGAACAAGAAGAACAGACGACAAGACCAGGTACTTAATAATAAAAG
This sequence comes from Paguma larvata, assembly GCA_030068075.1. Taxonomy (NCBI): domain Eukaryota; kingdom Metazoa; phylum Chordata; class Mammalia; order Carnivora; family Viverridae; genus Paguma; species Paguma larvata. Next base: position 43,694,395 of record CM057834.1, read on the forward strand.
CGGTAGATTTCAGAGAAGTCTGGTCTCCTATTCTAAGATCAGAACCCTGAGATAGTGATAAGTGGATATCTGGATAGATGCATTCAGAAGTAAAATCTCCTAGATTCTCTCTGGGCCTGCAAAAATGACTCAGTCCTTCTATTTACAACATGTTACCCTGCCCATACTCTCTTGAAGATCATGTTAGCAATCTACAAGAGGCAGATTTCTCATAATCTCTGCCTTTTGTATGGATTTACTGCCATCGCTTCCCTTGATAATCAGACAAACATTAAAGGTCACATACCAGTAAACCAGAAGAGGGATGCGGGACTATCACTGAAGTTGCTAAAGGACCTGCAAGAACTGGGAGATGATGCATAGCACAAATGTTAAAGATCCTCAACAGCAGGTGACAGAATATACAATTTGATACAGTACTTAATTGATATGGAGCACTCTCCTGTGATACAGGATTTAAAACCCTGGCATATACTCTGAGAGATAGTGTTAACAGCTGCTAAGAAGCTTGGAAAATTTATTGCCCATATTAAGTGGTGTAGAAATCCCAGAACTGCCATGGAAGATGAAGGAGAAAAGGATCAAAAGACTCAGTGTACTGGGTATACCTGAGGAAAAAAAAATACATATGTAAGGCTAGAAACCCACATAGCTTGCTATAATTTATAGGATAGACAATTTAGCACTCCACTTACTAAACAGTAAGGAATATTCTATGAGGAGGGACATTAGTATCATTGATGCCACTTCTGTAGGCAGGGTAGGAGATGTTATTACAGAACTGAGATTCCTGATTAAAAATGGGAATGACCATATCTCTAAGTAATAGATATCAAAAGGTGGCACTTACTGGCCAGAAGAAAGATTCGCACGATTATTACAATGAACAGGAAGTTAGGGGAAACAAACATAGGATCTGAACATTCGAAAAAATATGAGTAAATACGAAGAATATAGAGTTCCAATAGACAACACAGATGGACAACCACTAAGGGAGCTGCTTAATTTATACAATGAAAATAAATCAAGAATGGATGATTAGGAGTCAAAGGGCAGGTTTCCCTCCTCTCTCTTCTCTCTTGCCACCTGAAAGACACCACCCTTTTGCCCTGAGCTGATTCTCAGATTTTTGATTGAAGATTCTTGATTAAAGAAGAAGAGAGCAGACCTCCAAGAGGAAGGACTGGTTATGCTACGAAAGGATGAAGCAGCAATTCCCACAGTCCTTTTTCAAAGGGGCCTTAAGTCATATACTCAAGAGACTATGCACAAAATAAAGGAGAACATCCAGAACTTTCTAAGGATTGGTAAATTTAGACTCAAAACTGAAATTGAGACTCTGAAACCCAAATTGATCCAACAACCCTGCCTACTGAAATGAAGGCATATGGGGAGCCAGATAAATAGAGTTTTGGCCTGCATCTGGCTCATGGTAGTCCACAGACCTACTGTGTGCACTTTCTCAAGATCGTTCAAGGTATTCTATATCCTTAATATTCGGCAAATCCCTCTCCTTGGTTTCTTGTCCTGTATACAAAAGCTATCAATTCTTGCCATCCGTAATGATTTAAAGAAGTCGGAGGTGGTAGTCTCTTGTCTATCTTATTTATAATACCAATCTAGCAGTTATTAAAGAAATGGATGAGTTATGGCATATGACTGGATAGACAGCTGTAAAGTTTACCACATAGTAGCCCTGATTGTATTTGCTTTATTAGATTCTTTTTTTTTGAGGGGGGGAGCAGAGTAAGATGGTATGATATATACAGCCATTGAAATGAAGATGCATTCATTTCTATTCCTTTAAGAAAGGAGAATCAAAATAAGTTTAGATTCATGCGGAACGTACAGAACAAACAACATATAGAGTATTAGGGTGGAGGTCTGCTAATTCTCTTAACCTCTGTTCTAATGTTTCTGGAAGGACCTGCCAAGTCATAAGTTCAGAAATCCATTGAAAGATGGAAGTAAGACATTAGCAGAGCCAGAAAACCCAAAATGCACATGGGAAGGCCACCATGATCCCCACTCTTGCTGTATGAAAAACTCTCCTTCAGCTCTCATCTATAGTTCTTGGTACTAGATGTTAAAAAAAGAAAAAAAAATCTAAGCATATTATAGAGATGGTTTGTCTTGTTATGTTTATATGCATCAAAAATGGGCTGCTATTCTACTACAAGTCTTCTTATGGATCTTCTCAGTAAGAGAAAATTTTCCCAACAAGCGGAGCTCTGCAAAGCACGTCTGATCTTCCTTCATGTGAAAAGGGTAGTAGCCCAAAGTGAAAAAATACATGGACCTATGTATATCGGGAAATGGTGTCCTAAAGAAGATTCTAGTGCAGATATTTAAAGGAATGGGAACAATGTTTGAAGATTAAAGTTATCATAGATTAACACTCATCAGAGAGCTTCCTCCAGAGTATAACCAGATAGTTAGAATGATCCAGTTAGTTGACAAGGGAAACTATATAATATTGTCTTGGCCAAGATATCCCTCTTTTAGCAAAGGAAGTAGAGCACAGGGTATATTATCACATAATATACTTCTCCAGTTACTTACCACAAACCAAGAAAATGCTGGCATGATAGAGGGGTGGAATGCTTTTTAGAGTCAGGCAAAGTACCAGTCAGGAAATTATATGCTATATGGGTGAGGTGCCACTCTCTGTAAGCCCTAAAGTGATAACCATTACTTTGTTCCCAATAAGTAGAATCCATAGATCCAGGAAGCAAGAAAAGTACGTACAAGTGCTCCTATTTACCATCGATCCTACTATCTCACATTGGAAATTTGTACATCCTACCCCTGCAGCTTTAGGCTTTACAGATCTAGAGATCCTCATACCTAAGAAGAAAAATGTTTCTACCAAGAGACGAATAATATTTCCTTTGAACTTGAAGCACTGGCTGCTACCCAGTCATTTCACTGTCCTCATATCAAGAGACTAGAAGCTAAGAAAGGAATTCACCATGCTACCAAGGTGATTGGTGTTGATCGTCAGAGGAGGTTGGATGGTAATGATAAACAAGGAGGGCTGGGAACAATACGTTTGATGATTAGGTCATCTACAGTATTATACCTTGGTGCTTCCATGACCTATTTTAGTGAACAATGATAATTGCAGCATCCATAGCTTAGGAAAGATGAACATCTGGGCAAATACATCAGATAAGCTGTCTGGTCTAGCAGAGGTGCTGAGTAAGGAGGGGCTGGAGTAAGTGGTGTTGGACAAGGAGTACTAGTATCAGTTATTAGTATAAGTATTAGTTGTGGCCGCAGCTGTGTGGTGGCAAGTACTTTTTGTTCATCTCATTAACACATCTCTCGTAAGTTCCCCAGGAACTAAGGTCTAACTTGAATCCTGCATAAGTTGTCCCTCCCCGGGGAAAACCATAAGAAGCAATTGCAATGTATGGTTCAATGGGTGGATCAGATAATCTGTTGTTCCACCCAAATCTGCATATCATGGCCAAAGCACCCTTCCTCCAACTTCTAGAAACACTGGCTGCTGTTCACTTTGCAGCTGAACCTCCTTGTAAGGATTTGTCATCTTTCCCTGAGAATTGCTTCAACCAGATCTATTCATCCTTTCAGGAGGTACCTATCCAATAATGTTGATAAGAACATTCAAAAGCCCAACATGTGCCATCCAGCTAGCAACTACATTTCCGAGTCCCCTTTGTCGCTATGTAGTCAACTAATTGGATGTGAGTAAAAGAGAGGTATGCAACCTCAACTCCTCTCCCCCTTTCAACCTTTGTGGCTGGTAGAATATGGACCGGGTGGACATGGTGATGGTGATGGTGATGGTGATGGTGATGGTGATGGTGATGAGGGTGGCAAGAGTGCCACCCTCTGGAGATGGGGAGTAAGAAGAGAGAAAATATGGGTTCCTAATATAATGGAGCCCAAGATCAGCTTTCGGCTGTTAGCAATCAGACTGTTACGGGAAGAGAGAAATAAATTTCTACCTTGTTTAAAGCACTATTAATTTGGTATCCGTTAAACCTGATAAATTAATATTTCATCACTATTTTACCTTGTGTAGCTTGTGCTTTCAAGAATTCTCATACTTATATTTTATAACCACAATTATTTAGAAGTTCACCTTATTTGTTCAATATATTTCAGCGCTTGCCAACAGTCCTTATATGCCTCAACATCATTTTTAAAAAAAAATACTTCATTCTAATCATGCTCAGCAGCTCTGATGATTTTTTATCATTCCATAAAAGGAATATGGTGATATATTCCCAAATTTCTTCATATTCAAATGATAACTTGTTTTTAGAATTCTTGAATCAATCTCTGCCCTCCTTAAGTCTCTGTGGATTGCTTATTATTTATTTTTATTTTACTTTATTTTTGATGTTGTTGCTATCTATTGGGCTACTGGAAGGTTGGAGATCAGCCTGTTTCTTTCTTTCTTTTTTTTTTTTCTTTCTTCTTTTAAAGTAACCAGATTCTTCTACTGAACAGTAGACTTTAGAATAACAATTTCAGAAAAGTTAGAACAGCAATGTTCAATATTTAATCACTTTAAAAGAGCATTGTAGACTATTCAACATGCATATTTTTGGCCTCTATCATTTCGTTTTAGTATTCTATCATTTAATTTTTAATCCATTATCGTCTTAAGAAATACCAACTATCTACCTTAACTTATTACTTCATTCAAAAAATATCAAATATATGCTGGCTACCTGTCAATACCACTACATGCTAGATGTTGTTTTATATGCCAACAGTAATGAATAGAAGAGACATAATTACAGTCCATGGAGCATACCTTTAAGTTGGAAGAGGCAGAAGATAATTAAGCAAACAGAACACCAAATAAGATAATTTCAGCTAGAGGTATGTTTTAGGAACAAAACCCAGGAAGATGTGACAGAGTGACTGCCACGAAACAGTGCATCAAGGACAACTAAAGTGTTTGAGCGGAACCCCAAATGACCTGAAGAGGCCATTCATCCAGAGACCTTCAACTCCTCTTTCTTTGTCATACTTCACATAGAACCCCTCAGAAAACCCTGCTGAGGGTTTGTGAAAATAGATTTCAAAATATATCTTGAATCAGAGAATCAGATCACTTCTCACCACTTCCGCTGCTACCACCCTAGACAAAGCTGCCTTTATCTCTTAACTGGTCTTTCTGCTTCTACTCTTATGCCTATTCTTCTGGGTCTACTTTTCTCAAGAAACCACATTAACTTCTGAAAAATTAGATTGTGTCACTGCCTTGTACAAATCCCTACAATGGCTTCCCATGGCAGAGAGTGTTATTGACTGCCAAAAATCATTTCATCTTCTTCCTCTGCTAACAGACTTACCCAGGTTTATCTAGGCACAGCTCCCAGCCTCTCTCGCAGCCAGTTTTGGCCATGTAACCAACTCTGGCCATTGGCGTAAGAGCAGAAGTAATATGAGCACTTCTAGGATGATGCTTTCGACAAGAAAAGAGGTGTCCTCTCCTTTTCCTTTCCCCTAATTCTGTTCCCTGACATGTGAACCTATGTGGCCCTTCTACCTTCTGCCATGTAATAGATGGGAAACTCTAGGGGATGGCAGAATAACAAAAGAAATATGGTTCTTCACACTGTTAAGGTCCTTGGGCTGCTTACCCTCAGACCATTACTTGAAAGAGAAGTAAATTTCCATATTATTTAAATCATTGCTATTTTAGGGACAGGAGCAAAAATGATGTATAGCACTTCTAGATTACATCATTGAAATAAAAGATCAACTTGCCCTTCCCTGACTTTGCTGTCTGGGATTCAAACACAGTGGCAGCAGAGGGAGCAGACACCTTGACTCAGAAATGAAAGCATCATCTTGAGGCGCCATCCACTAATCCTAAACTTCCTACTTATAGACAGTCAAGTGACAGAGAAAGTTCTAACCTGGTATAAAACCTATACTTTGGGGCCCTCATTGTTATAGTATCTTATATCCTTCTTAACTGATATATTTCTTTTCACACTTAAATTTAATCTCAAATTCTTAATATGAAGATGGGTATGTCTATCTCATAGGGAGACTAACGCCTAGGACAGTGTTCGGAATTAAGTAAGTACTAAAAATATATCTTGCCTTCTCCTCCCCTCACTTAACTCAGTATATCGTTTTAATGATTGGAAGGCCTAAGATCTGCATGACTAAATTTTTTTTTTTTTTGAGACAGAGCAGGTTACATGTGTATGCAAACAGGGGAAAGGGAAAGAGAGAGGGAGAGAGAATCTTAAGTGGGCTCCACACACAGCCTGGAGCTCAGGGAGGGGCTGGATCCCATGACCAGGAGATCATGACCTGAGCCACAATCGAGAGTCAGATACTTAACAGACTGAGCCACACACGTGTCCCTGTGTGACTAAATTTTAATGGGAATGTTTAACCTTAAGAGTACAGCATCACAGGGGAAAATTAAAAAAAGAAAGAAAGAAAAAGTGCCCTGTGCATCTGCTTCCCCATCTCCCCAAACTTGATTTCCTCACTCCTTGCAGGTGTTACTTCTGAAACTTTTTGGATGAAATTCTGCCTCACAGCTTCCAGGGGATCCCATCTAGGACACAGTACACCTCATTGCAGGAAATATGCTGATAAAAGTATAGGGAGATTGATAATAACAACAGTGCTCTATGGGATTAAAGCTATATGAATATTAAAGGTGACAAAAATATCATACAAGTCAGGTGATAGTAAAAAAATGCTAATATATTTTAGACTTCTATAAGTCAAGGATGTCGATGTTACTGAAGAATGTATAATTAAGAAAGGTAACAGGCTCTACTCTGACAGCACAGAGTGAGATTCTCACTCTCCCTCTCTCTTTTCCTTCCCCACTTGTGCACTTGCTTGCTCTTTCTCTCTCTCAAGAAGTACATAAACTTAAAAAAAAAAAAAGAAAGACAAAAGGGGAAAATAGAATAATTAAAAATTCTTAATCCAAAAGAAGATGAAACAGGAGATGAAAAGCAACATTAAATGGATAAGAAAGATAGAAAACAATATTAAAAGATAGTAGGATGTATCAGTAATTATACTAAATACGAATGGAATAAATACTTAATAATAGTATTGTCAGTCTTTTTGGGAAAACCGACCTAACTGTATGAAGCTTATAAGAGACATATGTGAACATGACATAAAAACATTAAGAACAAAGGATAGAAACATATTTACAACACAAGGATAATCAAATAAAATTGGTCCAGTTATGCTAATATAAGATAAAATAGTCTTAGGGTAAGAAGCATTACTATAAAGAGGGGTGTATCATAATGATAAAAGGATTATATCATTTGCTTAGACTGCTTTTTGCTAATGTGACAGAGTTCAGTAGAAACAGCACAGGACATATGACCCACAAAGCTTAAAATATTTACCATCTAACAATATAGAAAGTTTGCCTAATTTAAGTATAGAATAGAGAAATAAACAACACATAAATGGACATAAAACACATAAAACATAAAACAAACACATAAAACAAACAAACAAAACCCATATTCATATAATGGATACTATCAAGTGATGGAAAAAAGAAATTAAATAATCCAGACATAAATGAATATATGCTGTATGATTCCGTTTACATAAAATTCAAAACCCAGCCAAACTTATTCACAGCAATAGAACTCGGAATACTGAGGAGGGCAGGTGCTGTGGGATGCTGCTTCGGTGGTACTGGTATTCTATTTCTTGATGGAGAAGAATGGTTAAATAGATGCACACATTTTGTCAAAATTCATCTACCATACACGTATGAAATGTGCACTTTTCTGTGCAAATGTCAGAGTTCATTAAAGTGTTCAAGGTTTTAAAAATGATAACACTTAGTGGGAGAAGGATTCAGGGATGGGATGGAACCCATGACATTTTAGAAAAATGATCTGGGAAAAAATCTCTCTCCCAAGAGAACATATTTTTGGAATGACTTGATAGAAACAATGTGAAGATCTGAGGTATAAACACTCCAAACAGAGGGAATGTCACTGGAAAGGCTCTGAGGCAGTATCATGCTTGGTGTATTTGATGAGCAATAAAAACGCCAACTGGACTTGAGTGGAGTGAGTGAGGAAAGCAGACACGTATCAGATTGGCTGGGCACCTATTAAGCTCCCGAATGAATGACTTAGGTGCCTGTTGGCTTTCTGTCTTAACATGACTGGTCCTTTAATACATACAGCACGTTGTAAATTGGTTTAGAATACACTGTCTACTATCCTTAGGAAAATAAGACTAACCATGAGGGTAATCAACTTGCTCAGTTTAAGAGCTGAGTATCGTTTTGTTCAATCTTTAAAGGTTTGCCCATCCTACACGGTTCTTAATGAAGACAGAAACCATCAGGTAATCAAGAAAATAGGTTGAGGAAAAATAAAGTGTTAATAAAGCATAATCTGCTTATTCACTGATCATTTATGAAAAAGTTATGTGCATATTTCATATGTAAACATGAAAGCTTTACAGAGAGATAATGCTAGATTTAAGACATGACACTAGCAACAATGGAAATAGAACAATAAAAAAATCACATTTTAAAGGGACATCTTACTCTCAGACACAAAAGCTACCTTGGTTGTCCGTGAAAGGTAGGCAATGACACTGAGGCAAAACTGAAATATTCTCAGATGGCAAAAGGATACGAATGATGATTTTATGAGAACCGAGACATCCCACACTCTAACTCTGCAAGAATTTTTCCTTTTTAATTTAAAAGTAGTAGCATCAAAATTACCACCAACAATAAAACGACACATGTAAGAATAATAAAATAAAAATTCAAAGCCTTGAGACCATGCAAACAAGCTTCCTTGAGAATTGTGAATGACCTGCAATGGGACTGCATTCCTGTTATCTAAAAAGAGTTGTTCCAAAGCAAGATGCACTGAACTTGAAATCACAGAACTTCTTCAATTTTCCCTTCTTACTGAGTCTATGTTAAAGGGTCATAACTTTGTTGACAGTTATTGCCACATATACCGGCACACAATCCGTGTCAGTTTGAAAAGAGTTTTGCAGCCTAGCTAGGGCCCATTACCTGTCCCCCGTTCTCTCTTATAATTTATTTTCACCCCAGCAGGCAGCACCTTACAAGGTCATTAATTTGTTAGGCAGCTTGTGCTTTCCAGTACAGCCCACTTGAGAGAGGGCTCTGACAAACTTCTTGGTGAACCATGGCAATGTTTTGTACCACCAAGATGGAAACGGAAATCTAAGAGCAACAAGCACCATCTGAACTGGTTGCCGAGGTGACCTAATCTTTGCTGCAAAATCAAGGGGAGATGGTCATGGGCAATTGGCCTAGGAGGCTCCCAAGGAGTCAGTACCAAGGCCGCCACAATTTTACAATCTTTGTTAAGAAAGTAAGAGATGAAAGATGTACCACCGAAGGGAATGCAGAAAATAAACAATGTATTCCATGATTCACCAGGAGGAAGAAAGTAACAAACGAGTAGACCCAAAGAAACTAATCTAACAGGTATAAACTGAACATTTCAATCATTCCCAACCTGGACAGAGACAGCTGTATTTTAATCAACTTCTACTGGTACAAACATTCTAATAGGAATTGCGCCTTTCTTAGGAAGGAATGATAAATAACTTGTAATTCAAAGGTGGCTCAGAATGCACTCAGTACCTTATTTCTCATCAGATCTCATTTAAAGATTTCAAGTATTGAAAACTCCACTGCTTAATCATAATGCAGGTTTTCAGAAAAGGGAACATTTGTTGTAAATCTGAAGTAAGAATCCTATTCATTTTATAGTTTTGTGGTGTCAGGTTTCATTCTTAGAAGGGTTACTGGTTCATAGGTGGAGAACGGACTCTTAACCTTTGCCTTCTTTCTCACAAATGTGGGCCAAATGTTATAAGGGCTTCATACTAACTCCAGTGATAGTCTTGTGCATATTTTTAGTGGATAAAATGATAATAAGGCCATCTTTTACATTTCTATAGTAAATTATTTAAAATTATTGAAATAAATCATCCTCTAATGTAAAAACAAAATCAGAAATTATTGTCTACATTGATACAGGTTAGGAAACAGACTTGGCCAAGCAAATGGTTCTGAGGTCATGAATTTCTCTCTTTTTTACCACAGAACTTGTTATAGCCATGCACTTATGAAATTGAAAACTAAAAACTAAAGCCAGTCTGTAAGAAATTCACTGGCCCTCGATGATGTTCAGGTTAAAGGTCTTTCCCCTCAGAGACTGTTGACTTGAAAAATTAGGAGGACAGCATAGAAAGGATGAAAATTCTGTATAAGACCGACAATTGATTTGATATTGTTTGTTTCTTTTCATGGAAAATTACTTACTTTTATCATAGGAAGACAGAAAAACAAAAGAGAAACACAAATCACTACCACACAGTCAACTATACTGCATTATAAACTTCAAAGTCGCTAAGAGACTAGATCTTATTTAATGGGATAGACGTGTTAGCTAACTATTCAGTGGTAATCATACTACAATATATAGATGTATCAAATCAACACAGTGTATAACTTAAACTTACACAGTATTACATGTCAAGTGTATCTCAATTTTAAGAATGCAAAAAAAGTATGACACACACAAAGTCATCTGAACAAAATTTCCCTAGAGACCTTCAGAAGCCACCATCTTCTATTCCATAAGTAGGTGTAAATGTGCTACAAGGGTCCATTAAGAGAGGAAGCTGTTTAGCTAATGGGGCAGGGTCATTCCAGGATGGTTAGGATGGGCCTTCTCATGGAGGAAGCGAGGGGTGATGGAATCTGAAGAGAGCATTATTCTCCAAGGATGACATGTAGTAAAAGGAAAGGAAATGAAGACAACAAAAGGGAATTCCCTCTACCTATTTTAATCCTCCCTTTCCCTTGGGATAATGATTTGTATTTCTCTTGGGGAAAATGGTTAGAGAACATCTTGTACTATCAATCTCCCTTCCGCTCTTAAAACAAAACAAAACGTATCTTCCTTTCTCCTAAGGCAATGCTTTGTTTGGTTCCCTAGTTTTCTGACTGGAACTTCCAAAATATTCTGTGTTCAAGTAATGTTTTTCTGTGATGCATCGTTGTGTAATCTGCACTGTCCATTATTCTTTCCCCATAAATAAATTCAATATATATGTGTACACACACACACACACACACACACACCACAAACACATATGCACTTATACACACAAACTCTGTAACAACACATACCTGATAAAAGCCACTTCTGTGAGTACTCACAGTAAATATGTGAATTTACTAACCCCCGATCCCCATGAGAGATTTAAAATGTCAGATGGTTTTTAGTTTAATTCACCTTTTTTTAAAAATTTAATTCCAAGTTAGATAACATACAGTGTAGTCTTGGATTCAGGAGGAGAACCCAGCAATTCATCCCTTACATATGATACTCAGTGCTTATTCTGGGAAGTGTCCTCCTTAATTCCCATCACCCATTTAATCCATCCCTCTACATACTCCCTTCCAGTAACTCTGTTTGTCCTCCTAATCCATCCCTCTACATACTCCCTTCCAGTAACTCTGTTTGTCCTCCGTATTTAGGAGTCTCCTATGGTTTGCCTCCCTCTTTTTTTTCTTTTATCTTATTTTTCCTTCCCATCCCCTACGTACATCTGTTGTATTTCTCAAATTCTATATATGAATGAAATCATATGATATGTGTCCTTTTCTAACTGACTTATTTTGTTTAGCAAATACCCTCTAGTTCCACCTACATTGTTGTAGTGGGAAAGAACTCATTCTTTTTCATTGTTGAGTAGTATTCCATTGTGTGTGTATATATAGATATATATATACCACATCTTTTCTATCCTTTCATCAATCAATGGACATCAGCTTTCTTTCTATAATTTGGATACTGTTGATAGCGCTGCTATAAACATTAGGGTGCATGTGCCCCTCCAAATCAGCAGTTTTGAATCCTTTGGATAAATTCCTAGTAGTACAAGTGCTAGGTCATAGGGTAGTTCCATTTTTAATTTTTTGAGGTGCCTCCATACAGTTTTCCAGAGCCACTGCACCAGTTTGCATTTCCACGAGCAAGGCAGAAAGGTTCCGCTTTCTCTGTATCCTTGCAAACATCTGTTATTTCCTGAGTTGTTAATTTTAGTCATTCTGACAGGTGTGAAGTGGTATCTCATGGTGAATTTGATTTGTATTTCCTTGATGATGAGTGATATTGCGCATCTTTTCATGTGTTGGTGGGCCATCTGGATGTCTTCTTTGGAAAAGTCTCTATTCATGTCTTTTGCCCTTTTCTTCACTGGAGTATTTGTTTTTTGGGTGTTGAGTTTGGTAAGTTCTTTATAAATTTTGGTTACTAACCCTTTATCTGATATGTCATTTGCAAATAACTTCTTCCATTTTGTCAACTGCACAGATAATTCAACTTTGAAGCCCAAACTAATGCACTGATTTTATTTTCGTTTGTTTGCAACATTTTGGATGACTGAGTAGTATCTTGACTTGCAAAGGAAGTTAAATTTCAGGATCTGCCATAAATATACCTTATATATCCATTCCCTTCCTAAAGAATGGAATCAACTGTTATATTTCATTGTTAATTTCTGACTTCTGTATGGACATTTGGATGAAAAGCTTATAAAGGTAACATATATAAAATATTCAGAAACCAAACAGCAAAAATGAGAAAAACAAACAAAAAAAGCATAGAAATAAACTATAATCTATTTTAACAAGACCAATAAGATAAAGGCCTTATAGAATTAAAGAAATGTTTCATTAAAAAAGACAGAACACATATTAATGAAGAATTTAGATATAATACCTCTAATTTGCAGAAATAACTACAAAAATGTACAAAACTGAGACTCAAAACAGCACTGCTAGTATGTCAGCATATATTAATAATACAGTTTCATATCTCTGAGAGTTCTTCAAATCCTACACACATTTAAAATTGTGATTTCAGTCTGATACAATTAACTTAACTGTCTTTTAAAAATCAGACATTTTTTATACTTTTATACTGGGTAAAAGATGAGTTGATTCCTTTATTAACATCCCACTTGGCACACTAAATACCCTGGTACTTCCATTTTAGTGAGCAGGCAGGGCGATGTTAAGAGAATACTACAATGTGGGGCATCTGAGTCACTCAGTCTGTTAAGCATCTGACTCTTAGTTTCGACTAGGTCATGATCTCATGGTTCATGGGTTTAAACTCTGCAATGGACTCTGCACTGAAAGCGCGGACCTGTGTGGGACTCTCTCTCACCCCCTCTCTCTCTGCCCTACTCTGCTTGCACTGTTTACCAAGATCAATAAACTTTAAAAACTTAAAAAAAAACAAAAACTACAATGTAAGGGCTCTGAGGGAAGAAAGTGCTTAAAATCAACCATAGAAAGCTTGGCAAAACTATCAATGATTAATATATTATTTCATTACTGCTTAATTATTTACCAAAGAGAGTTAAGATAAAACTTAAAAAGTTTCATAGCACCAACATGTTTAAATATGAAATGACTTGTGTCAGACCTATTTTTTTACTGAAGTCAAATGTTTGTGCACATGACTCTCTTTTAATTTTGAAAAGACATTTAATCATAGTCCCATGCACCTTTATTGCAGTAAATTTAATAACTAAATGTTATTTGATACTGGTTGGTTATCTCTTGCTTACTCTTTGTCTAACAAGATACTGTGAAAATTTGAAGGCCACATACTTAGAAAGAAAATGTCTTATGTAGTTTTTTGGATGGAGAAGTACATGTTCTCAAGCATCATCAGTAGGGAAAAAGTCAGTAGGCTAAGGGCTTTAGTATCAGAAAACACATGAATTTAAATCATCGTGCAAAAAAAGATTCTTAAATATTTTTATTATTCAATATTTTGAATATGCTGTTTTTCTCAGCCACAGAAATTGAGTTCTACAAATAGCAGCTGATTATTTCATTAAATCAGAACCAAATTACTAATTTCAGTATTAATGGTTAGCTTTGACATGTTTAAAAAGGGTAGAAGGTACTTAATAGACCTGTCTTCCACACTGAAATGAACAACTGTTCAGGGAAATGGAATTGTTCAAAGATACATTTTCTTTCAGCCAATCTGTGAAATATAATATAATTATTCTCTTTTAATGAATCTCTCAACGAGGAGCAATCTTTCAGAGCCTGAACAGGTAAAATATAATGATGATGGGAGCAGCTTTGTAAATAAAAGGATGAAATGAGATTGTTATTTTATGCCATATTACGGGATAATTAGAATAACAGTGCAGCATTCATCAGGCATTTGAACTTTCTAAAAAAATTCCCTAGGGCTCATTTAAATTGGTCATGTTTATCCATGGAGATTTTTAGGCTTATTTCAAATGACTGTCACCTTATAACATTTAGGCCTCAATCTTTATCTTACTCTGATTAATGGTTGTACGTGTATACCAGCCAACAGATGCTGCCGGAAATAGATACCTAGAAACCCCTCAATTTATAAATCTACGGTTTACCAAGACAGAAACAACAGAACTATTTTTACTAAGCCTGGAGAATCATTATCCAGAATGGAAGGAATGATGATCTATATGAATCTCTATCAATTTCCAAACAGTTGGCTGGATACTGTCTAACATACTACAATTGAGATGTTAACTACTTCTATATAATAAAAACTTTATTCATGAAAACTGAATTCACAGCAATGGAATTCTAGTGGTTAGTTGCTTTGGTTATTTCAAATTCATATGTCTCAAAGCTAATTAAGTAACTGGTGGAATCTCACTCTTTTCAAGAAAGAGGTCTTGGGGCACCTGGGTGGCTCAGTCAGTTAAGCATTCAACTCTTGACTTTAGTTTAGGTCACAATCTCATGATTCATGAGTTCTGGCCCCTCACTGGGCTTCACGTTGATAGTGGGGAGCCTGTTTGGGGTTCTCTCACTCTTCTCTCTGCCTCTGTATCATTCTCTCTCAAAATAAATAAATAAACTTTTATATATATATATAAGAGGTCTTTTTGCTTCCTAATGGACTCCTGATGGGACCCTTTGGTAGTTAGATGAATGAGTGCAAAGAGAACCAGGTGATAGATTGTTGTGGTTTCCTCACATCCATTAAAATAACTAGAAGAAAATACTTATAAATAAAGAGAGATGAAATAAAAGTCTATTATCTCTCCTAGTAGGACTTGAAATCTTTAAATAAGAATAAATCCACAAGATGGTGCAATTGAAGTTTCATCCTCAAGATTAGTTTTTCTTCATTATTATTTCCTATCTTGATGGAAAAGAGAAGAATTTTTAATACCAACAGAATAAAAAGGAACTATGACTCATGTTTAACCATTTTTGTAGCTGGTTTTATGTTGTTTTTATAGTTCTTTTCATATTTACTATTTTTAAAAAAATTCTCCCTAACTTCTTGTAATGTCCTGATTATAGGAAAACATGTTTTGAGTTTCCTGGGGCTCATTTATTACATGAACTTTAAAGTGCCATCCTCAAATGGCAAGATTATAGTAGGGTTCTACTTAGGAAACTTCTAAGAATGGTCATTTATTTGGGAACGTTATGTGACTGTGATTCGAAACCAGCCTCTACAAATGTTATTCAATTAGTTAAGGCTTATATAATCAGTCAATATTTATTTAACTTGGAAATACATTTTACATTTCTACCACTGCATAAGCTAAATTTACTTAGAATTATAATGCATCCTTAGCCTGGGTGGATGAGCTGCTATTGTTTTCAACAGACTCAAGATTGGATACTATGTCACAGAAACAAGGAAGATGGTCATTTTTTCACTGATATGAGACATCAACATTGTAGAGAAAATGATCCATTGAACCGTTTATATTTTCTGTCTTTCTCTGAAGTTACAATTAAAATAAATAGCTAGAAAAGTAGAAGGGTAACATTTGAAAATAAAGAAGGTATTCTGCCTCAGAGGTCGGAGAAGGTAACAGCTGAGTTTTAGTTTAAAACCTCAAATAAAACCCTTTCCCTCTTTTGCATTGACTAGAATGACTGCCGGATCATATATTTTTCAAAATGCAACTGCTATAAAAATCTAATTTGTTTTAAGTTTTCCCAGACTTACTAGGTGGAAGCAAACTGCTCCTTGTTCTGCCTTTTCCTCCCTCCCTGTTATTTGAACTTTCTCCATCTTCCTAATTTCAATTTGTTTTAAGAATAAGCCCTTAATAGCAATGATCTCATTTATGGATTAGAAAATACCACTTCCCTGTTTAAATTAGTACATATCTGTTATATCAAAATGATTTTGCAGACTTTCCATTTTACTAGAAGAAGTTCTAGAATTATACTGCATGACATATTTTATTCCCAGAATTATACCATGTGCCAGACTTTGTTTCTAGAATACTGCGTGTCAGATTTGAAAATCTGACTGTTAAACATGGGAGAAAGGACAATGATGCTGGTTCTAAAGACTGCCATCTGATGTTTCAACTGTTCATAAATAATAATTTAGTCATATTTATGGTTACTGTTTTCCTAATTTCTAGGAGGCTAGCACTTTATCTGTAGTTTTATAGTGCCATGAAAATATAAATTTCATAAATGCTTCTTTATAATATATATGCTTCTAGAAGACAGCTAGGTCAAAGATAAGAATACACAGTCTTATATTTTGAAAATACATTTCTATTTTTACATGTAAGAAATATGTCTTATATTCCTTAACATTTTATTACTGTTTTATAATCTTTGAAAGCATGCCTTTTATAAAAATATAGAGAGCTATCACATTAAGATATTTAGGTGTATGATTCAATATTCAGTTGTAAACAGAAACTTTGATATTTAGATAGTTTTATTAAATATGTATATTATTTGCATTACCCACTGCTGGAGGTAGTTTAAAAATATACAATTAGGAACTCATTTGAGACATCTCCTTAAAGGTTACTAGATAGCAAATGTTTGAATCTATCTTTTTTCACCAATAAAATTATCATGGAATTAGTATATGTATATGCTTTTTGTGAATATCTCAAAAGTCATAATCTTTTTTCAACAATTTTAAGATTCAGGTAAAATAATGCAGCATAGAATCCTTTTCTTGTTTCTAAATTTAATTGATTTAATCACTGAATTTAAATGCTTGGAAATTGTTCTGCTTGCCGGTGTTTGAATGCCAAATACATCATCTACAGTTCTAAAAGGAATGTTGCAGTTTATATTTAGACAAGTTAAAACATTGCCTTCTAAATTACCCCAAATAACCCACAGAAATGTCTAGAAAAATGGATAATAATGGATGTCAAATGTCCTTACCATCAGCTTTCAGATAAGTATAACTTTTACAAGGTATAGACAGTGTTAGGGTCTTACTATGTAAATACTTTTCAAAGTGCAGTTGCCCAGGCAATACAATGGAGAGCACTCAAAGATTAATCTCAACTCTTCCAGAGACTACCATCCCCATTTTAAAGACAGAGACAAAAGAGCCAATAATCTTATTTATCTTCAGAGGCAAAATAAATTCAAGTTTTGCCGTTTTCAGAGATATGAATTCATTTATTCTCTTTGATCAGTTTGGTTTGGACTGACTTTTTCTTCTTTCTACTTTCTGAGAGCTTTCAAAATAAATAAATAAAGTCATCTGATGTAGAGAGATTCCTTGACAGTCAGTCAATGGCACAGTCTCTCTCCTCTGGCTTCTAATAAGAATCGGAGTTTTAGTCTTCCCTAGCACAGAGCACACACATCAAATAGGGTGGAGTAGGAGTGTGTGCAGGGTCAAGTCCATGGAAGAGCTTACTCTTGAGGAAATGATACATAGTAAATTTTATGCAAGATTATAAATAAGAAGAAGAATGTTTACACTAAGTGTTCAAAATTAGGGCTGTGTGAATGATAGGAAGAGATAAGACCTATAATGTTAGCTTAGGAGGCTTTCTAAACTTCACTCTTTCCTGTCCCACCTTCACAGTCTTTGCCTTACTCAAACAGCAATATTATTATTCAGTTTTGGTTTTTCCCCTATTTTTGCTCAAATAGATGTATTTCAAAAATAAAACTGAAGTTTAAATTATGAATTAAAAAGAGCAGCATCCCTTACCATAAAGAGACAATGACTATAACAATATATATAAAAATTACTAAACTTTAAAATATCCATCTGCATACTGTGTGAACCATTTCAATTTTCTATCAGCAGAATGTGTGCTGCAATTCTGGGAAATTCTGCCCAAATAATAGAGTCTGCCTTGTTAAATGGGGATGAAATCACTGAAAATTTCATGGATAATATCACATGTCAATTAGGTTTTAAAATAAACTTTATTCTGTATGATGGGCACCTGGTTAGTTGTATTCACATGTGTGGTGAACAGTCACCTGTCTGATGAGGTTTCAGACAGGAAGTCCAGTGGCTCTCCAGTGTTTCCAGTAGCTTCTGGCAAATGTTTAAAACTCTTTGGCTTGAATGTAATTACTTTGGTTCAGTTGTTTCAAACATTTTATTTTTTTTTTAAATTTTTTAACGCTTATTTATTTTTGAGAGACATAGAGACAGAGCGTGAGCAGGGGAAGGGCAGAGAGAGAAGGAGACACAGACTCTAAAGCAGGCTTCAGGCTCTGAGCTGTCATCACAAAGCCAGACGTGGGGCTCGAACTCACAGACTGTGAGATCATGACCTGAGCCAAAGTCGGCCATTTAACCAGCTGAGCCACCCAGGTGCCCCTGTTTCAAACATTTTAAAGCAGTCAACTTTTTTTATTTTTTCAATTAAGCAACATTTGAAAAATTAGGAAATGAAAGAGAAAATTTAGTTTTATTTGTACAAATATATTTTTGAGGTTCAGTGTACTAACACTGTGAATAGTCAATCCATGAGAATAATGGAGTTTTTCTGATCAACAGTTGCAGAGTCGCAGGCATCGTATTTTCACTGCTTTCTGCATTTTGTTTTCGTTGTGTGCCACTGAGAATACCCTGAACCAAACAAGCATGTGATGGTAAATGTCAGGAACGTGTTGCAGCTCACGTGGTGGTCTCACACCATTCCGATTTCTGGGAAGTGGAATAGTTGGACTTGTATCTTCAAAGCTAAGAAGAGTAGAATAGATGAAAACTGCTCACATTACCTGACAAGTCCTCATTGTTTGGC
This sequence comes from Paguma larvata, assembly GCA_030068075.1. Taxonomy (NCBI): domain Eukaryota; kingdom Metazoa; phylum Chordata; class Mammalia; order Carnivora; family Viverridae; genus Paguma; species Paguma larvata. The sequence continues at coordinate 43,713,505 of CM057834.1, forward strand.
TAACAAATACTTACGTTTTGTTGTTTTTTTTTTGTTTTGTTTTTTTTTTTGTTTTTTTTTAGGATACATGCATCCCTATGATTACAACAGCATTACTTAACAAAAGCCAAGATATGGAAGCATCCAAAGTGTCCATTGACTGATGAATGAATAAAGAAAATGTGATATATATACACACACATATATATAGAATGCAATATTATTCAGTCACTAAAAAAGAAGGAAATTTTGCCATTGGCAATGGCATGGATGGAGCTAGAGAATATAATACTAAGTGAAATAAGTCATTCAGAGAAAGTCAAATACCATAAGATAACACTCATATGTGGAAACGAAGAAACAAAACTAATGACCAAAGGGAAAAAGAGAGAGAGGATAAACTAAGAAACAAACTCAACTATGGAGAACTACCTGATGGTTACTAGAGGGAGGTGGATGGGGCATGGGTTAAATAGGTGATAAGGATTAAGGAGCACACCTACTGTGTTGAACATGGAGTGATGTATGGAACTGTTGAATCACTACATTGTGTACCTGAAACTAATAAAACACTGTATGTTAACTAACTGGAATTAAAATAAAAACTTACAAAATAAAATACCAGTGAATATACTAGTATTGACTGAAATACAAGAAAGAAAGCATAAATAATGTATCAGATATTCATATTATAGATTACTTTGCAGCCACAAAGAATAAATCAATAAAATGATATTCTGCCATGGAATGACTCCTAAAATATATAATCAAGAGAAAAATTAAAAAAGCAAATATCAGAACAATGCATATAGTACAATTTTACTTATGTGCATAACTAAACAGAGTCTATGAACATGCCCGGTATATAAGTCACTAGAAAAAAGCAAAGGGTCCACATTCTACTTTAAACCAGGAGCTGGAAAACTCCTGTAAGGACCAGACACCAAATATTTTCAGCTTTGTGGACCATCCAGTCTTTTAAAAACAACTACTTAACTGTACCGTTGCAGCATGAAAGCTGCTAAAGACAACTAGCGCAGCCATACAACCGGAAGGGCAGGGCTGCGTTCCTGTAAATTTCCATTCACAAAAAAATCTGTAGGATAGATTTGGCCCCTGGGCCGGAGTTTGCCAAACCTAGTTTTTTTTTTTTTTTTTACTCTGTTTGCAGAGTAAGAAGTAAATTATTGCTAAAATCATTAACCAAAAAACATACTAGTATATTATTTGATTTAAAAATATTAATAACATCTAAAAAATATAGTTTTTCAACTTTGTTAATACAAATTTATGATATGATGTTACTTGTTACTTGGTTTAGACTCTCACTGGAAGTTTCAGTTAGTCAAATTTACTCTGCATACTTAGCTGAAACTTTGTTTCAATTTCATTGCAAGCATGTTTATACCACAAATCTCTGATAAAAGCACACTTGAGGTATGAGCTAGTACAAGCCTACTACCTTTGTCATGTAGTTAACTAACACAATTTCTTTATGAGCAGAATACTTTCTAAAAATTCATTTCCATTTTCATTTAATGTATTACTATTATCACTTTGTTTTCACTTCCACTGACTGTTATGTACTGTTTATTGCTTATGCCAAGGAGAAGTATTGAAGTTTGTGGGCCTTTTAACTGAATGTGATTCACGTGCACTGGGGTGGTAATGTACCCATTCGTGCAATTATCCTATTAACTATACAAAGACATTAAAGGAGAGGGAGCACATGAGCTGGGAGAGGAGCAGAGGGAGGGAGAAAGAAAATCTCGAGGAGTTTCCGAGCTCGGCAGAGAGTCGGACACGGGCCTGATCCCGTGATGCTGGTCTCATGACCTGAACTGAAACCAAGAGTCAGACACTCAATCGACTAAGCCACCCACATGCCCCATGACATATATTTTTCTAAGTGACTATTACAAAACTACAGATTTTCCAATTAACGGCACATTTTTTACTTACTTTCTTTATCTGTGCATATGTATACATAAAAATGTGCCTGTGGAGAAACGTATATCTATCTTTTTATCTAACTATTGAGAAGGAAAAAGAGGATAAGGAACAAGAGGAGGAGAGGAAGTTATTTTTGTGGTAGCAGAATTTAATGATTTTAGAGTCATTAATACGACAAAATGTTTTATGGAACATACCTTACTGTGTTTTTATTATAGTTTTTTTCTTATATAGTTCCAAAACATAGCAATAACTAGTTTGAACCAAAGTTTTACAGAACCTCTGAAGAATTACAGTTATAACTCAACGGAACAAAATTTGAAAAATAATGGTTCAGCTAAAGGCCTTTATTTCTTTTAAAATGCAAATACCTCTACTTTCATCTGCAACCAGTCATTTATACATTAATGCGAGTGAATTTATTAGACATCTTGCTGAGGCTTAGATTTACTTCAGAAGAGAGGGAAGCAAAGATAAACTCAGCAAGTGAAAGTAGCGAGAAAGATGGAGTATTCGGGCTAGGAGCGCTAAAGAACTACTTGGCCTACTTTACAATTCTGCTGAAAGACCATGGTGTCTTTACATAACATGCTTATTTGTATTTCCAAAAACAAAACGCAAAAGACAAACCCACAAAGAAAATATCTACTGAATCAGAGGAGTGTGAGTATGTTTCAGAATTGCATCCAACTGTTTTAGAATATTTTGCTGGAACAATAATGTAATTAAATGAATTATAATTTTGATCAACTTGAATAAAGCATAAAATTTCCAACCAGTGAAATTATTAATTGAAGATACTCTGATTTTATGCTGTGAGTGTCCTCAAAGATTGCCAGCAAATTAATTGTGCAGGAATCCCAGACCAGGTACAGCACAATACAGATGAGGAATTAATGCTCTAAAACCTGGTCCCATACCTTTGGTCTATGACATGTTTTAAAATTAAGAAAAAATAAAGTAAACTTTGTTCTTAATTTTAATCCTCCTACCAGATAAAATTGCAAGAATCTGGTTATGTATGCTTCCCTACTCTCTGTCTCCATCAAAGGCTTTCTTATGGTTTATGGAAATAAGCATCCATTTCAATATAGCAAAAATTTAGTTTAAACTACAATTTTTTTACAGAGGCATATCAGAAAAGTTGTTTGTTAATATTTCAACAAGGTACTTCCTAAAAGAGAAGTTATATTATTAAGTTTTTCTTATTTCTTTACCTATATATGTTCTAAGAGTGAAAAATATTAATTGGATCTGGGGTAAAGAAATGTGTTAAACCAGAGTTATATTTTTCATATTTTATGCTAAAGTCAACACTTACAAGCATTTTTTGTGAAACTGAAAATATACTTAGATTTAAAATACTGATTACCTTTAACATTTAATACTATTGTTTTTGTGTCAAGATAGTGAAAACAAAATCAAATTACAGAAATATGTACCATTTAGGAAGGGATCTATGCAGTTATCTTCAGTAATTAATTTCACTTTTGACTATTAAGTACATTTACAAGTTAACAGAATAAATCTGCAATCAAATCTTAGAAACATTTTGAGACATTTCTAGCTATTTTGTTGTAAAATATATCAAAATGGAAAAAAATCTAGATAAAATTAATAAAAAGGAAATACAGGTTAGTGTATTATTTAACATTCAGCTGACAAAGTCATTTTTAACAATGGAATTTTTCTTATCTGAAGATAAAACTAAACTCAAATAACTAGCATCGTCGGTTTCAAGAGAAGGAACAAAAAAGTTGAGCCATATCAGTTATGAACATACTTTTGTTATTGCATGCACCATGACCTTCAAAAACCCTGATTTCTACTGTTTTTCCCTATCTTTGTACTGAGAAAAATGTATTCTAACTCACAAACTCTACAGGTTCATACTTTCTTCTTTCCCACATTCATGGAAACTTAGCCCTAATAGTTCTACAATAAGTAAGAAGATAGAATGAGAAAGAAGATGTTCTCATACAGTTATGGACAATGACAGTCTCTGACCAGATTTCTGCCTGATTTTTCTATGCTTTATTTCAGATGTGTATTCCTGAGAGAAAGCATACAGAGGGGCAAGAGTGAGGCCAGCAAAGAGCATGCCTGCAGTAGATCCCTAGGGGGTTGAATAGATACTCCTCAGGTTGAGCATGGTCATGAGTTTTAGAAACTCTCACAGCTCAATAGGTGAATGTAGCTGGCAGGTGAACATTGAGAATAATTTAGATTTATATCTGGAATATCGACGTGCAAAGGACATGCCAAGTACTGGTATGTAGTAACCACATAAATGTTGGAAATTATTATAGAACTTATATATATTTATATAAAATATTTTATAATTATTTGGATTATATAACTAATATATATGTAGTCAGTGCTTCCCTAGAAAGAGAAGCAGAAATTCTTAGGTCTGATCTTAGTACAGTCCTTGAACTAATTTTAACACCTAGGAGATTTTTACTAGTCTTCTTAGAAATACATTAATCTTGTATTGAAATATAAATATAATATTAATGTCAACAACGCCTAGGAAACAATAATTACATCTAATTCTCTTCATTTTAAGATTCACCTAGTACAAATTTACTCATTTCTTCTATACATTTCTCCTCCAAGAAAACACTTTTCTCGATGTTTTCATATAGTTACACTAATTCTGAGTATGAAGCATTTATATTAAGTTGGTGTAAATTTGCTTGTACTAAATTACCTATGTGTTTAAGGGACTTCAAAATCTTTCGTTATTGACAGGTTGTGATAAGCACTCCTTTCAAGAGAGTGGTACCTAATACTTTCTCTGTCAATCTTTGTCACCCTCATGGTCACCATGTTCCATATAACAGAAGTAATAGCCGGGTACCAAAACTTGAATCAGATAGCCAAAGACACAGGAAGATAAAGCTGTTTCCTACCACCATTAAGGCTACCAACCATCTTCACATGTCAAGGTGTTATTTTTTTTTAAATATATGTATTGATTTTTCTTGAGCCCATAAGGCTGTAACCTCTCCATATTCTCTCTTTGCTACACTGAGCTGGCCAACATGCTTTCCGATGACTGTCTGAATGCCATCAATAGTATTAACTAGATAGATTCTGGAAGGTAGGTAGGATAAAATGATTGAAGCATGACTGATTATTAGAATGATACCAATTTAAAATCTTTGTCTATAAAACCTATCTATAAGAATTAGTTGTCTTGTCCAGTGTGAACCACATTACAATGAAACTGAAAATTCTGATCCATAGGTATCCTATCCCATTTTGTTAATCTTTTACAATCTATTTCCCAGGTCTCCTAATTGTTGTCATAAAATTTCTGGAAAAAAATAGCAGCAGCTAACCAAAAATTTTTGTGGGCTATTTAAACATGTCTTTATAGATCAAGACCTTAATATAAGATAGCTTGAATGTCATACCCTGGCTGAACAAAGCCAAGAATAAAAAATCTTGCAACACAACATTAGAAAAGCCTTAACAAGGCCCCTTGTTATAACAACTCAATCATCTTGACTAAGATGATCACATTTCATAACTTAATGTGCAATATATCCTATAATCTTATCCACATATATTCTATTTTCTGTTAAGAAGGAGAATAAAGAAGAATGAGATTCATATAAGAAAAATAAAGAAAAAATAAACCATAACAAATAAAGCCAGTGTATGTATTATTTTAGGATATATTATGATATAATTTAATTACACATACATACCTGATAGTATGAAAAATATAACAGCATATATATGTAGACTACAGTGTGATGGAAAAGTCTTTAATTTTAACGTAGCCTTGAAAGCAGGTTAAGAAACAAGTTAACACAGTTAAATGTGAGAAAACTGACCTTGACTTGCAAACTTCAACTCCTTAGCATCTGTGAGTGTGGTCCTTTTGTCAGACCCTTTTTTCTCTATTCGGCGATGGCTTCGCCTTTTCTTAGACTCTCCCCAAAGATTGGATCCACCATGCATGCTCGGTATATTCAAAATAGCAATTCCCTCCAGAGAGATGTTTATTAAATCTATTTGTACTCCATCACACTGATCAGTAAAAAGAACAAGGGAAAAAAAAAAAAAAAAAAAAACAACAGTAAGATATTTGATCTTCCTTTTGTTGATTTCTTCTTTTGCACTTCATTATCTTTCAATAGCAGGTTTTAAGTCCACCTATCTTGTCGTATTTAAATAAACCTTTCAAGAACCCTTAAATGACTCCCCTAAATGTCAATATAAAAGTTAAAGGAGACACTAACATTAACCAGTTATCATTTAAACATATCTTTAAACACTATCAAATTAAATCATTCATCTCTATTTGTTTACAGAAACCCATTGGGAAGGACACACATTAGTGTCTATATGACCAGATAGAAATTTCCAACATGTTGCAAAGAGGCTGAGTCTAGGAAACCTGGTCAACACTCAGGCAGATTTTTTTTTTTTAATTTATGTATTTTTGAGAGAGAGACGAAAGGAGGGAGAGAAAGAGAGAGAGAGAGAGAGAGAGAGAGAGAGAGAGAGAGAGAGAGAACAAACATAAGCAAGATGCAGGCAGAGAGAGAGGGAGACACAGATTCCAAAGCAGGCTCCAGACTCTGAGCTGTCAGCACAGAGCCTGACATGGGTCTTGAACTCTTGAGTCAGGCAGAACTTTTCATGCTTGCCTCCTGGTTAGAACACACTCCAAACCACTATTGAAGAAAAGTAAGGAAACTGAATTCATAATTTGTGATCTCCCTTGGTTGGTCAGAGAAAGAAGTGGCTTAATAGACTTTGGGGGAAAAATAAAGTAAAAAACAGCAGTTCAAAGAGACCTGAATTACATCACAAGAGCCAAGGATGGTTTCTTGCACTAGATTAAGTTCCAAGCACAGTGTCAAAGGCAATGAGTGGCAGTGCTGTCTGAAGGAATATGGAGGAGCCGGACCCGGCAGGATGAGTGAGAGAAATACCAAGGACAACAGTAAAAGCAATTTCCAACCCACCATTACTTTATAGCTGCTGTAACAATAGACTGAAAAATAAAAATAATTAATCAGCCACAGTTTTTTGCTCTCCTGGTGACAAAACAACCCTTTTGATTACAAAAGCATAAAACTTGCTAAGAGACGATGCTCTCTGATATTGAGTGGTTACTTTTTAATTTTTTTAATTTTCTTTTTTTTTAAGTTTTTTTTAATAGTTTTTTTTCAAATTGGTTTACAGATAACACCCAGTGTTCATCCCAACACGTACCCTCTTTAATGCCGTCATTCATTAGTACTGATGGACACATGTGGAGAGGGGCAAGGCCATGCTGTAGTTTTGGAATTATTATTTATTTACTCGTTTGCTTTGTGGTTTCTAAAGTGGCACTTATTGTGAATTGATCCCAGATACTGTTCTCTCTGTGTCGGTTGAGAGGAGCTGATATGAGAACTGATGCAGATACGTAACACTCTGTTTTACAAAGAACTTTGTTAGGGGTATGCATTTCATCAAGTAAAGACTATCTGCAGTGGGGCTGTTGTATTGGCCACGTATTATTTCAGAAACAAACTAACACCCAAACTGAGTTCATCTCTCTCTTTACAACATGGTGGGGATGATTTTTGAACCTAGAAGAGATAACACTCCATCTAAATTAAAAAAAAAAAAAAAATACAACAACAACAAAAAAAAACAAACAAGAAACCTCTCTTTTTTCCGCATTTGCCTCTTCGTACCAAATCCAGTCCTGCATCTTGTTCGCTAAAATATAAAAACTGTGAAATAAAGCAACACATCTTGAGTCTACTTGGCAGGGCTAGAAACAAATTCTGGAGAAGGTGCCAAGTGTTCATTCAATTTGTTTCAAAGGGGGTGAAACCAAGGTCTGGATGATGCCTTTTTTCCCCCTAGAAACAAGCGATTTTTTTTGCTCCTTTTCATGTATTAAATTAAGATGATTTCTTTTTACTAAAGAATTCTGCTCATGTGTATACTCACTTACCGCTATATATTCTAGATAAACAGATATTAATTTCATAATTAAAAGTAATCTTGTGTAAATACCCTGCAGGCCTCAATGAATCAAACACATACTGTGTGTCAGCCCCCCCACTGTCTTCAAGTGGAATGTACTGGCTGGATAATTAGATAGTACATATTTTTTAACCTTATTTGCATGCATATTATATCTTTTGCACACTGACAAGCAGCAGTAACAACAAAAGTCAGATTACCACAGGGAATTCCCACAAAGAAGTCTTCATTCCTTATAATTTGCAGCCTAAATTAAAATAATTTGATCTTTGACAAGGATGAAATGTCAAGCAGAAGGGGGTCCTCTACAAGCCATGGCCTGTGGCTTCTGAAATCTGCCTAATTTATGTCAGTCACTTCTTAATACATATTTAAGTATTACACGAAAAAGATGATAAATATGCAATCTGACACCTTTGGTATTTCCCTGCTGTTAATTTATAAAGGTCTGGCTTTCCCCAAACTGACTAAAATCATTTAAATAACAGAAGAATTGCGAAATAAGCTAGAGTTAGGGCCTGGCTTCCATTTTCACTCAATATTGAACACAGCAGGTAGTACACTAAGACAATTATTTGACTAGGCCTTAGAACCCCACTGTGGCAAGTTACTTTCAGAATTAGTGAAGGAGTATTTCTTTGTTCATCTGCAGAAAAGGAGAGCAGTTGCAAACAGGCTTTTTGTTTTAATTGAACTCGGGGAGTTACATGTGACAACTGAAAAAACATCGGTGTATACTATTATTCATGCTTTCACTCTTCAGTCTCACCACGTGTAGTTTCAAGGAAACACAGCAAGCAGCTTTCGGAAAAAATGAAAAAAAAAAAAAAACCAAAAAAAAAACCTCAAGGCGTCCCAAAGAAGGACTAACGAAGAACACTGAGTTTTCTATGAGAGCAGGACAATGTTCTTACATAAATTGCTATTTATTAATGATTTGTTTCCACTAGTTCTTGACCCCAGGTTACCTTCCTCTGTTTGCTTTAACATTTTGTTCATTAGTCTGGAAAATTTCGGTGCTAGTTCAGATGGAGACCAGGAAGTGTATCGCACCAACTGAGTGCATGGAAATAAAAGCTGACGTGAAGGCTATGAAATATAAACAAGTTATAATACTGTGTCAGACAATATTTTCATCCGCTATGAAGATTTATGATTTTTAAAAAGGTAGCTACAGAGGAAAAGAATATAAAAGCTTAAAAGCTAACAGCCTCGGCTAGTCAATAAATCCTGAATATTTTTATTATGTAGAAAAAAGGTCGTTAACACATAGTAGTACGGGAGCTATGTGCAGAGTGAGATTCTGTGAGGCCACCGTCCATCCTTATCAGTTTTAATACGGAAGATCTTATTTCAGAGACAAATTTACCTAAAAGAATGAAGATGGTTTAAATTTTTTTGACAGTGTAGTTTAATCCTTGCTTACAAACATACCTTGCAACAAAGGTGTTAAAGACCAACTTTTATAAATAAGTGTATTGTTTCAGATTCAGTTAACATGTCATTTGACAGAAAAATTCAAAATGTGAAGAATTTAGGGGAGCTTTGTGGATAAATTTGATGAGATGAAATTAATGATACATTGTAAACATTTTTCTATAGTGAATCTAATTCTATGTCCAGGTCAGACAAAAGTTATACATAACTTGATTTAGTCAAGGATCTAGACACTGCTTTGTTTGTTCATTATATAAAGATGCCTGGAGTAAAACAGCTTACACAAATCCACTTTTAGAAGAGTTTCTGCAAATTTACATGTAATTCATTAAGACAAAATTATGTATGTATTTGCAGAGAACAGCAGCTGCAAATCTACCAATTAAAACACACCTGTACAGGCACACCTAGGGGTGCCTAGGTGCCTCAGTGAGTTGAGTGTCCAACTTTGACTCAGGTCATGATCTCATGGTTCATGAGTTCGAGCCCCATGTCAGGCTCTGTGCTGACAACTCAGAGCCTGGAGCTTGCTTCAGATTCTGTGTTTCCCTTTCTCTCTACTCCTCCCCTGCTCACTCCATGACTCTAACTCTCAAAAATGAATAAACATTTAAAAAATTAAAAATAAATAAATAAAATTTTAAAAAATTAAAAAAAAATAAGACATACCTGTTCACATAAATGGCCTAATAGTATCTCTTCTGATGTTTGAAGGCAGTACTTCAAACTGTGGTACTGTATATTTTCCCATGAGTAAATACAATGTTTTTTGAAACGCATTTTATAACTTTTCTCTGCAAAACACAGTGTGATACAGGGACCCAGGACATGCCTTTTAAGTAATTTTAGTATTAGCTGGCAGTCCAGTAGTGGGGAGAGAAGTCTTGACTGTGGATAATCGCAAGATGTCTTTCAGAGCAGAATGGGAACTCGTAGGTAAGCAAAAGAAAGATGGAGGCAAACCCAGAAAACAGGAAAAGTTGAGGCCTGTACCATGCATGCACACACATAGTTGCTGGACATGTTGGTGAAAATGATAATATGGCTGGCTCAAGATATACAGCATTAGCCATAAGTATGAGCAGAAAATCAGGTTAGTTTTACATATTTTTCTTTTTTAATAGATACTGCAAAAGATAAAAATTGTATCTGGGATATTAGAATTCTTACCAGAAGATATCTCACTAAAAATAACTTCTGCTAAACACAGAAGAGAATATTCATTCACCTTTTGGTCATTCACCCCCTTTTTATTTGTCTCATTTCTTCTTCATTCTCCTAAGAAAAATTATGATGTTTTATCTTAATAAAATAACACTATGCCTCACCCCACCACATTTCTTACTCTCTTCTGAATAAGAAGTTCTTTTTTTATGTTTTAGATTTAATGAGTCCAACTTTTGTTTTTAGTGACAATGTTTGTTGAGGTCCACACTTTTATTGTCATTATTGCTTCTAGAATTTCACTGACAAAACAAAAAATAAAAAAACAAAAAAACCCCACAAAAACCCAAAAAACAAACAAACAAAAAACCCAAAAGAAAATCACCTAGAAAGCTTTAGAAGAGAGGATGGATCTTTTAAGTATCCTTCTCTCTCTCTCTCTCTCTCTCTCTCACACACACACACACACACACACACACACACACACACACACCCCACAAAGAAGGAAGGTGATGGATATACTGACGGCACTGATTGTGGTGATGGATTCATGGGTACATATTTATTCCCAAACACATCAAGTTGTATATATTAAATATATACCGTTTTTTGTATGTCAAACATGACCTCAATAAAGAGTTAAACAATGTCCATTCACAAATTTTATTTCCCCACCTCAAGACTGTGTTTTGGTATGGCTGAGAGTGAGCTAAGGTGCTCTAAATATGTGTTAAAAGAGCATCCAAGGTAATTGTGACACAGATGGGACAAAGACTGAGCTATCAAAGTTTGCCCCACTGTCCTTAAAAGCTCTGTGTTTTCCAGATTACTGGGCAGGAAGCATCTTAACTGTAGAATCCTTCTAATTTATTTTGTGGCCCTGAGGCTTCTTGCCCTTTGTTAATTCTAGAGATCATTTTGGTTTTATAGAAGTACTCAATCATTAAAACAAATCTTAGCGCTTTGGAATGGAAATTCTAACCCTTAAAACATACCATCCTTCTCAGTCTCAAAAACAGCCAAAAACTCTGGATAATGGGCTATTTTATTTGTTCATGAATGTTGCCTGGTACATGGAACAAATTAAAAGTCCACAAACTTTAGAGCATCAATTCCAGATGTGGACCTATAACTCCCAGGTGCGCGTCGATGCCGCAAAGAGTTTAACACAAACTTTGCTTTTATCTTCTAATTTTAAAACTTTCCATTTTATTATTTATCTTTGGTAACAAAGAGAATAACTGAAATTTTTAAAATTAAAAATTTCAACTATGTTAATCTCTCTTTCACATATATATGTCTGCATGCTATGTATATTATATATGTTATATGTATTATATATACATATATAATTTCCAATTTATTTATTACTTTAGATTTAAACATTTCATCAGCAACACAATTCTTCTTTCTCTTAAATTATTAAATAAAATGCTCATCTGCTCATCTCTGTAGTGGAAATATATGGGAACCCCTCTAATTGACAGGATTTTGACAAAGACTTAAATCAGGTAAGGTATATACATTGTTTAGCACCAAGGAGAAGGTATAGATAATAAGAAATAGAAATTAGCTATTATTATGATCAACTATTATTCCATGATATCCATATTATTCCAAATATTCATCCCTTTTGGAAAAAGTTTCCTCTATGAAAGAGAAAAGTGAAATAAAAGGTCACACAGCAAATGGTTTGTTTTGATGAAGCTGTTGAAATACATATATCTACTTGAGACACTCTTGTATTTTTATCCACAGTTATGGATTTTCAAATCATAGTTGGTATAATTTTAGGCCAAGTAGGGAGCAACAGCAAACAGAATCAAATTTCCAAATTGATGTTTCTGTTATATTAAATTATCAAGTAACCTTGAGGGTAGAAAGGCCTATTTTGCTACTATGATAGACTGGATTCATTAAAAAGTGAGTAGAAAAGCAGGTTGTGCATTACCATCTGTACACAAGAACACACACACACACCCCTCAACTTTTATAATGGAGACAGATATGTAACATTATAACAGTATTTTCAGGATATGCAACAATAAAGTGGGAGGACACAGTGGGAGCTTCCATATGCTATTGCAGTGGGAGCCAGAATAAGGCAGTAAATGCAGAGCTAGGGAGCCAGATTTGGAGGGCTTGTGGACGTAAGACCCAAGAAAGAATAACTTATTCCAGTTGCCCAGATTTCTTGGGGGACATTCTAAACCGATTTTCTATAAAATATAAAGCTCATATAATAAATGTAAAATATAGAAATATATTTCTATAAAATATAAACCATTCAATTTTATCATTAAAAGTTTTATTTTCATAAAAGTGTCATTTTCATTTTTCATTCAAATGAATGTCCTTTCATTTAAGAAAGTCGTCTTAATCTCTCACACTTTTTTTTTTTTTTTTTTTTTTTTACTTTTTGACATATAGTATTATACATTATACTCTAGATCAACATGTTTTAAAGTCTTAAGTTAAGACTTTATTTTGTGGGGGAGGGGTGTGCCTGGGTGGCTCAGTTGGTTAACTGTTTAACTCTTGATTTCGGCTCAGGTCAAGATCTCACAGTTTCATGGGTTTGAGTCCCGCATCAGTCTCCTTGCTGACAGTACAGAGGCTGTTTAGGATTCTTTGTCTCCCTTGCTATCTGCCTCTCCCCAACTCATGTTGTCTCTGTCTCTCTCAAACAGCTCATGGTTCACCACCAAATTGAAGGGGCGGTACAGAGACTTCCCATCTAACCCCTGTTCCCACACGGGCATAGCCTCCCCATTGATCAGCATCCCAGACTGAGTGGTACAATTGTTATAACGGGTGAACCTACAATGACACATCATAATCACCTAAAGTCCGTAATTTGCACTCAAGTTCACTCTTGCTGCTCATTCCTCGGGTTTGAAAAAACCAAGGAATCTATCCACCTTCACTGTATTTTACAGAGTATTATAACTGCCCTGAAATCCTCCTTGCTCTGCCTGTTCATCTCTCCCTCCCCCCACAACCCCTGGCAACCACTGATCTTTTTACTGTCTTACAGTTTTACCTTTCCAGAAGGTCATATGTTGGCATCATACAGTATGCAGTTTTTTCAGATTGGCTTCTTTCACTTAGGAAAACACGTATCAGTTTCCTCCATGTCTTTTGAAGGCTTGATAGCTTCAAGCCTATTATTTAGCACTAAATAATATTCCATTGTTTGGATGTACCATAGTTTATTTATCCATTCTCCTACTGAAGGACTTCTTGTTTTCTTCCAAGTTCTGGCAATTATTAAACGTGTCAACAACCATGTACAAGAGTTTGTGTTGATGTAACTTTCCAGCTCCTTTAGGTAAATACCAAAGAACATGATTGCTAGATCATAAGGTAAGAATATGCTTAGTTTTGAAATAAACCACCAAATGTCTTTCAAAGTAGCTGTACCATTTTGCATGCCCACAAGCAATGAATGAGCCTGCTGTCTCACATCTTCACAAGCACTGGGTGTTCCAGGTGTAGAGCTGTATCTCATTATTGTTTCAATTTAAATTTCTCTGATGATGTGATATGGAGCATTATCTCATATGTTTATTAGCCATCTGTATGTCTTTTTTGGTGAGGTATTTGTTCACATCTTGGGCCCATTGTTTTCAGTGGAGTTGTTTATTTTCTTATTAAGTTGTAAGAGTCTGTATATTTTGGTTTAACAGTCTCTTATCAGATATATCTTCTGCAGTTATTTTCTGTCTGGGCTTATTTTCTCATTCACTTGACAATGTCTTTCACAGAGAAGTTTCTCATTTCAGTGAAGTCCAGCTTATTAACTTATGACTGTGCGCCACTGGTGTTATATCTGAAAAGGCATCAGCACACTCAAGGCCAACTAGATTTCCTCCTATGTTACCTTCTAGAAGTTTTATAGTTGTATGTTTTACATTTAGGTTTTTGATACATTTTGAGTTCACTTTTGTTAAGAGTGAATTCGATTCTTTTAGATTATTTTTTGTTTGCTTGTAGGTGTCCAGTTATTCTAACACCATTAGTAAAAAAAAACAAAAACACCTCCTTTAATCCATTGCATTGGTTTTCTTCCTTTATCAAAGACAGCTGAATATATTTATGGGGTGGGTCTATTTCTAGGCTCTATTCTGTTCCATTGATATATTTGCCTCTTTTTTCAACAATACTGCGCTGTGTTGATTACTGTAGCTTTATAGTAAGTTGGAAGTCAGGTCATATCAGCCCTCCAGCTTTATTCTTCTCCTTCAGTACTGTGTTGGACATTCTGGCTCTTTTGACTCCCTATAGAAACTTTACGATCAGCGTGTTGACACACACACACACACACACACACACACACACACACACACACACACACACACACACACACACACACACACACACACACACACACACACACACCTGCTGGGATTTTAACTGAGGTTGTATTGAATCAGTTGATCAAGGTGGGAAGAACTGACATCCTGACAATAATGATTTTCCTATCCACGAATTATCTCTCCTAATTCATCTTTATTTTCCAATCTTTGTTCAGTGGAGGATAAAGCAAGAAGAAGTGCAAGAGGCTTCAGTGTATTCACCCTACATTCAATCAGATGTCATACTTTTATTTTTCTCATTTTTGCCTTCTTTGGACTTTCTCTGAGCATAGGTTTCTGATGGTAAAAAAAGCTCAGAATCCACTATATTAAGAATTTTTTAAATACTTATTTTTAAATGTAAAGAAATACTTATTTTTATTTTTATAAATATATATGCATCTATATGACTATCTAATAAATCACTCTCTACACATGTATATGAAATATATGCATATATAAATCTTGATTAATAGTAATTACAGAAAGTTCATGTAGAGCCCAAATCCTTCATCTTTTGGGATTACATTCCTTTTCAGGGTTACGATCTGATTCAGTAATGAAGGATATTTTCCATTCCATGATCACCAATTCTACTTCTAATACTTGAATTTATCCGCCAAAAAGGTCCAAAAAGGTTACATTCTGAAACAGTACTACTTTTGCTGTCATTATCATTAACAGTAAGCTAGAAGGTTAGAATAATGAAAAAACTTTTTCAGGCCATTATGATCCAAAGGGTCCATAATTAATTTTGTTTTTCAAATTTATTACCTGAATATATGCCGCTAATGATTTAGGTTTCAGTAGGTAAGTTATGCATTCGTTTTTAAAATAAAAAGTGTTGAAGCCAATATTTCACACTTCATATCAGCTAGTCATTAGGTGTTCTTGTTTCATAATTATGTTCCTTTGGTTTGTTTTTACCATTCACCAAAATATAACTTTTCCTTTTTTTTTTAACCTCGTAAAATCTCTCAACAAAACTAAGTCATTTTCTATTATAACCCATCTCTGAAAATTTTAGTCCCACAGTACCTATATTCTTTGGGAAAATCTATTTGCCCCAAATCTTTTCAAAGTTTGTCTTTTCTTGCTATCTTTGCACTCTTTCTTTGGCTTTTCCATTTCCTATAAATGTAATGGGGAAATGGCAACCTCGGGAACTGAGAAAAATCTAGTTAATGAATGGGAATGGAATTGAAAAGTATATTTTTTAACTTTCATTCACAAAGGCAAGTACAATTTTAGTTAACTGTGTTTTAAAGGTTGTAAGATATTGAGACCTGAAAATAAAGTATTCTTTAATGTATCTTGCAACTTTTTTTCTTTCTCTTCAAGTACTTTCCTTTCTTTTACATTTTTCTAACCACACTATGCCTAGTAACTTCTCCATTGATTTCTAAAGTTGTGTTCTACCTCTCATCCTTTTATACTGTATTAAAACAACTCATACTCAAAACTTAACTTTATAGTAATAATTCAGATAATTTTATAATCCCAATGAGTAACAGAAATTAAATTTTAGGATTGTGGGTAAAGTATAACTCCTTACATGGGCTGTCACAAACATATTAATAACCAAACTCAAGCCATTTCATTGTATTATAAAATATAATTCATGTTTCTTACTTCTATTTCTACAGATTCATGTAGCTTCTTGCAGGTGGCTGAGAAAGTTTCAGATGTGCCAAACTCAAAATACCAAAATTTGTTCTTCATTCTGAAAAAGGAAAGGAAGAAGCAGCTTAGGCAATTATCAATAACAGAAAGGATTTTTTTTAACTGAGCAGCCCTGTCTTGTGTTATAAGTCATAAAAAAGGTTTGCGGACTTATACCATCTATAATATAATAGATGGTCACATAATTTTTGAAGCTTAAATGTTGGTGTCAAATTATATGATTGCCTCTGGGGGAATTACAAGAATATGTTGATCTGATAGATACAAGGGTTTCTTTGACTTTTTTATATATTGGTTGCTCAGATTTTAAAATTATGATTTTAATACTTATAATTCTCAGCCTGCTCATAGACAACTTGATTTAGAGCAGCCACTCTATAATCATGAAGGCAAAAAACAATTGGAGCCTTTTAAGAGAAAAATGAGATTAAACTAACTATGCTAAATTTTTCTAGATGGTTATGTATTCATCAGAAATCGGCATGATCAAATAGCATATTGAAAAGAAAAAAAAAAACAGTGGTTATCCATAAAGATAAAATTTAGTAACTTTGGGATAACCATTCATTATTTTTTAAAGACAGTATCCTCTTTTCTGTGACTAGTAGTGAGAAATTAATAAAGAAATAGTAATAGTGTTTTATCAGTATAACAAAAGTTGCAAAAAAATGTAGTTAAAATATTTCAGTATATAATCTGGAAGATGCCCAAAATTTATTTTCTCCCACGACTCAATAACCCTATCTTTCTTTGCGCCAGGTAAATAAATTTATGATCATTTCATGTAATTTTACAAAGACTGACTAGATACTTATATTACCCAATATTGGATTTAAAAATTCATTCTCATGAAAAACACTGCAAGTTTTTTTTTTTTTTTTTAAGTTTATTCATTGAGAGACACAGAGTGAGGAGGAGAGGAGCAGAGAGAGAGGGAGACACAGAATCCGAAGCAGGCTCCAGGCTCCAAACTGTCAGCACAGAGCCCGACACCGGGCTTGATCTCACTGACTATAAGATCATGACCTGAGCCGAAGTTGGATGCCCAACCGAATGAGCCACCCAGGCGCCCCGCAAGTTTTAATTATGCATATTTTACAAGGAATTATAATGCCCTTAATCAGAAGAAGACACAGGTAAAACAAGATACATTTTCACACGGAGACAAAACAGAATAAATTCTGCCATATTCAAATATATCTTTCATACGCAATTATTCATTTTTGGTTTAGAAATATTGGCAGGTGCTTTTCACATTAGAATGTAAAACACTTCAACAATTAAAAATACATTTGGCAAGGACCTTACTTCACTGAGCCCTAATGTTACTTACGGGAAATGACATGGAACCTAATACAGAGCTTAATATTACCCTGTGTTGAAGAGTTCTCTGATATGAAATTTAAGTTACAAAATTTCATCTACCTAGAGAGTTCAATAATATTTAGCCTTATACAAGGTCTTATTTTCACTACCCTTTCTTGTATCAGTCATCATATTGAGGCCAGTAATCTGAAAGCTTTCTATTCCTAGGATTCTAACACCACGAATCCTTATGATTTGCTAGAGAATATTTTCCTTGAGTTATGGTCTGAGTTCACATATATGAGTAGTTAAAAATAGATGATAGCTAATTAGATTGAACAGAGGTAAATGTTTAACAACAAGATCTGTGGGCCTAAGCCTACACGCAAATTTATATTAAATTAATGCAAATGTTTACTTCATTGAATATATGTAGTTTTACAAATTTACACACTGGCTCAAGTTATAAAAATTAAAAATATTTCCTATTGATTCTTCATTTTGATGAAAACATTGTCATTCAATAAACTGAGAGATAAATAATGACTGTATATGGTAGTTTCTAGGCAATCTTAGGATAATAATAAGTAGACATTTTATGATGGTTTGGGATTGTCTTCCTATATTCAGCAAGTTTTCTAATAACACTTTTGTGTTAGCATTTTATCCAGACCTTGAACTCATGTATTCATCTACTCACTCAACAAATATTTAGTAAGGACATTAACTTCCATATGCTACTGTGTTAAGTTCTAAATATATAAATATGAACACAATTCTCTTTGTTTCCAAGGAGCTCAGACTGTTATAAGAATATCTGGAAATGAAATGATTAAAAAGTTAATTCTCTTTATAAAATGAGCAAAATGTTATGGGCAACCATTTTAGTGAGTCAACTACTTTTTCCCGGTAGAGTCCAGAGAGCTTCAGAAGGGAAGGTGACATTTTAATAGGTCAGGAGAAGGTGGCAAACAAGGAAGAAACAAGTTCTTGGAAGTTTTAGGTGTGCGAAATGACTTAAGAGAATGAGGGTAGGGGTTAAGAAGGGTCTGTTTCAGAAAATGTATGTCAAGTTAAGGGGTTTGGAGCTTATATGCTAGATTAATAGGATGTTGACAGAAGTTTATTACCAGTCAAATGACATGGCCAGTTCTGTTACATCAGCAGTAAGTTTAGGTGAAATGAATAAAGGGGCTAAAATGTTAAAATTCTAGTCACGTGAACAGTAGTGTGGCTATTGGAATAGTACAAATAAAATACAAATGAAGGGCTAAACGGAGTGGCAAGGGAAATGGAGAAAAGAGGCTCAAAACAAGGGGCATAAATGAAGTAGTATCAATAAGAACTTGTGGTATTAGATTTATTAGTTTCTGTCATACCAAGGTTATTATTTCTGGATGTACATGTGGAATACCAGAACATGACTCCAGAAAAAGAAGGACATGGGTTTACATTATGACAGGTTCTGTGATCTAAAGTATATGGCATGGTAGTTTGAAAATTAAATATACATAGATGTACGTACACATACATATAAACACATGAGACCGCTGAGAGTCCTATCAATGATTACTACCTATTTTTTTTCCATTGTGTCAATCAAAACTTAATCAAAGCTTAATTAGGATGATGGAGGGCTTGTATCAGCTAACCAAAATATACCAACTTTAGAAAATACATCCCCCAAAAAAGAACCTCTGAGAATTTACATTCAGCCTTTATTCACCATATTAGTTAGCATTACTGCTCATGTGCAAAAGCTGCTTTAAATTCTCCATTATTACAACCATTTTATGTTTC
Source organism: Paguma larvata (assembly GCA_030068075.1). Classification (NCBI taxonomy): domain Eukaryota; kingdom Metazoa; phylum Chordata; class Mammalia; order Carnivora; family Viverridae; genus Paguma; species Paguma larvata. The sequence goes on from CM057834.1 coordinate 43,733,190, forward strand.
ACTTAGATAAATATATGGAGGTAATAAAAAACACATAGAATCAGATTCCACATGACAAATTAAAAGCTGTTAAATTTTATTTTTTCAACCAAACTGGTCTTAAGGTTGTAGAAATGCAAAAAAGCACATTTAAGTATGTATGCTATTTACTTTTACGGCTCCCATTAGAAAATGATCCAAATAATTCAAACTCAAATTTGCCAGAGAAAACATGTAGGCTTGGACTTTAAGAATAAGGTAACTGGACATTTAACACGTTGTGAAAGATCCACACCAAACTCAAATTTATTGTATTCTTGGGTTTGCGGCTGCAGGTATGATGACGAATGTCCTACAAAAAGTTATCCATATTATCATAATTTTAATTCATTAATATATTAAACCCTATTTCAATGAATTTAATTGCAAGTCTACAGGTTTCAGTTTAATATTTAATGTGCTTGGCTACCAGATGTTCAGGTAAAAATTTTAAAAAATTAGCTCCCATTTATCAAGATCTTCCTATCAGAGCCACTTTGCCTCTTTTACATATCCTCAGGGAAATGCAAACTATTAGAGATATTGTTCCAGCAAAGACTCATAGTCATCATTATGAAATTTGGGTAATATTTAGTTCTCCGAGTTCAGAACTTTCAAATAGGTCATTCCATTTCAATATACTTTCCCTGGATTTTTTCTTCCTGGTATACTTGTTTTTTGATTTGGCTTTTGTCTGCTACATATTGTAAATGCAGCAAACATAAAGCAAACAAACAGAACATGAATTGCTAGTGCATTTCCCACAAAGAATAACCAAGAGCCTAATTAGATATTAAGATCATTTCTAATGAAGTTGTAACATAAAGAGAAGGGTCAAGCTGGCTCATTTATCTTACTGTAGAAAGCTCAGAATTCATAACACAAAGAGTTGTTAATTCAGTGAAATTACTCTTAAATTAAAGGTCAGCTTTTTTCTCACAGATGTCTTTCTTTTATTTTATTATAAATACATAAAATTATTAACTTATTACTACTTATTATGCATACATCTGAAAAGCCTTCTATCAGACACCTGAATCCCCTTTACAAGCATCCTAACTAAGCAATTCTATCTATATTTTATGAATAACATGCTCATCAGATAAGAAAATAAAACTCTTTTGATCATTGCTTTTCAATATGAAAGGCAAAACAATGCCTTAAGTAGCTTAGTTGGAAAGGATTATAACCAACATGTTTTTCTATCCATTAGGGATGTTTTGAAAATCTCATTTCTTTTCACTTGCTTTCTGTCACTTTTGTCCTGTTATGAAAGTATTTCAAAAGTTGTTTCAAATCTGGATTGAGACATATTCTCCTGGAGAACAATGTTTCTAACAAGTCACCAACTTTAATGGTAAGATTCAGTCTCACAGCTCTATGGGATATGCTAGAACACAGCAGGAATTGTGAACTTGACTAACAGTATCGGTGATAAGACACGCAGCACTCTTGGCTCACAGCAATAGGGGAAGAGTTTCAAATGGTGCATTTATGTCATAGAATCAACTCAGTTTTATTTGTTTTACATTGTCAAAAGCCATGATACTAAACATTGGTTATATGGTTACTCACTTTGTACCAAACTTAGTGAGGTATTATTTTTAAAAAAACACAAGCCAGGTGGTAATGGCCTGGTAGGACCTGGTCCTGGGCAGACAGCAGCGTCTGAGAGCTGCAGCTCCAGGCAGAAGCAGCTCTCGACTGGGGGGGACGGGCGGCAAACAGAAGGGGGGCAGGGCAGCGGGGCCTTGTCAGTGCAGCCACCTTAACACAGGGGGCAAACCTTGTAGTTTACATTGTTTGTCACCTCTTGACATCTCCAATCTGTCATCTGTACCGACTACATATAGCAACAAGCATTTAAGAATGAAGTCTATACCCAAAGAAATGAGATTTGCAATTTCATTTTTTCTTTTGATTGGCAACTGTAAATACATGAATAAATAGTTATGAAATGGTGGCTTATAGTTTGAAATTTTGGAATGAATGGGAACTCTTACTCCAGTTTATAAAAATCACAGTATCAAACTATTAAGTGCAAAAAGACTTATGCATTTGCTTACAGTAATTTGGAACTATAATTTTATGGCAATTACTATTCATAGGAATCTAATAGTGGCAGAAGTAACCCTATATTTTATATTGTCAAATACTACATATTTTACTGATATCCTGAACCCCATGTTGTGGTTTCTTAAGTACTAATTTATACTCCTTTCACGGCAAGTGAATAATGTAGATAATATTATTTCATAAGGAAGAAACACGGCTGTAATGACCACAGTGGGGATATTTTATATTCACGCCAAAGAGAGAAAACATTTTTCATATCTCCAAACAATAGGTACAGATATAATTCTTTTTAATGACATATAAAAGTGCTTGTATATAATACTCATTCATAAGATATGCTTGGTAAGTCCCAGGAGACAACAAACCAAGCTACAGAAACTTCAGACAGAATCATACAATGCTCTATCTTGGTTCATAAAAAATGATGGATATTCCAAAAATACAATTTTTAACCTGAACTGCTCTTACATGAGTGAAGAAATTTCCCCTACAATACAATGCATCTGAAGATCAAAAAATTTCAGTATGATTTTTCAATTATTTTTTTCAATTCTCTTTATAAAAGAAAAAGAATACATGGTTATAAATGAGTGTTATTGTATATAAGAACTTTCTATTGTAATGCTAGTCAATCATTTCCATCTTAAGTGTTTTCTCGACTTTTTATTAGAAATAATTAGGAGAGTGAGAATGGAAAAGTACGAAAGCATTAGTGATGCCACATTGCAAAGTCCACGTTAAAGACGCATATCTACATAGTAAGTTCCCAAGAACAGTGATAATAATAATAATAATAATAATAACTGCACAAAATGTAAAACTGAACCTATAAAATGTATAAATAATGTCCAGGCATCTTTACAACTGAATATCTTCCAATTAGATCTTTACTATTAAGTATTTCATAATCATGAAAGCTTCCCTAAGAAAATTCAAAGATTAAACAAAACGGTGATAGCAATAATTGCTACTGTTATTGAGCAAGATTCTGTCACAGGTGAACCCAATGAGGCTGAAAACTCATTCTCCTAACATCACATGGGAAGGAGCATAACTTGACTCAAGAAATTCTAGCTTTTTTCCCCATACTACCTCTCATTAAATGTAATAATGAATGCAGCATCACCTGAAACTTCTCCCTAAGCCAAAAGTGAAATGTTAGAGGTCATATAGGTCATCATTAGATGACTCCTTTGTTCATATTTCTGTTTTAAAAGAACTTCTATTCCCCTCTCCTGAAATAAGCCAACTAAAGATAACAATGTAATCCAAAACTGACCGACGGGACCTGATGGGAGTACAATGTGGGATTCTGTGAAAGATTTTCTCCTCTGGTAAAGAGGCACACATAAAATGAAAGCTCTGCCCCTCCTTTCTTGTTTTTGCATGTTGTCATGTAAGATTATAATTGGAGATGGTGCGGCCATCTTGCCGCTCTGAAGGATAAGGCATGGGAAACCTAGAGACGCTAACCCAGATCTCTGCCTTATCAGCCAACTGGGAAACACTCTGTCTTTGGATTTCTGCTCTTGGGAGATGTATAAATAAACCTTTTATTTATTTTGTGTATTCTGTTAACAGCAGCTGAGACACGGCTCATTATAGTCTATAAGAGAAATTGCACATTTTTTTTATGAATGAGATATTTAAAAAATCTAAATGAGGTGATTGATTTGTCATGCATGTTTTCTAGGTGTGAAACTCACTGGTAACAAAAAAAAAGGACTTAAGAACTTTCTATTGTAATGCTAATCAATCATTTGATTAGCTGAATCATTCTATTTGGCATATTTACTTGTGCTTATATTTTGACTAGACATGCCAAAATAACTAAACTTGCTTTTGTCATCTGACTTGCTCTCCGCCTGAATTTTCTAAGAATTATTTCCATGTATATATATTTGAAACAATCTTGTAAGAAAACTCATAAAACGTCCCTTTTTCAAGTGCCTCTAATTTGCACCTGTTGCTTTTATTACAGTCACTGAAGTCAGTAAGGACTACTAAACAGCTAGTACGTTCATACTTCCCATCATCGCCCATATCCGATAACTTCCCATATATCCAATTACATTCTTATATAGTCAGTAACTTAGGAACAGAGTCACCTAGTGAAATGTGAATTGAAGAAATACACCATGATGTCTGAGATCATGTGCAGAAATATTTAAGGTATAGATAGTATTTCCCACTAAGATAAAGAGGAATATGTCAAGCCAAGCTAAAATGGATGGTGAAAATGTAATTAAGCTCTGTATGCCTCTATAAAAGAAAGCTATAATTTATTTAAACGGATTATTTTATTCATAACTAGAAAGTATCTACTACTTGACCACTGCCTTCACTGTGTTTAAAAACAAAAAAAGAGGCGCCTGGGAGGCTCAGCCAGTTGAGCGGCCGACTTTGGCTCAGGTCATGATCTCACGGTCTGTGAGTTCGAGCCCCGTGTCAGGCTCTGTGCTGGAGCCTGGAGCCTGCTTCAGATTCTGTATCTCCCTCTCTCTGTGCCCTTCCCTTGTTCACGCTCTGTCTCTATGTCTCTCAAAAAAAAAAAAAAAAAGTTAAAAAATTTATAAATACAAAAAAAGAGGACGGCACTACAGATGTGAGAATTAGCAGGTCTCCGTGCATAACTCTGAACATCAGTGGAAAGTAGACTACTTTTCTCTCTGGTGAGACAGGAATTAATTTATTCAATATTCTGTACACCTCATCTAGACAGGTACTACAACACACATTGGGATTACATTTGTGCATAAAATAAAAGAAGTCTCTGCTTGCAAACACTTAATATCTAGTCAGGGATCCACATTAAATTATTTCATATTAATTGTGAGTGTTAACGGTTTACAGGATGCTGTAGGCATGTGCACAGTAAAAGGGAATAGCAAGACTTCCTTAAGGAATGAAATTGGCCGGGTTTTCCAAAGATTCTTAACACAGTTCCTCAAACCCTCCCTTTTCCCTTGCTCTAATTCCATGATTATCAAGCCATCTGGGAGTGAATATGGTTTTCCTGGATTTCGATACCAAGGATGATGTCTTGAATGAAAGAATTGTATTCCAATCCCTAGAAAGGAATTACCACCTCCTCTCCTCTATTTTAAGTGGTATATAAATTTTATTACTTGGTAAGCTTGAGCAAAGGAGTAAGAGTCTGATCACTTCTGAGGACCATGATACAATTATGTTTTTGCATTTACCAAAATGACGATAATGTCATTGGTGTATACCAATAATTACACACTTAAAATACTGCCTGCTGGGAGGACTTCTAGAAAGACCAAAGAGCCATGAGTGGCAGAGACAACCAGACGGACAATATGAACGAGCGTGCTGAGCTACTCAGGGAAAGAATTGCTTGCCACATCCCCTTTCTCTCTACCATTCATCAATCGACTTTTGTTCCTTCTCTTTCTCTTCTTCTGTCTCTCTGTCTCTGTCACCCTTTCTGCCACCTGTATTTGTTTTTACAGAATATTCTAAGCCAATCAATTATTTAAGCATCAGTTAGAAGAAAACAGTGTTAATATAGTTCAACAGATACTTAAAAAGTACTTACTTAGTTTCAGGAAAGTTAATTAAATGCAATAGTTTCACTAAACTTAAAGTAAACACAGCTCTTGTTTTTCTGTTCTGCCTTGTGGATAGCTCTTTATAACTAAACTGATTGCTAACATTGTACATTTAAGAACTACAGGAAGGACTTCACATTATTAAACTGAGTAACTCTGTTTAATGACATTTGCTTACATATTAAAACGTGAATGATATCTGAAGTCAGTACACAAAGCAGTTTCTAATACAAGATAAGGAGTTCAACATGAGAAAAAAGATATTATACAAATTTTTTTGTAAAACACATTTACTTTCCATCATTGAAAGGCCGATTAAATCTTCTCTATTACTATCCTCAGTATTACAGACTAATTTCAAGTTAAGAATTCTGTTCATTAGAACATACTATACCTTGCTGCATTTTCATGTTTCTCTCTACCAATTTTTAGGTGCTCTGTTTTGTAAAACTTGCAAAAATAATGGAAAAAAAATTCCACCTCTCTAGCTCCTTCACACATTATTGTCCTTACCTTTATTTTGAAAAGATTGCCACAGTTTCACTACTTTAAAAAATACTTCTAATAAAACTTGTTTCTATCCTTTGAAAATTGGTTAAGTGTTTCTTATCTTTTGTGTTTCTTCACACACAATTCTGCAACAAGAGGCACAACTTTGCATTTTGAAAATGTCGTTCACCTTAAAACTCTGCTCACAGTACCACTGAAAAATGGCACAATTCTCCTTTTTCCAATGTTACAGAGACGTGGTTTTACAAACACATTAATTGTTGTATATAAAAATGATAGGGATAGGAATCAGATACTAGAATTATACTGAAAATATTGGTATTTTCAATCAAATTGAAGAATTATACAGTCTAGCATGTGAGTCAGTAAATCCATTCTTATTTAGATTACATGTCTTGTCACTGATGCATATCTTAGGGGACCCAGACGACTCCCTGAAACATCATGATCTGTTTTTGTTGAGAGTAAATATGTTCTAATTTATATAAAATATTCTAGCTGACTTGTATATAAACTAATTGACAGAATGAGGCATTATAGTTTGGGGATTAATCATTGTGCTGTATATTTGAGTCCATGTTAGATAATTCTAAGACCGATGTGAAAGAAACATTTTCTTTTTCTCTCTAGTATCGTCTACTGTTTTATTTTAAAAATATTCCTCGTATTGTTTCCTTGTGTTTGAAATCAGGCTCATATAAACCTATAATAAATGAAGATGAAATCCAGTTGGAAATATTTTATAAAACTATTTTCAATTTATATTGCCATCGACAAATCACCATTTACTTTTTGCTATATTAAACTACTTAGGCACATTTTCCACTATTTCCAGAATTTAAATAGTCACCTGCATTCTTCAGTTGAGGCAGAACAAAATGATATCCTTGCCCATGAAAGTAGTACTACAGTCTGAACCCATATATAGTGTTGAAGTCATTACATCCTAGATATTATTGGATGTTTATAGTCACTCATTTAGGTTAATGAATTTAGAAATGTTTCCTAGTCTGAATAGATTATACAGATTAGAGAGAATATCTCATTTGTATCGATCAATATGAAAAGAAAATTTCTTGGAGGCACTCTTTAGTGAATGGTCAAATATTTATAAAATAATCATAAGATTATTCATAATTATATAGTAGGCTTTAGGGTCACTGAATCTTGCCAGAATTAATTATTATGGATTCATGAAATCACATATGGGAGTAGAAACTCTATTTCCCATTTGACTATTTCTCTAAATATTTAGAACCTAATCATTTGAGACAGATGAAAACAAAAAGTAACTTCTTTAGGAACATGAAAGAAAATACCAAAGAAATGTCTATTGGTTGTGTTCAGTCATTCATTCAATAAATATGTATTATTCTATTATTCAATAAATATGTATTATTGCTCATAGCCATTATTTACCTAAATGTGAGATTAGTTTGCATATGACCACTTAGAATTAAAAAACCACTCTCTCCATGTCTTCTTATTCAAAGAACAGAATACGTATAAAATAAAATCCTAAAACAAATATAACAAAATATAAACATTTTAATCAGCCAATTCCTGGACTTCAAAATTTAATTACAATAGTATTAATAACTAAATGGTATATTATTTAATGTCCACGAATTCTTTCAGGTACTGTATGTAAGCCCCCATACTTTTCCCTTCCAGAGGTCAATCTCCTTCTCCACCCCCTTTTGTGGGGGGGTCACTAGCCTTAGGAAATTACTTTGACCAACTGAATGCAGCAGAAGGGACAATGTGTAAGTTCCAGGGTCTAGGCCTCAAGGGGTTTATAAATGTCACTTTCCCCCTCTTAGAACTCTGTGCCACGGACTCCATGCTGAGAAGAAGCCCAGGATGGAAAATGATGTGAAGATGAAGATCTAATACATGAGTTGAAGCCCGCTCATCTGCTGGTTTCTTGAAGCTGAAGAGCTGCCTATCCAACCCACAGAAATATGAGAAATAATAAACTGCTCTTGTTCTAAGTCACTAAGTTTAGCGTGCTGCTAAGCAGAAATGGAGAAAAGACACAGAAACATATTACATATCTCATAATATGCTAAGCACGACATATACAAAAGTCAGTACAACTTTCCATAGCTCTACCTCTTGTCGTTGCTATATGGTATAGTGGGAAATACAGGAATTCCTGAAAACACAAATACTGTGAAATTGCTGTAGTAATATGAGAAAGAAGGAAAAGCAAAGATATTTCATGAGAGGTTATAATTAGTGGGAGGGAAGCACATTTCTGGCACAGGTGATTTTAAGCACAAAGGCCCTGTGGTAGAAAGCAGACACCTAGAACTTCTTGAAAGAGGGCCAAAGATCCTAGAAGAGATACAAAGTTATCTCACTGTGAGACTGTACTAGCATGGTAGGGAGAGATATTTGCTGTACAGCTTCTGTGTCTTATGAAGAATACTGTTAGTAGCAGTGTGTATACAAAATTTATATTTCTGTAGTACGTGTATTTTCTTTAGATGCGATTACTGGCTGTATAAACATTTAGGAAATGGCAGCAAAGCACATTACAAAAAGATCCCCAAAGCAATATTTAAATTTTATTCCTCAAAATCCTTGTATATTCAAACATTCAGAATTGAAACTCAGTAACCTAAATAAATGTAATAATGGAAATGAATGTGAGAAAAAAGAGTTCTAGTGACTGTGTTTGTATCTGTCTTTCAACTGAATATTAGATTTTTACTTTGAAGTAGAGGAATGTGATAGGGCAAATAAATATAATAACAACTAGGCAAATCAACAAGTTTCTATTAATTTTCTGGCTTTGTAACATGTGGTCATCAACATTATTGATTCAGTCGATAATAGAGAATACACATAATTCTGAAAGAGTGAAAAGATTTCTAAACTCTTATTGCTTTCACAAAATAAAAGTGTCATGTGAAAAAGTGACAATAATGTCCAATCAGATTAATCTAGTGAAACATTTCTGTTGGAAACAAAGTTTTGTTTTCCTCTCAGCACAAAAAAATATAAACTGCAATTAACAATCATAGAGTTCCCTTCCTTTGCCTACTAGACTCGCAATAATATTATTGCCCAAACACTGGCAAGTGACCAGGATGAGGAAGCATTTTGAGGGATGTAAGCAATAACCTTAAAGAAAGGCAAACAAAAAGAGAAAAGAATGAAAAGAAAAATTCTAAATTCTTTTTGTTACATTCAATCGTCACAATAGAGTAATTTTCTCTCATTGTCCATAAATCTATCACCTTGCTAATACTTCAGTAAAATCATTTCATTGTAGCACATCATATATATTAATAAGCTACTAGACTTTTCCTAATATTCTACTTTCCTTTCCACTTTAGATTTAACAATCATATAATAATCACTGTTCTGCTTGCAAATGAATCATATGCAATAGTAAGGAAATAGCTAAGAGAGAGATGCAGCCCATGAGAGATTTAATCAAAGGAAATGGCTGACTTTTTATTTCCAATAACCATCTGCACTCGTGGTAAATCAGGTGCTAATGAAGCTCAGGACCAGACTGCACGGGAGCATAAATCTCAAGAACCAAAAGTCGTGGAGCAACAGACTTCAGGAAAACAGAATTTTCTAAGGAAATGTACCAAGATTATCATACAGAAGGTCACCATCTGCAAATGTGTCACATAAATGAATATATTTGGTAGTCCTAATGCCACTTTATGACGCTGACTGTAAACATTAAATATATATCCTTCTTTTGAAACTTACCACTTTAAAACATTATGAACATTTATGGTTTCCTCCTAGACAGTCAACATCTTGAGGGTAGGGGCTCTACCTGTCACTTTCATTTTAATCTCTCTCATAGTGTCTGAGACTTAGAAGCACTGAATATTTGAAGAATAAATGGTGGGAATAAAACTATCAATCGTGGGCTCCCACTTTTAGAACAGAAAAGTAATGAAGACCTGTTTTTTTTTTTCCAGTGAATGCAGAAGCCAAATTTATATTTCTTGTCAGAAGTTTTGCCAGACAAGAGATTGGACTCAAGACTTCTGAGCATCAGTCAATATGACTATGTTTTCTAAGACTTTTGTCTCTGTCATTGCAATTCTCAGCTTCATGTCTCATTCAGTCATCACTGGAGTGATATTCAATATATGAATCAGGATAGAAAGTAAAGTGGCAAGGGCCAGCCCAGAACCACTAGTATAATTCAAATTCTGTGTCAAAGAAAAAGGATTCAAGTCTGAACATATGACAAAATATTGATCTTTTTCTGTATGCCAGGGTAAAACATGGACCATATCTATCCCCATGATTATTAATGATTGGATTTTTAACCATTTGCAAACAATACAAAAGCAAGGACCTGAAATCACAGGTAAAGATAAGGTATGAGATTTCTATTAACTCTTGAATCAACCTGAATTCCTCAATTGGCCCTAACTTATGCAGACATGCTAGTGAAGGGCAAAAAAGTTCTCTCCTTCATTTTTGCAAAAGTAAACCTGTAAAATATTAAAGCCTCTATACTGTAAAATACTAGCTTAGCGTCTATAGTAGACACTGTAGCCGATTAGTCTGTAATTAGCTTTATGAATTATATAAAGTAAATAGAGCAGCCGATCTTAATTTTCAGTGGGTCATGATACTTTGAGAATTCAGTAAGAGTCATGAACCCTATTTCCTAAAATATACACATGACGCATATGTAAAGCACCATGCCTAAAATTTCAGAAGGTTTACAGTCTCCGTGAAATCTACTGATGGAGCCTAGAACTATATAAATCTAGGTTAAAAGTCTTAACTAGAGTGGTATTTGCAAACTCGAGGATTAACAAGAATCCTCCATGTGGTATGTGTCATAAATGACAGATCTGGAATGCAAACTATTTTTATTTCTTTTCACAGTTATTTGCTACCAGCATGTATCATGTGAGATCACAAATGCAATTTCAACTTGTGTTTTCCTATATCTCTCTGAAATCCATGTGAAATAAAATAACTGTTTCCACTTAAAATTGAAAAGGAACCTGTTACCATACAACAGATATGATACATTGAAAACAAAATATATAGAGCTATAGTCATATACTTACTTTGCTATCCTAACAAGAATTCATAAAATTGGAAGTGATCACATTTACGAGTGGGTTTTAACCCTCAGGCCATACTTTTGCCTCTGTCAAGTTTACACTGCTGTATCCCAGATATGTTAGCATACGACTAACTGAAATCTAATTTGCTCTTGGGAATAAGAGCATTTGGATATATTTTCATGTTTACTGTTTCTTTTTCTCTCATTTCTCTGCATATATGGCAAACGATTGACTAAGCTTTGTTTCATAATACAAAGTATTTTACCTTAAGTCAAATCCTAGTCTGTTCTCGACTTCACAAAAATTCAAACTGAAAAGGGATTTTATGTTGTAATTAGGCATATTTTAAAATAACAAGTTGGAACTAAAGACAGATTCAAAAGCTAAATATTAAAGTTAAACTTTAAGTTTTCTTCAACCATTTCCTCTAGAAAGGAATATACATTTATAATTATATCGCATATTGTGTTAAAAAAGAACAGAAATACTTTAAAAACAAAATGTGAAAGAAGATACAATCAGCAATGTAGCCTGTAATTACACAGGGACAATTAGACAATGTAAGTACATTGTAACATGTTCTAAGAAGCAGTAGATGAGTCAGAGAAACACAAATCAAAGCTGTGCAGTCCTGAGTATCTGCATCCTTGTGACTAGGGTTTCACTTGTTTTGGGATATCTTTACCATGATGAGAGACGTGTATAAGAGGAGGGTTTACAGATAATAACGGTTTCTTAGAGTACTTTTTAGAGCAGTTAGCAGGTATCAAATCATGTTTATATGCATTTACCTATCACCTCACATATTGTGTTAGGTACTCATATACCTCCATGGAAAACATACGAATGGTGGATATTTTTGGTCCTGGATATTATTCAGTCATAAAAAAGAAGGGCATTTGCCATTTGCTGAGCGAAATCAGAGAAAGACATATGTGGCATTTTAGAAACAAATGAACAAAGACAAAATAAAAAAAAAGAGAGAGAGAGACAAACCAAGAAATAGACTCTTAACTATAGAAAACAAACTGATGGTCACCAGAGGGGAGGTGGGGGTGGGGGCCGGAGTGAGGGGGTGAAATACGTGATGGGGATTAAGGAGTACACTTGTGAGGAGCACTGAGTGATGTATGGAATGGTTGAAAAACTATATTATACAACTGAAACTAATATTACACTATGTTAACTATAATGGAATTTAAATTAAAAATAAAAGAAAAAAGAAAAAAAAAGTATGACTCTAAGATAATTCATTCAAGTATATCCTTGGAATCTGCCCATTTAGTTTTGTCCATATCTATTTTTACTGCATTAGTCCACATCATTATCATCACTTGCCTTGATTATGGAATCACCACCACAATTTGACAAATATTTTTACTTTATTCCTATAGGGAACCAGATAGGATCACACCTTGTGGCCCTCTTATGTCGGGATGGGGCCATGTGGCTACTTCTGACTGATGAGATGTTAAGAAATATGGTGTGAGTTATTTTAGGACTGGAACATTTAATTGACAAAGTGAGCTCCTCTGGAATTCTCTTCTTGTGTACTGAATGGCGAGGTTCAAGTGTGAGGCTGTACTACCAACTTGGAGTCTTTTTTTTTTTTTTTAATGTTTATTTATTTATTTTGAGAGAGAGAGAAGGGAAGAGTCAGAGACAGAGGGAGAGAGAGACCAAGCAGGCTTAGGACTGTCAGCACAAAGCCCAAACTTGTGCTCGAACTCACAAATCATGAGATTGTGACCTGAGCTGAAATTAAGAGTTGGATGCTTAACCAGCCAAGCCACCCAGGTGCCCCTCAACTTGGATTCTTGACTGACCAGAGAATTGAGCCTCCTTTACCCTTGTAAAGAACTTGAGAGGATAATATTTTGTGATTTTCAGTCACCCTTATTTTGGGATTGTTTATTATCTTGGCGTAACACTCCTATCATGTTCAAACACGCTCTAACATACCTTTTCAAAGACTGCTGCTCCACTCCCAAACTATTCTCCAAAGAGGATGCACGTTTTGTTCACTGTTTCAATTTGTGAAACAGTCACTGTTATATTGAATTAAACTGAAGCTATGTTCTCACGTACTAAATCATTTTTGAAATCTGTCTTTATTTTTATTCTATAGCTAGTTTTTTTCTCAAAACAAAGTTTCACTTCATTAATTCAAATGTTAGGTTCATCAAAACTCCTAACCCCAAGTTGAAATGTCTTTCCCACCCTGGCTAATGGCTGATGAAAGAAAGGTGATAGTAAGGAAGAGAGGGAAGTTCTTCCCTCCTGTCTCACCTAGGACTTCTCTCACGGCTCCATCTCACAAACCATGTTCTCTGTCTGACCCTTCTGATTCACAGCACCAGGTAGGATGACAGGGAAGGAGGGTGAGATAGTTCTTGATTTGTATCATGGTGGCAAACTTCCACTCGTACTTTCTACTTTTGTCATATTTTTAACATGGACTGTGCTCTTGAGCCCTTGCTTTCATTTTTCTTTAGGAGAGTCCTCCCTGTACTGCCCGCCCCCCTTCCCTCCACCACCGAAAATATTTCTGCCACAATCCTTGACATGGTCAGGTTCTTTGACACTCCTCATTCTGACCTCCTCCACATCCTCTGGGTGGCTGCCAATCTACTTTCCATCTCCTTCTCCTGAGGCGACTTTGTTTGTTTAAGGATCTAACGCAATCCCGAAGCAGCTCATGGTCTTCCCTCTTCTTCCTGCAGAGCTCACAGAGCCAGCTGTCAGGCTCCATGTTTGCCTGATGAACCCAGAGACCACACAGGGCAGTCTTCTGCTCTGCTATCAATAGCCACTTGAGTCAGCTTCCCTCCCTTTACCTCACTCACAATGTGCTCCAGGGCAGTGGACACATACACAATGTGCTCCAGGGCACTGACTCACACACAATGTGCTCCAGGGCAGTGGACACATACAAAGATCTCTAAGAGAATTTTGGAAACCTCCTCTCCCAGTTTTGGTTTAGGTGGGGTTCGCAGGGCCTGACTTCACTGGGAGGGCTGAAGAGAACCTGATAGCCTATCTCCCTCCTGAGAAATCCTCTTCAAACATCTTCCAACCTAAACCCATTGGCTCTTCTGTACCATTGGCATGGTGGAGTGCTCTAACGGTCTTAAAACTGGTTTTGTAGTACCACCTCTCTTTGGAATGTGCCTCAACTGAAACTCCCATTTTAATAATCTGTTCCAAAGAAAAAGCAAGGTTTAGCACCTCCACCTGTCCCCCAGGCTCTCACCCATATCCTTACTAAAGTTCTCCAGTAACTTTATTAGAATTTAGGACACAATTGAATTAAGCCTATGAAGTCCATGTGACCTACAGACTACCTGTTTTAACAACCCTCTGATAATAACACCTAGTCTCAGAGGCCTTCTTTGATTCTTACATGAAAGCACATTCTTTCCACAGAACAAGGTTTCTTAGTCTCAGGACTACTACTATTTACCTGTCAGATACTTCTCTGTTGTGAAGGGCTGTCCTGTGAACTGCGGGATGCTTAGCAGCATGTCAGCCCTCTACATACTACATCTGCCATTTGTACTTGTGCCTTGTGACAAGAATGTTTCCACGGGTGCCTGGGTGACTCAGTTGGTTAAGCATCTGACTCTTGGTTTTGGCTCAGGTCATGATGTCACAGTTTGTGATTTCGAGTCCCACATGGGGCTCTCTGTTTTCAGCAAGGAGCCTGGTTGGGATTCTCTCTCTCTACCCCTCTCTGTCTACCCCTCTCCTCCTTTCTCTCTGTCTCTCTCTCAAAAAAAAAATAATAAACTTAAAAAAAAAGTTTCCAGACATTGCCAAATATCCTATGGAGATGGCAAACCATCCACTTAATGACTTAGAAACCTCACATGATACTCCCTCTCCCTACAAGTTCCTCTTTCTCATTCTTCACTTAGAAAATTTTCTCTTAGATAGGCAGTTTGCTGAATCCAAAGCCTTCACTGATGTTTCCTCTGAGAGTGGAATAGAGGAAAATAATTGGGTAATAAAAGATAATATTTATTGAACATATACTATGGGCCTTTCTTAAATTAAAGGTTCACTCCTCACAATGGATTTGCCACTGGAGTTACCTTTGTTTTACAAAAGACAAAACTGAGACACAGAGAGAATAAATTAATAGTTCAAGGTCAGATATCAGCTTCATTGTTGACTGTGCTTTGCTCAGGCCAGGCACAAGCCTGTCTTCAGGCTTCACATTTACTATTCTCTCTGCCTGGAATTTTCTTCTCCCAAATACCCACATGCCTTTCAGGTCTCTATTCAAATGCCTCCTTCTCAGAGAGAACTTCTTGACTACTCTATTTAAAATGCAAACCCTGTCCCATCCTGGCATTCCCTGCCATGTTTTCTTCCACAGAACTTCCTACCTTACAAAATACTAATGTTTTAGTTGTCGATTATGTCTCTCCCAAAAGATTAAAAATTCCTCCAAGACAATGATCATGGTTCACGGTGATATCCTCAATGCCTACCACATGCTTCAAATTTGGTTAAGTTCTCCAAAATTTTTGTTGAATAAAGTGAATACATTTCCATCCTCAACACGGGGCTCTTCGTATTTGAGTCAAACCAGGATAGCACAATGACCTGGGTTGAACTGTTGGCTCAAATTTGTTGCAAGTACAATTTCATTCCAGTTTTTTTACAAATAAGGACGCCAGCAATGGAAATGTCATACAGATATTCCAGGACACAGGAGCAGAGAAGTGGCTGTCTCATGCCTCTGGAGTTTCTTCTCAGAGAGCAAAGCCCAGAGGCAGAAACCAGGTGAACGCCCAGCCTGCTCTCGCAGGAAGCTGCCAGCGTGAGGTGAGCTCAAGCAGGTACAGAACATCCAAGACAGTTGTGGCAAGTCAGAGGTAGCTTGAGAGGATTCTTCCTGAGGCTCAAAGTAACCTGCTATGACAACCCACCACAGTAACCTTTTATATTTCTCAAAACTCTCTTTAATTTCATAACTAACCTAATTCATCATGCAATATTTTAAATATATTTTCTATCCTTCTTGTCACAGAGACCGTGAAAACAGATGCTTACCCTTATCACAAAAATAACCTTAAATCGATGAAGATTTTACCAGCCCCCTCCCCACCTGAAATTAACGAAGTTACTAACTATGCAATTTTTCATTTTAAATTAAATCATAGGAATACTTTTCCTCTCTCCCTAAACCCATTAGAAGTCTGGTATTTTATAGCAGAGATGACATTGAATGATTCACAAATTAATGAAACCACTGTTACAGTGCTCTAAACTTTAGGGAAGAGAATTATAAAAGCCTTATAAAATCATGACTGTGCCCCACCCCTACCCTTTCAGCAGCACGTGCGATGCTTATTTAAATATTACACCTAAGTAAAGCCATTTTACAAACACTTTTGCACTAATTTTCTAAGGTGATTAAGAAATACCTAGATATTTCCATATAGGCAGATGTGCGAAGTTGATCAAAAGTTCAGATTGTAATCATTCCTTGAAGCAGAAGTAGTCTTTCTATAAAGGCCCAAACCTGGAAATTTTGCAGATAGTGTGAGAGTTTGGGGCCCCCCCTTGTCCCCAAAGCCATGAGGAAAATTTCTGGGAGACCCCATAAAGCTGCATGTGACCTTTGAAACTTCAGGCAATATTTAGAAAGTGGAAGTACAAGACTGTCTCTGTGTTTTGTGATGTTACAGAACCCAAGTTATAGGATATGGGGTTCAGAATCATGAGAACCTCTAAATTTGAGACACTTTTGTGTCACAATATTCTGAGTTCTGTCTCAAAGGATTTTATCCTTTGACCCACTGTTCAGAATTGTTTCCTGATTAGGCCGTATCAAAGCTAAAGGGACAAAAATAGGGCTGTGCAGCCAGCCAGCCAAATGTACCTTTTATAAATCTATCTCTTAGCTTGTAGAGAACTCTAACAATGGTTTCATTAATTTAGCAATCATTCAATGTCATATCTATTATAATGTACTAAGCTCTTAAGAGAAAGAAAAAAGAAAATTATTTTATTCTCATGATTTAATTTAAAATGAAAAATGAAAAATTGCATTGATGGTAGTCTTGTTAAACTTTCTTGATTTGCTTTATGATTTAAAGTACAGACTTACTTTTCTTGAGGCCCATGCTTTTATCTTCTATTTTAAAACTCCTCGGTGAACATTCTTATCTTTCTAGGACAGGTATGAAAACACTTAAGTGATTTTAATAAAACTGGTAATATGTACTTAAAACTTGGTAACAAATGCAGTCCCAAAAGATATTCATACTAAAACGGTGTATATCAAAAAAATATCTGCCTAGCCGGGACCCCAAGTTATCTGTAGTAACACTGAAGATCTGTGTTCTCCACCAATAATAATGCACCTTACCTTGTCTGGGTGGTCTCCTGATCCCTGGGGCCCTCCCGGGACTCCCTACTAAATCAGGTTCCCAGCTCCCAGGTGAGTTTTGCTCCCCTTGGCTGTATGTAAAAGTGTTCACAGCCAGGCCTTGGAATTTTCCCTGTGAAATGCCTTCAGAGACAGTACAGTCCTGTTCCTTCCCCAGAGTGCTTTTTTGGGGATGGTCTAACATGTTTGTCTTTCTAATTCACAAGAGGTTTTCCTACAATGGGAAATTCTTGGATCTGCCAGGCTACTAAGTATCCCCCCTATGATTCTGCAGTGAAGCTGAAGTACATCAGAATCACTCAGTCAGGCACTCCTGGGAAGGTTTAGACTTTACCGAGACTGGCCTGGCAAAAACTGTGTAAGTTGTGGGGCTGCAGGAGAAAGATTTTTACTGAAAGCAGTAAATAATGAACAACAAATGAATTTAATTTTGGCTCATGAGGCCTCACTAATTTTGAAGCTGACTTTATGAACACTGATTCTCTTTGGAGATTCAGTCATTTCTCGGGGAAGAGAAGACGGCATTCTAATCCATCTGCCTATATAAACAGAGTCAGAAATATATTAATGTTAATTTCTTGGTTTTGAATGTTCACTTCTTAGTTTGGTAAATGTATCATGACTATGTAAGATGTTAAGGGGAAACTAGATAAAAGGTCCATGGAAATTCTCTATACCATATTTGAAACATTTCTGTAAATTTAAAAGTACTCCAAAATAAAAACTCTATTTAAAAAGTTCATAGTAGAGGAAATCTCCAGTAATTCAAAAAGTCAAATATACCCTAGGGAATGATGCAATCAGTCTTTATAAAGGATGGAAAATGCTAGAAACACTGATTTTTTTCATAGAAAACTAACATCAAATGCCTCAACCAATCTGCTTCTGTATAAAACACGCACAGATTAAGGGAAATGTACACAGTAAGATAAATACTGAAAACTTAAAAACTCAAAGGGACCATAAAGATCCCTTATTTTAAACAAACTTCATACATGAAAGCATTTACAATCTACTTATTTTCTTTACACATCCTTTTACTAGGTGATTATGCAAATAGAATTAAGAAGGGAAAAATCAAAATCTACATTTTTGCTCTTGTCCATTATAAATATTCACACATTTCTGTGAAATACAAAAGTAGTTGTTACCAAAACTAATCTGGAAGGATAGGAGGAAATTTTCATTAAAAATAAAGTAAGGCATAAAGAGACTAGGGGAAATGTCACCTGAAGAAAATATTAAAAAAAATTCTTAGATTTTACCAAAATCCTTTTTCAAAAATACTGTAGACAATTATGTCACGTATACATTTTAAGACTTCTTTCCCATTACACTACATTTCTTCATTTTCTGAATTTGTTATTTATAAATCTAATTTATTTCTCTGACTACATTTTCTTGTCTCATTATGCTGAATTAGTGTTTGTTTTGAACCCTTCTTTCAATAAGATCTCCCATTTCATCTGTAAGTCCTTAACCATGTATGAAATCATTTTTTTTTTTTGAACCAACTTTCCAGTCCACACACCACAGAAATTGTAAAATGAAATCCTTCGTTAGGTGCCTCGACGAAATTCTATTTTTCCCTGGTTTCTGATTTTAGTCAGTGGTTGAGAAACTTTCAGCAGAAGAGGAAAGAGAGTGGCAGGAGTCCTGATTGATGCCAAATGTTGATGAGTTCAGTTGGCTTTAAGCAGTTGTTTCTAATACAATAATTCCTCCTTTAATCTGTGCCCAGAGCCTGGGAAGTCCTATTTTCTGATGGCAGAATATTCTGGCATGTATCTTATGTCCAAGGTTGGCCAAAAGGCAGCTGTTATGTACAAGAGATATGTGCAGACTGTGCTGTAGATAAAAGTGAAGCTCCTCAAAGTGCAAGATGGAGCGGGGGGTGGAAAAAGAAGAGAAAAGGTCATTGTGGAGAGCCGAGGCCAGGGGTTCATTCCCTCTGTGCTGTCACCGCCAAGTAAGGAACTCCAAAGAGTTGGAAACTGGCCTTCTCGGTTGTTACACAAAAGTAATGGATAGAGCCTATTTTATTTAACATCAATAAGCAAGCTGGTTAGACTGATTTAAACCTTTAAATATTTAGATACACAGTGTGTGGATCGCCATTTGTACTTTTGCTTCAGGTTCTGAAAACCTTAGGTGCAGCCTTGAGGATAATAATTCTAGTGACTAAGATTTATGCAGTGGTTTCTATATGGAAAACACTATGTAAAAAGCTTTGCATGCACAATTTAATTCATTTAACAACTCTTTTTTAAAGTAGGAACAATTCATGTTGCACATTCTAGAGATGAGAAAATGGGAATTAGAGTGATCCCACTATGAGATTCTCCTTTCAGTCACACAGAGTTTACAGGAATGCTTCTCTCTTTGACATTCAGGAAGTGGGCATCCATTCAATTCCTTCCTGTTTTTAGCCATATCCTAATCACAAACTTTTTCCTAAATTATACTGGTCTTAGAGGAAAGGTGATGGTATTTGCCAGTTTCAGTTTCCATCTCTTCTTAAAGCGGAATAGCATCCAAAACTCAGCAACCCATGTCTTCGGTTACTGATTTTGCAAACACTTTGTAATAATACAACATTTTCATTTTATCAGTGCGATTTCTTTTTGGATCTTGAGGAGTATATTTCACACATGTTCAAATTCAGTTCTTCCCCATCTTATTTTTACAAGACAATTTATTCTCAGGACTCAAGCAGTTTTCATCTCAGATTTCACCTCTGATAGGCCATTAGCAGCTGCTTGGATGGTTCTGCCAAGAAGGACCATGGGCTCTATGTGGATGCAGCAGGATTGAGGAACTTACATATGGAGAGCAAGAGTATATCTTCTATAAATTTCTTATCCACAATTAACAGAATTATTATGCACAGATATACAAAAGGTAGCCTTTTTGTCCATCAAACTGTTACTCAATAAGGCATATGCAAAATACAGAGGAAAATACCGATTTATTCACTCATATATGCTTTCCTTTTGTATTTCTCATTATCCACTCCCAATGATATATTTAGTTCTTGCATGTACACGCACTCATGCACACACATATACACACATCATGAAGTTTGTAAGAATTAAGCATAGTTGACCTTATAGAAGGACAAGGTTTGCTCCTGCTCACAAGAGTTATTCCTATACATCCTCCTGTATAGGCATGGCCAGTGAGGAAAACCTACTGAGTGAGAATCAAAGGCCAGAATAGTAACTCTTTGGACATGAAGCATTTAGAGTACTCAATAGATAACTTTCAAAAGAGGAGTGTTTACAATATGAAGTGCAATAAGGCTTAGAGTTTTTATTGCCGCAGGGCATTCTCTGTAGCTACAGATCAAAAGTAAATAACAGAAGGTGCCTGGGGGTTAAAATGAGGACTTGACTGAGACAACACTGGTCCTGGAATGGCCGGTGGTAGTGAGTCTCAGTGAGTCCAAGTGGGCAGCAGCACCAGAGCCCAGTAGGCAGTGACAGCAGAAGAGTGAGCAAAAGCCAAGAGGGGATCCTTTAGGAAACTGAAATAATGAAAAATATGACAACACTATGATCAAACAAAAAAAAATTAAAAAATGTCATTCTTCTCCTGATTGTCGACTTGGTAATATTTTGATAGTTCTGAGCAAAAACAACTTCCTTCTCCTTTTGTTCTGGAATGTAGAACAGCAGAATGAAGAGGAAGATCTGTGGTAAAAACACAATCCAATGGAAACATTTTTTTTTCCAGTAACAGTTCTTATTTATAATGGATCATCTTGGGGCACCTGAGTGACTTAGTCCATTAAGCACCTGACTCTTGATTTCAGTTCAGGTCACGAGCTCACGGTTCGTGAGTTTGAGCCCTGTTTCGGGCTCTGCGCTGATGGCGTGGAGCCTGCTTGGGGTTCTCTCTCTCTCTCTCTCTCTCTCTCTCTCTCTCTCCCCCCCCCTTTTCTCTCTGCCTCTCCTCTGTGCATGCTCTCTCTCTCTCTCTCAGAATAAAACTGAATAAACTTACAAAAATGATTGATAATTGCTCATCTCACTCTCAGGAAAGAACATCTGAGGAGAACACGGGGTCCCCAAGTACCATTCTAGGCCTCTTCATCTCTTTTCTTTTGGAACTGATGCCTTGATATTTTGTCTGAGGTATTGCAGTTCCTGAGACAATGCTTAAGTCCTCATTAAGGACTTCATTTGATCATCAAATGGGTATTAGAGTCACTTTGAAACATAACTAATCTATCAATTATGATATTTTATATACTTCATAACATTAAACCCAAAATCACATTAGCTTAAAGAAGATGGGAATTTATTCATTTTCCATTTAGGCAGCATCAAGTGGTATACAGTTCTATGTGTTGGCTTCTTGATGTCATCAGGGACCCAAATTCTTATCTTTTGCTCTGTCATCCTCAGTGTGTGGTTTCTAAGCTTGTGATCCAAAATGGCCCATTCCTTCAGTCCTCATATATTAATGTGCCAGGCCGGCAGAATGAAGGAGCAAGGAGGCTCCTTCTTGAATGAACATTTTTTTAAAGCATTTTTCCTGGATGTCCTATACAACGTATTTGCAGGTTTCTCATAGGACACAGGCTCTGTTAGTCACACAGCCACATGAAATTTCAGAAGAGGCTGGGAAGTAAAGTCTTTCAGCTGAATGCACCATCACCTAAATTAAACCCAAGGTTCTAATTCTAAGGATGAAGGGGAGCATATATATTGAGTGGTATCGTTTAACATAGCCTTTTATGTATAAAAGGACATGTTAATTGGCATTCATACTGATGTTTTAATAAAGCTTGTAGTTTGTGTATAAGAACCAAGACTGACTCCACTTTGTGGCTGTCTTTGGTCATCATCAATCACAGACTGAAAGGCTTTTAAAGATGAGGTATGCACTGCCCTGCATTTCTGTGAAATCCCACTTAGTCATTTCCATGTTAATTTCAGACACAAGATAACAAAATGTTAACAAACTTGTGAGGATAGGCAAAGCTGATTCATTAATTTATGTAAACAAACTCTTAGATAAAAAGCAATGCCAATTTTGAAAATTAGCATGGTTTAATGATTAACTAAATGTATATCAAATATAAAAATCATATTTTCTTAGAAAACATCTTTGCTTATTCTAGCTCGAAAATTAACAAATTATACTTAAGGCAAGGGTTGGCAAATACAGGTTGCTGACCAAATTTGGCTTGCCATGTTTTTGTGTAAATAAAGGTTTATTAAACACATCACTCTTAAATGTTTACATATTGTTCAGTGGCTGCTTTCACCATTTAATGGCAGATTTGAGTAGCTATGTCAGACAGTCTTGCCACAAAGCCTAAAATATTTACTATCATCTAGATTCATATTGAACAAGTTTGCTTATCTTTAGCATAGAGTATAACAATAAATACAAGGCATATTACTTTTCCATCATATTTGAAAGGGCCCACAGAACTTTCTTGAAAAAATATTATAGCTATATTTTTAAATTACATAGCAAATAAATCAGTTTTTACCTTGACTCTGACTTCTTCCTAGAGAATGGCAAATACCTTCCTCTTATAAACTAAACATTTATTTTCATGGTTCTCAAATGGAGAGATTTTTCTTGCCAGGGGACATTTGGCAATATTTCGGGTCATTTTACCTTGTGATAACCAGGGCAAGAAGGAAGGTAAGCAGTTGCCACTGGCATCTAATAGGCAGAGGCCAGGAGCACTGCTAACCATCCTACAAAGCACAGCCGCCCACCATAAAGAACTATCTGGCTCAACATGTCAACTGCGCCAACACTGAGAAACCATGTGGCAAGTGAGAACTCCCCAGGATCGAGCAGGTGGTTGCCAAAAACCAACCATGTTCTTTGAAAGAAAAGTATCTTACAGTATTCTATCTCAGAGGTGCTATCTTCGCCATACTGCCTCATCTTCTTTCCCTAAATAAAAACACCATTTTTATGTGCCCTTAACAACTCAAAGTTTTCCAACAACCATGTTAAATGTACTGACACCGTCTTTCACACATGGCTGTCTCAGCTAGCTACTGAGCTCAGTTCTGAAAGAGAAAAGGGCTCCGTGGACAAATGACGTGAGGAAAAGATCCCTACAATATCACCATCTTGGAGCTTCACTGCGAACAAGGATATGAAAGGTCTGGTGGTGAGGAAATTTGTGAACTGTGGGCTTATTGATCCTAGGGAGGCAGCCAGTGACAAAGTTCTAGGGTAAATGCATTAGGTCAGTAGAGCAAAGGTCCTGCCAAAACTTTCCAATCAGGATTCCCTAGATGACTCATTCGAATATGGTGATTAGTGGGAAAGATACCTAAATGAGTAAGTTGGAAGAGTAGTAGGTTAGACAGAGTTTAATGAGTTTATTTATGACAAGGGTTTTTAACCACTTTCTTTGAGAAGACAGACCCATTTGATAGCCAAAGATCCCTTCTCAGAATAAAGTTATTAAATACATAAAACAAAATGTAAGGGTTTAAAGGAAATTAACAGTAAGGAAGTACAATTATCAAAATGTAAAAATAAATATGTAGCATATTAGTGCAAGCATTTATTAATATATTAACTAATAAGAT
The DNA here is from genome assembly GCA_030068075.1 of Paguma larvata. Classification (NCBI taxonomy): domain Eukaryota; kingdom Metazoa; phylum Chordata; class Mammalia; order Carnivora; family Viverridae; genus Paguma; species Paguma larvata. The sequence goes on from CM057834.1 coordinate 43,757,419, forward strand.
CTAGCAGTAGGTACAATAACTATCATAATTTTGAAATAGTAATGAGTAAAAACAGTATTTCATAATAGTTACAATAACTGTAATGTCATATGAAAACATGTGACTTTTACTGGGGACAGAGTCTGAGGTCACTGCTATTATTACTAGAGGTTGTCTTCATTCAAATTGAAGGAAATAATGCCAGTGAAAGGTTAGTAAAACCTAAGATATAAAACATCACACAGGGTTTAAAAATGTTATGTTGATTGTGAATTTCTGACAGTGAGGGTTGTGGGACTTAGGTGAACTTGCTTGAATTTGGGAACTATTAAATTATTTTGGAAAGAGAGTTTCATATGGCATGTGGGAAACTCTGCGCTGATCTAGTGCTTTGGGCCTGGAAGCTTCTAATATCATGATGTAGTATTGCATTTATAATCATTGTTTTAAGCTAGCATTTTCAAATCCAGTTTGGTTTCATGATAACAGCTGTTGTTTTCTTTACTGATGTATTTCACTTTCAGAAATGATTTTTTTTTTCCTTTGAACTTCATACTTGTTCCTAGCAAGTACCTCCACTTAAATTCCAAGGATGAAAGGAAAAATAAGTTGTCTCACATCTATGCTTAGGGAATCTAGGTTGATTGTGAACTTTTGCCCTAACACGTGACTCAGCCTCAGGTATAATTGCCTTCTCATTTAGTATCTTCACTTATCAAAAAAGATCTCTGGTGATGAGGTATTTTTGATACAAGAATCATGATACAACCATGTGCCAGTTGCTGAAATAGTTGCACAGATTTTAGTGAAAAGCAAGAGATAAGTGAAAAAGAAAGTGTAAATTGCCAGCCCATAAATTACTGTTGCCCTCACTCTATAGTAATGACAGCAAAGCTGTAGCTAACTGTCCCCCTGGTGAACTCCAGCAAACACCGACTTTCAAGCTTATCAGCACATACATGTACAGCGCCTCTCCCTGGAGGGCTGACCTCTTCTAAGAGATCAAACATTTTGATGGGGGACAGAAAGGACCAAGAGGGGTTGGAGGGGGCGGAAAAGAAATACTAACCTAATATATACATTTATTATATTTAAAATGTCTATCTAATAGGAACCTTCTATCTACAATTTCTCTAAGTGTTGCTTGCCATTTTAATGACAACAAACAGGCATCACAGAAAACAAGGAGCTAAATTCTATACTGTGCAGGCAAAACACATGGGAGACACATGTAAACAACTCTGAACTAATGATTGATCACCATTCCTATTACATTTTTATATTTTTGTCTTCTCAAAAATCACATGAAACAGGTGCTCTACTATTATTCCCATTTTACAGGTTAGTATTGTCAATTGGAGAAGTGTGCTTTTAAAGCTTCATTGCTAGGAAATGGTGGTACCATGACTTTAAGGAAGAGTCTATGACGGATTATGTACAATACTCCTGAAACAGCGTTAAGTAAAACTATATGCAGTTTTTCCATTTTTCCTTTGTTTAACATTAAGCAAAAATATATAAATACCTAAGAAAAAATAAGAGAGAGAATGAGAGAGATAAAGACTGAAAGAAAAAATACTAAAAAGGTAACAGGGCTTACTGCAGACTGAAGGGAATATGGGTGCTCTTTTCACTATTTAAATTTCTATGTATTATCTAAATTTTCTATAATATTCAACTATACTTTTATTTTCAGGAAAAATATTATGTAATAGAGATGACTGTCTATCTTGGAAAAGTGTAAGAATAGGTAGGTTAATGAAGACAAAGTCCCAAAGTGATTTTTACTGATGATAGGATTTTTAAAATTCTTTCTTCTTTAGATTGGAGAAGACAAAGAACATTGAGAACATTCCCAAATAGCACCCTTTCACAAAACTTACAAGATGGCGGACACAGGGATGGCACCACAAAGGAGCAGAGATGAAATCAGAAGCTCTCCGAACTCCCTTCCCTCCTCTCTCTTGCCAACATGGAATAGGCAGCTTTTATATAGAATTTCAAGTGCTGTCCTATACTCTTTTGTTAACTCATTCTAAACATGAAGGCAAACACTCTTGGAAAGATCATTTAAAACACTAACTGCCCTTTCTTCAAAGCCTCTTCACATCTCTCCAGCAGGAACGGTAAATCACAAATCATTTTCTGTTGTTATTGTTCAAGCATATCTTTCCATATTATCACTGATTTAAGAGTTGATGTCTTTTTGAAAGCCAGACTAACATGGTAGCATTTGGGATGAGCCTTCTTTTGTGTGTCTGCTTCATTCCTTTGTTGGAGTTCCACATTTTCTGTGTGTGGGATTGAGGAATCGTGGAAAATTGCCACTTGTGTGATAAATTACTGTTTTCACCCATCAAACATCGAAAATGCTCCATACGAGCCTTGCACACCATTATGTTGTCCCATCTAGGACCCTTTGAAAGTCAGCAGGGTGCATCTGGCTGAAATTCAGTCAGGCGATTAAATTTATTCAAGCCTGGTGAACTTGAGAGCTTTCAAAAGGAGAGGCGCTGAAGGGATGAGATTATAGTCCTGACAGGGCTCTGGAAAGGTGTCTGACATCTGACTGCTCATACGGAGGCATGATACCTGTTCCCATTGATTTGCAACAAAGTCTTTCTCAATAAGTATTTCCACTTAACATTTCCTCTCAGGGAACCCGTGCAGTTGAAGATATTTACGAGTTGCTTTCAGCTTAAAAATAAATCACCTCTAATTCCTCTAAGCGAAATCAATCAAAAACCTGTAAAAAATGGACTGGTTGTTTGGTCGATTCTGGCAGAAAAGTAAACAGCACTTCAGCGTTTCTCCGCCATTAAGGCCTAAATGGCCTAGAAAGTAAATCAATATTTCTAGTCAGCCTTCTGGCTATTGTTTAGCCAGTAGATATAGATTTGCTCTGGCTTACTGCACTCCTTTGGGACTAACCTATAATCCTCTGAGAGGAATAATAAGTTCGTTATCTAGTTCAGCTCTCTGTTGTACATTTAAATGGACCACATCCATCAGCGGCCCTTGTTAAAGTTAGAAGAAAGGGGATCCCATTCGAGCCCCTTTAGAGTGAAACACTTCCAACATGCTGAGGTGACATTGTAACTCAAAGTTGCACTGATTGGCAAATAACCTAAAAATCCTAAGTGGGGATGCAGGCAGTAATTTCAGTGGGAAGAGGCGTGTATATCACTGGTGTTTCAAGACAGTGAATACTACGTACATATATCTGAGCAAACTATGGTACATTCACAAAGCTATAGAATCTTTTACTCTGCCTACTAATCCTTCTTTACAATTTCTGTTTAAATAATGTTGTGATTCCAAACAGCAAAAGCCAGTGAGAACTTCCTTCTTTTCTGACGTGGCCAACCAAAAAGTCTCCTGTACCCAATGTCAGCCAATGAAAGTCACTCATGGTCTCATGAATTTCACATTAATAATCTGTTGTAATAACTTGATGATAAAGTTATTGGCAATTTTGAAAGAGAATCTTAGGGAAAAAAGATAATTCCTTATAAGAATTAATTTTTACTTGTTTTTTCAAGTTTCTTCTTTCAATGCCACCCACGTTTCCTGGATTTCCTGGCTTAATATGAGAATGTTATCATGAAGGAATGATTTGCCTTTGAACTACTTTACACACCTAATCCTTATGTCACTTTACCAATCTCTTGATAAGAGCCACAAAGAAGATAAATTCTAAACAAGCAAGACTTTCAAATAAAGATATTTATAGCTCATAAGACATTTCTTCAACAAAACAACCAATACCACAATAACAAAACAGGAGAAATATGGGGCTATTTTTCATGCATCCAAGAATCACAGATTTCTCTCACTATGACTTGATCTAATTTCATTCAATGATCTTCACAATTTTATTTAAATAAAATTATTATAAGAGAATGGAGGGGGGAAATAAAATTATTTAAGTACAATATCATAACAGAATTTACAAGATGCAATATGTTCCAAAATATATTCATTTAGGAAAGGAAGAGCATTAGTGAACTAGTATTCAGATTAAGTAAAATGACTTAATTTATGGAGAGATTTTTGCTGTTTCCTTCTTTACAGATTCACCTCTTCAATCCAGGGGAAGTGTGTTTCAGCTTCAAGTAAATTAGATCTTAAATTAGAGAAAATATTTAATTCTTTGGAAATTTATTTTTGGAAAATATTAAATTCAGAAAAATCAACATGAAACCAGTATATATTCAGTTTGACACACTTATTACCTACTTGCTAGTTATTAAAAATAATAGAGATATTTTTGTGATGAAAAGAACAGCTTTTTGGGGCACCCGGGTGGCTCAGTCAGTTAAATGCCTGACTTTGGCTCAGGTCATGATTTCACCATTCCTAAGTTTGAGCCTCATGTTGGGCTCTGTGAGCCTCATGTTGGGCTCTGTGATGACAGCTCAGAGCCTAGAGCCTGCTTCAGATCCTGTGTCTACCTCTTTCTCTCCACCCGCTCCACTGCTCACATTCTGTCTGTCTCGAAAATACAGTAAAAATTTTTTTAAGAATAGTTTTAGGAACAATATTATATTAATTCACTTTTAAGAAATCAGTTAAGGTGTGCCTGGTGGCTCAGTCAGTTAAGCGTCTGACTTCAGCTCAGGTCATGATCTCAGAGTCTGTGAGTTCAAGCCCCACATCAGGCTCTGTGCTGACAGCTCAGAGCCTGGAGCCTGCTTCGGATTCTGTATCTCCCTCTCTCTCTGCCCTTCCCCTGCTCATACTCTGCCTCTATGTCTCTCAAAACTAAATAAACGTTAAAAAAAGAATTCAGTTAAAATTATTTTTTTTATGGAATTGTATAGCTTTATCTATTTTGTTTTTTGCTTTATTTTGGATAAGTCTATACTGAGAGTCCATGTCATATCTTAGCACTTGCAAACGAAGCCAACTATCTCTGCAACCTTTCATGTTCTCCAATCCTATCCCAACCTGGGTGAAGTTATGAGGACAGAAGGTAACTTGCAAGAAAAAGCGGAGGGGCTATCGTGTGTCTTTCATATAAAATATATTAACACTTGAAATTCACAGATCTTTAATTCTTCAGCAATGTACACATGTCAAAGATAAAGTATTACAAAATGCTAAGCATATTCTCATTGCATCATTGGACTGGAAATATATAATACTGAAAAAATAAATGAGAATTAGGCAAATACCTGAATTTGTTTAGAAAACTAACTTTCATATTTTTATTATGTTTGAACATTCCCCCATTTAAAGAACCTTTACTAAAATTGTTTTAAAAATGCATACAAGAGAGGAGCGAGGCAACATGGCGGAGGAGTAGGGGGCTCCAGTATTTCGCTTGCCCTTTAAAGGGGGACGACTGAAACCATTGTCTCTCTCTCAACTCCAAAAATCGGGGGGAAAAGGTGCTAGAGCTGACAAGAAACTAAGGTGAAAACAGACACGGCCCAACTGAACTTTTTCCTTTCCAGGGCAACTTCAAGAAACAACCCATAACACATCCAGCCAAAATGACGAGACGGAAGAATTCTCCTCAAAAGAGTCTACAAGAAGCAGTGACAGCTCAAGAATTAATGAAAAGAGATATAAGCAACATAACAGAACTTGAATATAGAATGTTAATCATAAAACTAATTGCTGGCCTTGAAAAAAGCTTAGATGAATGCAAGGGGTCCCACGAGGCAAAGTTCAAAGACCTTAAAAAACGGTCAGGAAGAATTAAAGAAGACATTGGAAGAAATACAGGGGAAACTGGAAGCAGCCACAGCACGGATTGAAGAGGTAGAGGAAAGAGTTAGTGCATTAGAAGACAAAATCATTGAAAAAGAGGAAGCAGATAAAAAGAGAGAGAAGCTGATCCAGGAACAGGAAAGGAGAATTCGAGAGCTAAGCGATGCAGTCAAAAGAAACAATATCCGTATCATAGGAGTTCCAGAGGAAGAAGAGAGAGAGAAAGGAGTCGAAGGGGTTCTGGAACAAATCATTGCTGAAAACTTCCTCAACATGAGAAAGGAAACGGGCATGGAAATCCAAGAGGCACAGAGAACTCCCCTCAGACGTAACTTGAATAGACCTTCTGCACGGCACATCATAGTGAAGCTGGCAAAATACAAAGATAGGGAGAGAATCCTGAAAGCAGCTAGGGACAAAAGAACCCTAACATACAAAGGGAGACCTATAAGGGTAGTAGCAGACTTATCTACGGAAACTTGGCAAGCCAGAAAGGAATGGCAGGATATCTTCAATGTGATGAGCAAGAAGGACATGCAACCAAGAATTCTGTATCCGGCTAGCCTGTCATTCAGAATAGAAGGAGAGATCAAGGTTTTTCCCAACAAACAAAAACTGAAAGAATTTATCACAAATAAGCCAGCACTGCAAGAGATCCTGAGGGGCATTCTATGAAAACAAGGAGGCAAAGAATACAAACTACCAGACACAGCCTTACAAACATGAAACTTACAGATAATACAGTGACTGTAAGCCCATATTTTTCAATATTAACACTGAATGTAAATGGACTAAATGTGCCAATCAAAAGACACAGGATAACAGAATGGATTAAAAAACAAGACCCATCTATTTGCTGTCTTCAAGAAACTCATCTTAAACCTGAAGACACCTTCAGATTGAAAGTGAGGGGATGGAGAACTACCTACCATGCTACTGGAAGTCAGAAGAAAGCCGGAGTAGCCACACTTATATCAGACAAATTAGACTTTAAAATGAACGATGTAATAAGAGATGAGGAAGGACATTATATAATAGTCTCAGGGACCATCCAGCAGGAAGAGCTAACAATTGTAAATATCTACGCACCGAATTCAGGGGCACCCAAATTTGTAAAACAACTAATTACAAACATTAGCAACCTCATCGATAAAAATGTCCTAATAGTAGGGGATCTCAACACTCCACTCTCAGCATTGGATAGATCAACAAAACAGAAAATCTCCGCAGAAACAATAGCCCTGAATGACACATTAGGGCCTCACAGATATCTTTAGGGTCCTTCATCCAGAAGCAAAGGAATTTACGTTCTTCTCATCTGCACACGGTACATTTTCCAAGATAGACCACATTCTGGGGCACAGGGAAGCTCTGAATAAATATAAAAGAATTGAGATCATACCGTGTACAGTGTCAGACCACAATGCTTTGAAACTTGAAATCAACCACAGGAGAAAGCCTGGAAAATATCCAAGAACATGGCGGCTAAGAAATAACCTACTAAAAGATGACTGGGTCAACCAAGCCATCAGAGAAGAAATTAAAAAATACATGGAAACAAATGAAAATGAAAATACAACAATCCAAACGCTCTGGGATGCAGCAAAGGCAGTCCTGAGAGGGAAATATATTGCAATCCAGGCCCATCTCAAGAAACAAGAAAAATCAATAACACAAATTCTAACAGCGCGCCTAAAGGAACTAGAAGCAGAACAAATAAAACAACCCAAGCCCAGCAGAAAGAGAGAAATAACAAAGATCAGAGCTCAAATTAACCATATGGAGACAGAAAAGGTAGTGGAACAGATCAATGAAACCAAAAGCTGGTTCTTTGAAAAAATAAACAAAATAGACAAACCTCTAGCCAGGCTTCTCAAAAAGAAAAGAGAGAGAACTCAAATAAATAAAATCGTGAATGAAAAGGGAGAAATTACAACCAATCCCTCAGAGATACAAGCAATCATCAGAGAATACTATGAAAAATTATATGCCACCAAACTTGGCAATCTGGAAGAAATGGACTGCTTCCTAAATAGCCACACGCTACCAAAACTCAAACGGGAAGAAATAGAAAATTTGAACAGACCCATAACTAGTGAAGAAATAGAATCCGTTATTAAAAACCTCCCAGCAAATAAAAGCCCTGGACCAGATGGCTTTCCTGCGGAATTTTACCAGACATTTAAAACAGAGTTAATTCCTATCCTCCTCAAGCTGTTCCAAAAAATTGAAACGGAAGGAAAACTCCCGGACTCATTCTATGAAGCCAGCATCACTTTGATTCCCAAACCAGATAGAGACCCAGCAAAGAAAGAAAATTACAGGCCAATATCCCTGATGAATATGGATGCAAAAATTCTCAACAAGATACTAGCAAATCGAATCCAACAGCATATAAAGAGAATTATCCACCATGATCAAGTAGGATTCATCCCTGGGTTGCAGGGCTGGTTCAATATTCGCAAATCAATCAACGTGATACATCACATCAACAAAAGAAAAGATAAGAACCATATGATCCTGTCAATAGATGCAGAAAAAGCATTTGACAAAATACAGCATCCTTTCTTAATAAAAACTCTCGAGAAAGTCGGGATAGAAGGAACATGCTTAAACATCATAAAAGCCATATATGAAAAGCCCACAGCTAATATCATCCTCAATGGGGAAAAATTGAAAGCCTTCCCCCTGAGATCAGGAACACGACAGGGGTGTCCACTCTCGCCACTGCTATTTAACATAGTGCTGGAAGTCTTAGCATCAGCAATCAGACAACAAAACAAAATAAAAGGCATCAAGATTGGCAAGGAGGAAGTCAAACTTTCACTTTTTGCAGATGACATGATACTTTACATGGAAAACCCGACAGAATCCACCAAAAGCCTACTAGAACTGATTCATGATTTCAGCAAAGTTGCAGGATACAAAATCAATGTACAGAAATCGGTGGCATTTCTATACACCAACAATGAAGCAGCAGAAAGAGAAATAAAGAAGCTAATCCCTTTCACAATTGCACCAAAAACCATAAAATACTTAGGAATAAACCTAACCAAAGATGTGAAAGACCTCTACACTGAAAACTATAAAAAACTTATGAAGGAAATTGAGGAAGACACAAGGAAATGGAAAAACATCCCATGCTCATGGATTGGAAGAATAAATATCGTCAAAATGACAATACTACCCAAAGCAATCTACACATTCAATGCAATCCCAATCAAAATTGCACCAGCATTCTTCTCAAAGCTAGAGCAAACAATCCTAAAATTTGTATGGAACCACAAAAGACCTCGAATAGCCAAAATAATACTGAAGAATAAAACCAAGGCAGGAGGCATCACAATCCCAGACTTTAACCTCTACTACAAAGCGGTGGTCATCAAGACTGTATGGTATTGGCACAAAAACAGACACATAGACCAATGGAATAGAATAGAAAACTCAGAAATGGACCCGCAAGTATATGGCCAACTAATCTTTGACAAAGCGGGAAAATGTATCCAATGGAAAAAAGACAGCCTTTTTAACAAATGGTGCTGGGAGAATTGGACAGCAACATGCAAAAGAATGAAACTAGACCACTTTCTTACACCACTCACAAAAATAAATTCTAAATGGATAAAAGATCTGAATGTGAGACAGGAAACCGTCAAAATCCTAGAGGAGAAAACAGGAAAAAGCCTCTTTGACCTAAGATGCACAAATTTCTTACTCGACACGTCTCCAAAGGCAAGAGAATTAAAAGCAAAGATGAACTATTGGGACCTCATCAAGATAAAAAGCTTCTGCATGGCAAAAGAAATAACCAACAAAACGAATAGGCAACCAACGGAATGGGAAAAGATCATCGCAAATGACATATCGGATAAAGGACTAATATCTAAAATTTATAAAGAACTTACCAAACTCCAAACCCGAAAAACAAACAACCCAGTGAAGAAATGGGCGGAAGATATGAATAGACACTTCTCCAAAGGGGACATTCAGATGGCCAACAGACACATGAAACGATGCTCAATGTCACTCATCATCAGGGAAATACAAATCAAAACTACACTGAGATACCACCTCACACCAGTCAGAGTGGCTAAAATGGACAAATCAGGAAACTATAGATGCTGGCGAGGATGTGGAGAAGTAGGCACCCTCCTACACTGTTGGTGGGAATGCAAACTGGTGCAGCCACTCTGGAAAACGGTGTGGAGGTTCCTCAAAAAAATGAAAATAGAGCTACCCTATGACCCAGCAATAGCCCTGCTAGGAATCTACCCAAGAGACACAGGAATGCTGATGCATAGGAGCACGTGTACCCCAATGTTCATAGCAGCACTTTCGACAATAGCCAAATCATGGAAAGAGACCAAGTGCCCATCAACTGACGAATGGATAAAGAAGTTATGGTACTTATATACAATGGACTACTACGTGGCAATGAGAAAAAATGAAATCTGGCCATGTGTAGCAACATGGATGGAACTGGAGGGTATTATGTTAAGTGAAATAAGTCAGTCAGAAAAAGACAGATACCATATGTTTCCACGAATAGGTGGACTTTGTGAAACTAAGCAAAAACCAGGGGGAGGGGAAGAGGGGAAAGAAAAAAAAGACACAGAGAGGGAGGGAGATAAAACATAAGAGACTCTCAAAGACTAAGAAAAAACTGAGGGTAAGGGGGATGAGGGAGGGGGGAGAGGGGGTGATGGGCATTAAAAAGGGCACATGTTGGGATGAACACTGGGTGTTATATGTAAACCAATTTGAAAATAAACTATTATAACAAAAAAAAATGTATACAAGAGCAATTAACTCATAATATATTTATAATATAAATTCATGTGGCTCCCAAAAGAATATGGCATGAATAGTCTGACAGCACCAGAGGATCTAACCAATTTTTGTCTGTGAAGAAACTTTATCTATACTTCTGACAGTGACTTACTGGGAAATAATTAATGTATAGAAATTTGCTGTTTTTTATTTGCTTCATTTTTATTCTGATGTTTGAAAACATAGTTATATCAATACGTTAAATGTGCCAGTCAAAACTCTTTAAGATTGTAGGTTTATAGTCTTTATCTGGAAACTCACTACTGGAAACTGCTTAAAAAAAAAAAAAAGAGAGAGAAAAAAATAAGAGAGCAAGAGTCTAGTTTACTTTGCTTTTCAGTACTATCATGATGTAATTACCTGTCTATGAAATATATGCATTAAATATTTCTGGACCTTCAAAATTTTCAGTGAGTAGAAACAGCAGGTATTGAACATATGATTGGTGAATAAATGTATAACTAAATTAAGTAAGTGAATGCATATGAATATTAATTATCACTGTTATTTTGTTTCTGCAGCATAAGCTTAGACCATTTATCAGTGGATCCCTCAGACCTCATTAGGGCATCCGGGCACTGTCAGAGTGAGTTCACTGCATGACACAGATTTCATGCTGCTACCTGTACTCAGAAAGTAAAGAGCAGTTGAAAATGAGTGAGTTTGGTCAAATGCCATTGGAAAATCCAAATTCCATTGGAAAAAGGGAGTTCTGAACCACAATTACAACAAAGAAACAAGAATTCAAGGATATTTGATTAGTCACATTTAATTGACTAGACAATCTTTATTCTATACTTTGGGGGTATAGGTATGCTTTGGAATACAGATATAGAGTTAGATATTGTAGATAACTTGAGGTAAGAATTTCCCTAATATTTTCCCACACATGAGGATAAAGCCTCTATAAAAATCTCTATACCTCAGGTCAAAAGTGTTTTAGGAAAGGACTTGGCAAATTCGGCCTATATGCTGAAACAGGTCTGTTTCTCTACAGCGTTTACATTTGCAATTGATTGGATGACAAAGACCAACTTTGAACCCTAATCAAGCAAAATGTTATTGTCCTTAATCAAAAAAATCTGTTCCTCCCATTAGTTAACATTATTACCAAAGAAGCATTCAGTTAATATTTTAGTTTAATGTTATCAATAAAAAGTACGGACTTTTTTTTTTCCTGTTCTGTTTTAATCTATATAATACTTTTAATTTTACATCTTGGCCTGCAAATACTATTCACTTTTTGACCTTTACAGAAAAAGTCTGTCAACCCCGGTTGCAGGGTTTTGCGCTGCTCCCTAAAGATCAGAAAACACTTACATTGCTAATTTAGCTGATACGACATCTTTGGGCCTCTCTCTTTCTTTCCCTCACCATTTTTTTACTTATCTTGCTCCTATACCACTTGCTATGGAGCAGTCAAGGGTAACTAATTATGACTAAGTTTTACAATTTGTAATGAATCACTTGTTTCTAAATCAGGACAACACATTCCCTGTGTACTATTTTGTTCCAGAAACACTGTAAGCAAACTCTCTGAACTGATTTATTTAACACCATCTCAGGGCCACATGAGTAGCAACAATGTGTCTGATGACACAGGCAAAAAGAGAAAGGAGACTACAGACACAGCCTTATGCTGAAATAAAAAAAGAAAAAAAAAGTAAGCATTTATAAATTCAGTTCTTTTTATCTTAAACAGCAAAAAATTAACCTTTTTTTAATTTAATTCATACTAGTATCTAAAATTGGTGATGGAAAAGAAGATCAATTAGGTCATTTAGTTCCTTTCCTAGGTTCCAATTTTTTTCAGTCAGCATAATAACTTTGGCCTGTCCAAATTTAAGTGACTGAAGAGATGGGTCTCCACAACTTAACGCGGGCGATATTTCTAAATCAAATTCATCTGTACCGAAGCATCGTTAAAGACTTTGCTATTAGAATTATACTAAATTGTTCTCTGCTTAATTGCATCTCATTTGTCCTTTATTCCCTTGGCTACCCAAAGCAAACTTTTTTTTCCTCACACTAGATTTATTTTGGATCAGTACTCCACATGTATTACTGATTAAGAAGCTATAGCTAATGGTTTCTGGTTATTGAATGCATTGTTTTTAAATGTCTGTGTTCTTTTGCTCAAACTAGTGTGGAAAGGACACTTTTTTATATTGAAAATAACTATGTTTCATAGGAACATTATTTAAATTCAGCAAGGATCCCAGTGGCTTACACACAACCCTTTCTAGCTTCGTTTTTCAACACATCAAGCCACGAACACTCATATTGTCTGCTATTCTATGTACTATTATATGTGCGCTTTCTTCCTGCTATCCATTTCCCCATCAATGCTCACATTTTGATTTTCTAAAACCTCAATCACATTAAGCTTTTCTTTTTTTCTGCAATAAAGCATAGCTCCCCTGCCCCTCATTGATTAAGACTAACTCAAGAAATTCTAAGGATGCTAGGTTCAACGGCAGATTGTTCTCTCTTCCTGCCCAATTGATGGATATCCTGTAATACAATCTTGAATCCAAAAATGAGCTGATTAAAGAAGTATTAAGAAAATCCATATATATGACTAAGTCAATCCATCAGTGTTGTGCTCAGTAGGGTCAACTTTTTCTGTATGTAGAAAATACCACTGCCAGGAGATAGTAATGAACTACAACCTCTGAGAGTGTTCCAACAGGAACTAACGACAAGGAAACATTTGCTATTAGAGCAAAGAGACTCCTAATCAACATATTATCGATTCTTCATTTTTGTCAAGGTCATTTTGTGCTTTAAAAAATGATTCTACAGCATGGCTTTAATAGGAAAAGTGGACTAATTTGATTTAAAGAGTAAATGCTATTAATTATGAAAGACAGTCAATAAAAAGCTTGTTCTTCCAAACATAAAGGCAAATCTTACACAGCCTTTGATTTATGGTAATGAATACAACGATGAAATATTTTCACCAGTATCACTCACTCATGTCCCACTTTTTGCTCTTCTTCTTGCTCACACAGTAGAAACATCTAATCTTTGTAATTCAAAATAAATTTTGGTTACTTTTATTACTATGTTTTTATTTTCAATAATCAGTTATTCAGTAGTTTTAATATTTTTGCAATAAATATAAGAAAAAGAATCCCGCTTTATCATTAAAGATCTAGAAAAAAATGTTAAAGTAGCTTATTATAAACTCCTGACATCTAAACTTATCATATATATAGTGATAAGATTTTAAGCAGTCTAGCATTCTAAAATCCAGATAAGTACAGAGTTTAGAGAACAATATGGTCAAATAATATCTTATCACACACACCTTACAATACATATAATTATGTGCAAATGCCAAATATGCAATATTTTAGATTCTTGAACCTATTAAGGTCATTCTAGTATCAATTAATTTATCATTCACATTATTTTACCCCAAGGAAACCAATATATAAATTATTTAACTAGTATTAAAATAAACTCAGTGAATTTAAGATACGTAAAATCCTTGAACACCTAGGCCTAACTGATTCAGAATTACTGGCTTCTCCAAGAAGAATAAATATTTTTTTCCTTTGAAAATGACTTCACTGTAAGCAACACAAGCTACTCTATACATCACTTCGAGAACATAAAATTTATTTGTTATAAAATATGCATTTGAAAACCTGCCTTCAATATAAGTTTTCCTACTGTGAGTCATCAATATGTGAATTAAAGTTTGCTCTCCTAGACTGTAATTATGTGACCATGTTACCAGAGAATGGCAGAGAAGGCTAACCGTACTTATATATAATGAGACTATGTTCTTCTTTTTATGAAAGAGTAAGATTATTGGTTAGGAAACAATATATTTTAAATATGACTAACTGTAAGTAAATGCAAATTCCCAGATTCCAAATTGCTTGCAAAGTGTTACCTGAGAACTCCCAAACATTATTGTAAATTTTACTGAAGACTTATTTATTTGCAAAAAGCAATTAGTAGCCAAGTAGAAATGCAACAGTTTATCTTGTAGGAAAACAAAGGACACGTAAGTCTAGCTTTGTGTGGTGATTAAATGATCAAAACTTTACAAAGAACAAATATTTCAGGCCATGTATCTAAATCATTAGAAGATTGTATTTTCAAGAAAAGGAAAGTATGTTGGTTTACCATTAGTTATGGAATCACAGACATATTAGTCAAAACTTATATGCTGAGATTTAATACAAAGAAAATACTCAGACTCACATCAAAGCAGGATGAACCTCAACTTTATGTGGCCATAGACCAAAAAGCTGTTGTGATGGTGCACCTGGGTGGTTCAGTCAGTGAGTGTCTGCCTACTGGTTTTGGCTCAGGTCATGATCTCACCATTGTAAGATCAAGCCCTACATCGGGCTCACGCTGGACGTGGAGCCTGCTAAAGATTCTCTCTCTCTCCCTCTCCTTTGTCCCTCCCCGTTCACTCACGTATGAGTGTATCCTCTCTGTCTCTCTCTCATAAAAAAACAAAACAAAACAAAACTGTTAAGCGTTGTGAGCTTCTCTTTGTTCATGAGGCATCTTCAAATAGCATAATACATAACAGTACTGATGACAGGTAGGTCATTGTTGATAACATATTTAAGCAGAATCAGTATTTTATTTAAAAAATGCCACACACACTATGTTATACAGTGTTTCTGGGTGTATTGCATACTAGGGTGACAATGTGCTTCCATCCATACCCAGGCCTCCCACAGCTGAAGCTGCTGTGTTGTGCAAGTATCTTCTATGTTTATAGACTCATAAAACTCTAAAGACCAGGGCCAGAATGAAAACATAAAGGTTTTGACCAAATAGAAGCAGCAAAATATATTGCGTTATATCTGACTGATTCAGAGAGAAGAGAATTCCCAACCCTGAACTGGACTAAGGAATTGTCTACTTCTCATTCTTATTATGAAAAAATAAAAATGTTGTATGTAAATCCTGAAGGGAAATACTCTGAACAAGGTATTTTTCAAGTTTTCTGAGAAGAGTTTAGTGTTTTGTTTTCTTTTCTTTTTATGGATCTAGCCTAGGACGTGGAAATCTCAGTAAGGGTTGTAGGTTTCCTTGCAAGTTCACATAGGTAGACAGGACATGATTTAAATTCCTTGATGACAGAAGATTAACATTAGTACTTGGGCTATACTATAAGAAAAGCTGAAGTTACATATCTCAGTGTAATTGGTAAAGAACTGTTCATGCACCGAGCTGTAGATATTTTGCTACCTCTAGACTTTTTAACCCCCCTGGAGTTAGTGGGGGGATAGAGAAGTATCAGTGCTTATTTACATCTTTCTCCTTTTCTATAACCCAGTAACTGGAAGTATTATGAGCATATCTTCAGGTTTTATTGTGGTTAATTAGTTCTTTGCTTCTTATCGCCCCTTGAGGTAGTAATGATCATCTCTAACTTACGCTTTCTGCCAGGTTTGTAGTCCAGAACCACTGTGTCCGTCTACCGACAAAGCTGCTGTCCTACTATTCTTCCTCATTGTTCATTTTCTTCAGCATCACAATCTCATTCACTTCTCCCATCACTACAGTTGACCTGTATCATTGCCACCACGGTCCAATGGACCTTCCCTTGCTCTGTTCTCTCATTTCATTACACATTTATACTTTTGTTGGGTTGTCTATTGTTTAATGCTGCCTCTCTTATGCTCTTTAACTTCCATGTGAAAAAACTGACTTGTTATTATCAGCTACTCATAACATTTATTATTTGGTTGTTTCTTACATCAAGTGATATCTTTGGGATCTTCCATTTCTTTTAGATAAATGAGTGCCTAACAATTAGACATTGTTCAAAGATATTGGGAGCTTTTTTTTGTGTTTACATTTGTTCAAGATGAGTGAAAGTGGAAGAAGTCTGATTTTAGATACCCAAAATTTTACTGCAATCTCTGAACGCTTAACATCGATATAAATATTGGATTTACTTCAAAGAATGCTTTACATATTGGGGAAAATGTGACATAGGCACCAAAATGCTCACGTACTGCAACTATCTAAATATCTACTTTGATCTCATCTTCCTGAATGATTTTGATCAATGATAATGACCGGCTGAAAAGATTAAAGATGGTAAAAGTGAAAAAATGCCAAGTTTTATAGTACCCATTGTGAAACATTATGCTAAACCACATTTACCAATAAATAGTCTCTTATGTTTCCTATGAGCTGAGGCCTTGAAAATGTCCTTGTAAACAAAAAAAAATGAGTAATTAGGAAAACAGAAAGGAAACTTTATACAAAAAAATGAGTAATTAGGAAAACAGAAAGGAAACTTTATAATGAACATCGGTATGATTGGTATATCATGCTAAAAGCATAATTCATTCAAAAGACTGAGCAACTGGCAATCAATGCTTTAAACACAAATTCACATTATGACCTTAACATTTAACATAAAAAAAAAAGATGCAACTACTTTTATAAAAAGGAAAACTAACTGACATTTGTCAAAGTACAATCTGAGACTTAGTTTTTATTATCATTTTGTTATTCTCAAATGACCAAATCTACAGAAGTAAAGAATTTAGTAGTAATTTATTTCTGATGAGCTAGAATGAGGGGGTAGTCAGAATAGTAGTTAAAAAGATCACAGATATGGAAATAGAGTGAACAGTGGTTGACATTTATTATCTGGAGTCATGTAAGCTCTGATTCTAATCTCTGATTTCAGTCTATGACTGAAAAAAAATGAAGGGAGATTAAAAAATGAATGAAAGATGAAGCAAGATATTTGTCTACAGAAGGCCATGATTTTGAAAGCCATTTAAGGTATTAAGTTGGTTGTCAGTCATAGGACCAGTCCAACCCTAGGGGAAAAGATCTAAGGTCTACTTGAGTGAATCTTCGGCAAGCCACCTGATATGATAGATGCTTGCAAATCCTGCATATCTGGAAATTCTACTCACATTAACACCTGGTGGACATGGAGGAATGGTATGGTGAAATTAGTAAAAAATTTGGAATCAAGAGATATGAGTCCATGAGTATGCTCTGTAATGTACAAAACCTAAGAATCCAAATGAATATTTTAACTTCTTGAAACTTAATTTTCTCACTGGCAAAATGGGAGTACAATTATTATTATCACCACCATTCTTTAAAAAAATGTCGAGCTTTTAAGAATACATATAGAATATATCTGAAAGCATTTTGGTACAGAAAACAACATATTAGTATCTATTATTATAAATAAATAATTCTATATACACAATACACAATGATTCTGGATACGGATCTATTAAAAAAAAAAACAAAAACACACTCCACCTAAGAATTCAGTTCTCCAAGAATTATCAACAGCTCTATTTATTGCCAAAACCTAAATATTAATTAGATGGACATTAGTTAAAATTTAATTTAATTTATCTGACATTAGTTAAAATCAGAATAAATATATGTTATCATTAACACAGGATTATTCATAGTACCTTCGATTATGGAGAAAAAGAGATTTCTATCATAAAAACAAAGATGAACATTTAAAATCCATTCTGAACCACATTATAACCTTTAACTAGTTCTAGAGTCAAGCACTAAGGTTTGAGGAAAAAGGTGAGTTGATTACCATCTACAGTGATTGTCCTATATGGTTACTTCCATGAAAAAGTGACCTTTGATTTTGGCCTAAGAAAAAAGAAAACTTAAAGTTTATCATGCTTTAATTGAGACAGACTATGGGATGACATCCAAATTATGTGCTTCTAGAATGGCAAAGGAAATCTACTTCGACAGGGTGTTCTTTGAATAAGCCATTTCTCTTGAAGTTCTCAAAAAAGACAGAACAGGGAACAGACTATTCTGAGGCTTTTGAAAATAATAAAATGAAAAAAGAATTTAACAACCCTCAGACTGCCAGATTTTTTCCCTTTTGATAGAAGAGATACATAAAGATAATATTAATAAAAGTTTAAGATTATTATAGAAACCACCATGAATGTTGGCAAAAACAATAGAATTTCTTTTCCAAGTATTTGAAGGGAAGTTCTACATAAGTATTTAACAGACCCAAAAAACAAACATGCATTTGTATACTGAAGTGTGTGCAAAAATATTTTTCTAAAAATCCATTTTGAAGGACAACATAAATCTCTTCGGTTAAATTGGGAGTCTAGGGTAAAAACAGTCTTTATGGTGCCTTAGTAGCAGGACCATGATTTTACTTCCTCTCTACTCTCAGTAATGCCAAACGTAATGCATACTCAGTAAATAGTCAGAATAACCCGCAGATTTCCTTGCATTATGTTTAATAATTTGTGACTCTCAGAGAAGTTAAGCAGAGATTCCTCAGAAAAAATCACCCAAGGAATCCAATAAAAAATTTTGAGTATTTCAGGCCTCTTCTGCTGTTTCTGCACTGGGCAAATACAAGCATATACCCTGGCATTTGGACAAATACCGGTGCCTATGGAGAAAGTGCCATATTCTCTAGAGATCTGGCAAGAAACAGACTTCATCTTGCCAGTGTAGAAATAGCATTAGAGCAAGACTAATTGCTGGAAAGCCTGTTAAGAAAGATTTCTCATTCAAGATGATAAAAATAATCCCACTTTTGAGAGTACATTCAAACTTTTTTTTTTAATTTCCAGTATTTAATAGAGATCAAAACATTTCCATTTCTACAAGTGAATGCATTTTATGTAATACAGCTATTTCCTTTGATTTGAGTTCAAGTAGGGAAGCTAAAACGAAAAAAAAAAAATCTGTCTAGACGTACCATGTTTGTTCCTTGTATAAGATGAAATTTATTAAGCCTGCAGTGTCGCTTAAGGAAGTATTCATATGTTCCATAAATATCTTATTGAAAAGCAGTAATTCCAAGAGGGAGAGTCCTCTCGGATAGACACTTGAAAACACAGTAGAGTGTAAGCAGGTCAGAATGCAATGATGAGTCTAGAAATTTACAGCTAAGAGAGAGTTTCAGGGAACCATGTGCCAAGCTATCCTTGACTCCTTCCCAGTTCAATATGCTACCCTTCTTACTTACAAAATTAGCACCAAATATGCCTGCTGACAGCAGCAGCAGCCAGCACCTCTCATGACCTTAGTAACTTGATGGTGCCAATGACAACCTCTCTAATAAAATCCACTGCCTCTGATTATTTTAACTTTTGGTACTAACTTCTGACTTTTAAAAGGATGTTATTCCTTTGAGTTATAGTCATAATCAAAATGTCTTCCACTGTGTGGGGCCCAAATGCTATAGTCTTATCTAAATAAACTCCAAATTAAGCCAATTTCTTCACTCTCAACCTTTAATGGTAATGTGAACAAAGTTGTTGGATTTCCGGCATCTAGTTTCCTTAGCTACCATCCCATGAGTCCGAGAGAGCATATCTGTAATAGAAGAGAGCCAACATAACCGCAGTAAATAAAAGAGAAACATGTTATGATGTTAAGCCATGTGCACTGCTTGGCATTCATTCAGTTCACTGTAGCTGAAAAAATAACTGTGAGGCTCCATATCCCATTAACACAGTGTTAATTATTGTCATTGTCTCATCAGTGGTTTGTTTATGACAGCTCTGGCTGACAGGAATAGTGGGATGTTCTGTCAAGGCCATCACCTGATGAGATTTTTATTGGCAAAAGATCTTTCTTTCCTTTACTCAACTATGTTAGGGGAATCAGTGCTTCATTAACTCCAAACATAATCATTCACATTAGGCCAGTTTTTAAATGTTTCAAGTAACTGATATAATAGCTCCTTTCCAGCACTATTAGTTAACCAACTCAACTCACTCTCTAAAAAATGAGAGACTCTTCAATCTTTCTCAGCTAAAAGGATTCCACTCAATGGCAGTGAAAGGGAAATATTGCCTCACTGGGGGAGACTTTTGAAATACTGATAGGATTTTTAATTCCCTTATGTATGACACCTGTGAATCAGAGTGATTCCACAGGGGCAATAATTTATGGAAAGAAAAAAACACAATAATTTATACACACATGCACACACCACCGCATTTACATACAAGCACATACATACAAGCACATACACACAACTACAGACATCCTATTCAACTAATATGAATCCCTGCCCTCCCCATTTTTTAGGATGTGGGGGGAAAAAACACTTGAATCTCTCTCGGTGGGGGGTACTTCATATTCTTTGGCAGGGACTGATATTTACCACTCTTTTTTTAATTCCCTCTTTCTCTCTAGATATAAAGATTATATGAGAAAAGTACACCTGTTTAATTTTTTATAAGATTTCAGTGGTTTTTTTCATAAAAAAGAAGACAGTATTACTCATACCATTAAAATTGTTTTATCACAATTTACCTATTACTATAAGGTGAAAATACTCAAAAGGATGAATTACAGTTGCTTACATTTTCAAATTCACATAATAACTCTAATTTAATGATAAAGATGACACTCCCACCTACATCAATAATGGCTAGTTTTAATTCCAAGAATATATTTTCTTACTAACATTATGTTTTTTTTTTTCCCTTCATTGACTGCTAGGAGAATACTTTATGATATTGGGTATGGAATTCAATGTATAATTAAAGAACTATATGTTTTTCAAAAAAGAAGAGAAAATTAACTTTTAGAAAAACACAAAGTTGTATATGGGGAAAAGTTGTCATTGTATAATACATGGCTTATATGAGTAAGCTCACTTGGTCATGATCATGTATTCACTGAATACTGGTAGGACAGGGGGACAGGAAGTATGCATATGTGGTGGGTACATACGGTCATAGAGTAAAATCCTCAACTCCCCTAGTGAAAGTCAAGTCATAATGTACCAAAATGAAAAACTAAGAGGTGGAAGTATAAACAGTTACTTACAGATCTGGAGAGACATATCAAAGAATTAGCTGAAGTGGTAGAAATGACTGCCTCTGAAGAATATGAAAGGTACGGAAAACAGGAAACTGATCTTTTTCTAAACAAGCCCATTATTAACTCTTTAAGCTCTTTAAATTTCTATTTAAAAGTACATCACTTTGACAAGAATAAAACTTAAAAAAAGCACTATTTTTAATGATTATTTTTTTCTAAATTATGTCATTGAAGTCAAATTTCTGCGTTACTTAACCTGCAATTCCATCATGAGAATACGAAATTTATGACTATGACAGAGTGTATACAAGCAGTTACCAAGTCCTAGAGATTACTACCCATAGCACAGAGCTGGGTCATAAACAGGTACACTAAGTGTGATGGTTAATTTGTTGTGTCAATTTGGCTAGTCTTTGATGTCCAGTTGTTTGATCAAACATTAGTCTACATGTGGCTGTGAAGATTTTTTTTAGATGAGATTAACGTTTAAATCAGTATACTTTGAATAAAACAGATAACTCTCCAGAGTATGGGTGGGCCTCATCTAATCAGTGGAAGATCTTAAGTAAAGACAAAAGTCCCTGTAGAAGATGGAATGCTGCTCTGCAGATTGCTACATAGAAATTCAACCTCAGTTTCTAGCCTTTGGATTCACGACTGCACCACCAACTTTACCCAAAATTTACAGGCTACTAGCTTGCCCTGTGGATTTCGGTTGTGTCATACAGCAATTCAACTGCATAAGCCAGTTCCTTAAAATAAATCTCCCTCCCTCTCACTTCTTTCCTTCCTTCCTTTCTTTCTTCCTTTCTCTCTCCCTCCCTCCTTCTCTCTCTCTCTCTTTCTCTCTTTCTTTCTATATATATATGGGTTTGTGTATTTGTAATATAAATATGCATGTTAATATGCATTACAAAGTATATATTTTACATATACATGTGTGTGGGTGTGTGTGTATGTATACATCATATATAAACACCTAACCTATTGGTTCTGTTTCTTTGAAGAACCCTGACCAATACATTGTTTTCAGAAAAAATTACATACATTTACATACTCCTTTCATAAAGTGAATTCAGAATATCTTCTTTAAAGAACAAAATGCCATGTATTCCCGAGTAAGGTCTTTCATTGTGTCATAATTATTTTCTGCTCCTAGAGAGCAGTATGTTTCTGCCAAAAGACACCACCTCCTCCCTCCTCTAGCCTTATGCAAGCATGAAAGTAATTAATTCTCATGCTTAGTTGAGTTTGGTTTGGCTTTGGCACAGCATGCTTTCCCTAGCAAACCATAATTGATTCTGAATAATTGATCAGTGACGAACATTCAATTTTCTTTATCTTCTGTTCCTCTCATTCTCCTATGATATATGTTTTCATTGGGGAACCATTTTCCACTTGAAAAGAAGCCCCAAATGCAAGGCCTTTTAGTGATCAAATCAATTTATGCTGCTTTCTGCCAATTCACATGAACTCCAATGTGGCTCCTCTTGGAGAACTCTTAGGTAACACGAATTAGCATCCCATAGTATGCATTAGTTTTCAATAAGGAAATAGACTTCTCGTGAAAGACCTTGGAAACTATTTACATATAACTTCTTTGCCATTTATCTCGCCACCACACTGATGCTTTTTCAAGTATCCTTTGATAAGGATTGTTGTTGAAACCACTCAACCCTACATGAATCATGGACCCTTCAGAATAAAGATACCTAAAATCAGTCATACTCATCTGATCCTTGTAAAACTGCCCAGTGATTATGTTCTTTAGTTTTTTCTTAGGTTTTTTTTTTTCTTACCTAAAAGTAAAAATACATTACAGTACTGTCCCACTCACCTAATTATTCCAATTCCTAAGCTAGCAGAATGAAACCCCCTTATTTGTCATAGGTAAAAGATTTCTTTGAGGAAGGCAGTTTTCAGAAAGTTCACGTATTATATCCTATTGAAGAAAAGTGGGTGGCTTTTCAACCAAAGGCATGCTTAGTGAATTATGCGAAGCTGATTTAGAAACAATGAGTATCTAGTCTCTCACAATCAAATACGGAGTAGAACAAAAGTAAAAATACAGTAGGTCAGAAGTTGTCAGTGCTGACATGAGACGCATCAAGCATATCCTAAGTTATCTCCTTTTAATCGACTGTTTCTTTCAGGTGCAATGCCCTTCTTTCCTCCTTCAACTTCTGAAACAGAATGTCATCTGGGCCTTCTCTTTAGTGAATGCAAGGCTTGCTTTGCTATGTCATCCACATTTGCCAAACTGATGGAGCCAAATGTTAACAGAGAAAATCGACGAATGGATGTTCCTCCATTGTTCATTCACTCTAAGAGCAAATCAGTATGTATACTCAACGCTCACTCAGCTATAATTCTTCAAATCAAAATTTAATTCACTATTCAGTTCAATGCTGTTGTGTTAGATTAACATTTGCTGCGTAGTAACTATGTGCCAGAAACTGAGCCTGGTGATGAAAACAGAGCTGCAGCCTTCTCGGGTAACAACACTTCCCACTGCAGTGGGCTCTAATCACTTTTTCTACTATCGCATCCCAATTCTCACTCAACGCCATCCCTTCAGTCTTCTCCAGTACACCATTAGTGTCCTTTTCTCCTCTGCTCTTATCTTACCATCCCCTTCATCGATAAATCTATAACCCCATTGCTTTCCTTTTACTTTGCTGGATGTTTCTTCTCAGTTCCCTGTGTTCATTCCCCTTTCTCACTGCAGACATTAAATGCTGGTGTGACCCAACTTTCAGTCGAGTGCTCTGAGTCCACATTCCCTTCCTGGACAGTCTCTGGATAATCTCACTTGGCACTGAGGCTTAAAGCATCAGAGAGAAGTTGATATTCAAAGATTCATATCTAAAGCCCCAAACCCCAACAGGTTACTTGATATAACCATTCAGACCTCATATCTAATGTGTTTAGGCAGCAATTCTTAATCTTCACATTTTAAATCAACTCCACCTCCAGCTTTTCAAAATCAGTAATTGAACCCATTATTGCACATCTGCAAAGCTAAGACATTATATACGGAAAAAAAGGAAACAAAATCTCTTACGTGGCCTTGTCAATATCGTTATTTTAGAGGATTCTTCAAAAAAAAATCTGGCGAGTATTAATTAGGGAATCACAAGAACCTGTCTTTTAATACAGATTTCACCATTTATTAGCTTTTTAATAAGTTACTTAATCTTATGACTTCTGAAGTAACTCATGACAAGCTACTTAATCTCTATAAATGTCAGGGTCCTCACTTGTTAAACTGGATAATAATAGTAATTATGACATTGGCCTGCAGTAAGAATTAAACAAGATAGCCTCCCTCAAGTCCATAATCAGATTTTACTCATTGATTTGTTCATTGACTCATTCAAGAAATACACACTGTAAGTGCACTATGTTCCATTCTAGGTGTTAAAGATAGATAATCAAAACAGACAAATTTTTAGCCATCATGGAGCTATAATCCAGTTGGAGAAGAAAGTCAACTTGCAAGTTAAACAATAATCATGCAAGCTATATATACTACGACACATCGAACGAAAGGATTCCACGTGACAGAGAATAACAGAAGCCAGGTACAGCTTTGCAAGGAGATGATACTTGAGATAAGACCTGAAGGAGAAACACTTCTTCATTCACAAATTGAGAAAAAGCCATTTTACATCACAGGCACTAGAAAGGACAAAGGAACTATGGCAAGAAGGAACGCAGTGCCTTTTAGGAACAGATGTGACTCCAAACAGGAGCTGGGAACGCAACACAAGATTAGCAAGAGCAGGACGTCACTACTACCTTTAACCTGCTAGGTCCAAAAAGGAAGGTGGTAAGACAAAAGCCCAGGAGAAGGGTCAGCTAGCATAAGATGAAACTTTAGGAGGTCTGCCCAGGGGAACCTGAAACCAATGAGGAGATATAGCCATTGCTAGAGATGTTGGCCCAGAGAGAAGAAAAGAGAGGTAGCTTTAAAATTCCCCTTCATCCTGGGGTGCCTGGGTGGGTCAGTCGGTTAAGCATCCAACTCTTGAAATCCGCTCAGGTCATGATCCCACGGTCTTGGGATCAAGCCACACATCCAGCTCCATGTTGAACGTGGAGACTGCTTAAGATTTTCTCTCTCTCTCCCTCTGTCCCTCTCCCCCACTCATGCTCTATCTCTCTCTCTCTATCAAAATGAACATTTAAAAAATAAAGAAATAAAATAAAGTTCCCCTTCATTCTTTCTTCATTTTTGGTGGAAGTCTCCATGATCAGTAACATTCAGGGGCTGAATCAAATCAGATGCCAGATGACACATCTTGTCTGGCTAATGCAAACCAAGAATTCAGCCCCCTTCCCGCCAGGAGGGAGGGCAGAAGACAATGAACTGATCTGAAAGCAAGCTGGCTAGGAGCTAGAACTAGAAGATCCTACAGATTGTTAAGGGTTACTTTCTTTAATAGTTTGGGAAGATTCGGAAATGTTATATTCTTAGGGATATAAAGAAAAGTACTACTTGGCCCTTCCGTACAGAAATGGGGAATTAAGACAAAAGATTTGGGTCTATGAGACGGTATACTCCTACTCAAGACTACACTTAATGGTCCTATCTGGTTGACTTCGAAAAGATGGTTGTGTATGTAAAACCAGAAAGAAATTTTGCTGATGACCATCATTTCTTAAAAACAAAATGGAAAAAAAAACAAAGAAGCAAACAAAACAAAAAAGGCTCTTAGGTTGAAGAGAACTGGCCCATTTGGGTATGTCTAAACCTAGGGATCTTAGAAAATACACAGAGTGAGAGAAACCTCTAGAAGATTCTAAACTTTCTCTTATTATTCTGCTATTATTTCTGTTTAGTGGTATTATGAATTAGTAATTACTATGGTATAAAATATAATAATTTTTCCATCTCAGTTGTGGAGTTACTTAAGTTACATACAATTTCCCCAGGTGCTATAGTGCTATAACTAGTTTGGATGAAGGAGTGAAGAGTATAAATTATGGGAGGGATCCATACTTGCAGTGTTCAGGGAAGCTATAGCAAATGAAAGAATAATGGAATGGTTGAGGATACAATCAAGTAAGAAACTATAGGTTCTGCATTGAGTTCAAGAAGATGCTGATACTTGGGAGAGAATATGTAGGAAATTTGGAAAATCCTTCCAAAGTCATGGAACAAATGCTGTTTCTGACTTATTTTATAATTCTATTCTAGTCATTGATTTTTTAAACTTTATTTTTTTTTAAATTTCAGTTTTGTGTTCATTACAGCAATAGTCATTGGACTTCCATAAATAAAACTGAGATATCGCAATGAATAAAACTCTATTCATATTCAAACCTCTTAGATATTGTTCCATCAATTTTTATAACCTTTTAATTACACTAAGCCTGTTTACACCAATAAAATATACACTCATTTTTAAAAATAATCTTCCAGCAGATGCTTTTAACATATTTAAAAATTTATAATATAGCTGTATATTTTTATAAAGTCTGGTTCTGGGTAAATTTCTTATTATGTTGCTCCAAATTCATCTCATGTGTACACTCATTCTATTTCTAAAACCTTTTGCTATTCCTATCACTAAGACATTTTTATTCAGAAAGACACATCTAAAATAGATTTTATCTACATTTACTTATATAGCCATCCATATTTATAATTTCTATTTCCAAGCACATTTCTTTCAAGAATTATTTAACCTTTATCCATCATTAAAATGCTTTTCAAAAGTCAAATCTTGAAAATCTTGAATATGGTAAAAGATGATGTATTTGAATTATTTGACTATACAAGAGTTAAAATGAGTGTGACATTGAAAATACACACACAAATGCACATATATATTCCATAAACAAAATTAAAAGTTAATTGACAAAATGGGAAAATTTTTGCAATATATGAAATACACAGTTAATGACCTTAATATAGAAAGAGCTCTGATGAATCAATTATATTAAAAAAGGATACCAATAAAAATGATAAAGGTAAAAATTACACAATGCATAGAAAAATACAAACATATTGAATCTTACTTTTATTCACACATAAAAGGTATTAAAAATGAATTTCTACATTTTTATTTGCCAAAATATTTCTCCTTAGTAACAACTATAGTCATAGCAGTAACAGCAATCGCAGGGATAGAGATGTACAGAAATACAGGCTAATAAAAACTCTAGAGCACATCTGACAATAAATTCAAGAAATTTAAAGGAGGACAGGTCATTAAATTACACATGTGAGTGAAATCATATGGTATTTGTCTTTTTCTTACTGACTTAATCTCGCTTAGCATAGTCCTCTCTAGCACTATCCATGCTGTTGCAAATGGCAAGATTTCATTCTTTTTTATGGCTGAGTAATATTCCATTATATACCTACACCACATCTTCTTTATCCATCCATCATTCAAAGGACACTAAAAAATGAGCAAAGGGAAAATAAAAAGAGAGGAAGTCAAACCAAAAAACAGACTCTTAACTATAGAGAACAAATTGATGTTTACCAGCAGGAAGGGAGATGGGGTGATGAGTGAAAGAGGTGATGGTGATTAAGGAGTCCACTTGTTGTGATGAGCACCAAGTGATGTATGGAATTGCTGAATTGCTATATTGTACACCTGAAACTAATATTACACTGTATGCTAACTAACTGGAATTTAAATAACTACTTACAAAAAATAAAATGATCTATACAGTATGATCAGGGTTTTGGGCAAATATAAAAATTACATTTCAGTGCATAAAAATTTGGAAAGAAGTATATATATATATATATATATATATATATATACACAAATGTTAACAGATTGTATTTGGGTGGTAGAGTTGTAAAAATGAAATGTACATAAAATACTTTGTAAATAATAAATCACTATCCAAAAGTAAAAAATTAAATAAGTAAATACAATAAATGAGCACAGCTTAACATTGTCAAATCTCGCATAATCTTATAGTCCAGGGGTTGAGCTGGTCTTCCACTTGCCTGTTATACAATCTCAGTAATTTACTTCATTCTCTGAGTCTTAGCCTACTCTACTGTATAATGAGGATCATAACATATATTTGACATTAAATTATAATAATTATAGGGAATTATTAAAGAGATTTAAGGAGGTAGTCACAAAGGTGATAATAAGAGACCTGTTCGAAAACCATCACTCTGGCTACAGACTGAAGATGAGCAAAAATCAATGAAGAGTACTGGGAGTTATGTGAGTTATACAAGTGAGAGATTACAGAAGCCTGGATTTGGGGGGAAAAAAGAGTTGGTAGAAATAAAGTGAATTGATGGATCTAGGCGCTACTTAAGAAATAAAAGTAGGGGTGCCTGGGTAGCTTAGTAGGTTAGGCATCCAACTCTTGTTTTCGGCTCAGGTCATGATCTCATGGCTTTGTGGGTTCAAGCTCCACGCTGGGCTCTGGGATGGCAGCACAGAGCTTGCTTGGGATTCTCTCTCTCCCTGTCTAGCTGCCCCTCCCCTACTCATGCTGTCTCTGTCTCTCTCAAAGTAAATAAATAAACTTAAAAAAAAATAAAAGTAAAATGATGTAACAATGGAAGGATAAAGAGTGTACAATGTGGAGCCAATAATAATATCTTCCTCTTATGGTTATGAGAATTTTAAAAAGTAAGTCACTTAAGCAGTCAGTATAGGTCCAGGTAACTTCTGATGGATATTAAATGAGAAGGAGCCAATTAAGGTGGTTTATAGGATCCTAACTAGTATAATGACATGGATAGTGTTGCCATTCATAACATAGAAAATGCTAAAACAGCATCGGGTTTGAGGCAGAAAATCTTAGATTCAGTTTTACATACCCTCACCTTGAATTACCTTCCAAATATATGAGAGGAATTGCCAATGAGGTAAATGGAAAAATTAGCCTGGATTTGAAGAGTGCTCTGAATTGTATACCAAATTTAGGAGTTACATAAAGGAGTCAATAAAGCTAGAGGTAAAACGACTTGTAAAAGATTTTGGGCTATTCTAGATGAAGAATTATCCTGAAGGAGATAGGGCAGGAGTGGCCAGATATACGGTATTATAGAAGCCAAGCAGAAGAAGGGCTTTGCGAAGTATCTGAATATAATGAAATCTCCAGACAGCTCATGTAAAATGTAGTTAAAAGATGTCTCATGGAAGAAAGTGAGACGGAAGTCACTGGTGCCCACAGCAAGAGTGACGTATGTGTCAACAAGACCAGATCACACTGAGTAGTGAAAATACAGTGTATTAACTAGAATGGCATGAACCAAATCAAAGCGGAGGCAAATGAAAGTGGAATTTGTTTTTCAGTGGGGCAGGCTTGAGAACATTTAGAATAGAGATTTGCTCTTAGACCTTAAAGAATATATATATATATATCTTTTCAATATCCAGAAATATCTACTGTCTATTTTCAACAATATTCACACTGTTTTCAACAGACCACATATTTTAAGTTTACAGGGTTATGATCTTTCATAGGTAATTCAAGATAAAGATAGAATAAAGAGATTCCAGTAAAATATTTAGCAATACAGAGATGAAGGCGATGAATTGGGGACCACTATGTATCCTTTTCAAATGTCTGGAACTTGGAAAGGAAACACTCACTCTTAAGTGGGATGGGGCAGATCGAACATAAGTGGGTGTAAGGAATCTGAAAGCAGAACAAAGCAGGTTTGGGGAAGAGTTAGAAACTTACGTGAACAATTAAAAAGAGAGAGAGAGATGAAAAGAATCCCATGATATTAAGAAGGCCATTTAACTATTATTATGTGACAGATAAATTGTTCTGCACACGTACAGTACAGTAACAAAAGCCCTTCCCTAGAATTCAGGAATAAGGGCATGCTCTCATCTCTGCCAATAATAAAGGGAGGTACTTTGGATAAGTCATTTAATTAATCCAAGCCTTTGTTTCTTAATATGCATAATTAATTAATTTCCCTCTATTATCTATGTCTCTCACAACATTAAAATTCTTTACTTCTGTTAGTAAAACAAGATAAAAGATATGCTACAAGAAAAAAAATACATCTGTATAGCATGATATTATCACAACTTTTATTACAGTCCCCTGTGTAAATGAAGATAAAAGCTCTACACATTCCTTGACTTGATTCTAATAGGTTGGCAGGGGTGTGAAATGACATTCTCCAGCCTTAGGGAGGTGTGAGGGCACTTCACGTTTCTGACAAGCTGCATCACTTGACATCATTCCCTATGCAACTTATCCATTAAAATCTTATCTCTCATGGACATAATTTTTAACTACATAAACTTTCAATACTCCGAATAAAGCAGCCAGTCATTTTTGAGAATTGATCTATACTGAAAACAAACAAAACAAAAAACTATTGAAGAGGATCAGAAAATAATAAGTTTAAACTTTTAAACAGATTTCTAGAAGCAAACGTTAAACAAGCATATAAAATAATATATGACATATGAAGTGATTACATATAAATTTATCGATTTCCTTTCAGAATTCATATTTTCTAGTGAATATTTATAAAGGCTCGGTTTTATGCATCAAATTAATGATTAACATTGAGTCAAATGCTATTCATGTATTTCTTAAATAGGATTTTGCTTTGATTCCATTCTAAGAGAATAAAATTCAATGGTGTCGCTTCTCAAGTATGGTTTATAGAATCTAGATAAGAGGAACTCACTTCCAATCTTTTTTTTTTTTTTTTTTTTTTACAGTTTATTTATTTTTGAGAGACAGAGAGACAGAGTGTGAGCAGGGGAAGGGCAGAGAGAGAGGGAGACACAGAATCCGAAGCAAGCTCCAGGCTCTGAGCCATCAGCACAGAGCCCAACATGGGGCTCGAACTCACAGACCATGAGATCATGGCCTGAGCCGAAGTCAGCCACCTAACGGACAGAGCCACCCAGGCGCCCCTCACTTCCATTCTTAACCAGTGACTCTGTAAAAATATACGCTACTTAAAAACATACACTTTAAAATTCATTTATGTTTTGGATCAGGACCAAAATCTTCTTGGCCTCAAATCCTTTCCTGAAGAGATTACATTAGATCATTTTTATAACACCAAGTATTTTTTTTAATTCCACTGTACTTAACAAACAGTATTACTTTCATATGTACGTTACAGTGATTCAAAAATTCCATATATTATGCAGGGCTCATCAAGATAAGGAAGGACACTCTTAATCCTTTTCACCTATTTCACCAATTCCCCCCCACCCACGTCTCATCTGGTTACCACCAGTTTGTTCTCTACAGTTAAGAATCTGTTTTTAGGTTTGTCTTTTTTTTCTTTGTTCATTTGTTTTACTCCTTGTTCCACATATGAGTAAAAGCACAGTGTATAGGTCTCTGAGAGTCTTATTTCACTTAGCATTATATTCTTTAGATCCATCTGTGTTGTTGTACATGAGAAGATTTCATTCTTTTTATGGCTGAATAATATTCCACTACATATACATAACACCATTTTCTTTTTAAATTTTTTTAATGTCTTATTTTTAAGAGAGAGACAGAGTGTCAGTGGGGGAGGGACAGAGAGAGAGGGAGACACAGAATATGAAGCAGGCTCCAGGTTCTGAGCTGTCAGCACAGAGCCCGAAATGGGGATCGAATCCACTAACCAGAAGATCATCACCTGAGCTGAAGTCAGACACTTAACCAACTGAGCCACCCAGGCATCCCCATGTGGCGCATCTTCCTTACTCATTTATCTATTGATGGACGCTTGGGCTGCCTCCATAATTTGGTTATTGTAAATAATGCTGCAATAAACTTAGGGGTGCATTATACCCCTTCAAATTAGTTAAAAACATACACTTTAAAATTTATTTTCACATTGTTTGGGTAAATAACCAGTAGTGCAATTACTGGATCATATGGTAGTTCTATTTTTAACTTTTTGAGGAACCACTGTACTATCTTCACAGTGGCTGCACCAGTTTGCATTCTCACCAACAATGCACAGAAGTTCCTTTTGCTCCACATCTTCTCCAACACTTATTTCTTGAGTTTTGATCTTAGTCATTCTAACAGGTGGGAAGCAATATGTCACTATGGTTTTGATTTGCATTTCCCTGATAATGAGTGATGTTAAGAATCTTTTCATGTGTCTGTTGGCCATCTGTATGTTGTCTTTGAGAAATGTTTTCTGTCCATTTATTTTTTTTAGATTACTTTTTTTTTTTTTTAGATTACGTGTTTTTACATGCGGATATGTCATTTGCAACCCCTTTCTGTAGGCTATCTTTTAGTTTTGTTAGTTATCTCCTTTGCTGTGCAGAAGCCTTTTATTTCGATATAGTCTCAGTAATTCATTTTTGCTTTTTTTCCTTTTGCCTCAGGAGACATATTTAGAAAGCTATGTTTACAGCTGCTCTCAGAGAAATTACTATCTGTGCTCCCTTCTAGGATTTTTATAGTTTTGGGTCTCACCTTTCGGTCTTAATTTGTTTTGAGTTTATTTTTGTGTATAGTATAAGAAAGTAATTCATTTTCATTCTTTTGCATGTAGAGGCCAGGTTTCCCAACATTTGTGGAAGAGACATTTTTCATCACGTATTTTTGCTTCCTTTGTTGAAGTCTGACCAAACACTTAGGTTTATTTCTGGGCTCTGTATTCTGTTCCATTGATCTATATGTCTATTTTTTGCAAGTACCATACTGTTTTGACAACTACAAGTTTGTAATACAATTTGAAATCTAGAATTGTGATACCTACAGCTTTGTTCTTCTCATTCAAGACTGCTTTGGCTATTCAGGAGTCTTTTGTGGTTCCATAGAAATTCTGAACTGTTCGTTCTAGCTCTATACATACTCCTGTTGGTATTTTCCCAGGGAGTGAATTAAATGTGGAGATTGTTTTGGGTCATATGGACATTCTGATTGTATTTGTTATTCCAATCCATGAGGATGGAATAGCTTTCCATTTCTTTGTGTCGTCTTCACTTTCGTTCACAGTTTAATACTTTTCAGAGCACAGGTATTTCACCTCTTTGATTATGTTTATTCCTCGGTATTTGATTATTTTTGGTGCTGATGTAGGTGGGACTGTTTTCTTAATTTCTCTTTCTGTTTTATTATTAGTGTATAGAAGTGCAACCAATTTCTATATATTTTATATGCCACAATGTTAATGAATTTGTTTATCTGTTCTAGTAGTTTCTTTGGTAGAGTCTTTAGGATTTTTTATACATATTATGTCAGCTGCAGATAATGAAAATTTTACTTCTTCCTTACCAATTTACATGCCTTTTATTTCTGGGGGGCCTGGGTGGCTCAGTCCGATTAGGCTCAGGTCATATCTCATGGCTTGTGACTCTGAGACCTATATTATGCTCTGTGTGGACAGCTCAGAGTCTGGAGTCTGCTTTGGATTGTGTGTCTCTGTCTCTCTCTGCCCTTTCCCAACTTGTGGTGTGTCTTTCTCCCCTTCAAAAATAAATAAACATTTAAAATTATTTACATGTCTTTTATTTCTTTTTATTGTCGGACTGCTGTGGCTAGGACTTGCAGTACTATGTTGAATAAAGTTGGTGACATGGACATTCTTGTCTTGTTCCTGACCTTAGGGAAAAAGCATTTGGATTGTCACTGTTGAACATGACATTAGCTGAGGGTTTTTCATACATGGTCTTTATTATGCTGAACTATGTTCCCTCTAAATCTACTTTGTTGAGGGTTTTTTTCATGAATGGATGCTGTACTCTGTCAAATGCTTTGTCTGAATTTACTGATATGATCATATGGTCTTTATCCTTTCTCTTATTGATGTGATATATCACATTGATTTGTGAACAATGAACCACCTTGCATCTCAGGAATAAGTCCCACTTGATCATGGGGAATGTTTTTTATGGATTATTAGACTGAGTTTGCTAATATTTTGCTGAGTATTTTTGCATCTATGTTCATCAGAGATTCTGACCTGCAGTTCTTTTTTATGTGGTGCCTTTATCTGGTTTTGGTATCAGCATAATGTTGGCCTCATAGTAGGAGTTGGGAAGTTTCCTTCCTCTTCCATTTTCTGGAATAGTTTGAGAAAAATAGATATTAACTCTTCTTTAAATGTTTGGTAGAATTCACCTTTGAAGCTGTCTGGTCCTGGCCTTTGTCAATGGATTTTATTTATGGGAGTCCTCTCTTTCTCTCTCTCTCTCTGTTTTGTTTCGAGGCATCTAGATAGGGGGTTATTAATTTCTTTGATCTTTTCAAAGAACCAGGCTCTGGTTTCATTGATCTGTTTTATTTATTTGTTTGTTTGTTTATTTATTTATTTATTATTGTATTCATTCATTCATTTTTTTCTATCTATAACTCCAGGTAAATTTACTCAACATTCCCTCTGGTTGCTGACCCACTCAAAACTTTTCAAAGTCGTAAACCGTATCTTCAGGGGACAAGACTGCATGCTGCTTGCCAGGTATCACTCATTAGATAATTTTCTTCCTTTGTGTAAATACTCCTATATCACATTCTAAGTTACCAGGAATATCACTGATTTTAATTTCTTTAAATTTATTAAATTCAATTCATATTTCTAATGGGAAGAATTCTCCCCATTAGAAATATGAATTAAATTAAAAAAAAAACTGTATTTTACTTTTTCCAAATTTTAACTCATTCCTTGACCTTGGGAAAGACAGTTCAGTTTTCTGCTCCCCTACTGGTTTTAGTATAGATTAAATGTTTTCTGAAATTCTATTTCCTCTCAAGTTCTAGAGTTCTACATTTTCTAGTATGTTGTAATTATGATGATTAATTCCATTATATCAAAGATTTCAGTGTTTATACTTATTTTGGTACTCTTAAATACAGATGCTGTATTAGAATGACACAAAAACTGTGAAATAACCAGCAGCTTCAATGTTCACATAAAACACTTCAAAAAACAGCAAAACGTGGGGTTATCCTGGTTCAGTGAGTTAAGCTATAAAATTTTTGAGAAGCAAAAGCTGAGACAATTGTGAGGCATCCATTAATTCAGAATATAAAACATACAATATAGTTTCTGAATAGTTTCTTTTATTTCATCTGGGACAACTATTATTTAACTTCGATAGAGATTTGATAAATAATATTTAAAATCATTAAAAATCATTCACTCCATTTAAGGACTCTATAAATAATGATCACAAACAACTCATTTGTTCTTAAATTTTTATACTGACCTATGAACACTAGTAAGTATACTAACTTATTTTGGGGGATTATTTTACTTTTTTATTTGCAAACTACACATTTATCCTACTAAGAATACTAGGAAGCAATCAAAAACAATCTAATTAAAGCCATCTTCTCTGGAATTTTGGATGAGTAGGATATTTGAATAGCTATGTCTTCTAGATATCTGAAGGTGTGTAACACTCAGCAACAAAGGAGAGAAAACAAAAATTTCTCACTTAGTTTGAAGGAAAACCTTCTTGAATATATTATATACTCATTTGGTACTTTTAGAAAAACCAGGGAGTCACAAACATAAGTAAACTTGGCCTTGCTTATGCCAAGTCATTATTTCTATATCAATGACAAGCTTTCTGCATCATGAAGAACACGTGTTTTTAGGACTCTGTAGATGCCTGTCTCTGCATTAAGTAGCCTCAGATTATAATGCTTCTAGATTTTTCCCTGAAATAGATCTCAATTATATATGTCACATATATAACACTCTATTATATATAGATCTATATAGATCTATGAAGATATATACCTTTCCTTTACAATACAGTATAAAATATCAATTCCCTCTAATTAAAATCAACAAGCATATAAGGCAAAAAGAAAACATCACACCACAACTACTCTATGCCTGTTAGTTATCATTACTACTATTTAAAATATTTTTTTTAATGTTCATTTATTTTTGAGAGAGAGAGAGAGAGAGAGACAGAGCATGAGCAGGGAAGGAGCAGAGAGAATGGGAAACAGGATGTGAAGCCGGTTCCAGGCTCTGACTTGTCAGCACAGAGCCCGACGCTGGGCTCGAACCCACGAATTGTGAGATCATGACCTGACCTGAAGTCTCGCGGTTCACCGACTGAGCCACCAGGGATCCCTATTACTATTTAACAACCAGAGAAAGCCTGACAGCTTATATCAATTCATTTATATCTTTTTAATATGTGATAGTTTTGTTGTAAAAAAAAATAAGCAAACAACTTGAACTATGTTGAAAATGATTAGGTTTGAAGTAAAAAAAAAAAATCGTGGGTTTATTCCTGGATATGTTACTTGTTGTGTTAATTTCATTAGCCCCATTATCCCTCTGGCTTGTTGTCTTACACATCAAGTACAAACAATAATGTTTACTTCAAAGATTTGATATGAGAAGTAAATTAAAAATCGATTTGAGAACAATTAAAATAAGAGAACAAACGTATGGTTACCAGAGAAGTAGTGTGCACAGGAATATGAAGGAACAGGGATGGGGATTAAAGAGTATACATATCATGATGAGAAAAATAAAGATAAAATGAAAAAAAAATCAATTTGATAAATGTATGTGAATTGCCCTGTCGCATAGAAGGCACTCAATAAGAGCTAGCTGAATTTTAAATAAATAAAAAATAAAATTAAAAAAAAAGATTGCATCTTCAAACATCTGTAAATATTTATGATATTCCAGACAATATGTTCTATATCACCCATCACAGAAACAGGACCCAATCCCACTAAGAAACCCATCGTTGAATGTGTTCAACTGTAATTGAGACAGCAGTAGAGAGAGTGTATTAGGGAGAGTATATTAGAATATTTACTCGGGGGTTGGAGAGTGTCCTGCATGATTGAAAACACTCTTTACATAATTACAGTAAATTTCTGTATTTGAAAAAAAAATAAATTCATTATAATTAATAAAGCAGACACAAACTAAACTTCTGCAAAATCTACCTCTCCTATGGGAAAAGGAAAGGAAAATAGAGTAAGTAGTTTGAATTCTACAGTTAATATGATACATAACAAATTTCTTAGTTGAAAATCTATTACAAATATAAATGAAGTTATAGTATGATCAAGACTTTACTAGAGACACACATATAAAGACATTCCAAAATATTTTTTATCCAATTCTCATCAATTATGAAACTACTAAGATTCACAGATACAAACATTGGTTTGGCAAAAGCCCAGTCATCACTCCTTTTAGGCTTTTAGTGACCTTGAAGGAAACTGTGATCATTTGTTTGTCACTACTGGCTACGTGTCTAAAGGCAGTGTAAAAAAAAGTCATTTTGCCAGGTCTTGGTGATAATCACTAAACTCAATGTTCTCTTTAAAACTGTATTAGATTATATAAAAGAGAGTCATTTAATTAAACAAAATATATGTGTTATTTATGGCATTTCAGTAAAGTTGAAAGAAACTATATGCATGAATATTGTTAATAACAAGTTATTGAATTAGATTTAGAGACTCTTAATTACTCCGTCTTATGAAGACACAAAAGATGCGAAAAATTAATGTTAAATACCAAATAATAGTCCCAAAGGCCCTGTATTCCATACTCTCGCCTATAGGTTGACAAAAAAGTAATATTTTGGCCAGACCAAAGAGCAAAATGGGTATTCTGGACATGGAAGAGGTGAGGAAGGAGGAAGGAGACCATACAAATTATTAAATAATGTCAACTTGTATAGCAGCACTTTCACTTGGCAGATACATTTGACACTTTAAGCATATCCACCCTAAAACTTCAAGGGACAAACATCAATATTTTTGCTTATTTTATATATTTTTAAAATTCAAATTAAACTGCAGCCATTGACATGGAAAACTGATGTTTAATAAAGGTTTCTTTTTTAGACTGGCTAAATGAGAATAAAGCCCCTAAAAATGATTTCATGAGCAAAAAAGCAAGCAGGATGGTAAATATTATCCAGTCTATATTAAAGATGAATTTAGGTGGCAATATTTTCATTGTGATAAGACTGAATAATATTTTGAATCCTGTGAGGAAACCCTTTTCTCACTGATCTTCAGTCTTTTAAAAATAATCTGCAGGAGGGTTTTCAGATTTTAGTTTCCATTCATTTGCCAATATAACTTCTAGAAAATCACTTTAGAGAAAATCTGGGTAAAATGTCTTTCTGCTTACTATAAATTTAGTGAGCAGACTTTTTGGGTCTCTGCCCATTTATATCAATATAGCTTTCAGAATTTTTTTTTTTTTTGGTCTGTACTTCTGAAACGAAAAATGAATCATCATGGTAGATATGCATGTGAAAGGGACTGCACTGTCCCTAATCTTTTACCTGATCCATGATATACACTCAGAAGACTCAGTTCCCTTGAAAATTCTTAAAGGCATCAACTACTATACTCTGCTTGATTCAACCAAAAATGAAAATTTAAGTTTCAATGATATATGACTGAGAAGCATATTTATTTCAATTCATATACTAGGTAATTAAATCATTCTCTACCTGATGAGAAAGAAACACATGAACTTGGTGGAAAAATGCGGCAAACTAAGAAACGAACTCTTAACTATAGAGAACAAACTGTGGGTTGTTGGAGGGGAGGTGGGCAGGGAATGGGTTAAATAGGTGATGGGTATTAAGGAGGGCACTTGTGATGAGCACTGGGTGTTACACCTAAGTGATGAATCACTAAATTCTACTCCTGAAACTAACATCATACTGTATGTTAACTGAAATTTAAACAAAAATTTGGAGATACAAAAATAAACAAACCGCTCATGCTTCACACATATGCTCATTTTAATTTTTAAAATAATTTTTTGGAATTCACTTGCTCACTCAAAGTCCCACAGTATTTTGGAACTGTTAATACAACTCTGGAGAACAGAGACTTTGATGCTCAAAGGGTTTCAGTCAAGCCTTGTATCTGCCATTAACTAGCTGTCTGACCGTCAACAAATAACTTCCATCAATCTAGTGATAGATAGATGATAGATAGATAGATAGATAGATAGATAGATAGATAGATAGAGATAATAATAAAGATATCTCGCAGATGTTGCTCAGGCTTAAATAAAATAATTTACTTTTAAAATTTCCCAGTAAACTGTAAAGTATAATGGAAAAATCAGTTGTTACTATTTTTTTTCCTAGTCAGATAAAGTAGAAAGTAAGTAAGGTATTCAAATGTCTTGGGTAAACCGCTTCTCGAATTTATAATTAAAAAAGAAGGAAACATTTTGCTTTTAAACAGTTACCAATGGAAAATACTTCACTCAATCTCAAAATACAATTTTCAAATTTTTTGGAGGTAAGGTACTTTTTAAAGCTCTAAAATAAGAATAGGGTGGTAATGGAAAACAATGTTGAGTATCAACACCTAATAGGTACAAACAGCACTTCTGTAATTAGACATACTTGACATGTAGTTGAAGAAAATACACCTCTAGGACAAACTCCAACTGCTGTTACTATTTTCAAACAAATATGAGACTCAAAAATACCTATTTCTGTGCTGATATTAAATGTCTCACCATGTTTCCATTATAAACCCTTGTTTTAGGGATTTGTAAGGGGTAAAATCACTTCAGGTACTCCTTAGCATCCAAAAAAGCTATTACAGACTCCTGAGAAAATAATAAGCATATTTATAGAATATATATATATATCTATATATATATATATAGATATATCTATTTACCTATTTTAAAAATGCATTTGTGACAACTAATCTCCTTTATCAATTTGCTGAATCATATTACTTTCTTTAGTTCCATTAACCTAAAAGGAAAAATACAATTAAATTCAGTGTCCTTTCAATTGTTTCTAAATATGATTAATTTCGTGTCAACAAAGTATTACTGGAATTCAGATTTTGCTTCCTGGCCTCTAAAAAAAAAAAATCAAGAAAAGAGGCAATCCGCTAAAATGGTAATAAACTAATATTTATTTTCCTGAAGTTTATTTTTATGTTAATATTGTTGAGAAATGCTATTCTAAAAATTGTGTGCAATCAAAAATGCTAATGTATTAAAGGAATTTAGAGAGTTAATAAGAAGCACATATGTTGTCTTTGGATGATTTCTTTAGAATCAAGAAGATTTGAAATCCATGAATGCTTTATTCAGGTCAAAGACCATTCATATTTTTTTCTGCAGTAAATCACATACAGCACACACCTCTCAGGCTGTATTTCAAATATCAAAGGACTCTCAGGAAAAGAAAATGCCCTTATTATATTTTATTTGAGAATGTATTCTTAAGATTCTAATTCTCCCACAGGATATTTTTAATCTTAACTGCTGAAAAGTTCTCCCTATTTAGGGATTTTAAAGTGCTTACTCCTGTGATTCCCTACCTGCGTCTGTCATTAAAAATGCTAAAAATAAAATTGCCCTCAAATCTAATAATAGTAATAATAATAAAAAGAAGAAGAAAAGGAAGGAAGAGGAGGAGGAGTTTTTGTTGAAGTAGTTAACAGCAGCAGCAGCGGTAACAGTATAAGGAATACTAACAGCAAGCCCCCTTTACTGATTACTTTTATCTCTGGTAGGGTATTAGGTTCTTTGTATGCATTATGTCATTAAATCCCCCAAATTACTCCATAAGATCAGTGCCTATTTTCATGGGAAAACTACCGCTTTAAAGAACAAAATGACTGATAAAATATTACAAAGCCAATCACTGGCAATGCTGGGACTCAAATTTTATTCCGAGGATAAAACCTACGTTTGATGATCATATTCTACATATCCCTTTATTCCAGAAGAAGACCATTATGATTCTGTAAACTAAGGGTTCTGACAATAGAAACAGGGTAACTGACCCAAGTAAGAAGAATAACTAGATGGCAAGATAGCCAGATGGCTCAATAGTAAATAAAACTATGGAATACCTCTATTTTTTTTCAAATTCAGAATATGTTTTTGTCACCCTAATTAGTGTATAAACTTACAACAAACCTTGGTATTCTAGTCTGAAATGTAAGATGAAAAACAAGGCCTATCTTTAAAATAACTGTCAAAAAGAATAATGCTATTTATCTTTTGAAATCAGCAATGGAATATTAATTACATGAAAACTAATAAAATAATCTGACATTTAAGAAGTGTAAAAGGCTTCATAACTATCACATTTCTAAATATTATAAAAATAGGTGCTCAAATATCATGTGGTCCATAATTAGTATATAAAAGCCAATGAATCTAGTTATGGATAATTTTTTTAAGTAACTATGTAATTACTCCTTAGCAGTTCATAAAATTGGTTTGGAAAGATTTTGAAAGATTTAGAAAGAGCTCTACATCTTTTAATTCCTGAGACTGTGATTCCATATAAAGTGAGACTAAAATTAATCAAGGAAAATTTCTGAAAAAAAAAGTTAACTGAAATCAGTGATATTTCCTAAAATGATGACTATATTAAAACCACTAACATGTGTTTATAACGCCTCCAATTTTTGAATTTGCCAAATGGAAATACAATTAAAATAAAACATTTGATGTCCTCTTATCACTCTGTCTCTCTTACAATATTCTCCGCTTAATAAATTCTAACTTTACTCTCCTAGTTGCTCAGACTCAAATATTTAAATTTATTTCTCTTTCACCTTTGGTTAAATAAATCAGCAAATCTCACTTTCAAAATGTTACAAAATCTACCTACTTCATTCACCACCAATACATTTGTGCAACCAATGTCACTCCCTGTCTGTACTTGGGCAATAGTCAGTCACCTTATGGACGTTGCCACTTAAAGCCTCACTCCCCATTCAGTCCGTCTTTCATGCAGAAATCAGAGCTGCCCTGTAAAACTACCAAACTCCACCATCCAGTAATACTTAATCCTCATCACTGTCTGTAAGTCCGCATGTGGCCGGGACTTCTGCTCTTCTGTCCTCATTCTCCCTGTCCCCATTTTTCCATTTGCTCACTCTGTTCCTTACACTCTGTCTCCTCGCTTTGAATATACTAAGCCTGGATCTGTCTCTGGGCCTTCAGGACAGGTCTCCTCAGTGCTCAAAACACTCTTCCTACAGATTTCTGCATGTCACATTTTTCTGTCTCTGTTCAAATGTCAGTTAGCAAAAAGCTTTCTCTGACTTCTCTTATACAAAAGTTAGCAACACTGATTTCCAACTGAAAGGTTTATTATATTACTACCTTAGGTACTCTGCTACATGTATTATATTTGTGATTTCATAATCTTCAAAATATTTATAAGAAGTAGGTTTTCTTTTTTCTCATTTACACTGGAGGCTAGAGAACTTAAGTAACTTACTGAACTTTACACAATGCACCTAGACACAGGGCTAAGATTCACACTGGGTCTCCAGACTCTTCAGCCCTTGTTCTTTATCATCCGCCTAATCCCATTTACTCTCTAGGACTCTCCCAATTTTTCAAACCGGGGTGTGAGGGTCAAGAGTTTAAGATAACTGTCCAAGAACACAGAGCAAGTAAACGGCAGAGCAGAGAATTAAACACAGGTCAATCAAACCTGGTGATTACGCCCCTGCATCACTCTGTCTTCTTAAAGAAGACTTGTTGCCAAGCAAGTGCCAAAGATAAGGCATTTGTTCACTCTGCATGTATTTTGGGTTTTGTTTTTCCTTAACCAAGGTCTCATGTGAGTAAATCTTTATTTCACATCCATAATTTGACTGGTGTATAAATGTAAGTATATGTATGATACAGAAGGTTACCAGTATTAGCTTTAT
This sequence comes from Paguma larvata, assembly GCA_030068075.1. Lineage (NCBI taxonomy): Eukaryota > Metazoa > Chordata > Mammalia > Carnivora > Viverridae > Paguma > Paguma larvata. The sequence continues at coordinate 43,800,373 of CM057834.1, forward strand.
CCTGAAATTATTTACACTGAGATTTATTATTTCCATTGATTTTTCCTTCATTTATATTTCCTAATATTCTATCCTCTTAACAACATGACTGCTCAACTTAACCATTTTTCATAGTTCATCCTATACTATTAAATTAAAATCCCTATTAAATAAATAATAACTTGGGTATCCTTTACATACACTTTTAACTGTGATCCAGAGCCTATTTTTTTAGAATCTTTGTAATGAATCATTGCACTAAAGCCATAATAAATCTTCTCTTTTACTGTTTGTGTATTCAGTGAAGAATGAAGATCAAGTGACAAATACACATTTGGTTTATATGTAAATCAGCCTTCACGTGTTTAACTATATATAGTGATTGTCATGGGTGAAAATTCCCTTTACATGCTGGAATCAAATATAATCTAACACGAAAGGCATAAATTTACTGAGCTACTGCTGGTACCTCTATATCCAACACATAGAACCAATCAACCACAAGCAATAATTTGACAGTCAGTATTAGACAGTCATTTAAACAGAACTTGGTTACAAGATTAATATCTCCTGCTCTGAGTATAAATGTTTCAGTGAGTCTCAGCATTTATCCAATAGTAGGAAAAAGAGCAAGTTCTATTTTCACAACATTCTGCATTATCATTGATATTATTTTATAACCAGACTTGCATTAAATATGATTAGGAGTGTCTTTGGGGTCTAATTAGTTTAGTCCCACGTCAGCACACATAAAAAAAGAGTATTTTACGTAATTTTAAGTCAATATTAGTAATAACAGTTTTATTCCATCCCCTTCAAAGTCATCTCAAATTAAGTAACAAAACATTTTTTGCAAATAGTTTGAAATGCCACTAGTATTTAGTATTACCGATATTTGACTTTTGTCTAATAAACCTCAAAACCCTATACTTTTTTAAGAATCCAGATTTAAGATATTATTGTGACCACAGCTACTATTTAAATGAGTTAATAGAAAAGAGATATGTACTTGAACTGAAATACACCACACGCTAGTTTTATGTGTGGTCAACAGTTTCATGAACTTCCCAGTCCAAATCATCTGTAGGCATGAAAAAAGTGGTTCAGTCTGCTACTGACAATACAAACAGTAAAAATTTGCTATCTGCACATTAAAGGGTGAAACTAGAATTACAAATTTGTAAACCAGGCTAAGAGATTTACAGTCATACAATCTGCACCGGAGAGAGATGAAATCAAAATGTGATGCTTTGTTGTAAAGTGAAATTGCGGAGGAAGTAACATTCATCTGTGCTTACCATACAGTGGGAGATCAATAAATGTTGAATGAATGGGATGAATGGGTGGAGTGGCGTCACTGCACAAGAAAGCCATGCGTTGCAAAAGTTAAGGGGCACTGAGAGAAATAGGCTTTTACAAAGTGACTGGACTAAAACATCAGTAACCTCACCCCACTATCCATCTGCTGTGCTTGAGATTTAAGTGATTTCTTGACAATGAAGTATTCCAGTCATCTCTGGTAAAATTATGAGTAGAGGAAAAACAAACTCTTAAGCAGGCTAGAAAGCCATATGTGAGCCCTGAGTTTGAAGTTTGTTGAATCTAGTATAATTAGTTCCACTAACTCTGTATTAAGCAATACTACTACGGCAACTATTTTTTTTAAAGACAGTCATATATCTAATTCCACTTGTTTTGTCATCAGTATATTGTTCAATAAGTGAAAATTTAACAATTTTTAATAAGTGATTAGAAACAAGTCTATCTGCAGGATAACATAAGGATTCCAAGCCTAAAATAATTAAATATTCTTCTATCACTAAAAAGTGCCACTTAAGAGTCTTTTCAACTTGGACCACATGGGTGACTCAGTCAGGTTAAGTGCCAAACTCTTGATAATAGCTCTGAGATCTCATGGTCCTGGGATAGGGCCCCGTGTGGTACTCCGTGTTCAGAGGAGTCTGGTTGGGATTCTCTCTCTCCCGTTTGTCTCTGCCTTTCCCCCATCCCTTTCTTTCTCAAAATAAACGAACAGAATTAAAAAAAAAAAAAAGTCTTCCCAACTTGAGATATTTAAGCCAATTTCTTTTTCTATTTATTTCACTTTATTTGAATTAAATTGTGTACAAGTTTCAATTAACATGCATTTGTTTCTTCTTTAATTCAGTTTATTTTTTTAAGTTTGTTTATTTTGAGAGAGAGAGAAAGAGCATGAGTGTGGGAGGGGCAGAGACAGAAAGGGAGAGATAATTCCAACGAGGCTCCAGCTGTTGGCACAGAGCCTGTCTTGGGGCTATATCCCATGAACCAAGAGATCATGACCTGAGCTGAAACCAGGAGTTGGATGCTGCTTAACTGAGTCACTCAGATGCCCCTTTAATTCAGTTTTATAATATTTTTTTATCTATTTGACTCTTCGGTTTGGATAATTCACATTTCTTCAGTGTGAAAATTAAAACTGAACATAATATTCATATAAATGCTAAAACAATGGTAATACAAATAGATGATCACTTTGCTCTTACTAAGGATAAAGCTGTGTTTCTAGATTATTTTATTATGCATATTTCTGTGAACCTTGATGTCCTACATCCAGTTCTTCTCGTTAAAGATAGATTAAATACAGCTGGATGAGACAAAGGGGCTTAGTGCTCCAGTTTGTGATAAGCGCTGATTTGAACCACGTTCTTGAAATCTCTATATACTTTTCTGACTTGCTTATGATTTCAACTAACTTTTAACTACAGTAAACTAAAACAATTAGGCTTAAAATAAATGCATTTTGTTAAATGCATTAACTATATTATTTAATATATTATACTATATATTATATATAAATGCAATAAATATATTACTATTATATTACACATTAAATATAAAAAGTAATAAATTTTATAAGTTAAATATACTTTGACATTTATTTCTTTATTATTTTAAAACAAACCTCTTAACTGTTCAGTTTCTATTTGTTTTTATATGATTTTAGTAAATAATGTGTGCAGAATTTCACAGGAATTTTTTTATTCTTAGTCTACAGTTATTTGTATCCAACTTGCAATTCTTTCATTGTAGCATCCCCGGTAATTTGTTTTTAATATTTGTGTGTGGGGGGGGGGGAGGAGAGCAGAGAGACAGACAGACAGAAAATCCAAAACAGGCTCTGCTCTATCTGCACAGAGCCTGAGGTGAGATGTGAACTCACATACCACGATATCATGATCTTAGCCACAGGCAGATGCTTAAGCAACTGAGTCTCCCAGGTACCCACCCACCCACCCACCCCCAAGTAATGTTTTTTACATGTTCAAGGTGAAAGATTTATGTGATCTGAAGAGAAACCAGAGTATACATGTTCAAAAATATTTGTTTAATATTGATAAATTTATGTCCAAATAATATTTTGGCTGGTTATAAATTTTGGGGTTTACCCATTATAATTTAATAATTTTACTGGAAAATTCTTCCTACACCTTCTAGAATTGTTTGTGACAAGTCTGAGACCAACCAGAACTATATTTCTTTAGGGGCACCTGAGAGGCTCAGTTGGTTAAGCATCCAACTTTTGATTTTGGCTCAAGTCAGATCTCATGGTTCTTGAGATTGAGCAAGTGGACAGGCTCTGTGCTGACAGGCTGACACTTGAAACAAATTATCTATTTGTATAAGTGAAAAGTGGCTGAATAACAGCAATTTAATTGGCTCAACCTAATCCTAAGGGTAGGCATAAATATTGCTGCTGAAATGTTTGAAAATTCAAATTCTCTACTTGGAAAGCTTTGATACTATTTCATGAACTAAAAGGAACCACATTAAGTACTTACTTTATTTAAGGTATTGCTCGGGGTTCTTTAATCATTAAACGTTATGTATAATTAAGTACTAAACAAAAATTTTCTGACTATATTTAAATAGTTTTGCATTTAATACAATAATTAAGTTAAATCTCTATCACTAAAGACTTGATAAATTCTTGAGAAAAATATGTACATATTGTTTTAGATGACATCTTTCATAAAAAATATGCTAAACCAAAATAAAATGTTTGTATATAACCATGGGAAAGCCACATGAACACATAGTGTAGCTGTGGCAAAAGAGATCATATGATTCTTATAATCTTCGCTTGCACGTTTATACAGCTACGTATAACTCTACTCTTTGCAATGTCTTGACATTTGTTAGCTGTGAAAGGTTATGCCAGATATGCTTCAGTGGAAAATGAATGTGCTTGGTGAGAAACATCAAAATTCTGATTGATGCCTCTTATCCTAATATTTACCCATTTGTATTTCTGTTGATACAAAAAAGCTCAATACACTTTCATCTGTACATGCAAAATGTCTGGCTTACAAAGTCCTTTACAATTGTAGGTTTCCCAATGGTAAGGACAGAAATTGCTACCATCGAATCAAAAATGCATCCCTTTGTGACTTGCTGTTTGCTATCATCCCTATAAAGGGTCCTCTTGGTCACTTTGACTAAGAATTGATCCAAATGTGCAGAACAAAAAGTGATGAGAAGTAGACATCATAATCTTCCTAGAGCTCAGGCACCACCACCACCTCCTTTTGGTGGAATAAAAAAGGCGGGGGGGTGCAAACACCACCAATGTCTGTAGCTGCCTTTTCAAAATATCCTCGCTCTTTCAAGATATGTTCCTAAATTGACTCAGCCCCAAACTATTTCCAATTCTTCATTTTGAATGTTTCCTTTTTTGAGAGAGAGAGAGAGAGAGAGAGAGCGAGCAGGGGAGAGCAGAGAGGGAGACAGAGAATCTGAAGTAGGTTCTGCACTGTCAGCACAAAGCTCAACAGTGGGGTTTGAACCAATGAACCATGAGATCATGACCCGAGCTAAAGTCGGACACTCAACCAACTGAGCCAACCAAATGCCCCTATTTCTAACTCATCTGTTCCTTATTTATGATTCTACTACTCCCCCAGTCTCTGGCTCTTAGTTCTTCATATAGTGGCTTTCGATTTCCCTTCACAGCCTCTGGCTTGAACTCTACCCACTAGATCCCCAGGTTTGCCAACACATTTTACAATTTATACATAGAAATTGACCTGTAACAGCGAATCCATTAGCCATGATCCCAAGAAGTACATTTGAGAGTGGTTCTTATGCGTTTCTCTGCCTCTGCCTAAGTTCTGATTTTTGAGCCTTGTCCCAGTCCTGATTTCACTTCCTCTATCCCCTCGCTTCATGTAGCCCTCTCTACTCCTCCTCCCTTCAACCTACTGTAGAGCCACTGTTCTTTCTCAAATGACATGTTCCACATGTGTCACCTGGGAGGAATAACTGTGAAGCCCATAAACCACATCACAGGGAAATAACTCTAGTGCAAGGAACAGAAAGAATTCTAGTAAGCACACATGGAAAGAGCACAGGTATAATGGACACTTTGGTGATCTTCCCAGACCTCTGCTTGAAGCCGCTCTACTTATTCCTGTAGCTGCTGGAAATACTGACAGCTGACAACAGTTGTGCAGCGGAAAGCCACTTTGTGTAAGGTTACAACTTCTCCCAAGGAGCAGCTCATATCCATTAACTGACCAAGCGAGGATAAAAGACTTGGCCCTTTGGTTCTTTGGTTTAAGGATTACTCTCAAGGGCCATTACAGTTCCAGAGCTCCCCATGGGATCGGCTGAAACCTCTTTTGAGATTTTATTAAAATTCAAATCTTCTCAATCCAATATCCTTTGGTCTCTCACTGATGCTGATTCCAGTAAACTTCTTGCATGCAATCTCCATCTGAGAATTTTTTTTTCAGTGAACTTGATGCGAAACAACAGGCTTTGGGGTCAGACAGATCTGGGTTTAAATCTGGTCACTTTAACTTGCTGTGTAACCCTGAGTTGTTTACTCTCTTTAGCGTCTGTTAGCAAAAAAAAATGGTAATATGAGGGCAATGATATTGTGTTTTATAAGAATAACATCACTGAAGCTCTGTAACATGACTCCCTAAAAAAATTACTCCAGTGAAAAATTAACTAATATATTTATTTACTTGTGTGTGTGGCGGGTGGTGAATAGAAAATAACAGAACTGAGATTAAATGATTGGCTAAGTTATTGCATATATATACATAGTCTTGTAGCTCCAACAGACATTGCTTCTTATATAATCATTATCCAGCACCACGAATAGTGCCTTTCCTCAGGGATCTTTACAATCTAATAGAACAAGCAATGAGATTTTGTATTATCAATAATCCAACTATAAAAATTAGCTAGATACTTAAAAAAGTAATCTCACTTTCTTTTATGATAATATATTTAAATCACATTTTGCAGAGTAGATGCTCAATAAATTTTATCTTTCATTTCTTAACTTTGGGGAGTTTGAGAAAAATGAGTAAGTAATAAAATAGTTAACTAAAAATACCTAATTACTATGTTTAAAGTATTATGTGTTAGTCATCTCAGAAACGAAAAGATCCTCACGTACTTTAGTGGGACAAAAAAATTAATTAAAACTAAATTAGCAAAGTACTTGACACTGCCGAATTATCATTATTTTGACCTGCAAATCTTAAACACTTTGTAATAAGCAGAATAATCTCTACCTTCTTCAAAGATGTCATTTTTTGTCCTAACCTTCCAGAACCTACCAATATGTTACTCTACACAGTAAGAAAGACTTTACAGATTTGATTAAATCTAGGACTTTGAGATGAGTAGGTTATTCTGGATGTCTGGGAAAGGCTAAAGTAATCCAGAAGTCCTTAAAAGTTGGAGGCAGGAGAGAATCAGACGGACATAGGACTACAAAAGAGGTTAGAGTGATATAATGTGAGAACTCAGCCTGTCATCACTGTGTTTGAATTTAGAGACAGGAGGCTATGCTGGAAAAGACCTAGAAATGGATTCTCCCTTAGAGCCCATATGCCCAGTGCCTAGAGAGAGGAAAACAACCTGGTCAATACCTTGTTTCTAACCCAGTGTGTCAAATTTATAACCTACAAAACTTTAAGATAATACATTTAAAAATGTTTTGTGTTTTTATAGGCAACTAGGCTTAAGGTGATTTGTTACTGCAGTAAAATGAAAACAATACCTCTTCATGACTCATGGGAAGGTTCACAACAAATAGAACAGGTGTAGCTTTGTGTGCAGAGACCAAAAGGCCTCAACCATGTAGAAATGAAGGGACCAAGGTTGGAAAACCAGTGAAAGCATGACATAAATCAATTGACTAAAATATATTTGATAACAGATCTTCCTTAACTTATCATGAGATTATGTCCAGATAAACCCATTTTACTTGAAAATATTTTAAGTTGAAAATGCATTTAATAAAGCTAACCTAACAAACCTCATTGCTTAGACCAACGTTTCTTAAACGTGCAGAATACTTACATTAGTTTAAAGTTGGGCAAAATCATCTAATACATGGCCTGTTTTCTAACTAAGCATTTACTATCTTATATTGTTTGCTGAATACCATATTGAAAGTGAAAACCATAATTTCTGTATGGGTAGAGAACAGTTGTAAAGATGTAACTCGGATCAAGTGGCTGGCTGGGAAGTGCAGGACACTGCCACTGCCTGGCATCACGAGAGACATGGATCACATATCGCTAGCCTGGGGAAATGCCAAAAGTCAAAACTGAAAGCACAGTTTCTACTGAATGCATATCGCTCTCTCATAAAGTCAAAAATTCCTAAATCAAACCATCGTGAGTGGAGAACTGTTTGCCATTGGTTAAGTGTATATAACATCTATGTCATACTTCTTTTACTCTAATTTCTTTTGCCAGTTCCATTTTCCTGCACTTCCAATGTGCTCTGTCTTTCCCTCCTCCCCTGAAATTCAGAAAATCACGGTGTTTCCCGTCTGTAAACTATCATATCAGAAAAGTTCATTTCTCTAGTTTTATATTAGTATTGCTTTTTAGACTAATATGAATTCGAACTAGCTCTTGATTTAGATTCTTAACTCTTTTCAACCTCTACCTAACTTAACCTATCGTCCTGCTTCTTGAGAAATAAGCACTGCTCTTGCTTGCTTTTTGCTGTTAATGTGTATAAAGAAAAACTATAATCATGACTAACCATACAGTGATTTCATCCAAGTGAAACAAAGCAAATGTCTGAGCTTTATGAGATTTGGACATAAACAACAATCAAGGCAAAAGGGCGATACGCAGAGGACTAAAGGAGGTTAAAGAAACTGGAGTTGAGTCTCTGCTTCCCGTGTGGTCACTATAGGATGTCAAGGACATTTAAATGTCTAAACCACAGTTACCTTCTCTGAAAAAATGGGTTGTGCTGACCCAACAGGGTGATTGTGCGTATACACATAAAACACTGTGGAAAGTAAATAGAAAAATAAATTTTCAGTAAATGTTACTTATTATTTTTATTGCAAGAATCAATTGCATTAATAAAAACCGCCCTGACAAAGTTTTCAACGTCATATGCAATGTCATATTATCTTCAATGGTCTATTTGCTCATGTTCACATACTCTTCTAATTTATGTTCTTTCTCTCATGCAAGAGAAAAGTGAAAATAATTGATTTTCACTAATTTGAAAATTTATCTTATAAGTAATATTTGTCTACTGTATACAATGACAGAAAGCAAGTTTTGTTGGTTTACTTATGGAAGCCCTCTATGGAAATGCTTTATGAGCTTCCAAGAATCCTGTATAGTTATTGAATCTTGGTATATATTGTACTACTATTTATTTTCTGGAAATACAGGGCATGGGTAATCTAATAGATTATGATTTAGAACAGCAGCCAAGTAAAGATGAACAAGAATCATCACGATTCTCCAGGAGTCAAATATTTCAAGTGGAATTTAATGCCTAATTTTCCAATTATAAGTATTAGCACATTAATTTAGAAATCATATAATTAAAATTATTTCCAATATCAGTGATTATTTTTTATTAATTTAAATGTTTATTTTTTAAAATTTATTTATTTATTTTGAGAGAGCACACACCCATGAGTGCAAGCAGTGGAGGGGCAGACAGACAGAGAGAATCTCAAGCAGGTTCTTGACATTAGGCTTAATCCCATGAACCATGAGATCATGACCTGACCCAAAATCAAGAGTCAGATGCTCAACCGACTAAGCCACCCAGGCACCCCTCTATTTATTTTTAATAGTTCTTTGAACAAACATCACTAATAAATAAAAGCTAAATATTAAATTCAATAAACTAATATTTATTATAAGAGTTGGATTCATTTGCTGACACTATGGATGATGCTCCTGCTGTAGACCACAGCTAAGGATTGGGAATTCTTGCTTCCTCTCTTCAAAAGCATTTCTGACTCCCTGGACAAGTGTCTTGGCATGCCATCCATTTGGGGACAGGTTGCTGGAGCCCAGCGTACTCTCTGGCCTCCTGCCAAATAAACCACTCTTCTAAAATATGGAGTTTTGTTTTTAAACTAAATTCAGTAATTAGATACTTAAATGCTATTAGATTGTAAGTCCCCAGTGATTCACTTGCAAGTTTTACACCTATTTCTCTCATAAATTCATTCAAGATGGTCTCACTTTAGCCCAAATTATTGGAGCCTAGCCTTTGTCTTCAAGTTTGCAGAATCATACTACTAGAAATACTGGAACTAAAAAAAGTAGGTATGATCCTTGAAAATATTTTAATGAACCTCAGAGTGAAATTACTTAGATGAACAATTAAAAATATATCATTGTTAAAATGCTTTCATGATTTAATAATGAAGACAACTAATTTCACCTTCCTTAATGAACTAAACTCATTTGGAATTTGGGCTTTTCATTTTTTAGATTTCTTCTTTCTTTTTTTTCTTTTTTTACTTATTTGTGTGTTCCTGCAGTAAGGAACTGCAACCTCAGCAAACCATAAATTTTATTTTTTATATACAAAATATTTTTCTGAGACCCAAGACTTAATGATTTATGGAAATGAATTTCATTTTAATTTTGTTAACATTTATTCATTTTTGAGAGACAGAAACAGAGCATGAGCGGGGGAGGGGCAGAGAGAGGAAGACACAGAATCCAAAGCGGGCTCCAGGCTTTAAGCTGTCAGCACAGAGCCCGAAGCAGGGCTCGAACTCACCAATGGTGAGATCCTGACTTAAGCCAAAGTCGGACATTTAACTGACTGAGCCACCCAGGCACCCCAGATATCCAATTAATTTTTAAACATATAAAAGAGCTAGAACAAAGATAAAAACAACAGAAAAGAAATTATAATTAATTTATAATCAAAATTATAAATTAAAAATTAAGCTGGATTTGACTAATTCAATAACCAATCCATGAGAGTCCAGATTCAGCTTTTATCTTAGTGATGCAGAATTAACATAAAATTACTTCGATAATTCTAAATTGATTCATGCTTCTGTATTTATTTGGGCTTCCTACATATTTGCCTATTACTTTATTAGTCCCTGGATTAGAAATGTAAAATTTAGCATAAGCTGAGAAGCAATACTGACTCTGCAGAAAATATGCTCCACTCTTAAAAGTATGCTAAACATATGCCTTAGCATTTCTCATTAGAAATTATCCACTTCCCAAATGTGGTTACACGTGCCAGCTCTATTTAACTGATTTATTATTTTGATTACATACCTCCTAAATATGTTTTCAACTAAGATAATTGTGTTAATTTGCATCTTGAAACTGAATCTTTCAAGACAGAGAATTGTCTTTAAGATAATCTCTGGAGACCTAAAAAAATATTTTTAATAATTTACGAGAGTTTTTAAGTTAATTCCCCTCTTACTCTTTAACCCCCAAATTATTCCCTTGAGTTCTCTTTTGAACCTTCTTAGAAAAAAAAGTGGTAAGGTTTTGCCTTAGAGAATTCTAGGGAAAGTATTTTAAAGGAAGAACTTACTGGTCTTTAAGTAAGTGAATTATAAGACAAAAAAGAAGCTGATAGTTTAGTATTCTCCCCTTGGCATAGAAAGGATGAAATTTTTAAAAACTGGTTCTTTTTTGCAAGATTACAAAATGACAAAACTATTAATATGTCAGAGTATCTAGATGACAAAGTCTTTGTAATCAAGCTTACAGTGTGGAATGTTTCAAAGTTTCCAAATAGATCTTTTTTTTCCCCTTGCAAGTATCTACCTAAATCCAATAAAACTCAGGGATACGAGAACAAATTAATTCAGACTTGACAGCCTGCTTATGCAACTTCTCAGTGTAACACCGGAATAGCCAGGATTAAGAAAACAAGGCTCAAATTCTCTGCCTCGTTAGCGGGTTGTAAGTGAGGCTGATGGAGTTGCATTAGATCAAGAGAGAAAAGCTAGTCATTAAAAAAAAAAAAATTAAAAAAATAAAACAGTCCGACTAAACATGTGACATTTGGAAGAGGACTTAGTTAAGAAACTATGACTAAACATGTGACATTTGGAAGAGGACTTAGTTAAGAAACTATCAGAAACATTTTGTTATTTTTATAGCCATGTTCTAAAAAGGATAACAAAAAGAGAAGTTAATGTGAACTCTTGCTTCAAAGGGATACCGTCAAGTTAGAACTTTTATCTGTTTATTGAGAACAATTTACTGCTCAAATTCTATAAATGGTTAACAAAATAATATAGATTAAAAAAGAAATATAGATGCAATGAATTGTGCTTGCTAGAGTGACAGAGTTTGGAGCACTGGAGAGATTTCAATGACCTGCACTTATGAGTGGCCATGAATTACAGATGACAGCATAGTTAGATGCATTACTTCATCTCAAATTATAGCCAACACTGTGAAGCAAGATGTCCTTCTAGCAATCTTAGTAAGTGTTGGCTGCAAGAATAGGTTTTGGTCAAGCAATATAGTCCTTAAAGAAACAGATAATTAAGTATCTCATAATTATCTTCTCTATAACAATGAAAGGAAAGGTTAATGCTTCTATAATTTAAGATCTAAGTAATAAGAAAAATATACAGAATGACCTAAATATATTCTGTAACCTTTAACAATTTCCAGAATGTCTTTAACATTTCAAATCCTATAATAATGGAGAAATTATATAATAATGAGAAAAGCTTACTTTTTTTTTTTTAATTCCAGTCTCTTTCTAAGAGTGCCTTGCATTTTATGGAAACATAGCCAAGCAAAATATGTTCAAAGGAAGCAAACAAACAAATATTAAGGGGAGTACGGTTTTCTTAAATACGACTTGCTTTTACTAAAGGTACTTCTATCCAAACTGCCTCTTCACATTTTTCTTCATCATACTCATCCCTAATACAAGCTAACATATTGTCAATAGTACTTCTATTTCGGTAGGATAGAAAACAAGGCTTCTTATATTTGTAAATGTGTGTTTAGGCAGAATTTCCATATATAGGCAATCAAATAGTTTTATTTCTAGTGAATATTATTAAAAAAGATTTTAGATATTTAATGAATAAAAATGCAAAAAAAAAAAAAAAAAACCCGCCAGTTCTTCCTTCGCATCCTGAAAAAAATAAAATATAACAACTGTACGTGAAGCTCTCCATGATGTCCTCTTCACTCACTCTCCACAGATAAACACTTTCTACAGTTTGGCATTTCCTTTTCCATGAACTTGGTTTCTCTACATATGCCTGAATCTCTAAAACATCTAACAACTTTTTCATAAACTTTATGAACACGGTCTGTGAGTTCGAGCCCCGCGTCGGGCTCTGTGCTGACGGCTCAGAGCCTGGAGCCTGCTTCAGATTCCGCATCTCCCTCTCTCTCTGCCCGTCCACCCACTCATACTCTGTCTCTATGTCTCTCAAAAATAAATAAACGTTAAAAATTTTTTTTAAAAATAGAATTGCTTTTTTCATATCTTTTGCCCATTTTAAAATAAAGTGCCTCATTTTTCTCTTTATAATCAAAGAAGTCCTTTTTATTCTAAATACCAACCCTTTGTCAATTACATACATTAAACTTAACCCTAGCCCTACCTGTAGTATATCTTTGGTTTTGTTGTTGATAAACAGGAGATTTTCCCTTTTATAAAGTCAATTTTTTTAACTTTAATCCTCAATGCAGTAAGAATTACTAAGTGTGTGTGTGTGTCTGGCTATGTGGTAGTAGGGAGATCCAATTTAATCTCCTCCCCCAAATGGATAACTCATCTCCCAATACAATTTAAATAATCTCTGGGGCACCTGAGTGGCTCCGTTGGTTAAGTGTCCAAATCTTGGCTTCAGCTCAGGCCATGATCTCACAGGTTTTTGAGACGAAGCCCAGGGTCACGCTCTGCACTGACAGCTCAGAGCCTGCTTGGAATTCTCCCTCTCAGTCTCTTTCTGCCCTTCTCCGGCTCACACCCTCTCGATCACAATAAACATACATTAAATAATAATAATAATAATCTCCAGTGATTTGCAATGCCACCTCTGTCATATATCATTCTTTCCTATGTATGTCGATAAGTTTCCAGGCATTCTTTTGAAGTGGTACTTTTTGCTACTTGCAACAATACCACATTCCATATTGTCCTAATTATCATTGCTTCATAATAAATACCGATGTTTGGTGAGGTAAACTCTATTTTGTTTATTATTAAACATTTGCCTTCTATACAAATTTTAAGATAAGCTTGTCCAGTCCCTTTAAATGTTCTTTGAGAGCGTGCACACACACACACAGACACACACACACACACACACACACACACACACACACACACACACACAGGCACAGGGAAGGGGCAGAGACATAGGGAGAGAATTCCAAGCAGGTTCTCTGCTGTTGTCACAAAGCCTCATGCAGGGCTTGATCCCCTGAACCATGGGATGATGACCTGAGCTGAAATCAAGAGTCAGACGCTTAACCAACTGAATACCCAGGTAACCCATTGTCCATTTCCTTTAAAAAATATTCATCTAAAATTGTGAATGGAATTAGGAATTGAGAAAAACTGACATTTTTATGATAGTCTCTGACTAATGAATAGGGTTTTTTACTCATTTAATTAATTTACTTCATTCTACTTTAATGCCTTTCCACAAATGCATCATTTTTTTTCTGTTTGTCTTTGAAGATCTTGTGCAACATTGTTAAATTTATTCCAGTATAACTTGTATTTTCTGACATATTAGTAAAGAGGATCTAGTTTCTTTTTCTTTTCAGTTATATTTCATAACTACCTGTTAAGTATCTGATTGAGGCAGGGGTGAAAGGAGATGAGGGAGACAAGTTGACCAACGTAAAGTTAATTTTGGTTTTAGGCTGACCCTTACCCTAAAAGTCAGCAATTCCTAAAAACAAGTCACAAGATCCTACTTAAGAAAAATCACAACACCCCACTCCCTCTGGCAATAAAAGCCACAAAGGCTGGGCTTTGTTAAAATTGCTCCCTGTGGGTAATTCCACAATCCTAGAACAATGGAAAAACTAACTGCTCAAAGTGAATGATAAACCCAAAGTTAAAGAATAAACCACTTACTTTACAGTTAGTTAAAACTAACAAACAAATAAAAAGCTTACAAAACCCTTCTTTAAAGGCAAAATGGCTCCTATTCTTCATCTGGGAGGGGAGACTGCTAATTTGTGAAGCAGCTTCTTTCTTCTATACTTAATCTTTGCTCCTTTCTTTAAATGGCCTGCTCTTGAATTCTTTCTAGCACAAACCTAAGAACCCTCTTGGCAATTGGCCCTAAGCCCTCTCTCTTCTTGGGGCTTCGACCTGTCTGCCATCAAGATGACTTACACCATCTCGGGTACTTTGAATGTAGACTATGGAGTATTTTCCATAGAGTCATGTGCTGTGTAAGACAGAGAAGGGTAAACTAGTTTCCTTCTCAATCATTATGAATTTTTTTGTTTCATTTCATATTTTCTACTTCCTCTTCTGGTGATATTTCTGTAGAACTAATGATTGTGAGCACCTTCATCTTTTATTGCCAGTATGGTAAGAATTTTAATTAAGAGTGGATATTTAATTTCATTTATGGCCTTCCCTTTTTTATTTCAATGAGAATTTTAATCAACTATTTCTAAAAATATTCTCTTTGGATATATACCTTCTATAATAAATATCCTAATTTTGAGCCACCTTTGCATTTGTGAGATAATCCAACTAGGTCATGATGTAATGGATATTTTTAAACATATATGGCTCAGGATTTGATTTTATAGTATTTGTTTAAAATTTTATATCTGTGTTAAATTTGGAAATTAGATTTTAATTCTTCTTTCTCATTCTCAGATTATTTTTGTTCATATATTTATTTGACAGAAAGAGAGAGCGAGGGAGAGAGAGAGACAAAGAGAGAAAGGCAGAGAGAGAATCCCAAGCAGGTTCCATACTCAGTACAGAGCCAATATGGGGCTCAGTCTCATGACTGTGAGATCATGACCTGAGCCAAAATCAAGAATCAGATGTTTAACCAACTGAGACACCTAAGCACCCTGTCTTGGATAATTTTCTCAGTATACTCAAACTTCATGAAAAGAGTGGGAAGGGTTTTCTTCTTTTTACCCTCTAGTTGGTAAGGATGATGTGTAAATTAATTCTTCCTTCCATATTTGTTCAAAGTTGTCTTTTAAAATATCAGAAAATAAAGGAATGCATGCATTTTTAACTACTGTCTCAATCTCTTCAGTATTTTTCCCCTGATAACTTTTTCTATTCTTTCGTTGTTTTATAAATTATATTTTCTTGAACACTGTTTTAGTTTTCAATATTGAAATAAAATTCTTGACAATATTGTTTTATTTTTATTATTCTGATTTCTGAATTTTAATTTGCAAATCATATTCTTAAAATTCTTTATCATTTTTGTTGTGATCTATCTTGCTAGAATTTTGTCATTTCAATAAGCAAATATTTTCTTTATCTTCTCAAACTTAGGTTTTTATTCTATTCCTTTAATATTATTAAATTTTTAAATCTCTTCCTATTTCTTTTAGTTTAATTCTTAAGTTAATTGGCTCATTAATCTTTCAGGCTTTTCTTCCCTAAAATGCAAGTTTACAGCTATAACTTTCCTGTAACTATTTATCAACTCTATTATAAAAGTTTTAACATACAGTATTTTCATTAACTATATTTTTAAGTATTTTCTTTCTAACATACATATGACAGTATTCTTTGATCTATAATTTGTATGTGTGATTTTAAATTTATAAAAAAAAGGTTTTACTTTTTTTCAGTTATGCTAATGATAATTGATATTAGTTAGCCTTTGGTACAAAAGTATCACTTACATGATAATAATTCTTAAAAACACAGCAGCATTTACATATTGGTCAATTTTATAACTCCAAACTAATAATCTATGTTTTATACCTGTCAAGGTTAATCCAAAATGATATGCTGAATGTGCCATTATTTTGTGTTTTCTATTTTTATTGCCTTTTTCATAGACCTTTTAGAAATCTTCTCTTACCTTCCTTTGACTTACTTGATATTTATTTCCTTATTTTTTCTCTAGTGGTTTGGAAGCATGGTCTGATTGCTGAATCATCCAATGAACTGACAACCTCTAAACTCCATTTCTCACACAACTCACATGTTCAACTTGTACTTTACTGTCTGCCTCTCAATTAGACATTACTATTTCTGCCAATGTTTATCTTTTATCCAAATTTCTTATGTAGTAAATATTTTGTTATGGTAAGAAATTAATTTTAGGACACCCTGAAATAAAGGTTTAAAGCACGTACACTTTCTTACTTTTTGTACGAACATATTTTCTTTGATTTTTGGTCCCGAAATGATGTTAGAAATGATGTTAGCTAACTTTTAAATCATGTGCTGACAAGTATTTTCTCAGAACTCTGAGGACAGTACTTGGGCTTCTATGGCTGACGTTGAATAATCAATTGAACCTTGGTTTTCTTCTTTAAAAAAAAAAATGGTTATTTATTTTTGAAAGAGAGACAAGAGTGTGAGCGGGGGAGGGGCAGAGAGAGAGGGAGACAGAATAAGAAGCAGGCTCCAGGCTCTGAGCTGTCATCACAGAGCCCAATGTGGGACTCAAACTCAGAAACTGTGAGATCATGAGCACCCAGGTGCCCTTGTTGTGTTCTTTTGAAAGTAATCTGACCTTTGTCTCTGACACTCTGAAGTTCCCCATACCCAATCTCTCTCTCTTGCTTTCTCTGGTACTCTGTATTACTGATTCTGCAGGTTTTGCCTGTTTCTTTGTTTTTGTGTTGTTGTTATCCTGCATAGGATTTATTATGATTCCTGGATTCAGAATTTATATTCTTTGTTAATTCTGCAAAATTTTTATGCACTACAATTTCCAATAAGGGTTCTCTCACCTTTTGTTTATTATCTACTTCTGGAATAGAATCACACACTTTTCTACTTAACTTTGCTTTTACTCACATGTTAAAAACTTTTTTAAAGTGTTTATTTATTTTGCAAAAGAGGAGAGTAAGTGGGGGAGGGGCAAATGGAGAGGGAGAGAGAGAATCCCAAGCAGGCTTCTGAGTTGTAAGCACAGAGCCCAGTTCAGGCCTCAGTACCACCAGCAACAAGATCATGACCTGAATCAAAATCAAAAGCCAGATATTAGGCAAGTGAGCCACCCAGGTGCCCCTCAGAATTATTATTATTTTTTTTTGAGAGACAGAGAGAATGTGTGAGTTGGAGAGAGGGGCAGAGGGAGAGAGAGAGAGAATCGATCAGCATGGAGCCTGAAGTGGGGACTGACCCCAAATCCCTGGGATCATAACCTGAGCTGAAATCAAGGATTGGATGCTCAATATTCTAATTTTCTAAATCTCTTTTCCTCCTGTATTGCACTATCATCCATTTCACTAACACTCTCTTCTGTGTTCTAATATTTTTATTAATCCTATATTGAGGATTTATTTTTTTCAATTGTCAATAGTCATATTTTGCACTAATAGATATTAGAGTTGGGTTGTTTTCAAAATTGATTGGCATTTTTAAAAATAATCATGTTCCTTTCTCCAGTTTTGATTTTTTTTACTGTTAACCTTTTTAATATTTTTAAATGTTTGTTTGTTTATTTATTTATTTATTTATTTATTTGAGAAAGAGAGGGAGCAAGAGGGAAGGGCCAGAGAGAGAAGGGAACACAGGATTCAAAGCAGGTTCTGTGCTGACAACAGAGGGCCCAATGCAGGGTTCAGACTCACAAAGCATCAGATGATGAACTGATCTGAATTTGGATACATAATCGACTGAGTCACCCAATAAAAATTGCCCCTTTTTACTATTCACCTTTTAAAAATATTAAGTTTATATATTTGCTTCCGTTAAACTTACATTTTTAGTTTTCCTCTCTCTCTTAGTTTATGGACACTTGGAAATTCCCTCTTATTTGCAATATAGCCATATAGTTACAGTTTATATTTTACTATTTCATTATATCTATGTATTTATATGGTATCCAGCATTTTTATATTTTTAACTTGCGTTTTTTCATAATACCTACCTATGATAATGTCAAGAAAGAAAAGACCACATTTAATTATTTGCATTTTATAAGTAAACAGTGGGTTTTATATGAAAATAATCACACGTTATGCGTCTTAAAAATAGTTAATTTCATTGCAAATATACTCTTTTCCATATACATACATGTTGGATGACACTTCCAACAATACTACCTGAGTTTTATAAAACATTTTTATATCGACAACTGTAGTAATTTGATAATAATGGTTGTCAACAATATTAACAGAATTGGTAATATGTAAAATAAGTCACACAAGGATTATTTTTATTCCCTAAAAACTCGATTTTTTGTGTCAGATTTTGATATTGTATATGATAGGTATTAGTTTTAGTATTATTCCGTTGGCATCTACGAGCACTATTGTATTCTAATAATTGCATATTATTTTTCTTAGTACAATTATGATTTAGTGTTATAGTAATGTTGTATGTGGCAAAAAAAGATAAGCTATGTGTTCCTTAACATTATAGTATGGTTGCAAAGTGCATGGACCTTGAAGGTGTATGGAGAAGAATTCAAATGTGGCATCCAGCAATTACAAGTTTAAGGAATGATTTGACCCCTCATCTACAGTTTCTTAATTTGGATAATTTGGATAGTAAATACTGTAGCGTTAAGTGCTAAAATAACAATGATGATGATAACAACAATAAAATAGATAACATTGGATACTCATTAAACACTGGTCTAAGCATTTAGTACTGATCAGACATTTTCATTTCCACCGAAGAGTGTAAGGGACATTCTATTATTATCCCTACTTTATAAATATATGTGTGCATATAAATTCGCAGCATAATATCTTTTATATTTTAAATATGCTAAATAATAGTTGCTAGTATTATGTTTAAAGTCCTGTAATTTCAAGATGAACTCATGAATATTGTTCTTAAGAATGGTACGAAAAAGGCAGAAAGTTAATGAATAACATACGATCACATCTGAAATGCCTTGAACCACTAATGAATACATATTTATTCCCTGTAGCCTGTTAAAAATTATTACAATTATTTGGTTAGTAAATTAAAAATGATTCTTTTCCAATTAATGCGTGAAAGAAGAATGGCATTAATTCTTAATATATTTGACTATTTACCAGTACCACTACTGTTTCCCACCTCTGTCATTTGTATACATTTAATTATTTTTTAGTAGCTGTTTTCGTAGTTCCTTTTTTTCTCTATAGCATCCAAGGCTGAATTTTTTTCTGGTCATTATAGTTACCCGATACAAAATTCTAGCTTTCATTATTCTATTTAAGAATAGAATAATGCAGAGTGGTGTATTTTTAAGGTCAATATAATAAAAATTAAGAGGAGAAGTTAATTTTCTCTTTCTAAATTATAGGTTCTATAAATTATGATCATTTTCATGAAAGCTCTTTTCCCATATTTTCTATTAGAAATGAAAAGGATTGCATTTATCTTCCATCTTCCACTGAATAAATTATAAAGTACATTAAAATATATACACACACACACACACACACACACACACACACACACTGGTTTTTAAATGGAAGCACAGAAACTATAAAACACGGACAAAATAAAATTTTAATTTGGAAGACTAACATATAGGATCATACGTCTGAAGAATTTAGATATTTAAAACATAATATCACAGAAAAGAAAAGTAAGTACCAACAGCCATTCATGATATCAGTTCCTAAATAATTCCTTACTTTAACTTCTTACAATCAACATTGGACCTTCATTAAGAAGATTATTTGCAAGTAATTGTTAAAGATAAATGAGGATTTAAAGGTTGTCCTGCCCAAGGTAATAACAAAAATTGAACATTCACATGAAAAATTTGAGAGGACAAATTTTAGCAACATCTTTTAGCTGATGACCATTCTGTAGAGATATTTAGCGGAAAAGAAAGTTGGGATTATGTGCTAATGCCTCAGATGGATGCAACACTCGATTTAAACTCAAACCGACTCACTAAATACTTTAAATATATTTCAAAGATAAAAGCTTTAAGAATATCAATTACTCTTCACCCTGTATCGAGTCTTTAAAACCTGCATGACAAACACCAAAGGAAGTGAAGGAGCAAAGCCTCTGATCTTTTGATTTCTTCTATTTCCACTACCTATTTTACATATAGCATCTCAAAGACTGTCCACATGCAACCGCATCATTGTGTGTGAGGTCCAACTAGCAATTATTATCAAGCAAAAGTCAATCGATAATAAGAAAAAAAATACAAATAGAAATAATACCCCAAATTTGCAATCATCTTTATAATTTGTTAATTATATTTATTTTCGCAAATTATTTAAAAATGTTTATTAGGGGACGCCTTGGGTGGCTCAGTCAGTTAAGCGTCTGACCTCAGCTCAGGTCATGATCTCTCTGTTTTTGGGTTTGACCCCCATACATCAGGCTGTGTGCTGACAGTTCAGAGCCTTGAGCCTGCTTAGGACTTTTGTCTTCCTCTCTCTCTCTCCTCCTTCCCTGCTAGCACTCTGTCTTTCTCAAAAATAAATAAACTAAGCTAAGAAGCCAAAGAAATGTTTACTAGGACAAATAAATTTGAAAATGTACTTGAATAAGGGGCACCTGAATGGCTTATTCAGTTAAGCCTCAGACTCTTGGTTTTGGCTCAGGTCATGATCTCACCTGTTTGTGGGCTCCGTCCCCATGATGGGCTCCATGCTGTAGGCACAGAGACTGCCTGATATTCTCTCTCTATCCCTCTGCCACTCCTCTGCCCTCTCTCTCTACCTCTCTCTCTCTCTCAAAAAAAATACATATATACACTAAAATATATATATATATTTGAATAAGAAATATATATATATATTTGAATAAGAAATATATATATATATTTGAATAAGAAATATATATATATTTGAATAAGAAGAATTAGCTGAAAGGAGATCATGGAAAGATGGCCCATAAGAATGGAGCCCAAAATAAAGCTAAAATGCATTGGGTGAACTTTGGCTGTAATTAACCATGACTATAAGATTAATTAAACCATTTGTGATCTTAACAGGTAGAAAATGTTTCCAAGGATCATAAAGAGAACCCTGCATCTTAAAAAGGAATGCACCCTTAATGACATGCATATATTTCACACAGTCGCAAGTTTCATGTTTCTTATAAACCATGGCATCTATCAAAATGCTGGTTTTTCTTTTGAGAACCATGATTTGTCAAGAGCAAGTCCTAAAGTGCTGCCTTCCATGAAACTCCAATAGTTTTTGCTGCAGTAATTCCCTAGAACTCCAAATCCTACCAGAAGAAAATGTCTACATGGAATTGTTCAGATGCACGGTTTGGCTCATAAGTTAAATTTCAATCAATGTAATTTGTAACACGAGGAAAAGCCATGTTTTATTGACTTTCTTGGCCATTTCGTCTCTCTTCATTCACAATACAACCGAAACTTTCTCCAAACACTTCTTGCAATCTTCTATTTAGTCCATGTATATACTTACCCCATATTTCAGGAAAGCAATTCCCTTTTAAGTCAATTGGTGTTCTGAGAGGCATGGAGTAAATCCCATCAAAATGGACTCGAGA
The DNA here is from genome assembly GCA_030068075.1 of Paguma larvata. Lineage (NCBI taxonomy): Eukaryota > Metazoa > Chordata > Mammalia > Carnivora > Viverridae > Paguma > Paguma larvata. The sequence continues at coordinate 43,822,279 of CM057834.1, forward strand.
GGCATACAATTTTTTTGTGTGTGTTTTGAAAAGCAGCTATTTAACTAAAGTTCCATTCAAACAGAATGTATCCCTTTTTAGGATGGTTATTTGCAAATCCTTATAAACTCTTCTAAGAATCTTGTTAAACCTTCCTGAGAACTTAAACAAATTGGTTTGCTTGGTTTTTATTTTTTATCCAATTGTTCTATTAACTCCTTAAGAGTTATATAATAGGGTAAAAAGTTACACATTTTTTAATTGAAACTTGCCTCCTTAGCTTTCACACACTCCGCACATTACTTTAACACAAGGCATGCAGTCAGAAATTGAGTGTTATAAATGGCAAGTTACAAATAATTCAATTAAATACTGACAAATGATTAAACTTTTGAATAATAATAAGTCCATCAAGGGGTCACGGGTGGCGGCTCAGATGGTTAAGCATTTGACTCTAGATTTTGGCTCAGGTCATGATCTCGCAGTCATGAGATTGAGCCCTTGTTGGGCTCTGCATTGAGCATGGCGACTGCTTGGAATTCTCTTTCTCCCTCTCTCTCTGACCCTTGCTCACTCATACACATGCTCCCTCTCTCTCAAAATAAATAAACATTTAAAAAATACTAAGTCCAACAAAATAGGATAAAACACAAACTTGAATGCCATGTATTCTAAGAGCTCTCTGATTTTCTCTCCTACCCAGATCAACACATGCTCTATTTGTATCTAGGGACAGATTTAAAATAGCTGGTGTACGGTTCTATATAAGAGTTTTGTCTATGAATGCACAGAGTCTTATATAAATACAAGCTCGTAAATTTGGCTTCATTATTGCCAAGTCTGATTCCAAGAGCTTCCAAAATGTGGATCCTGGGGAGGATACACAGATATATTACAAAGGGTCTGCAAATTCACATATGCATAAAGACAAGTATATAAATACTATTTTGCACTTATATACATTGATAATCTTTAAAAATACTTGTTATTTAATTATATTATAAAATGTACTTATTTTGAAGCATTGGTATTTTATGTTACTTTGTATCGCTTCATATTTTCTCAGTCAAAGAGTACTAAAAGTATGACTACCAACATGTCTAAATCTCAGACCTGAAACACCAAAAACTCTTCTTCTAGATACCGAGAGACTTACATTAATAGTCACACAATGGCTACCATGACTGCCTTTGTCATAGCACACTCACTGGCGATCAGAGAGTTATAACCAACAGCTATGTCTAAGCTTCTTCTTGTAATAGAACATTTCCCTAACTTTACCAATCTCAAGAAACAAAAATTTTGAGCTTTCATTAGGATTCTTAGATTGTTTATATAATTTTAGAAATATTATGTAAAACTTGACAGTTTGATGCTGACATTCCAAGAACCTCAAACCTTTCAATCTCTCTAAACCACAACAAATCCCCTTGATGGACAGTCCAGTTTGTGCATGCATTTACTTTTTTTTTTTTTAATGTATCCATTTCTTCTGTGCTCTGACATTTTCTCATTCATCATTTATGTGTTGAGCACCTTCTGTCTGCAAGGCCATATACTGAGTGTGGGTGCTATGTTCTCTAAGAATTTAGCACCTTAGTTGGAGAGATACCATGAATTACAGAAACAATAACAACATAATGTTATACACATGGCTTAGGCTAGTAGTGCTAGAGGAACTTGGAAGGAGAAGATAGGAAAAATGTGAAAAAGGAAAACGTAATGATTACAAGAAAGGAAAGAGTACAGGAGGACTCTGAAAGTAGTGGATGATCTAATATACAGGTTAAGGGTTCAGAGATGGGTGTGGTACTGGAATGTCAATCAGCATCCAGTTTGTGGAAGGCTAGAGTTTAAAACATGCAAGTAAGAAAACACAAAACAAATGGAATACTGATTAAGTATTACACTTGCCTCTAGAAATAAAGTTGGGAAAAACTGGAAAATGGAGGCAGATGGTTGGAAAGACTGAATGACTAACTAACTAAGAATTCTGAACTTTCTGTTACACAACAAGGAGTCCTAAAGTTTCCTGAACATGATCATGACCATTAATTAAACACTTACAGTTCGCTTGCAATGTGTCCAGCACTGTTTAAAACATTTTTCAAATAATAACTCATTTATCTTCATAACCACATTGTAAGGTAGATAATTTTATTATTCAAGCATTTTAGACCTGGAATGCTGAAAAATGGCAAAGTTAAGCCCAAGGTTACAAACAGGAAGTGGCAAAGCTGGGATTCAAATGCAAGGAGTCTGTTTCTAGACTCTGTGTTCTTACTCATGATACTATCGAATTGAGCAAAATCAAATTTTAAGAAAAAAATAAATCTGAAAACACCATAGATATGTGTTTAAGGAACTGAAAAAAAAATGGAGAAAAGAATTCAATTAGAAGAATCTTCACTAGTATGAGGTAATGTTATTTAAACCAGAATCGTGACTACAAGAATTAGACTGGACAGGATAGGTTCAGGAGTCCATTTTGAACTTAAACCTGAATACAATGACTTACAATGAATAGAAGTTAAATCATGTCATTTTCCAAAGAGTCTATGCCTCCCAAATATATATATACATGCCTCCCAAATTTATATATATATAAAATATTACAGTTTAGATACATATCCTTTTAAAAAATTTAGTGCTTATTTATTTCTAATATATATAGAGAGAGACAGAGGGTAAGAGGGGGAGAGGCAGAGAGAGAAGGAGACACAGAATTCAAAGCAGGCTCCAGGCTCCGAGCTGTCGGCACAGAGCCCAACATGGGATTTGAACTCACGAACCATGAGATCATAACCTGAGCCAAAGTCAGTTGCTTAACTAACTGAGCCACCCAGGAGCCCCAAGGCTCATATCTTTTAAACGGTTAGTAAAACCTGGTGTTTTTTTGTAAATCAGAATTAGTTTTGATATAGCTTTTTCTTAATTAGGAAATTATTTTTTGTTCGTGAGCAAGGGACAACTGTTAAATTTGAAAATACCGGCTGTGGCTGGCTTAGTTCTATTTTACGTGGTGTTAGCTCTCTGTTTGTATAATTTTGCATTTTACCGATTCCTTACAGACAAAACTGTGCCTTTGTGAATTGTCTGTAAGCTTTTGGAGATAAAATTCCAGGTTATTTTGAAGTTATGCCTGTTTGTATCATTCGCCCACTCAAGACATCACACATTCTTCCAACCACCCCCTACACTTGGAACAGACACTAAGTTAATATACGCCAGGCAGGCCACCTTGCTCTTCTCCTTCAAAAACTCCTATAAAACCATCTGTTCTGGGAGTCATTCCAACTACAATAACCACCTACTACTTTCAATTGCCTATAATATCTACATCCACTTTCTTGAGCACTGCTGACATATTTTATCATTAAAAAATCCATAAGACAAGTCATTTTCTAAATATCTTATAGTGATACTTAACCTCCCCTTAAACATCTACATTCCCTTAATGTAAAAGCATATTCTTGTGAGCTTTCCTTTCATGACAGATTAAGAAAATATCAGCTTCAAAATAGTAGAGAGTTAACATTTAATTTGTATGTGACTCTTGGATCAAAATGTTTAGCCAAGGCAGTTAGTGATTCTGATTTGAATTTTGTGCCAAACTCTCATGGAGAATGTTCAGTGAAGCTATCTAATTGGATACTTTATGAACATACTATAGTGTAGAAAGTAAACAAAACCACAAATTGTTTTTAAATTGTTAGACTTTGGTTTTCAGAGATCATTATAGATTACTTTCTAGGTGACAACTAATTTTGATCTTATGATACTCTGAAGAGACTATTCCATGGAATAAAAAAATAAAATATAACACATTATATTGTTATACAAAATAACAATAATGTTATTATTTTCAAGATGTTAAATCCGTGCACTCTCATGGTGCTTAATACCAGAATCCTGAATGCTCATGAACCTCCTTACTAATGACATCAACAACATGCCTTTTTTACTTTTGCAAAAGTCTCTCCTCACTGTAAATTAAAGGACCTTTCTTTATAGTTTCATAGCAAGGATCTACTGATCAACAGACAGATACCAGAAAATGGAGAAGAGAAGAATTAATACACTGAAGCTAGAGAATAAGGAAGTGTGTGTGTGTGGGGGGGTGGAATTTCTGCCACACTAGAAGGGCAAAGCCCTGCTCTTGCTTGGTGAAGGTGGTGGGTGGGACGATAAAAGCCGAAATACTGGAAACAAAGAAAGATGATTAGATATATTGGCCTCCTCACTACTCTGGTGGAAAAGGAAAATATTCCCACAGGGCAAGGCAATCAAAGAATTCTAGGAGTAACCTCTGATAGACCCTATCTGTGACTGAGAAGAACAATACTGTTTTCATGATTCTGTGTCCAAATGGCACGGGAGCAGTGAAGCAGCAGCGGCTGAAGGAGGTGTCCAGTCAAGTGAATATGAAGAAAGCCCTTGCAGGGCCACAGAAACCTTATTACGGTGAAAAAGAGCACCTTTGAACTATGATGTCCTCTCACAATGTGGACTCGGGACAAGTAGGTGGTGGGTGTGGAACTCTGAGATTGAAGGCCATTACGTGGTCCACAATTATCAGAATAAGATATAAGCCAGATGCCCAAAATGTGAGGGGGAGTCTCTAGAGAGGTACCAGTGGAAGATGGCCAATGATCATGTGACTTTCTATTACACTTCAGTAGAGTTGGAGAGCAGAAATAGTATCTTCCCCCATGTTGAGGGAAAATGTACCACGCCATTTTTACACAAGTATTTTCTGTGAAGGATGAGAGCAAAGGCAAAGCCAGGGAGCAGACAGAGAAAAACACCTAGAAACACTGGTAGTTAAATAAAAGAGAATCAATTTTAAATCAGAAAACACCAAAGTACTGTATTTCATTATTTTTTTAATGAATTTATTTTTGAGAGAAAGAGAGTGTGTATGAGGGGGGAGGGGCAGAGAGAAAGCAGACAGAGAATCCCAAACAAGCTCCATTTTGTCAACACAGAGCCTGATGTGGGTCTCAAACTCACACACCGTGAGATCATGACTTGAGCCTGAATCAAGAGGTGGAAGCTTAACTGACTGAGCCGCCAAAGTGCCCTGGAAATATTTTAAATGACAAAACCAATTATTTATTCCATCAGGGAGAGTGGTGACTCAAGAACAAGATCAGCCACAGGAATAAAAGAAAACACACTTTTCAGTTTGACTTTTGATTGCTTTGTATTTTACTTATATTTCTATTCATGTGTTTATTGCCAAGGCTAGTAAATTTTATGTAATAATGTGAAATTAACTTAGCTACTCTTACCATTAACTCTAATCCATAAATACTTAGAAACAAAAAGAAAAAGATCATTAAAACCTCCTTTAAAAGACAACTAGATAAGTTTAAAACGCATATCATGTTCTGCACACTGAATGCCTACTCTGTGTTAGGTACTTGAGCAATGAAGATATGAGGATGAATAAAGCATGATTCTTACCATTAAAAATTTAATATAATGATTATTTCCAGACATATTCCTAATCTGGAGGCTTTCAAGACAATTTCTACTTTATTTTTTTCTTTGAGTTCTTTTTGAAGACATTCAACAAGTTTGTTTTGAAATTTATGTGGACTTATTTGGAAAGGTACACCTGTTTTTGACTGTTTAGAAAATATTAATTATCATCATCAATATGCTTGCAATATTTCCTGCCAAATAGAAAAGAGCATGCATGGCATACATTTCTGTGCTTACGTATCTCAGTATCACATAAAATAATGCATCTAACGGCAACACTTAAAACCGTAGCTCAGTATATGCACATATTTTCTTATTATAAGCATAAGGGTAAAAAAATCTTCTTAGAATATAAAAACAACCAGGTAATTATCTAGAATCTGTTAACAACTTTTTTTCTCATGTGAATTACAAACCATTCAACTATGTATTTTAAAATAATACTTATTCTGAATGTAAGGAAAAACTTGTGGCCCTAGATTTATTTATTTTGTCCATTTAGTACCAAAGTGTTTATGCTTCACTTGATCTGCGAAAGCCACAAAGAAATATTTATATACCAACTAACACTTTGGTAACTATTATTTACAAATCATTTTACATTACAATTTCTTGACTTAAACTTAAAGATAAGAGGGGCACCTGGGGGGCTTTGTCGGTTGAGTGTCTGACTCTTGATTTCAGCTCAGATCATGATCTTGCAGATGTGAGACGAGTCCCTCCTCATGGTCTGCACTGAGCATGGAGCCTGCTTGGGACTCTCTCTCTCTGCCTCTTCCCCATTCTCTCTCTCTCTCTCTCTCTCTCTCTCTCTCTGTCAATTTCTCTCTCTTTCAAAATAAATAAACATTAAAAAATACTTAAATATATGATTTCATTTGTCCAAGCAGATAAATCTATCTGAAGATAACTTTATTTTTTGTAATGTTTTTATTTATTTTTTTTTTTGAGAGCGAGAGAAAAAGAGAGAAAGAGAATGTGTGGAGAAGGGGTAGAAAGAGAGGGACAGAGGATCCAAGTGGACTCTGCGGTGACAGCAGAAAGCCCGATCTGGGGCTCGAACCCACAAACTGTGAGATCATGACCTGAGCCATAGTCGGATGCTCAACCGACTGAGTCACCCAGGCACCCCTATCTCAAGTAAAATTTAAGTCAGAGCCCTATAAAGACAAGAAAATGAATCAGATGAGGCTGACAGAATTCATATAATGCACTTAATGATCGAATAACACATAGATGATCAGCTAATATAAGCTAATATATGCATTTGCATGGAAATGGAAGTAGCAAAAACACACATATGACTGCTCCATGCCAGGAAATGTTGTCGGAGTTGTATGTGTATTATCTCATATATCCCTTTACACACTTGAGGGTAGGAACTATTGCTATGCCTTTTTACACAGAAGGAAACTGAGGCACAGAGAATGTTTAAGCCACTTGTCCAGGGTGACCCAGTTGTTAAGCAAAGTGTCTGGATTTGGATTTAGGCTATCAGGTTTCAGAGTGTGTGCTCATCACACTATAGCCATTTCAAAGATCAGATTGCGTGGTTCTGAGATGTACAGCCGTTCCTAACAAACAAGTAAGAAAAAGCTGACACGGATACAGCTGAGGAATTTATATTTAACATATTGCCCTGGTTCGCTATCTTGTGTAGCATATCTGATTCTGAACTAGAACCCATTATATTTTACAGAGAATCTCAGTTTCTCTACATTACTCAAAATTCACATACTAAGATTAGATTTCTACTAAAATTCTTCATTTGCTGCATTTCTTGATTGTCTCTATTGTATAGGCCTCCATATTACAAACTTGAGGTTTCCACTCATTTCATATGCTCTGAAATCTGTCTACAGTCTTCTAAACACTTTCTCTCATAGTTACAATTTTCCATCTATAGCAGGGGTAGACTTTTTACATAAAAAGACCGATAGCAAATATTTTAGGCTACTTGGATCATACGGTCTCTGTCACAACTCAACTCTGGCCTTGTGGTTAAAAGGCAGCCATAGACAGCAGGAAAACCAATGAGCTTGGCTGTGTTTCAACAAAACCATATGTATGCATGTATGCACGTATGTATGTGTGCATGTATGGATGTATATATTCGTACAAAGCAAGCATAGGACTGCAGTTGGTAAGTGTGCCATAGTTTTCAATCCCTGATCTCTCTTGTTATGTAACATTGGGAATATTTATATATTGCTCTGCCTTTTGTAAGGGAAGTATGATTTTAAAAAGCTCTCCCATTTAGAAAAGTCACTTAATTCTACAGCAATCTCTGTGTGTCTCTATCAAACCTGTATTTTCTTCCTGACCACAATTTTGACTGGAAAACCATCTTGAGCCAATTCTCGCACAATCTGTGTTTTTACAAATTTTATCACACTCAACAGCCATAATAATCCTGTGAGTTATCTAACCAAAATCATTCCAATTTGCAGAAGAGGTAACTTCCACAACTACTGATAATAAAATGGCTTCTAAGCCAAATCCTGTGCCTTTTTTTACTACTAATAAAAGGTTTGTGTTACAGAGAAAAATCACATATGATTACTATCAGACGCATGTTACATCTTAAATAGCAAATTCTTCAAAAACTTACAACACCATTTCCCACTTCACACAAATCATTTAGTATTTCTGACATGCCTTCCTAAATTCCAGAGAATTACTGAACCCCTACATCATGATATCAATGTTCCTCATGAACAGGAGTCATATGATGGTTTTGATAGTAAATTCTGATGGGGATAAACATGAAAGGAAATGGCATGACATTAGTTACATTATATGCATTATTAAATTTAATTTAACCTTATAACAATCCTGAGAACTAGTAATTAGTAACTGCTACTCTGTTGCTAGAGGTAATGAAATGGAGCATCACAAATTCTAAATAATTTACCCAAGGTTACAGAGCTGGTGAGAAGCAGAAGTAGAATCAGAATCTAGACAGAAATAGAACTGAAGATTGTGTACTTTGTATGACATCATACTGTGTTTCATGGTTGAGTTATTTATGGAACCCAGTATCAGGTCCAACCTCCTCATAAGCAGAGTCCTTTTTCTTGTGGAAACTCTGCTTAGAATTCTCTACATGTCTTAACGAGGGCCAGAAAACTTGCTTCTATCATTTGAACAGTGACATTAAGAATCGCAGAAATAGTTTCAATATGAGTTTTATCACTGTTTATGTCCTAGAGAGCTTGGAACATTCCGAATGAAATTAAAATGCATTTCACTGGTGTGGAACCACGAACATTTGTCAAAATTGTTTTGTACAAAACTCCCTAGGTTTTCACAGCTGTATAAAAGTTTCTTCAAAGAAATAATTGCAGAATGAATAAAAACAGATGTGGCTTTTTTGCATATTATCAACAAAAATCTCTTTTTTATCCTGCCATTGGCTTACCATAACTTCATTTATGTCATACTTCTGTACACGACGTGTAAGAAGAAAGTACATGGCATTTTCCATACAAGTAATGGTCTCTAATAAGGTTTTCTGGTTACTTCTATTTCTCTAGCGATTACCTTTGCACAGGAACTAATTTTGTATGTTTTCTAACTAAAACCCAACTTTTCATGCTGTGCACTCAAAGCGTCACCAAACATTCTCCACTCTATTAAAGGTAATTGAGTCAGAATGCTTAAAGATACTTTAAATGAATGTGCACTGAATTTTCCAACTTGGTTCAGGAAATAGATTTAGGGAAGTTTTTAATACTCTGCAGACTTTAAGAAGAGGAAATTACCTTTGGTTATTTAAAGCTAGAGAAATTGGGCTGTACACCTTTAAGACAATGTGTTATCATCAACCCCCAAAGCAATGAAAGAGTCTTCCTTTATAAAATGTCACTTAGTGGTTTGTTTTTATAAAGTGTTTTCACTGGTGGAAATGCAAATATCATACAGTATTTTTCCAGGAACTCAAAGGTGGGGACTAGTTAATGTTGTAGACTATATGGCTCAAACTGGAATTCAGTCATCTGCAGTGCCTACCAATAATTTAAGCTCTTGACAACATTAGAATTAGAGAGTGTTAACACACATGCATAAAGTGATTCTATGTGGCTTTTCAAAGATTAAACTGCACACTCTGTATGGACAAAAGAAGAAATTAAATCAGGATATGAATGAGGGCTATTTCATTAGGTAGATGTTCTAGCACCGCTTAATACTGCTGCTTTACCTGAAAAGTTAATCACTTCTTACAGTATTTTGCAAATTGTTAACTTCTCAAAGCATCATGCTAACTTAAAATTAACTTAGTGTACTGGCTGTATTCATCTAAATGTTCACATAGCAAAATATTTTACAGCTTTTAATTGTTTCAGGTTTATATGGAAGATTAAATATATTTTAACAAGCATCTACATAAGTGACATGATTATTTTATTATAATATGAAAACCTAATTATCACCTTTTTATGGAGGACAAGGAACAGCTTTAGAGGCAAATTAATGTATCCTATCAGTGGGACGGTTTGTCACCTTATTAAATAATCATCATCTTGGCAAATAAAATTATTCTAAGCTTCATCGAATGAAGACAAGAGATGGAACCCCCTCACACTATTAGACATTAAAATTAACTTCCCACAGGTTTTTAAACAGTTTACTACACTTTCACTGTGTTGGATCATACAGTAGAAATGACAGCATTAACTTCTCTTCAAAACATAAAAGCAAATATGCTTCATATTAGCTTTTAAAAGTAAACATATCTCTGACATTACACAGATATATCATATATTTAATTGTACACAAGTTTAAAAGCACGCTGTGTGTCATATAACAAGAAATGATGTACTCATAAAGAGATAAGTAAAAGGGTGTATATCATTAAAAATGAGTCAATATTAAGTATATCACCTAAAATACGCAGCTGCCACTAAGTTCTATATGTTAAAGAGCTACTATGTGCTTAAAAAAATAAATGTATTATTCATCTGCTCTGTCTTAATGGGAAGTGCAAGAAAATTATAATCATAAATGTATGTAAAATACAGGATTTTTTAAAAATGCCTTAAAAGAAATACAGGATTACCTGCATTTTTGAAATATTTATAAAATATATTTGGAAGATCATTAAATATTTCTAAACCTGATATGTGGGGAAAAAAAAAACCTTTAACTCATCTATGCATTATACCATATAATGCTATTATTCCTAAGTTACCTAAGAATTCTTTTACATAAGAATCTTTTACTTAGAATGCCCTCAGTTCAAATTAGAAAATTGTTTCAGACATTTTGGCATTTATTTAATTAGTAATGCTACCATTACAAAGGAGTTCAACACTCTGACTTTTAGTTTCACTGAAGTAAAGCCCCTTCCACATGAGATGAACACTGGTCTTGTTCATCAAATGGGATGGAAAGCTCCTTAATTAGTCCGCAGGACTAAGGTAACAAACGGCCTGTGACCTCCCCCCTCAGAGAGCTCCGATTTGGGCATTTTATTTCATACTCTCATTTGTGCCAGGTGGCATTCAAATATAACTCAAAGTACCTTTGCTAAGACTGATGAATAATTTCACAAGAGGAGGACTACTGGGATAAATATCTGAGTTCTGACATCAAGACAACACTCAACAGAAACAACTGCTTTTCCAGTGTGCTTATTAAGAAAGGACTCTTCCAGTGTTCTCTGGATCACAAGGATCTTTGCAAAACCTGTGCTCATGTGAGCCACCGCCCTCTGCTGGCTGGATTCTTTAACTTCATTGAATCAGAAAATCTTTACAAGCCTGGCTTGTACAAAGGACGCCTTACAGCTTTTTTCTTTCTTGAATTAAGAATGTTTGTAAGAATTTGGATTTTGAACTGAATTACAGGCATTCTGACAACATGAATATTCTGTGACGGTCACGAAGTTAGATTTTTAAATTGCTTGTATTAAAAAGTAAAGAAACAATTTAATAACTTCTTATGCCTAAATAAATAATTCTAATAGTCTAATAAACAAAATGATCTAAATGAATTTTAAATGAATGTTTCTGACAAAACTAGTAATTAATATCTACATAATTATATATAATACTTTATAATTACATATAATTCAATTATATTTGATAGTATATTAAACATTATTCGCCATTGATTTTAAATCGGTGTCTTCAAAAATCATAAAGAGTATTTATTATAACAAGTATATAAACTTCAAATCCAGTGTAATAACCCAGTTATCACTACTCTGGATTTTACCAAAGCTCCAGTTTATGAGTGACAGACCAAGAATGGCTCCGTTATTGTACTAGCTCTTCACCTCCATCCCAGACATCTCATCCAATCCCAGGCCAGTAAAATGACCTACTGTCTGTGTAACCGACCTGGCTATCCCACACGTACCACACATTCAACAGACACAGAACCAAACACACACCCTTCCTCCCACACACCGTCTCTTCTTCCTACGTCCGTGTCTTAATTTGTATTGCTACTGTTCATCCTTCCTTCACATCCACATGCATACCTATATCGAATTACTAAGCTTGGGGACAGTAACCACTTTTCTCTCCTGAATGTCCTTTCTTCTTGTTTAAAACCCTGTAATTAGTTCATATTACCTCAAAGATAAAGTAGATGTTTCCAATAAGACAACCCAAGTTCTTTGTACTATCAGTATGATCAATAAATCCCCCTCAATCTTCGATTTCTCACTTTTAGAACTAACTTCCATCCATTCCTCCTTCCTCATTGGTCCCCACCACACATTGGTATGTTTTATTCCACTTTACCGTACACATGATATTCCTTCATTGACTATAGTCATTTATAAAGTACTTATTCACCTTTTAGAACAATATCCAGGCATTATGTCTTCTTTTATAATTAAACTTTTGTTTTAATGTTTATTTTATTTTTGGGGGGAGAGGGGAGGACAGAGAGAGAGTGAGACAAAGAATCTGAAGCAGGCTCCAGACTCCCAGCTGTCAGCATAGAGCCCAATGTGGGTTTGAACCTGAGGCAGGGCTTGAACGGGGCTTGAACTCACAAGCCATGAGATCATGACCTGAGCTGAAGTGGGATACTTAACCGACTGAGCCACCCAGGTGCTCCAGGCATTATGTCTTCTATAAAGACTTCCTAGCACCACCACTCATGACTACATGAGAATTATTTCTTCCCTGTATCTTTATGTGTGATACTTTGATTAATGCATCCATCTCACACTATATGTGTTTGCTTTCATGCATCTTTCCCCATATTAAGCCATAATCTCAGGGGTTGGAGAAATGTAAACAAGCCAATAAAATTAAAATAATTGAGTGTGAACATAGATTTCATATTCATAAATTCACATATCACATGAATCACAGTGTACAAATATTTTTGTGCCTTAGACATTATTACTGAAGTTCCAAATGACCTTCTTAATTTGAACATGACTTAAAAAACACAGAATTAAGAAAAACAGTTAATGCTAGTAAGGTAAAAACAGGTAAAAAATTTTGTGTATAAAATTGAATATTTCTACATGTAAAACAGCAAACAAAACAAATTATGCCGTCACAGTGATTAACAATCTTCTCAGTAAGTTATAAGGATGGTCTAAGGAATGTGTGCCCTGCTTAGAGATCAATGGATATGTAAAGATTTAAACTTAGAAAGCATAAAGGCATAAAAATGTGGAGCTGACTGTCTACACTACGAACAGGTTTTATTACATAAGGTTTTCTCATAGTACCTGTAAGTAATTTGATTATATCATTAAATAGATCCAGCAGAAAATGAGAACCTTGGAGATTTAGATGTGACTTGCCTAAAGCTGAGAAAATGAACTAAGAAACCTAAAGTCTACAAAAAGCCCAATATATGAAATATATTACAATATATGAAAATTTGGGCACACACTGCTGACTGACCCTCATTATCCATTTTCCTTTCTTCCTGTGTATGTGAATACCTCCCACACTTTAGGTGGGCCCAGGACCCTGCAGAGGAGATGACATTTTCCCGAACAACACCTGCCTTTTAGTACAGGTGCCTCACCATATGAGGCACAACATGAGTAGAAGTGGCAAGCCTGACCTGTGGTGGAGGAACTAGGTGACGGTGCTATCGGCAGTGGACATGGCTATAAGAGTACCTTATGGAAGGATGTCTTCTCTCCTTCTTGCCTCTGACAGAAATAGACATTTCCTCCTGGCAGCACAGTGCACTTAATTTTGCACTTAACCTCAGTGACAGTCTTTACCACATTTTATTGTGTGTATATGTTTGGTTTGTCTTCCCCAAGGGCAGGGAGAATATTTAATTATTAACCTTACTTATTTTCTAAGCACTTTCATATTGTAATAAATACTTCTCAAGTTACCAATTAAAAATAATGGAAAAAAAATAAAATTACATTATGGGTGCTTGTGTTAAAGTTGTGGCCTTTGTGTTTTCAAAATTTAGTATTAATCATTTTGATTTCATAATGAAAAGAATATAAATGTGTAAATCTTTAATTCTTTACTGAATAGATGATATGCAAAGGAGTGTTCTTAGACTATTAGAACATTAGGCCATAAAATGAGAAATAATTAAATTCTTATGAGTCAGTATTTAGATAAAATTATATATGATTTATGCATGTACATAAAACATTTACATTTTGGTTATGGCATACATCTCCTATTTGGTGATTACTTATTTTCTTGAATACTTATGCTCAGTTTTCTCTCAGCACTTATAAAACTTTTCAGAGAAGAGCACTGACCTAGTTTTAAAAAGACACATTACATGCAAGCCAAAGAAATACTAAAATAAAGTAAGAGGCCCATATATAGGCTATAAAGAAAAATCATTGTTAAACAAATACTTCTCTTCCTGTTATACTCCAAAAACTGGAGGAAAGGAGTGAAGGAAGGAAGAAACGAAGTAAGAAAGGAAGGAAGGAAGGAAGGAAGGAAGGAAGGAAGGAAGGAAGGAAGGGAGGAAGGGAGGGAGGAAGGAAGAAACGGAAGGAGGGTGGGAGGGAGGAAGAAAGGAGGGAAGGAATGAAACACAGAAAATACACAATTATTTATTGTAAGACCCAAGGCCCTAGGCTCTATCTAATGTCTTTTCTAGAATAAAATTATTCTAATATAGATTACAACTCTTTTAAAAGTTCATTTTCAAGGACTTTAAAATGCCTTTATAAATTAGTTTAGGACCTGGAAAGATATTTGTACACCATTATTCACAGCAGTCTTATTCACAATAGCCAAAAGATGGAAACAACTCAAATGCCCATCAGCAGATGGATAAACAAAATGAAGTATACACATACAGTGGAACCAATATCCAGCCTTAGGAAGGCAGGAGGAAACTGTGACACATACTACAAAATGGACTAAACTTGAAGACAATATGTTAAATGAAAGAAGCCAGAAAAGGACACGTATTGCATGGTTCCATTTATAGGAGGTATTCTAGAGTAGCCACATTTGTAGAGCCTTAGTTTAGGAAGATAAAAACGTTTTGCAGATGGATGGTGGTGATGGTCGTACAACAACATGAATGTAACTAATGACACTGAAATGTACACATAAAAATAAAGTGAAACATTTTCTGTTATATATATTTTCTCACAATAAAAAAGAAAAAAATAGTATTACAAATACAAAGCATCCTAATGCAAAAAAAATTCTAAAATAAACATCTGACTTTGTTCCTATAACTTTAACAAAAGCCACATACATGTGTCTGCATAAATAAAAATAAACTTTATTCTGCATAAAGAATTCTATAAATATGTTAGGTTGAGTATTGTAATGAGGCCTATTTTTAAAAATGAATTTTGAAAATTTACAAGTCTGACAAAACCATAATCAGGTTTTGAAAAATAAAAATGAGAAATTCTAACAATTAAAAAGAATATCAGAAATAGCAATCAGTAAAATCTTTTATTTTTAATGGTCTGGTTCAATTGTCATTCTTTCCCATCTACCACCAATTCCAACATGAATTTCCTAATTGCCAAACTCCTTTGATGTGCCATAAAAAAAATGCATGTGATTTTCAAGGACTCTGAAATATCAGAATCATGATTTTAACATAAACCTCCTACTTTGAGTCCTTCAGGCCTCTACTTTTGATATTCACAAGTCAGAATTATGAAATTTCCAAAACTCTTCTCAAACTTTTATCCCTGATCTGAACTTCAAGTCTCTTGAAATTTAACAACTGAGAACTGTAATCTCTTTCTTCCTAACCCAATCATGAAATAGCAAACACATTAAAGCATAGTTTAGGAAAAGAAAAGGCCAGATAGTTAAATCAAAATACATCAAGGAATTAAAAAGAACATACCAAGTAATATTTCAAATTATTAATCTTCTACAAATTCTACAAAAGAAAATACAGGGTGGGGTTTGGGAGCCTGACCTAGTCTGGCGGGACAAGTGGGGATTATCCTTCAGAAGTAGTATCTAAGCAGGTGTCATCAGTCTAACAAATAGCAACAACTAAACTAAAATTCTGGGAAGGGTAGATGCATCAAAAGACTGAGGAAAGGTTAAAAGTCAGGCCTGGAACCAGATCATGGAGGGCCTGGTAATGATTTGAGAAATTAATGAGTTTAATAAAGAAGGCTAGTTTAGCTTTTTAAAAGGATCACTCTTGATGAAGCCTCAAGAGATTTGAGAAGAGAGGGCAAACTGAGCAAAGAGTCTGCTGTCTCAGAATTCTGAGGGCCACTAACAACTACAGACTGATTAGACAAGTCATAAATAAAACTCAAAGCTGAGTAGGAATAGTTAAGATGGTATATTTTATGGAACCAGGCAAGAGAAGTTTTAGGAAGAGAGAGAATGAATAACAAATTCAAACTCAATTTCTGTAGTGATCAAAAAACCCTACATATATTGGATTTAGTGGCTTAGAGATCTTTTGTGACCTTAATGAGAACAGCTTTACTTACATGTAAAGAGAATCCAATTAGAAAGGTTTTCAGAAGGAAATGAGTGAGCAATCAGTGATAGAAAATGTATCCGCAGTTTAGTTGTGAAGCGAATAAGGCACATGAGGCGTAACTGAAGAAAAGCAAGATCAGGAAACAAATTTTTAATGATGAAGAGTAAAGCCAGGGAGAGCTTGTTTGGAAGATGTTAGAAAGGACCTTCTAGTTGTAGGACAGGAAAAAGCTCAGCGAGAAGGATCAAGGATGCTTCAAGGCCTAGGGAAACAGAGGAAGGTGGTGGTAATAGCAGACATGGACACAAGGTCAAGTGGCCCTAGATTAACAGATGGCTAACTTACCTGCTAGGTTAGAAGGATGAGGGAAAGGAGGGTATGGATGCAGACAAATTGTTCCTTTGTTATTGGAAGTTTTGTTAATCACTTTCTATTTGGTGTTATTTTTTCTTATTGAAGTATATGCCGAGTGAAATAAGTCAGGCAGAAAAAGACAGATACCGTATGTTTCCACGCAGAGGTGGACTTTGCTAGGCTTAACAGAAAACCAGTGGGGAGGGGAAGAGGGGAAGGAAAAAAAAAGACACAGAAAGGGAGGGAGACAAAACATAAGAAACTCTTAAATATTAAGAACAAACTGAAGGTTGAGGGGGGTATGGGAGGGGGAGAGTGGGTGACAGACACTGAGCAGGGCACGGGTTGGGATAAGCACTGGGTCTTGCTGTAAAGAAACCAATATGACAAGAAAAAAATTATAAAAAAATAAAATTAAAATAAAAAAAAAGAAGTATAAATCAGGGTCATCTGTGAGTGTAAAGAGGTTGAAAAACAAATGGGGGATGGTGGAAATGAGTGTTGTAAAGATGGAGAGAAGGAATGGGATAAGGAAATGAATGCGGGATTAACATTCAGTGCTGAATAGTCTGATAAATCTGGTAATCATGATAATCCATCAATGAAAGTACAGAAAACGTGGCACTGTAAGACTACCAAAGCTAAGGGAAGAAATGGCGTATAGCTTCTTCCTGTTCTGTTGGGACACTCACTCGTGTAGGCCTGAGCTCTCATTGACAAGTATGGCTATCCTAGGCCATCCCATTGTTAGAAAGCTCAGGCGAGAAAAAGAAGCCATCTGTAGGTGCTGTGATAGTTACTTTTATGTAACAACTTGACTCATCACATGGTGCCCAGATTAAACATCATTTCTGTGTATATGTGTTTGTGAAAATTTCTAGATGAGATTAACACTAAATTAGTGGACTCAGTAAAGTAGATGGCCCTCACCGACATGGGTAGGCATCATCTAAACTGATCAGGGCCGAATGGAACAAAAGACAGAGGAAGGAGAGGACCCTGACTAACAAACACAGTGTCTCTGGGTAAGGTCTCAACCAACAACCAGCATCAGCTACCAGACAGAAGAGGAACCATGCCTCCAGTCAATTCCATCTCCCAGCAAATCCAATTATTTCCAATCTTGTCTTCCCAGTTGAAGACCTGGACATGATGAAAGAGACAAGTCATTCCTGTTTTGCCCTGTTTGAATAGCTGAGCTGCAGAAGCTATGCAGGGAATAAAATGGTGGTGTTATACTGCTTAGCTTTCAAGTGGTTTGTTATGTAGCCACAGTAAACAAAAGAGATTTTGATATAAGGAAGTGGAGTATTGCCACAACAAAAACAGAAAACATGTGACATTAGCTTTGGAACTGAAGGATGGGCAGAATCTAGAAGGTAGAGGGAGCCAATGAATGGCCTTCAGAAACCATTAGTGAGGGTGTTGACAATATAGAATAATGTTAATGGGAAAAGGAAATTGAACCCTAGTTACATGGTGGCAGTTTGTTATGAAACAACAGTAACAGGCAATTCTCAGCACTTATTTGCCCCTTATAAGTATTTACCAAATAAAATCTTAAAAAAATATAATAAAGTTATATAGAGTTTCTGTTTATTTTTTTTCTTGTGACAAATAGATATGAGAAGGGAGGAACAATAGGAATTAGAATTAAAAGTCATAATAAATTGAGATTTTGTACTTCTACTTTCTAACTCTTCAGAAATTTTACCCATTAGGTAAATAATTTCTTCATATTTTAGGGCTAGGATATATCAATATATAGAAGGATTGCTTAAGATTCTCTACTTTGTGAAAACACCAGTCATGGAGAAATGTAAAACAGAAAATAGAAACTTCACAATATTGCTTAAGGGAGAATATTATTTTTCTCTTCAAAGAAAAATGTGTTTCAGGGAACTCTTTTAAACAAATTCTATCAGTCATTTGAAGCTAATGTATTAGGATTAATTATGTTCAACCACAAAATAATGCTGAACATATCTGTATAAGAACTTGTCTTCCAAAAGGAAAGGCATTAGTAACTAGTGCTCGGTAGAGCAAGAGGCAATGGAGAGCACCAAATTAGTTCCAATTAGCCATGCCAGAGGATTATTCTAGGTAAAAGTATCTCATAATGAGGTGATTAGCCTCTTTGGAAAGAGTTTACGATAGACTTACTTTCTACTTAATACGGTCTGTAAAGAGGTGATATAACAAAGGTTCTCAAAATTGTTCCCAGGGATAATTTCTACCCCAAATCAACAGATATTATTCAATAAAACCAAAAAAACTTTTAGATATTAGAACTTCCTGTCAAATTAACTAACTTATGTGGCATGTACTATATACTAAAGAATATAATAATTGAATGATACTCAATTCCAAATGTTAGTCGATAGATTATCTATGAATATCAAACCAACAAACAAAAGCTGTCATTGACATTGATCAATGTCAAAGGCTCAATCCCCAAAGTTGGCTGTTCATCGTCTAATTAGTTTAGTGCATCTCCTCAGTCCCCAGAGCACAAATGGTTCTTGTCACAGTTAAACTAATCTCAACAGGGGAGTAGGACTAAACAAAAAGGAAATGGGAATGTTAGCATTTTTAACACAAGAGCATTTTGTAAACTAGAGATAGGGTTCCCAGAAACAGTAGCTTTAACTTCTGGCTAAGTCTATCTTTGCTTTTTGCATAAAAAATGATAGTTCATTTACTATGAACTAATTGAAATGCGTGTGTGTGTGTGTGTGTATTGTTTACATATATTCTACATACAAACATATTCTACATATAAATTTTTTATTCTATATATAAGAAATAAAACTTATATATAAACACATACATATATAGATATAGATATAGATATATGCTGCTGGCTTGTAACAAACAAAAAATAATTTACTTAAGTGTTTTAATTTCATAAATATTTCCCAGAAGTTTCCATGTAGGCAGAGCATCTGTAGTAATGAGTAGAAATATTGTTTCTAAACTCCTTTATTACTGTTTACTACTCTTTTCTATAAAAAATTCCTCTGTATCTTGGATTATTCCGTTGTGATTTTGTAGACATCCCTGAATTAACTACTGTAACTTCACAAATCTTGTTTCTTAATTTGGAACTCTAGGAAGTGAATGTGTGCTTGTCTGTCTGTGTGTGTGTGTGTGTGTGTGTGTGTGTGTGTAAAATTTTTGCATAAACACATGCAAATTCATGTAAAGCGAAAACACAAATCCTAGGAAAAGAAAGGCAAAATCAATGAAGAAAATTTTGAAAATGTTTGCATGAAAATTACACTAATAAAATGTGAATACCTTGCAAACAGAAACCTGAAACAAAAGTTTCTTCTTCAGTTAAATCTGGTAACATATAAGCAGACCCTACTTCAATATAGATCCTTTAAACCTCAATGGTCACCTTGTCTTGGGAGGTGACCCAAAAAATATCCTTCCTTCTGTATTGTTACGATGTAAACTTTTCTTCTTGTTTATATTTTTCTGCAGAACCTATCTATGTAACTTCAAATTAATTTTCCTCACTTGCCTTAGAAATTTGAAAGATTCAGTGTCTAGCTGGATGTCCATCATACAACAAGAGCTCCTTTAGTAAGTGTCTGGAGAATAAATTATCAACCAAATCTATAGGAGATAGGGACTATGTTATCCAAAATTCAAGACCTTCACTGATCCTTTTGTTACTCCACTGCAGTGGCAAAAGTAAAGAATAGAAAAAAAGAGAGCAGAAATTAGAACTTTCCAGAGAACAAAGAAAACAGTGGGAGGCAAATAAAAGAAAGGAGTTATATTGTATCCCTTCCTTATTTATCCTCAAGTTCTCCCTCCATTCCAAAAAACTATCTTACACACATGATTTTAAATAGCTTGGATGCAAAAGTGAGTACTGGTTTAATGATACCACGAAATGATGCAGGGAGATTCAGGTGAACCTAATCCCCTACATCAGTATGCACACACCACTGACTCATTTAACCATTCATGTTTCTACCTCCTCAGATCAAATATTTAAATGTGTTTCAACATACAAATGAAAATATATGACTAGAATGCCACAGCTGCTAGTAAATTATTTTAAAAGTCTTATATTATAAATACATGTACAGTAAAAATACATATACTTATGAAAAATTCACATAAATATAACAAAGTGAAACTCAGAAAATATATTTATGTACACACACACATATATATCTATACATCATGTATGTGTATACATACATAGAAATCTATATATTATCAATCCATATATTCATCTAAGCACTATAAGGCTTATACACAGATCACAGTTTAGTCAACAGGGAAAAACTGATTTTTTTTTTTAAGTTTATATATGTATTTTGAAAAGGAGAGAGCACAAGCAAAGATGGTGCAGAGGAAGAGAGAGAGAGAAGATTGCAAGCAGGCTCTGCACAGAGAGTGCAGAAACCGATACTACACTGTATGTTAACAGAGAGTGCAGAGTCTGATGCAGGGCTCAAACCCACAAACCATGAGATCAAGACCTGAGCTGAAATCAAGAGTCAGACAATCAACTGACTGACCACCTAGGCACCTCAGAAAACTGATTTAATAATAGTGCTGACACAAAAGAAGTCAAGAAATGTTATTTAAAAGATATAATAGTCATTCTAAGTGAGAATGAAAAATGAGTATGTTTCTATTTTTAAAAAATAACAAAATTGATTACATTCACAGAAAATGAAGACATAAAAAAATGCTTTAATCTATGGAATTATCATTAGAATATAATTTTATCCAAAAAGTCCCTATAAAATGCTAACATTTCTTTTTTAATTTTTAAATGTATTTAAATTCAATTTAGTTAACATATAGTGTAGTGTCGGTTTCAGCAGTAGAACCCAGTGATTCGTCACCTACATACAACACCCAGTGCTCATCCCAACAATTGCCATTTCTAATGAATATGGATTTTATCCCAAGTACTAAAAATTAACTTTTAATATCAGTGGTACATTTCCCTAGTTTATAAAATATAGTACAACTTACATAATGTGGCAGTTTACATTAAAAGTTAATTATGTACATTCGTAAACAGATTAAAAGGTTTCACTATACGGTAACAGTTGTGGCAAAAGTGAGGTCAAATGCCTTAAAGACAATGCCACACAGGCTCCATTCTGTCTTTACTTTTATTGTTTACAATGGTTTGTGAATATGAATAATATAAAAATGAATTCTTCTACATATTTTAAGAATACATAAGTAAAATTTATATAAAATATAATATATATACTTATATAAATTTATTTAAGAATGATATAAAAATTTTAATTTCATAATTTCAAAGGGCAAGAAAAGATGAATACTTTCAACTGCATATACTCAAAATCTTCAGAGAAAACAAAAGGAATCTTTTTTTGTTGTAGTTGTGTTGAGATTGACTCAAAAATGTATGTAAGATATGTATGTAGAGGCTATCATGAAATTCCCTGAAACATAATTTTAATTACCTTTAAATATGCATTCAAAATATTTATAGTATATGAAGAAAATTAGATGTATGTATGTATAATCATAACATAAAACAGAATTTGATCCCTGATCTTGAAGCTCTGAAAATTTATTTTATTGAATTTAGAAAAACAACTTCTCAATGGTCTTCAAATAAAAAATAGGAACATCTAGTTATGATATAGCATTTTGCCATCACTACTGAAACATTCGTTTATTCTTAAATCTACACCTTATTCTAGAACTTCAGCTGGATCTTTTCTGTCTAGATAACAATCGACAATTTTATTTAATTATTCTTGCCTGTCTGCTTTGTCGCTACAACACAAGATGGAAAGTTTAAAAAAAAGATTCATAGGTTTTATTTCTTTAACTTGGACACTGTACTATCTCACATATAATGGAGTATGGAATATATGGAAAATATAATTTCAAAATTAAGAATAGATACACACACGCACAGTTTAAAATAAAAAATATGCAGGTATAAAACTGGTACTTCAAAATCATAAAAAATATTTCATGAGCTGTTTCAACCAATAAAAATATTTGATCCAGTAAATTGATTCTTCCTTTTATAAATTATACGAAATTGATTTTATTGTCTTTAACTTAATATCAAATGATTTGCAATTTACAAAATTAGAGAGAGAGAGAGAGAGATAAAAAGAGATTTTTTTATACTTAGTCTTCAGTTCACCATCACCAGGTAAATATTAATAACTGGTTGATAATTACATATTGCTGACCTATAAAGTTGATAATAAGTGCTAAACAATCTATAAGTAAGCTTATATTATTCATTAGTAAGACATCCACAGTGCTCTGAGATTCTACTGAAGAAATTTTGCTTGTTAACATTGTTGGGAGCTTTGGAGATTAAGTACATGAATACTGTACCAAAAAAACTAAAAGGCATTATGTTTAGAATGAAGACTCATTCTAGGCTTATTTCAATTCTATCTATTACATTTTTTGGCACTGTAAAAAGGGTAAAGTATAATAGGTAGGTATTTAAAACACAAATATAGCACTCATTAATAAATAATTTAGTAAACAAATTTAGCAAATATCTACCAAGTGATCACTATGTTCCATGCTCTGTATAGATAGTCAAGTCCCAGAAAGAGTCTTATTCCAGGATCTCACCAAGACTACCGTCAAGGGGTGGGGACTCAGGCATCACTCCACAGAATGAGTGTGATTTTAAACTCATACGCAAATTTTCTATGTTCTTGTATGCTATTAATTTCTCGGGTAATTTAGAGTATCTAGCTTCTTTTTTGTATTAGGGTGTATTAACATAGTGATAAAGTATAAGTCTGGTGTACCAACTTGTCACCTTTGTTTCTTCCCTTCTTCCCTTCACACATTTGGCCAGTAAGACCCTGTGACATATCTGATATCACTACACAGATATGAGTTAAACGGCTTTATTTAAATTCACACACCAATTTCAGTTTTTCAGCTGTAGATTTCTTCGTAAAAAGCAGAAAGCAGAACAGGAATGAAGTATATTCCTCTTGACAGGAGACTAAGAAAACAATCTTTGTCTCATTCAGTGCATTAGAGACCAGATTCTTCTAAATAAATACTTGTGGACTTACTGAACTAATATTTTTGTGGAGTATGGCTGGCGGTCAGTGATTGCTAACAAATGATATCAAGTGATGTTAAAAGAATTACTTTTTTGAAACAAGTTATAACAACAATAACTACAATATTAATACATCTTCCTAACATTACCAATATTTTTTCTATAGCTGGTTCCATTTGGCATATTACTTGTAAGAATTTGTCAGTGTTGCAAGATTTTACACATGGAATTAAACAGTTTGGTATTTCTTTCAAAATTATTATAATCCTTCATAATTATTCTAATGGATGCATACTTTAAATACTGTCAGTGTAACATTATTAATATCATTTTTTAAAGTAAGAACTTATACTGCTCTGTTCTACACTTGATCTAAGTCAAAAGGCCAAGAACCAATACCATGTTCTAGTCTCAATAAAATCAGGAGAAACAGTAATGTATGTCAATTCTAAGAACACAAATGTGATTATTAATAACAGTCAAGCTAATATTTTAAATACTATTATTGCATAATAATGGTTTTAAATAATAGTTGCCTCAATACTTTAAGGATTGAGTCTAAAATAATAAAATATATATATATTCAGTTTGACTGAAGAATGTCTTGAGTTTAGAAAGTTAGGCAACATACTTCCTTTTAACAGTAACTTAGATTTCTATAAAAATTTGGAAAAGAATATGATATAAACCTCTCAACCAGCACTCTCTTTAGCACCAGAAAAATCATGATCTTTTCCAGTTCTTTCAATTTCTGTCAGAAGAAGCATAGAAAGAACTATATATTTTGGTAATTAATTTCCTTAAGATAATGTTAGAAACATCAAGTTCTTTAAAATATAAATGAATTTCAAGGTGAGCATGCTAGAGGATAATATTAATGGCATATGATTTATTGTGACAAGAGATCTGATCTGAAACACCATTATGAGTATTTAAAAAAATCCATTTGCAACTTCCTCAAAATACAAAAGAGTGCTATGGCTGAACGTGTCTCAAGGTTGAAATCTGAAAATCTGTCCTTATGAGTATGAAATTGTTTATGCACAATATTTGGCATGTCTTCCTCATAAAAATTTATTAGAAAATTTTCATATTCTGAATAAGTTAAATTATGGTTTAGCAAATTATCTAAAAGCTTGTAATACTGAGCGAAGACAATCTGGTAAAAATATAGATTGAAATATGTACCTAACTGTTTGGTAATATATGCAATGTTAGTGCTCTTAAAAACAAAACAAAAAAAACAACCAATCAACCAACAAACAAAAAAAAACATAGTCGGCCGAATATACAATGAGTATCTACTATATACTTGGCATTCTTTGAAATCGCAGTAGAAACATGTGACCTGTGTCAATCTAGAAGGTGTTTTCTATGTTATTACATTTTCAAATGTAGTTTTACACCTTATAAATACATTGGGGTGTACAAACACATTGTTCTAAATAGTATCTAACCACTATTGGGCAGTGAGAAATGTCATAAATTAACGGTCCAATTGATAATAAAAAATTAAGTAGATATATATGAATAATAGAAGTCTTATTAAAAAGTATTAAAATTATTCTGGAGAATAGAGTTCATTAGCCCCTGATGCTTGAGAGAGGATGATAAATATTGGCATTTTTAAATATAGTATGTCAATTTGAGTATCATATAAATATATTGATACACTTTCTCTAAACTTGCAATTCTCCTTTCTTCCCCCTGTCCCCTATACCTCTATTTCTCTCTGCTGAATAACTTTGGGACAAAAATGTCTTAAACAACATCAAAATTTTCCCCATGTATTTCTTAAAGTCTTTACTGGGTTTTTAAATTTTGAAACTCCTGAATGGGGGCACTGAATGCCTCATTCTCAAATAACATTTATTTTTTTGCTTGAAATCTATTTTAATATATGAATATCAACACACAACTGCTACACAGAATGGTATTTGAGTAAACACAGGCTAGATTTTATAATACGACTTTATGTACTTTAATAAATATGTTCAATTCCAGGATATTCGAAGTAAGTTACCATGTGTTAAAAGCTACTATAAAGTGAAAATAATTTCACTGTTACATCCATTTATTCACATATATTTCATGAAATAAAATTAAATCTTCTAAAATGAATATGACTATTCTACATACAAAGATAATTTATAGGTGCAAAATTTTAATTAGATTTCTACTAATTTTCATAATACACATGGCACAAAATTCACACAAAAAAAGTATGTAATAAAAACTTATTTTCCATCCCAATCATCCGTCCCTTTTCCAGGAAGAATCAGAGTTAAGAGATTTTTGTGAATCCCTCCAAAGAAACTATGTGCACATGTACATATTCGTATATACACTTCTTTCACTTTCCTTAAAATGAAAGTTGTATCTGGGTGAACTAGGAGAGAAACAGCAAACTGTAATATCATGATTTATGATTTCCAGGGTTGTTAACCTAGCCAAATACGGGGACCATAGATCTTTGGGCTTTGAACATTAATATACAAATCACTTAAATGTGTGCATACAAATGATGATTATGATTTTGTAACTTTGTGAAATGAACAGAGTAGAAAAGTGTGTAATTGAAGCAAAGATGATTCACTTATTCTGTCCCATATTTCCAGCGAAGAGGGTGTAGATGGCCCTCTTTCCATCTAGAAGTAGGGAAGATACAAAACCAAAGCTTTCCCTATTTCCCTGAGTATCAGAGAAAGTCATATCTACATTTAGAAAGAAAACATGTGTATTTACTATATTAGCAAAACAAATTCTGGTTGTCAAGGCACATCTCCTTAAAGAATGTATCTTTAAAAGCAGTTTAGGTTAGTATTGATATTTCTCTGGTTTATTTTCCATTTAGTTGAGGCCAATACTGGACGGAGGGTACAAAGAAGAGAGGCCTTACATGATATCTTTGTTATACAGAGTCACTCAGCATTATCAAATCAGAGCCCCATGTTTTTAGTTTGAGACTTAGGATAATCACCCACATAACCTTAGATATGTAAAAACTTCCAGTATATCTTAATAAAATATTATTTTTACCTTATACTTGAAATTCTACTAACCCATGAGAATGGACTACAGATGATCACTGCATTCCTCAATATAGTCTCATTAAACCAAAGAAGAAAAATTAAATTCATTTACACTTTTGGCTCAATACTCACACATACACACCCAACCATATTCGGCCTTTATATGTAAAGTTTTATACTAGAGAGTGATCCTTCTCATGACATAATTCATCAATAGTAACCGTAATTATAATTTTATCATCTGTTATCTTACCTACTGTTGAATTTTTCTGGGTGTTTTTCTCTCATGATGTGGAATCTGTGTGCAATAGAAGCATCCTAAGTAGAGAAAAAGAAAAGAAAAATGAGACAATTTATGATCCTACTGTTTTATGAAAAGATTAAAAAAGAAAAAATTCATGAGTAATATTTTTAAATTAACTCTTTCTTAACAATATCATTGCCAAGAACATATTCTGAAATCAGGCAAAAATAACTAATCTACAAAAATTCAGTTCAAGTGTGATTTATGCCCGCATTTCACCACTGATTATTTGTTATACTGACTTTGAGAAACTGATTTCTACTTAATTTATATATCTCTTTTAATAACTGTTTTGGTCTCATGATTGATGTGTGTTTAAGATGGTGTAAATGAACATAAATAGTAAAAAGTAGTTGAAAATCTTGTTATGCACAGCTCGAAGGATGGCCTAAGTGGAGCAACAGTAGAGTAGTTTCTAGCCCTTTGAGATTAATTATGAGTAAAAAGATAGTGTGAAAGTGCGTATTTAATAGAGGTAAGTAAATTTAATACATGACTTCCAAGTTTGCTGACAGCGTCTTGCATGTGTAACTACTAACTGTTCAGTCGCAAGCAACCTTCTCACGTATCTTGCTTAAAGGCGACAAGAAAGCAATGAGAAGAGAAAATTCTTTTTGGAGAACTGGTGCAATTATAAGAAGGCTCTAAGACCCCAAATGTATCAGTTCTGAAGACTAACGGATGTTTCTTCCTTTTAGGAAATCCATTCAGAGTTTCTATGAGACAGAATCACACTGAGCATGTGAGACTGGTAGAATACTGTGATTCAAGCTTTTCAAGCAAACTGTTCTTGCTCACAGTTGCCCCTGTTATTCCAAACAAGAAGGTATTTTCCCATTCTTCATCTACACATGATTAATCACTCCAATGAGAAACTAATACATTTACCAGTCATCTCAAAAGAAATGGGGCTATTGTTGTGATTAACTGTTAATTTTGTTTCATAGTGCAGACAAAAAAAGGAAAGAAAGAAAGAAAAAGCAAACAAAAAGGAAATAAAGAAGTTGTGTATTTGAGAGAATCTCGAAAATACTAATCAAGGATTAAAAGTCTAATGAATGAAATGAAAAGGCTAATGTGCTTACTCATGCATAACAAAGCATGAGGCACAACAAGAGAGGGACCGAAGCCTGCTGCAGATGGCGGGCCCAGTTGCTTTTCCCTACAAGATAAAGCTGTAATAGCACTGTTAATTTTCTGTACGTTTTATCCTCTAAAAATCATTAAGTAATTGAATTAATCCGCAAGAGAAAAGGACACAGAGATATAGACAGGTGTATATAGAAACACTTACTAAAAAGTTACCCAAAACCCTCTGTGGTTTGATATTCTAAGATATCTTTGTTATACATGGTATACTTCCTGGTTTTCTAGAAAGTAGAAATGTCAAGATGGCTTAATTTTATTGGTTCGATACTCTCAAATCCAGTCACAGAGTTCCTTTTTTAAGTCTTACTAATAAGTCATAAATATATTTTAGAATGTTGTTTTATGTGGTATGAAATTATAGGTAAAAATGTAAGCTGGGTATTAATGGCATATTATATGATGTGATCATTAATTTTTTAAATCATTTATTTTTACTTTATCCCTAATCTGGTTCAAAATCAATTTGTAAGGCCTTATAATTAAATGCATACATCCAGCAGACCAGCAGAACAAAAAGCAAAGAAATATGATTCAAGTACTAAGAATGAATGATCAATATTGGTTATCCATAGGGAGACTATCATTGAATTTACTTCTGCGTGAATTATTTGTTCCTGCTAACATAAAGAACTGAGACCTTTAAAAATAGATTGTGTAGTATAATTTGCTTTACAAGCATATTATTTTTGCAATAACAAATATCTTCCTTTCCAAAGCAACGTAAACAGGTCACAGAGAGGGCAAGAGGAAAGGGAAAAAAAGTGGAAAGGAGAAGAAAGGAGAGAGAGTATCAAAAGAAGACCATTTAATTAGACTGGACCATAACTGAGTAAACTCCTAGACATATACATCACCAAATACCAAGGACAAACTTTAGGTCAGCTCTGTCTCCAAGATACTTGGGCAATGGATCATGGAGTAAAAGCGGGGATAAATAAAAACTAGTGAGGAACACTGGCATGCCTTTTCCATGTGTTGAACGCTTTCACCAAAAAGAGGGAGTTGGCATTTGCTAACTACAGGACTGATAAGAAACAATGACGGCAGGTGTTCATTTGGATGAGAATCCAGAGTGAATTCCCAAGGGACGCTGCCCCTTTGGTGTAACCCCAAGAGGCTTGAAAGACAACTGCCAAATGCTGTAAACTTATCCAGCAGCCATATTTCAGAGACACCGAAGACTCTCTAAAAGGAGACCAAACAAGAAAAAACCTAAAATAATGTCAGTCTTTTATATAAATTTTGCTGTTTGTCTTATGCACTGCCCTCTTGCAGAGCATAAATTAATCAACATTACTTTCACATCCTAGAAAGGACAAACTATAAATTCAGACAGACTTTTAATTCCGAGACTTGTAACTTTGAGTAAATTACTTATTTATTGTAGATCACAGTTTTCTTATCTTTAAAAGAGGATACTGATACTTCATTACAGTATTTTGGTGAAGATTTTTTTAGATTATTTTATATAGCTGGGGTGTTCATCTATTTTATATACACATCAGAATTACACTGAAAATAAAAGGGGATGCTAAAACATATTTAAATTATATAATTTTGAAATATGTATTTACTGACTCTCAAACTGGTATTATCATTTACTGATATTATAAAATACTTTAAATTAATTAAAACCTAAGATCATATCTAAGAAATAAAAATAAAATATACCCATCTTTATTAAGGCAAAACAAATTTAAATATGTAAATCTTCTAAACAGCAGAAAGTAGTAACACACACACAAGTACATATAAATATTCATGTATCAGAGAATCAGCTTCTTACTCCTATCTGTCTTTATTATCTGTCACTGAAATTTTTCTGAGAAGTGATTTCTCTTTTCCTGTAAGGGCTTATTATATTACCTTTTTTAAAAATAAAGTTACCCTAAATCTCCAAAATTGCATTTTAAATTATTAATTTAAAAAATTTTGACTATTTCTGTGGATTATAACATTTTAAGTTGAGAAAATATTCTAGACATGCTGAGATACTGAGTCTATAACAAACTCTACTAAATACTTACAGTTGATTTTTTGAGATATTACTTACATACCACAAAATTCATCAATCTTAAGTGCACCACTCAGAGTTTTGACAAAGGTATATAACAACTACTTGCACAAACACGATACAGGAATTTTCCACTACCCGAGAAGTTCCCTCTGCATTTAGATACTTTTATACTTACATATATCCCCACCGTCCCTCTTAAAAGACATTGATCTGCTTTCTGTCAAGGTATTTGGCGTTTTCTAAGATTTCCTTTTAAATAGAATTTAAAAGTACTCTTTTTTATTTTATTTTTTTAATATTTATTTATGAGAGACAGAGACAGAGCATGGGTGGGGGTGGGGAGGAAACAGAGGGACACAGACTCAGAAGCGGGCTCCAGGCTCTGAGCTGTCAGCAGAGAGCCTAAAGCAGGGCTCAAACTCACAAACTCTGAGATCATGACTTGAGCTGAAATAGGATGCTTAACCGACTGAGCCACTCAGGCGCCCCCTAAAGTACTCTTTTCCATCAGGCTTCCTCCACTTATTGCAAACGAGATTCAACCATTTGTTCCTGTATCAGTGGTTTGTCACCTTTTATTGCTAAATAGTATTCAAATGAATAGAAAGACCACAATTTGTTCACTCACTAATTCCTGGCATTTGACTTTTATGAATAAAGCTGCTGTGAACTTTTGAGCACAATTCTTTTCATACACATGTGTGATTGTATCTGTTCAGTAAATACCTAGGATTGAGACTGCCCAATTGTATTGATAAAGTTTATACACCACTGTATCATTTTGCACTTCCACCAGTAATGTTTGAGTGTCCCATTACTCCATACCTTTAGCAACATTCCACATCCACACCAACCCTTAGTGGTCTTTTGAATTTCCCCATTCTAATAAATATGCAATGATATCCTTGCTTAGAGCCTTAACCATGCGATCCAGAACCATCTGCTTCACTAGAGGAGTCGGTCAATTCTGATGAAAATGTAAGATGTGCAAGTTCTGGTGCAAACTTAACAGATGTTTCTGCCAGGTCTACCACAGTGCTATCTCAGCAAAGTGCAGTCTCTGGAATTCCACTTGTGGTTTCTACCCCACAATCACCCCACATAAAGCCTCAAGTGTGTTTTAAAGGATTCATCTTTTTTTTTATTAAATTTCACCAAAAGATATTTCAGAGGATATATGCTTAAGGTTTCCCTTGAAGAAACCTCCCTTTAAGGTTTAAGGTTTAAACCTTCCCTTTAAGCTCTCAAAATGATCATGATCTCTTTCTTTCGTTAAACTATACTTTAAATAAAAGCAGTATGTTGAAAAATGCAATGTGCCACAATTGTTAAAATAAATTTTCCTTATTGTTAATTGAAGTTGATTATCTTTTCACATGCTTTTGCCTCAACTTTTTCTTGAGTGAAGTAACTATTCAAGTCCTTATCCATTCTATGTTGGATGTTAAAAATATTAATATTAATAACCATAATGATAATTAGCAGTAATTAAATATTTACTACTCTTAAGGCACTACTCTAAGAGCTTTGCATGTAATATCTCATTTAATCGTCATAAACATTTTATGAGCTGGCTACTGTTGCCTAGGAGGAAACTGAGGATTACAGAGTTTAGAATTCTTCCAGTCCATATAGGAAGAAGCTGCGGAATTAACAGCTAAATACAGGTAACTGCCTTCAAGCCTTTTATATTTTCTGCTAGCTATGAGAAAGTCATGCACTGCAAATATCTTCCAAATTTGTTTTATTTCTACTTTTGTTTTTGTTATAAAATTTTATATTTTAGATATATCAACCTTTGCTTTCAGACTTTTGAGTCATTCTTAGAAAGATCTTTCTTTTCTCCATAATGCAGTAGAATACTTTTTGATTTTTCCCTTATGAGTTCGTATTTTACACTACAATGTTTCAATCATATCAGATTTACACATATTATATACATTAATAGAAAGCGCTTAATAATCTAATATTTCCACTTTTTTGAATGACACAGTTAATTCTATAACAAATTTCCAGCTCTATAGCTCTATGTTACCTCTGAACTGTACCCAACCAATTTAGTTATTCTATTTTTGTAATACATGTTCATATTTGGTTGGGCTAGAATCAATTCTCCATTTACTCTTTTGTTGTTGTTGTTGTTGTTGTTGTTTACCTAGAGGACTCATGTTTTCGGATAAAATTTGAAATAATATTCTTCAAGTTATCTTTGCTTTTAAGTGCCCAGCCAAAATCTTTTGGTATTGTAACTGGATCTTACACGATAGACAAATTTTTGGAGAACTGGAATATTTTATAATATCAGGCCCTCTCTTTCAAAAATATGTGTTTTCTTACTTATTAGGTTTTCTCATATAATTCTTAGTAGCGCCCAAAGTTTCCTTCACATAAGTGCAATGTATTTATTTTTCTTAATTTCATAGATATTTATCCATTTCTTTTATGTTTATTGTTACAAAACCCTTTCTTACATTATCTGTTTGAACTGGTTATATTTTATAAAAATAATTTGATTACTTATTATTAATATTTTCCACAGACAACTTATAATCCTGTGGCCATATATGGTTCTTTTCGGGTGATTGATTTTGGGGGGGAAGACAGTCCTATTATCTATAAATAATGATATATGCATTGCCTCCTTTCAAACACCTCCATCCCCAATTTTTTTTCCTCCAATTACTTACTGACTACTTTCAAAACAGTACCAAATGGAAATGCTAGTATACTTTTTGCACTCTCAATTTAATGAAAAAATGTGTACTACGTTACCATTATATGCGATGCTGGCTTTTCTCTTGAAATCCTAAGTTTTTACCATGCTTGGAGAGATTCATCCAGTTATATTCATTAAGAGTTTGACTCCCTTTCTTGATATATTTTTTTCCAAAACAATGATCATCTTACATGTAGCATGTTAACCCAATCAGGTAAATTCCATGTAAGCTCATGTAGCCTCAATGAGAACAGGGAGAGGCTTCCCCCCCGCCACACACACACTTTATTTATGCCCTTCTGTATCATAGAACTAGAGTATAGCCTGGGAAAGACTAAACACTCAAGTTTTGGCTGACTGAATGAATGGGTGAATGACCAAATATTTTTAATAACCACTAGATACCTACTGACAATCACTAGAGCAGAAGGGTTAGAAACATGAACTCTGGACTTAAGCTACCTGGGTTCAAGACATGGCTCTAAAATTAACTGGATCCTTGGCCTTGAAAAGTTTTTTTAGGTTTCTGTCCTTTCATGTCCCTATCTTTAAAACAGAAATGATATTAATTGTACCTGTTTTCTTATAAAGATGTAATATTCTAGTACCTGAAGGTAGTTAAAACAGGGCTTGGCAGCAGAAAACAACCAAATATATGTTAGCTCTTACTATTATTACTGAAATATAAATAGTGTTTTGAGATTCATATTATTTTCTCCTTTGGTTCACCGATATCATAAATTAAAGAAATTCCATAATGTATTAGATGAAGTACTGAAGGACAGTTATGCTTTGGTATTCAAAATTTGTGGGTCTTAGAGTATTCACTGCATATGTGGTAAATCAAGTAACAAACCCAAAGGGTCAGTAATAGCACACAGTAATTTAAATTCACATAAATATTTCTGTTTTGGTACAGATAAGTAATGACAAAGGAGGATAAATTAACATTATAATGACTATGTCCATTCATATTCTATATTTCACCAAATACACAAGGAAGATTTTGGTTTTCAGAGCTTTGTGGACTCTGAAATTTTAGATGACGGATTATAGTCCATAATGTATTTCCTATCTACATTTACTAATCTTTGCTCTCCTGACAATCTTTAGCTAATGTACTAAATATACAATATACTATCTGTTAAAATATTTTATGTAAGAAAATCACACCAACAACTATAAGCAAGATTGTTTCATAGACAGATTTTATGAGATATTGATAACTGCTGTTCTGGCTAATAAAGGCCATTGGAATATTTCCATCTTTATGTTCTGAAACAGCTGACAATACATGAGAACTATTTGTTCTTTGAAGGCTTTAAAAAATCATTTGTGAGTTGCCAGCCTTGTACTTTTGGGAGTTTTTAGAACACTTCTTAATTTCTGTGATTTAGGTTTTTTTCTCTTTACATAATTAAGATAATATTTTTCATGAAGTCATCTGTAGTGGCTGAATAGTGGTTCCCAAAGATATTAGACCCTAATGCCTGGAACTTGGTAAAGTTCTCGCGGACACGATTAAGTAAAAGATTAATACTGCTTGGCACCAGCGACTCCTTTCTGTCTTGCACTTTCTCTCTTTTGGAAGAGGAAAGTCTAACTATTCTACTATGCTAATTCCAACATTATATTTTGAAAGCAGATAACTTGTTTTCTAGTTTCACAGGTCCATGATAAAGAAGTCTGCTCCAGTGAGAATCATCTGAGTCTGACCTATAACTAATTTGGAAATTTATATGATAAGAGGTGGACTTTGAGCTGATGATACTTAAATGAGGAATTTTTAAATATTTAATTTTGAGACAAAAAGAAAGTGTGTGTGCACACAGACAACACAAGTGGGGAAGGGGCAGAGAGAGAGAGAGGGAGACACAGAATCCAAAGCAGGCTCTAGGCTCTGAGCTGAGAGAAGCAAGCCCGATACTTGACTGGAACTAACCAAGTATTACTGTGCTGAACTTGGACACTCAACTGACTGAGCCACTCAGGAACCCCTAGATGAGCCTTTTGACTTGATTTGATGATTTAAGAGATTGAGAAATTTGGAGATATTGAAATGAGGTGAAAGTATTTTGCACATGAGACAGAAAAAATCTTTGAGGGCCAGTGGGTAGACAGTAGTGGGATGAACGGCTACCCCTGAATATATCTGTCTCAAATCCCTGGAATCTGAAAATGTCATCTTATATAGTGAACTTTTTACAAATGTGACTGAACTAAGGATCTTGAAGTGGGAAGATTATTCTGAATTATCCAAGTAGGACCTAAATGCCTTTATAATTGTCCTATAAGAAAGAGAGACAGAGGGAAATTTGACAGAAAGAGGAGGAGGAGGCAGTGTGACAGGACAGGAGTAGAGTGATGCGGCCAGATGTCAAGGGACTCTAGCAGCCGCCCGAAGCCAGAGTGGCAAAAAATGGATTCTCCCACAGAGCCTCCTGAAGGACCATGAACCTGTTGACACCATGATTTTTTCCCAGGAATACAAACTCTGGGCTTCCAGACTCTTGAACAATGAAGGAATACACCTCTACTGTTTTAAGCCACTAAGTTTGTGCTGGTTTGTTAGAGCTGGCATAGGAAATTTATACATCTATTCCTGCAGGTTGTTTGACGAAAGCATTATCTTAACTTTTTCTGAGTCCTTAGTTATTTCATTCTCTCAATTCCAGTTGCATTATTTTTGTATTTAGCAAGATGTTTAGAATCTGTAATTTAGCAAATTACTTCTTGGGGCTACTGGGTGGCTCAGCGGGTTAAGCATCTGACTCTTGATTTCAGCTCAGGTCATGATGTCACAGTTTGTAAGTTCAACCCCCTCTCTCTCAAAATAAATAAATAAACTCTAAAAAAAGAAAGGTAGAACTTTTTGTCTTTATAGGAAAGACTTAATTCAACCCCAGATACTCCTGCTGAGTAACTATTTAACAATGATTGCACTGGGAGTCTTTAGAAATAAAACAGATAAAAAAGAGGCATATGCATTATAAAGACAGAAAAAACTATCATTATTTATGGACGACATAAATATTCTATATAGAAAATCCAAAGGAATTGAATGAAATCCACATAAATTAAGACTTTAATGAGGTGTCCCAATATATAATTAGGATATAAAATTAGCAAAATTAACCACATTAAAACAAAGTGATAGAAAATTATCCTATTCACAATAATAACAATTACAAAACTACCAATGTGAGTCCTATAGAAGAAAATGGTAACTACTGAAGGACACAGAACAAATCAATAGAGACGCATACCATCCTGAGGTGCAATGATTTCAGGAATTGGAATTAGAATTGGAATTGGAGGATGCGAGGGGTGGTACAGATTCCTCTGGATGTGGGCATCAATGGAAGCACATGGACTTTTCTCTATTATATGGTACTTACTGTCTCATGGAATTGGTTTCTGAGGTGTGTGTGTGATCTTAGAGGCATCAGGTTGCACGCCTGCAATTTATCCTGCTAGGAATACTTCAGATGCAACCCAGTGTGGACTTGTGTTAGTTAGCTTCTGATTATATTCCTGGGACAATCAGGGAAGTTTTTCTACAATTACAGATTCACATTTAGAGAAAATATTTCTGAGAGGAAGATGACAGGTGTTAGTCATTTAGAGCCAGGCCACAGGGAAGGACATGAGCTTTGCTGAATGGTAGGTCCAGACTCAAAAGCTGAGTTTTCAATGAGGAGACTTTTGCAAAGAGGTGGCTTCACTGTGAGCAAACTTCTCGTGAATTTCTTAAATTAAGAAATTTCTTTAAAATACTTACTCTAGGATGATGGCAAAAGTTATAGTTTTCAATTTAAATTATTACTCTCAGATTTTATAACTCTCTTTAGTCCCCCCCCTCAATTACTCAGTAGAGTTAGAACACACCACACTACTCACTCTATGTGCCCATGTTACAGAGGGAAGTGTGACTTGGCTTGTTTTTGAGATGAGGCCTGTCCCCACCCCAGGATCTTCCAACTCATTTATCAAGAAACCCTTAGGAAGCTTGGAGCTTTACCCTGAGAGAAGCTGCATCATCAGCGTCCCATAAAAAATAGATGATATGCTCTAATCTGAAGAAGTGTATTATCCTAAATGCAAAGAAGCTGAGAAACCAGTAGGGTCATACAGAATACTGGGAAAGTAAATGGAAGCTGTTACCACCCCTAAATCCTTTTGGACAATGTGAAAAGACAGTTACCAGACTCAGAAGGATAGAGAGATATGCAGAAGATGGCCTTGAGAGAAAAAGATATCCAGTCACAACAGACTTTTCATTGAGATAGGGATATAGTCACCCTACCCACTTTCCTCCTTCAACTCTTTCTGGGGCTCTCAACTAGAAAGTCAATCAGAAGCAAAAGGACAAGAGGAATCTGATAGTTACATAGGATACTGCTCAGTCAGACAGCACGATGGAGAAGGACAGAGAGGGGATCTACACAGGCAAATGGAAGCAATCCAGAATACAGGAATACAGTCCTGAAGATTCAATACTCGTAGCAGAATAGACAGCTATGTGCAAGCACACAGAAGTCTAAGAAGCATAAGCACCAAATATATGGAAAAGGACTGACAGTTAAGGTGGCTACTGTTGTATCAACAAGAGTATCAAATAACTATAATATACAGGTATATATGTATGTGTGTGTATATAAATATGCATTTAAAATTTTTAGTTAATAGCTATTACATGGTACCTGGAAATAAATACCAAAACTTTCTCATTTCTCTATTGTTAAAAGCAATTAATAATAATTCGAGTTATTATTTCAGAAAAT
Source organism: Paguma larvata (assembly GCA_030068075.1). Taxonomy (NCBI): domain Eukaryota; kingdom Metazoa; phylum Chordata; class Mammalia; order Carnivora; family Viverridae; genus Paguma; species Paguma larvata. The sequence continues at coordinate 43,860,075 of CM057834.1, forward strand.
GAAACCAAAATTGCCATTATTACCTAAGAGCACCCTGTAAATTTGCATGCGTGCATTAAGAATAAAGTGCACACACAGAAACTTTTCCAGCTTCAGCAAAGAGTGATATATCCCATGTAAATATATTCAAGTATGTGCTACACACTGAATTTTTAACTTTACTGCTACATACTAAAATTTTAAGCATAAATTCTAGTTTGGGAAAATATATTATTATACCTATAGAGTTACCTTAATTAAATTTAGTTAATATATTAATCCCCTGTCTCAATAGAATCGATATACAGCTCACCTATAAACTACTCTTTAACAATTTTCTTTTTAACATTTATTTATATTTGAGAGAGAGAGAGACAGAGCATGAGCAGGGGAAGGGCAGAGAGAGAGGGAGACACAGAATCTGAAGCAGGCTCCAGGCTCTGAGCTGTCAGCACAGAGCCCGATGTGGGGCTCGAACCCAGAGACCATGAGATCATGACCGAGCTGAAGTCAAGCACTTAACTGACTGAGCTACCCAGGTGCCCCTAAACTACTCTTAATGGCTAGGGGTATCTTTTTACTTATCACCTTGTTCGGTGATGTATTTTGGCCCTCAACGTGTAGGGCTGTTTGCTCTACACTGAATCACTTCAGACTATTATGGTGTTTTCTAGTTTTAAGACTTTTTTAATCCTTTGCTCTTCCATCATATCAAACCCCCAACTTTCACTTGTTTCTGTAAAGAACTTGCCTTTCCTTAGCAGTTTCCTCCTACTTCACTGATTTAAATTTTCATACTTTGAAAAGAAAGGGAATCTTTGAATTTGAAACCTAGAAGTCGGCATAAATACTGGTTATAGTCTGGTCTAGCAAAGTGGACTAAACAAAGCTTATACAAGTCTGGAACACAGACAGTAAGCAGAAAAGAGGCTAGCAGAGTCTACAGGTACATACTCCGATAAGTGAATTTCAGAAATTCGGTGCATCAACTTAGAGATAATCATTCTAACCTAAGCATTCTATTTTATATAACTCCATTTTAATCCAAAAAGTCAAAGTAAGTAGTACAATTATCTTTGATAAATAAATATCATTGGGATTTAAATATATTTTTCATATCCTATAAAAATTTGTTAAAATTTTAAGAGATTATGGAAAGTTTGAAAAATGTACAAATGATTAGAGTTTCAATTCTCAAATAGAAAACCCATACTTAAAATTATACAGTAAAATGGGAGGTCTACTTACATTTTCATAATCTCATTAAAAATTCCCACTGTTTACATACATTTCATGCAGGAGAGATCATGAAACCAAGCAGACTAGTTTAGCTTGTTAGGAAAAAATATGCCAGTTAGACCTAAATCAGAAATCCCACACTTGCTCTGTCACATACAACACACAGCACTGCCAGAAAACTTCTAGAACAGTTTCTTCAAGTTAACTTTAAACTCTGTGAACGAACCTGTCAAAAGAATAACGAACTTAGTATACACATACTATTATCACAAGTACGTAATTTCTATGATCAAAATGCTTTAAATACAAATTTGGGGGGCACCTGAGTGGCTCAGTCAGTTAAGCACCCGACCTCGGCTCAGGTCATGGTCTCGCAGCCTGTGAATTCAAGCCCCACATCGGGCTCTGTGCTGACAGCTCAGAGCCTGGAGCCTGCTTCAGATTCTGTGCTTCCCTCTCTCTCTGCCCCTCCCCCACTCATGCTCTGATTCTCTCTGTCTCTCTCAAAAACAAATAAAACATTAAAAAAAAATTTAAATACAAATTTTGTACTAATAAGCAAATCTGACTCAGTTAAAAAGACTAAATTCCTCTCAAAGTGTTTCTTTTGATTAAGAAATCATAAATTTGGAGGCCTAGAAATCTCAAATGAAGCAAGCAGTATAGACTACATAATTAGTGGCTGAAATATAATCCAAATAACTGCTTTATAATTTGTTTCATTCCTAATGTGGAACGATAAAAGAACATCTTAATTACATGAAAATCTATGAAAGCCCTAAAGCCCTATTTATAAGAGTTTTAGTAACAGTTAATCATTTGATCAGGAGCTCCCTTTCTATAGAGCCTGAGGTCAAAATTAAAGAAAGAAGTGTATAGTAATATATAAAGAATTTGGTGCATAAGTGGTGAAGACAATATTTAAATCAAAATTGTTACTAAAAACACTGCAGAACAAAATTTGGGTTGTCTTTGTAATTTCATAGTTTGGGTGCTATGGAGATCAAATCAGTCTATAGTAAAACCCTATATGTGGTAAAACTCAACTCAAACCATGATGTAAATCTGCAGTTCTCAAGTGAGACTAGAGTTACAGAACAGTCCTGGAAAGGGAAACCCCAGGCATTTCCCTTCAAGAGGGTACAGAGGAAACAAACCTATATGAAAATGTTCTGCTTTGGGTCTGCAGAGGAGGACACTGGTCAGGATGAGAAGATATTCTGCCCATGCCTAACAAGAGAGAAGTCTAGACCCTTCTCACACTTAAGGTCTAGGATAGCCCCAAAGTCAATGAAAGCAGACCAGGGCTCCAGGGAATGAGGATTTGGAAGGCTGCACTTGGTGTTAAGGCATAAGGACATAAAACGGGGTCCACATTACTGAAACAAGGAAGGCAATGGCTTGCTCCCAGCCAGGTGGTGCAGCAATGAGAATACATGCTCTACCACCTGACAAACAGCTCTATACTTAGGCCATGACTACAATGATGTTTACTCATCTAAAAAATGAAAATAGCCCTTACTTACCTCATTAAGTTAATACTAAGTTCATTTTTGTAAGGATCTTTATTCCTTGTCATAAAGCCTGACAGTAAGCACAAAAAAGCTATTATTACACTGCTTTGTTACTGGGCAAATAAAAAGCACTAGTCTAAGGAAAGAAGAAACAAGTTGGTGGCATCTTAACAAAGAACCAATCTCTTTCCTTATGTATCACCTGACTGGAAAATGTCTACAAAAACACTTTGCAAAGATGATCACAGGCTTAGAATATTTCACAAGCTCTGCTAGTGTCCAGTGAATACTGCATAATGTGTTGGTTTTAAAAATTTTTATATCACTCTATAGCAAAATTCTTATAGTTTGCATTATTCTTTCCCAATTTGGAAAAAAATAACAAGTATATAAAAAATACTAAAATATTTATTTATCATAAACTTGTCTGAGATACTGAATTGAGAAAAATCAAGTCAACATCATATATTTCTATCTTTTCACAGTAAACTAAATCCTTAGCTCTGTTTTAGTTTCTACAAACCCAAAGTATGTTGTGGATATCTATTATCTTCAATAATCAAGATATCTCTTTCGGTTAAAACAAAAAGGTTGGAGCCATCAACTCCATTTATGTCCGAGGTTGACTTGGTCATTACAGTATTCATTCAATCTGATAAAAGCTGCAAATGTATTCACTGCTTTGATGTAATTTCAGTAAATCGGCAAACAAAGTCTTGTTGTCTTTAAATACCCAGGGGTTTGAAATATGAATAGCATTTTCCATAATATCTCAAACTAGGCATACTTCTTGCATTTGCAAAATAAAATTCAAACCTGCTGTGTGATCGCCAGTCATTAAACTGGATTGGTAATGACCATGGTGTTATGAGTAGCACCAGTAAACTGGAGTGAGATGGGTGGGGGAAGAGTAGTGAAACAAGTAGGAATGGGGTTTGAGGTAGAGCAGAAGAGAAAGATAAATGGAAATTGAAGAAAACAAAATAATTTCTATTTACTCTCCATAAGCAGAAATGGTGGTAGGTCTCAAAAGTGAGACTGGGTTGGGGGGCGAGGACAGAGATTGGAACACCACATTGGGACAGGAGTGTGAACAGTTTATTAGAACCCAAACTAGGATAATTTGTATACAAAACGTATAAAACTAAGGCTTTCTATAGAATCTTGATAAAGCCAATGAACATCAATAGACTGATGATTGGCATTAAGGACAAGGTATAATTATATCACCTTTATCCCATTTAAATCTAAAAGGTAAGCACTACTGTAAAGAAAACACTGAAGGTTCATCAGTTTACATAACTTGGCCTAAGTCATCAAGTTGGAGTAGCCACGACATAAACCAGAATGTGTGTGTCTATGTGTAAATAGTTTATAGTCATGTAGTTCAGTGCTCTAAAGGTTGTATCTTAAAAATTCCTTCCAAAATGACTTCATCACAAGAATGGTTTCCAAATATGACTATATTCTTTGTATCTCAAAAACAACTGATACTAATAATTCAGTTGACTTCAATAAGATCGCTCAAAGTGACACCATATGTTCTATTTATTTGCTTTATCTTAGGGAAGAAATTCACTGAGGAATACTGCACTATACATCGTTCTCCTGTCCTTTCTTCTTTCCATCATTCCACCTTCTACTTCCTATCTATCTGTCTTCATTCTCTGTCCTCCTAAATATACACATAGGAAAAGTCCCTTAGGAAGAGTTCATCATCTTTTCATCATCTAAAAAGGAATATTTTCTAGAACTGTATACCCACCAAAGAAATTTACAGGGTAAAACTGGACCGTGGCAGATGCTGCTTATTACCCTCTAATATCTATTTCCCACTTCTTTCTAATGAACAAAACTCTTATTTCATCTGGGCAGCCATGTACCAAGCATATAAAAGTAAGCAACCAAGAAACCAAACCCTAAGTCCTGTGAGTTCTTTTGTAACTAGGAGTAGTGATTTAGATATAATTCCTTTCCATATTCTACCACCATGGTCACTACCACACTTATAAGCATATGGGTGTAATTCCTAAAAGGAATAGCAGATAACCTGAAAACACAAGGATAAAAGCTATTGTTGAGAACTGCTGGGGGGAAAAATGAAGCACGGTCCTTTAAAACATCATTTTTTTTGTTTACTGTTTTTATTTATTTTTGAGGCGGGGGCAAAACGAGAACAAGAGAGAGAATCTGAGCAGGCAGCACAGAGCCCAATGTGGGGCTCAAACCCATGAACCCATGAGATCATGACCTGAGCTGAAATTAAGAATCAAATGCTTAACTGAATAGGTCAACTAGAAGCCCTTAAAACACCTCGATGATGGTCAAGATGACTTCCTCCAGATGGGGAAAGCAGAGAAAAGAAGTCCCTGACTTCTAACTCTGTTACTGTCCCATGCAGTCAAACACAGTCTTAACTGAAATATAGGTGATCCCTTTCCTAGCATCTCATTCCTCTGAGGACATTAAGATATGGAGTCTGCCGATTTTGTAATGGTGATTCGTGACAAATAGTTGACTCAATTATTTTTCTTTAAGGTTAAAATTACAAAACTTTGTATTTTTGTACAGAACTATGTGATTTCTAAAGAGTTTTCTTGAAAATTATATATTTTGACCTCATTACTGTTGCTAAATTATTTATCATTTTGACAGAAACAGGGTACATATTAAGATATCACGATTAAGATTACAATATCTTTATTTTAGAAAAAAAAAGTCTATCTGGATTTAAGGGATTTTCCTGAAGTTATGCAGTTACCCAAAGGGCAAATGAGTTTGCCTTTTGTCCCTTAATCTATAACTCAAAGTCTGACTTCCTTATTTATTCCTGAAATAAAGACAGTTCACTTCATATTCATTCTGATGATGGTATTGTCTCCAAGGTATTCCAAAATTAATTGCTGTTCGTACGATTAACATCCCATATTTCCTAAAACAACTAATAATATTCAGAAAATCAGGAGAAGCTGCTTGTGCCCATAATTCTATTCATAATCTAACGGTAGGTTTCATTTAATTAATGATGTAGTTCCTAGGTAATATTAGAAAACAAAATAATGTTGATTGGTCCTCATTAAATAATAAATAGCGATGTGCCTATTCTTTGTTCTCCAGAATAAATACAACTTTGACTATCCTTTCCTGTAATCACAGTCCTTAAAGAAAATGAAATCAGTAAGTCAGTAGTTTGAGACCATAATCAGACTAATTTATTTATTTAAGTTAGAAGACCTTGAGTTCAAAATTCTTCAGCAAAAGGAACCTCATGCCTCAAAGCTACAAAGAACATCCTACAAAGTGACCACAGAGAAGCCCCACATCAGTAAACTAGTGCTTTAAAGAGGATAAAGGGCTATGATATCATACTCATGAATGAATAATACTCGTAAGTGAATCTGCAACAGACTCCAGACAGAAATTACTTTGCTTCTTAGGTAAAAGAAAATTCAAATCTGTTCACTATGTAGAAAAAATTAAACTTCTAAGGAGAAATTGTCCCTGCTAGTCTGCTTTTACTGTAACTAGCCTATTAAGAATCTTCCTATGGGCAACAGAGAAAGGAATAATCATTTCAACAGGTTTCATGTACCAGACAAGGGAACAGCCCTGCTGGGGAGTGACAGGTAAGCAACAGTCTGGGCAGGGGTGTTGGCTGTAGCTCTTTCAAAGCTCTGGGGGAAAATCCATAAGTAAAAACAAAAGAGTATATATCAGGCACTGCTTCAGTAACATTTGGTCATGTTTTTCAACTTGAAAGTAAAGGCCTAATCCTTATGAAGGAAAAATATATCTTCCATTGCAGCTCATTTGAACGTAAGTAAATCCAGTGGTCACATTTGTTAACACAGATCACACAGAGGCGCCGAGGTAATGGATAGGAGAAACATTACTTTCTGCCTCACACAAATCATGAGCCCCTGTAAAGTGTTCTTGCAAAGTCCATACTACCAAGAGTAATAAAATCCGAAACTCCTAAATATCACTGAACTACAAATACCACATTACACATGGTTCAGTGCTGTGTGTTCTGGAAAGGATTTATCATAGCACCGAGATGTTAAGACATATAACCCTTAAATGTCATAACACATAACAACTATATTTGTGACAGAAAATCACCTGCAAACACATAGGACTCACAACTGCTTCCTCCTCTCTTTGTCCATTAAATCCTTATCTAAAAGTTCAGATGTCTTTTGGTGTGATTTTTCTGGAGAAAAGCACTATAAGAAAAGGACTTACACCTCTTACATGAGATATCTAAAAAGAAGTCAAATTCACAGAACCCAAGAGTGGAATGGTGGTTGCCAAGGACCATGGAGAGGGGCTAATGGGGAGTTACTAATCAAAGGTCATTAAGTTTCAGTCCAACAAGATGAATTAACTCTAGACTTTTGCTATACAATAGTGTACCTATAGTCAATAATATAACGTACACTTGAAATATTGTTAAGAGGGTAGGTCTTATGTTTGTGTTCTTTGTGCACGCGCATGCACACATACACACACTCAAATAAACTAAAATGAAAAAGGATTATAGGGGCGCCTGGGTGGCTCAGTCGGTTAAGCGGCCGACTTCAGCTCAGGTCATGATCTCACAGTCTGTGAGTTCGAGCCCTGCACCTGGCTCTGTGCTGATGGCTCAGAGCCTGGAGCCTGCTTCAGATTCTGTGTCTCCCTCTCTCTCTGCCCCTCCCCTGCTCATGCTCTGTCTCTCTCTGTCTCTCTCAAAAACTAATAAAACATTAAAAAAAATTAAAATACAAATGAATAAATGTTAAAAAAAAATTAAAAAAAAAAGGATTATAATCCCCAGAAGGCTACTTACTGGAAGGGACTGTAAATTATCCAGGGAACTCTTTGTGGGGCTGTGTCATGAAAAAGAGTGAAAAGATAAAGATGTTAACATAATGCTAACATAAAGGAAAGCTAGTGAGTTCTATTTAAAGTGAAGAATTCAGAGATGCTAAAGATTAAGGGAAGACCAACAATGTTTATATAACTTGCTGTGTTCAAGGCAAATATTAGTACAGATGAGAGATTCTGTCTGAGTCATCCTCTATAGTCAGCTGTGCTGAAACACAGATTTGTGTCCAAAACAGGACTTCAGAGATGATTTCTTTATAAGCAATTCAAGCATTTTATTTTTTTAATGTTTGTTTATTTTTGAGACACACACACACACACACACACACACACACACACACACACACACACACACACGGCATGGGCAGGACACGGGCGGAGAGAGAGGGAAACACAGATTCCGAAGCAGGCTCCAGGCTCTGAGCTCTCAGCACAGAGTGTGATGTGGAGCTCATACTCAAGAACCACTAGATCATGACCTGAGCTAGCACAATGAACCACCCAGGTGCTCCTATTTTATTTTTTTAAGCAGTTTTGAAATACTTAAAACTGTTGTTCTGTGAAACCTTTCTTCCATGAACATTTATTTTTCATGATGAAATTTCCTCAAAGAAAGAGAATATAAGAGGATTCTTCTCAGAATAGAACTGAATATTTATAACTTTATGGTTTGAAAATGCTAATCAAACATGTCCTTGACAAATATATGGGCCAACTGCCTTAGCTAAAAGTACAGTTTCCCACAGTTGTATTAAACCTGGTATCTTTCCAGGTCTGATCTTTGATTCATGGCATTTTTCTCGGTTCTGATTTGGGTTTGGAATCTGCTCAAGTCCTCTCCACACTAGTTGACCAATAGAGTTTCACATACAGACTTTGACGCTTTGGACGTACTGGACATTCCCACTCTTCTCACACCAGTTCATTCAGGTGACCCCATTTCCTATATATACACACACGCATGTGTGTGTGTACACACACCAAGGGACTTGCCAACCTACTGTCACCAAACTTAACACATAACTGTTTTCAAATACACCCTCTTCTTTCTTCTGTTACAGCAGAGGCCCCCTTCCTCCATTTTAAGACCAGTCTCCTCACCTGTGCTTGGATCCTATTCTTTCTCAATCTCTGACAAACCATAATGTATTGGGAGTCGATGTCTTTTCTCTCCTGTATTTCATCCCCTCCCTCTCAAAAGGATCTTATTCCTTAACACTGAAACTGTGTATCTATCAATAATGTCAACGAAAATCTCCTAGCCTCTGTGCCTGCAAAATATTGGCACTTTGCTTTCCACCTTTTACCCAAACTTCTTAAGAATACTGACTGAAAGCTCTAACTTCACTCCCACCTCTGACTCTAATCCACAATAGTCTGACAGTCCACTTCGCTACTTAAAATTATCAACTATGTCTCTGCTTCCTCTACTAACTTTTACTCCCTATTCTACTGTAGTCTGTAATTTATCAATCAATTATAAATCACATCTCTGACCTCTTAGCAATTTTGACTCTATTTCTTGTCCTTCCTTCTTATGCTCTTTTGTCTGGACTTGAATAAGACAAAGTCCTGGTTTTTCTCTTATTTTCTAGGCCATATATCTCAGTTCACTTGGCAGGCTACTCCTCTGCCTGTATCTTCAATAGTGATATTTCTTGGGATTCTGTCTTCATACTCTGTTTTTTTTCTAACTCAACACAAGTGGGTCTGAAAAGGAAAGGCATGTAATCACATTAGGGAGAAGAAACATGATTTTAAAAATAAACCACAGGAATGTTTTAAACAGGCCATCATATTTGCATTTTAGAGTGATCTTTTGGATACTGCATGGATTATTTATTTGGTGGGTTCAATATTGGGGAACAATAAAATAACTGCTGAATTGGAACACTCAAGAGTATGGGTGGAAAGGAAGGTTCTTGTCATTAAATATTTAAGTGGTAAATACTGACCTTGATGATTGATTAGACACTGAACGACTGAGTTGTAAGAGGGAGGAAAGGATCAGAAATGACTCTCTGGTTTTTGGCTTGGATAAATGCATTGATAAGGTGCTTCCAATTGAGACAGAAAAAGAATAGGAAGTTCAGCAGAGATGACAACTTCCTTAGCCACACTGAACTTTTTGCTTGTTTAACTTTCTATTGATATTAGTATCTAGTTTTCAAAAGTATACACAGTGAAAAAGGAATAAACTGTGTTAACCAAAACCAGAATTAAAAAAGAAAAGTAAATGAATGAATGAATGAATAAATAAATAAATAAATGGCACATTTGTATGGTCTCCAAAGTCCAGTACCCATTACAACAAGCTGAATGTTAGTCTCTGATCAAAGTGTAGATTATATATAAAAATTATACAAACACACACACAGAATAATTGCCTTCACCCAACTATTATGGTAAATATGACATTTGACTCTAGTCACAGCCTATGTCTTTAAAAAGCTGAATGACTAAAAACCTATTTCAAGTTATTTCGGGCATCCATAAACTTATGTGTATTTTAATTATGTGATGTTGGGTGTTAAAAGCTTTCAACTAATTAAACAAATAGTAGAATAGATTGATGGTTACAAGAATACTTAAAAATATTATTAACAAGAACATATTACAAAGAATATTAGAATCTCAAATGAAAACTTATGCGATATGTTGCTATAATAACAGTCCTTTCTTTTCAGAATTTATCTTCCCTTTGAAAATTTCCAATTATTATCAATATTAACATAAAAATTAAATTATATGAACAAATTTATGGTATATTTACAATTGATGAATAATTCAATTGTGCTACATCATTTTCAGTAATGTTGATTTCTTACTTTATTTGATATAGTTTAAAACAGCCATTCGATCTTTCAGTATGAAACAATCACAAAAATTAGAGATTTGGAATCAAATAGTTCTTATTGTGAATCCTTTCTTTCTCTGTTATTTGCAAACAATGGGATTCTGGGAAACCTGCTTTCAAACCTTGAGGTTATGGTAAGGAACATGCAAGAAAACAGTTTGGTAAAAAAGTCAAATATGTGCCCTATGGAAAATATTTAACAATGGTAATTATTCTTTTTTTTCATTGCATTTGCAGTGCTAACATAAAAGTCATCATTGAAAATTTATTGTAATAAAAGCATCAGATTTCTGACTTCATAAATTGTGACATTTAAATGCCTACATCTATTATCTTTTAAATATATCAAAAAAATCTTTGTTTGCAAGTTGCATACAATATATTGACCCAGTTTAAAAAAAATAGAACAATTTCTTTAGTAAAGCAACTTCACACATGAAAATTTGTTCCTAGATTTTCCTGATCTTTCTAACAATTCTTAAAATTTTGGCATTTAAAAATATGTCATGCATTTGTTTCAAGACCTTTGCTGAGTAATACTGGGACATATTTGACTGACAGTTTTCAAGAGAGACTAAAGTTACTAGAAAGTTCACAGGAGGAGAAAATAACCCAAATCACTGAACTCCAAAGACTTTTTTAGGATTGTTCTCTGGATCCCTGCAATATTCAGCACTGCCCTCCATTTCTTCCAAACTCATAATCTTAAAATCTCCACATTTTTGGTTACACTCTCTTCTATAAGCTTTCAACTGCTTAGGTAAAGTCTCGTTCAGTATTTGCAGCCCTACTGCTCTCTTGATATATACAGTTTCAATTTTCCAAATTCATGTTTTATGTTGTCATGCGGGCACACGCTGATTATTCAGACTCAACATTATCTTTCCCCCAAAAGTGGCTCTTCTCAAAACTGTTGTTTCCGTCAGTCCTGCCATCATCCTACTTCTGGCTACCTGGATTCAGGGTTAGAGTTTCTGATTCCTCCCTCTTCTCCGACAGCTTCTCTATAATCAGTCCTGTCAATTCTACTCTTTTTTTAATTTTTTTAACGTTTTTATTTATCATTGAGAGACAGAGAGACACAGAGCATGAGCATGGGAGGGGCAGAGAGGGGGGAGACACAGAATCCGAAGCAGGCTCCAGGCTCTGAGCTGTCAGCACAGAGCCCAACGCGGGGCTCGAACTCACAAACCGTGAGATTATGACCTGAGCCGAAGCCGGCCACTTAACCGACTGAGCCACCCAGGCGCTCCAATTCTACTCTTTCTTTGCATTTCCCTGCCCTTGCCTTAGTCCAGGTTTAATCACATCCCAGCTAACCTTCTACAAAGGTGCTCCGTATGCTTTTTCCTTCTACTAATCAGGTACACTGTGTGATAATTACTATCGGCCATCCAAGTTTCAAATCTGAAGTTTGGCTTTCAAGGTCTGTCACTCTCTGGCTACTCTACAAATCACAAATTATGTACTTCTAGAATTCTATTCAAATATTTACAAGTATTTAAAATATAACCTGTGTATGTCTACTTCATAATTCACCTGTTTCTAATTAATAATTATTTAAATCAAATTTGCCATTAATTTCACAAATACAAAAACTCTTTTGAGCACTGGTAATTATTGAACTTGTAACATTAAGATACATAGGTCACCTCAAAAAGTAACAGGTGCGAAGAATTTCAATCATTTTTATATTTCACATTCAATGGTCACAAAAATCAAAACAAAAATTACATATTTATAGTACACAGAAATAAAACAGTTAAACATTATAGTTGTTAAACAGTAATAATCATAGTCAAATTTTGTAAAAGGTAAAACTATCCACATAAACTTACGCAGACATAACCGTTTATCAATACATCTACTTTGAATGCCTAACCTTTGCAAACTCTTTCAGAGGCATACTTGTGTAATGTTCCTTTTTCTGATAAAATAATCTTATCTTTTTAGCAAAATGGTTCTATGATTGGGTCTAGAGTAAGTTCAAGTATGTTTATATGAATAAATTATGGGTTAAAAATGGAGTTTCATGTCCCCATGACTACGAAAGGAGAGGCACTAAAGCTGGATAAATCAATGGATAGCCTTCTATGATCCTGGACTTATTCACCGTGAAAAACCTCTCACATACAAAACTATTACTTTGAAATCTAACAAGAAAAGAAAAGTTATCACAGAATTACATATCATGGATATGTACATATCAGAGCAATTAAGCAAATACAACCTTAATCAAAAGCTGTAATTTAATATAAAGTCTAAAATACATGAATTCCATTTATTCTGGTACCAACATAGTGGTTTCAATCTTTTAAGGGCTCTGAATATTTAAAAGGTACGAAAATGCTGTTCAACTGAGATTATCAAATCCCCCCACTCAGAGCAGATATATAACTGACATGTATTATTTTATTGAAGTTTTCGTTAAAAACGTACTTTTGTAATACATTAGTTTAGTATTTTATCTCATTTACCATTTGCCTTTTCATTTTATATGTTAATGTAATATTTTAGTTCAATGTTTTATAATATGACCAGATTTTAGATGTCTAACATAAAATGTATGAACAGCTTGACACAAGTTATATTTAGTATTCCAAATGGGATCATTTGTTGTTGTTTTATGCTGATCCTAATTCCAGACCCCAACTATCCATAAGGGGCACAGAATCATTCAGTTTTTGCCAACGTAAGAATATACACTTAATAAAATCTTTGGTTCATCTCTTCAAATAACAACATTTATAAAAATGATTTTCGGCTGTGAAGAATCAGAACCAACCTTACTCTCACAAACAAAGTAGTATGGGGCACCTCGGACTGAAATGTTTTGGTAGGCAAAACATCCCTGACTCTCTCACATCAAATATGCAAAGTGAATACAAAGATGAGAGCTCCTGGGGATTTGTAAAGATATTCAAAATTAGACATTTGTAAAACACTACTTTGTTTCTAGGCTTTAGTTAAATAATCTTATGTATGTCAAATTAAATGCTATTCTTTTGCAGTAATATGAAGTGGAAAAATATATGTAGACACTAAACCAGTATCTAGTGCTACCAATGTTTGCAAGGCTAGCGGACATATGTGATATGGCTTCATGATAAACAGTTACCTTCCCAAGATTAACAATACTGACTAAAAAAAAAAAAAAGAAAGAAAAAAGTCTTGAGAAAAAGCAAAGGTATTGAGGTAGTATAAGACATATTTGAAAGGATTCTTTATATCTATCACAATCAAATCATTTATTTTATTTTTTAAATGAAGTCCAAATACATTTCTATTATATTCCAGGCTGAGCCGAGAGTCTGTAAATGTAGTCACCACTAATTAGTGGCACCATGGAATTCAGAGACAAATCCTTCCTGATACACACAATGGAAAAGACTTTAATAAGTGAACACCTAAGAACCTATAATACCATTACACAAAGAGAACTACAGTGATGGTCAACAAATGGCTTTTTAAAAATGCACTATTTGTCACTAAATACACTGCCATTGTAACAAGAAACCTTTTGTGCTTTAAAAGGGTATGTTTCTCTCAGTAAAATATTTATGTTTTTAGAAATTACAGACTATAGAGCTCATCCACAACAATTTCACTGTTATTGCATAAAATTGTAAATTATTTCTTTTAAATTATTAATGCAATAGAAAAAATCTTCAGGCTTATAGTCTTGGGAAAGGACAGCAAAATAGATGAAACAAAACCAAGATGACAATTTCAGCATTTAAAATCTACACATGATAATTCAAACAAATGTTATGACATTTAAGATAATGAAACCCTTCATTTATTCTACTATCTGGTATGAGTTTTATTTCACATATAAGGAGTCAGAACAGATGTCCAAATATTGTAATGCCAAAAGAAAGTTAGGGCATATCTTGATTAATACCCTCAAAGCAGCCTGTAGTGTCTCTTTAAAACTGGCATGCATTACCTCAAAACAACTATTCAAAATCCATTCTAGGAAATAAAGCTAGACAAAGCATTCCCAAGACAAAAGGAAAACAATAAAGCTCAGTATAATCCTTTTAGCAATGTGAGTTGCATATTATTGACAGACCATTCATTGCAATCAGCAAATGATTAATTGCAAATTTGTTGCTAAATTGACCACAAAAGGAGGAAAAAAAAAAAAAAAAAAGACAAGCTTCAAGCTACTGTTAAAGAGGAAAAACTTATGTTAAAAATGATTGGAGACTTTTTGTAGTGAATTAATTCTAATCAATATGCTTGTTGACTACAGAGTGGAATAATGACTTCCTTAAATAGCAGAAGTACCCATTATTGTAGACATTCAAATTAATATTTAACCTACTGACTTGCATCTTTAAAATTTATTGAAGTATCATTTTATTGCCTTACCTTTAATAAATAAATAGTCCATGTTTTATCAAACATGTGCATAAGATTTGTTTTTTTTTCCATTTCAAATGTAGATTGCAGAAGCAATGCCCATATGGTCAAACTTATAATAACTGCCTGAAGCAATTTGTTCTTGGATTTTTAAAGATAAACCTCAGTGGCATATTAAAAAAATAAAAGGTGATAAGATAGTAAGATTGATGAGTATGAATTCCTTAGTTACAAATGGCTGTTATTTCTTTACAAACATAGCACCTTCGGGGGTCTTTTATTGAAAGCGGGGATTTGAAAAAAAAAAAACAAAAACAAAAAAAAGCAAAGAAAAAGTGCAGTGGAATAATACAGTATTTTCTTCAAATAACCAGTTTCATCCCACTAACTTACAAAGTCATTACTTGAATAAATAATTTGAGTACCTACTATGTGCCAAACATTGTGCTGGGTTCCAAGTTGACAAAATTAAATAAAACAAAGATCTGCACTTAGGAAAACTGCTATGTGTAAATCTTTTCTCTTTGAAATTTACTGGGTATGCATCAGTGACAAAGAGGCAGAAACAATATACTCAAGTTCTTGCAGACAGTAGAGCAGTATTTATTTTCGATAAAGCTAAAAATAGAAGGAGAGGGTAAAGTTGTTTTAGATATTTATAGTAATTTAATTACTACTAAAATTATATTGGTGAGCGTGCAGTCTCATTTTCAGGGTAGATGCCAAAAATCGATATATGTAATTGGAATATATTTCTAAAAAATACGTGAGGGTGCTTCAAGGTGTTGACTGTACGAGTAGGGGGAGTAGTAAGAAAAGTGAGTGGACTACCTGTAGTTTCCAACACCAGCCCTCCATAATAACACTGCATGACACTTTGGAGAAAACTACATGAAGCTCTCGACTCCATTCCCCACATCACAGAGAGTATCTTTCTTGAAACAGGGCAGTGAACAGAAGGCATCACTATGTTCGTCACTACACATCCAGTCAGACACAAGTGAGCAAAAAGAGCATCTGCCAATCACTTAGAGAACACCAAATGACCCGGATCTGGTAGGTGAGAATCAGAACTTGGCGGGATCATCTGCGATATTAATAACTTCCTGAGGTTATCAAAGTTTGGAGGTTATTATACATATGATTGAGCAAAGCGAGGTTCACCAATATTAGGTAAGTTATACAATATCACAAAAGCCTATCTGGTTCCAACTGTTATTTAATTAAACCCAGTTCAAATGCCTCCCTCTCTCCCAGGACATGGCTCTTTATCTTATTTCTCCAGTATCACTGAATGCTGAAAGAATTGCTGTACATCACCGACTGCCACTCAGCAAAGGACTACTGATACTTTGGCACTAATAAACCCAAATGTTTTTCCACATTTAACTTAGGTAACAACACATACACTTCATATGTCTGACTTAGTTTAGATTTTTATGTTCTATTTGTATTGAGTTAAATTCTTATATCTTTAAACTGCATAGGATAAATAATCATGATTTATTCTTTCTGAAGGGTTTAAGTACAGAATAGGCATATTCTCCATTTTAAGAAATGTATCAGAAAAGTATGTAATTTATTATTACTTTTAATTTGTGAAAAATATCTTTTAAAGCAAACAAACATTGTCTTATTGAAGCAAACTGCCACCATACACATTCTCCTTAGTAGCATTTGTTAAAGATGCTTACCTTGCTTAAATGTCTTTAAATCTCATTAAAACATATTCACAAACTTAAGTGCTCCATGTTTTAAAACTGCTCTGCTCAGGATACATTAATAAAGCCAACTTGCCAACTTAATTAACACACAGTATCATAAAATCTTAGCAACACAAATTTAAAAGAAAAATAGCACAGGTAATAAGCCATGGAGTTTTAAAAACATGGAATGGTTTTTAGAGATTCAAGCTCAGAGATTCAAAGAGTAACCTGTCTAAATATTAGCACTGAAAACAGGAGTAAAACACAAGTCTTGAAAATTAAAATGCAGGTGTCCTTTTCATTTTATGATAAATTATCCAAATTAAGGTCTATTGAAAGTAATTTCAGAGAATTGCCCATTTTGTCAGGTTTTGTTTTTTGTTTTGTTTTGTTTTGTTTTTTGTTTTTTGCTTCAAAATGTGTACTATTTTATCAACAAGCACTAGGATTTATCCATAAGCACTTCTCAGATCTTTGCCTGCAGGAACAAATAGGACCAAACTAATCTGGATTTTACCCCTGAAAATACTCATCCTCAATTGAAAACGTCAAAACTAATTACTTCATACAGGGATAGAGTATACTTATTTGCCTTAAATTTACTAATGGTTTGCATGTGGAAAGTAGATTGTAAACGGTAGGGAAGTAGGGTCATCACTTAGAGACACAGCCAGTTAAGGTGGGTTTTGAGGAGGCTCAAAGACATTGTGTGTAAACATGAAGGCACTAGAATGTAAAAACGAAGAGTTTTAATTTGATGCAATTGACAACTGAGTCCTCAGCATAAATTCTTTAGCTGGGTGGGGGTAGGTATTTCTTAAAGATAGGCCTCCTTCTAAAAAGATACCTGTAATTCTGTTTTAGAGAGGTTACATAATTAACTGCATAAGAGAAAGGTTTTCACACAGATTTTTAAAGTGATAAAAATGTAGCAAATTACGCCCCAAACATACTTATGCTCAAATTTATCTTCTGTCCTTTTTACTGGTTTTTACCCAAGAATGTAAGTCTGGTCTGGGTTGGCATCTTGGGAGTTGTTTGGGGCAGAAAATTACCAGCTTTGGTGGGAAGCAAGGCTTCATTTGATTAAAAAAAATGTACGATTCTCTTTTTCAGTATGTTTTGCTCACTTGAAACTCTTCAAAAGAAATGTAGGGAAGTTCTTTGCTACTCTAATCTATAAATTTATGGTCTATAGACATGTAATTTTTTTATTAATAGTTTATTGTCAAATTGGTTTCGACACAACACCCAGTGCTCATCCCAACAAGTGCCCTTCTCTGTGCCCATCACACACTCTCCCCCCTCCCACACACCCCTCTCCCCTCAGTTTGTTCTTAGTCTTTGAGAGTCTCTTATGTTTTGTCTCCCTCCCTCTCTGTGGCTTTTTTCCTTCCCCTCTTCCCCTCCCCCCTAGTTTTCTTCTAAGTCTCACAAAGTCCACCTATGTGTGGAAACATATGGCATCTGTCTTTCTCTGCCTGACTTTTTCACTCAGCATAATACCCTCCAGTTCCATCCGTGTTGCTACATATGGCCAGATTTCATTCTTTCTCATTGCTGTGTAGTATTCCATTATATATATATGCCACATCTTCTTTATTCATTCATCAGTTGATGGACACTTGGTCTCTTTCCATGATTTGGCTATTGTTGAAAGTGCTGCTATAAACATCGGGGTACATGTGCCCCTATGCATCAGCACTCCTGTGTCAATATCATTCCCCAAAGATTCATTTTGGCTTGCCCACTATATCTTCTGGTCCAAGTGTTCCTGAATACCAAAAATGAAAATCAAGAATTCCTAAATCAGGGATAGACTAACATAATCATAAAAGTATAAATTTAGAATATCCCAAGTCATCTTTGAAAACTTCTTTGACAAGAAAGGAAAGTGAACTAAGCATCTTAAGTAGAGGATTTGTAAACAGTTAATGTGTTGGTGGTGTGTCTCTTGATTCCGATTTTACGTCCTTTATACTACGTAAATCTAACTTTAATGCCAAGTAATAAAGGAATGACATACCTTTAGAAAGTGAATGGCAGAAGCTGCTCAAAGCATGGTCTGGTGTAGTATGAAAAAGGATAAAACAATTAAGTATTTACCTGCCTACTGAAGAGACAAAACCCAAGGACTATCATAGTGGATAACACTCAGTATTTTTCTCTGGTGGTGGCAATGAAAAGAAGGCAAATTTCTTCTCCCACACATCACCCTCAATTTAGAAAATAAAGTAAGGTGAATCAAAACTATAACTCAATAGCTTGTTTACCCTGACAGGGTTATTATTAATTAATTTGTGTGGCTTTTTACATTCTTTATATATTTTTCTGTTCCCCAATTTGATGCTCCATAAAAATATATTTGACTGAGTATTCATTTGCTATAAACCAAACTTAATTTTTAAAAATCAAACAATGACTCTTTTTCTTATATTTTTAGTTTGATTAACTAAACTTTAATCAAGTATAACTGTATAACTTTATTGACATAGACTAGAAATTATCTTAAGCTTCATCTCTTTTAATGAAAATATCCTTAAGGTTTTCATATTATTTTTATTGATCAGACTTTCAAATAAAAATTTTTAACTTTTGTCCACATTTAAAATTGCTCAGTTGTTACTATTAAGTAATGAATTTATCGAGTCCTTAATATATGTTTGGTACTGGAGTAGGGGCTTAAGGAAACACATGACTGAAAAGATCCCATTTTCCTGTTGCTGTTGTAACTTTCCTAAAGTAAAATAAGCAGAAGTACAAGTAGTGTCTCTAGTAGCACTTCTGTAAGCTTTGTAAGCAACTGTTGTTAACAATAATAAATATAAAGCCTAAACGACATAAACCACTCCTACACATAAGCAATCTAGTGGTAGTTATGGTACCTGGAACTAGGGTATGGTGCTGTTTTGGGGATGGCTGATGAGCAGAAGCTCAAAGAGCTTCACGGAGTCTGCTGGTGAAGATTTGAACTACAGTGAGGACGATGTTACTGGGAGCTGGAAAGAAGGGACCCTTGTTACACAGTGGTGAAATGCTTAGTGATATTCTTCCATCTTACTAAAGGAAGACAGGAATGGGATATAATGATCTTATGAATATGGCTGCAAAAATTTCTAGGCAAAATGTAGAAGAGTGCTTAGTCATATTTTCTAGATGTTTATAATAAAATACAAAAAAGGAAAAATTAGAAAACAAAGGAACTTACCAGGTGTTAAAGAAAAATTTGAAAAAAGAATTAATGAGTCAGGATTTAATGGTTTGAAAATAAAATTGTTTCTCATCCTCAGTACTTCCCATCAAAAAATTAACTAGAATAGGCTTCAGGGAAAAGATCAAATCCAGGCACTAAGAATAACACATGGAATCAGAGTTAACATCACGAAGTTGTGACTAGGATTCTTTGTCAAGACCTCAGAAATGTAGGGTCACCAGTCTGGCTCAGTCAGTAGAGCAAGCAATGTTTGATCATGGGGTTATGAGTACAAGCCTCAAGTTAGGAGCAAAGTTTCCTTAAAACAAAACAAAACAAACAAACAAACAAACAAAACCTAAAAAAATGCTTAAGTCCCTGCCTAGTAGAACTTCTAAGGCTCTTAATAATATGCTTTATAGACTCTTTCGGCTAATAGGATTTACAAGAATCTTAAGGGCATTGCCCCACAGCAGTCTCTCAGGCAACCCAAGCTAGAGAAGAGTCTACCAGGAAGAGCACCACTATTGCCTAATGGAATGGATTTATACTTTGACACTTAAGAAGCACACAAAGTTTTTAAAGGAACTCTTCCAGATGGGCTGAAAGGGACAGAAACCATGTAAATTGAAAGGAGGTTGGTGAAGCCCCAACCTACCATGGGAAGGGAGAAAGCAGAGTAAACTGTTTAAAAGAATACACGAGGGTACCTGGGTGGCTCAGTCGGTTAAGCATCCGACTTCAGCTCAGGTCATGATCTCATGGTTCATGGGTTCAAGCCCCACGTTGGGCTCTGTGCTGACAGCTCAAAGTCTGGAACCTGCTTTGGATTCTGTGTCTCTCTCTCACTGCCCTCCCTCAGTCATGCTCTGTCTCTGTCTCTCTCTCAAAATAAACATTAAAAAAAAAAGACATACAGTTAAAAAAATACATTAATTAGGTTTTTCTGGAAAAGACATAGTGATTCAGATGGCAGAAGGAAGAGTTTAGAGAATCATATCCAAAAAGCTGAACTGCGTACTAACCAAGAAACTGATAAGATACAGTCTGCTGGATTTCAGATGTGAAATCCCTGCAATGAACCACGGAACTTCTATGTAGTTTGCATTTCCTCTCTTGCTGAATAGGAATATATATTGCTGTTATCCTAGGCCATATTATGTCAGGTGTGTATATGGAGTGTAGATAACTTGTCTCTGTCTCTGTACTTAAGAGGTTTTTATTTCAAGATGAATCATACTCAAGGAGCTGTACCTGAGGAAGTACACTCAGGAACCTCTTCTGGACCTAATTTAAATAATGAGGTTCTGGACTTTGAGCTGAAGCCAGAATGGAATAAGGCTTTTACAGTCTTGGAAGTCAGTGATTTATTTTACATATGGGATGGTCACAAACTTGGGGGAAAAGGGTAGACACTGTAGTTTATCTCCATAACTATCATTAATCCTATCTAATCACATAGGTCATACTCTAGGGAAAAGTGCAGCCTATTCGTCTCTTCTATAGTCTGGACCTATCTAACAGAATACACTGAAAATGACATTTTAAGTCATAAGTCTTCTGCCTGTATCTCTTGAAAGCTTGATTTGCTTTTAAAATGGCTGCTTTCAGGGCATCTGGGTGGCTTGGTCAGTCAAGCATCCAACTCTAGATTCTGATTCAGGTCCTGATCTCATACTCATGAGATCAAGCCCCTGATTCAAGTCCCATGTCGGGCTCCAGGCTGAGCATGGAGCCTGTTTGGGATTCTCTCTCCCTCTCCACTGCTTGTGTGTGAGTACACACACATGCTTTCTAAAAATAAATAAGCATTTAAAAAATAAATTAATTAATTAATTAAAATGTCAGCTTTGGAGGGAGCCAGGATTCATGTAAGAAGCCCATCCAACCAAAGACCTCCATGCTGTGATAAGAAAGAGTTTCCCATTCTGAAGACAAAGGACCAAACAGAACCAAAGTATCACACATGTGGCTCAAACTATTTTGGAATTGGATCCTGTAGCTACAAAAGCCAAAGTTCATGAATCAGAGATAACTCATTCACTCATCAATTTCCAAATTTCTGTCCTACAAAATTGTGAGCAAAAAAACATGGTCGTTTTAAACCATTACCTTTTGAGGTAGTTTGTTACAAACTGCAAAAGATAACTCTTAAGCAAGCCAAACATACCTATACTGCCATTTCAGTATTCATTTATGATTTGAAACACTTTTGGTTACAGCAATTTTTCGGGTAATTTCAAAAATTAGAGCCTTAAATATAGTAATATACAGAATATAAAGATACAGAGAATATAAAGAATACAGAAATATAAAGATCACAAATGTTGACTTTAGGTTGACAGCTTCATTTGAGGTTTGATTTTTATCATCTTGGGTTTTATAATTCCACTTAAAATGTCAATACACACTCTTTGAAAAATGACATATTCTATACCATCGCTCTGAGCACAGTATATCCCAGCTGCAAAACTCCTCTTGCTGGTAGCACTGATTATTCAAAGAGCCACACAATTTCTGCCGTCTTAGACTTCCTTTCTTTTCTCCTTCACCTAAGAGCTTTATACTACCTTCAGCTTTAACTCTCTAACCTGTCCTTCACAGATTATTTACACAGAGATAACTGGACTCAATGAAAGCACCAGTAGGGATATTAACATTAGAAAGGCCTTGCTCTGTCCTTCTTTGACTTTTTACCATCACTCCAGTAATGAAGTTATCTCAGGTGATTACATGTCTCTCCAGGATCTAATTCATGCTAAGTAACTGTATGTTGTGGTGAGTCCCTGCTTTAGAAATATCAGCACGCTTACACCTCTGCCATTTTTAGCAGCTCAACTTGTCAAAAACAACAAAAAACTTCTAATGAACTTTGACATCTGTGTAAGGTCCCCTGCTGAACCTACCTAATATTAACTGTTATTATGCAGTGACTTATTTGGTAAAATATGCTTCTTAAAGTTCCTTGTAAAAACGAATTCCATATTTACGTGACAATCTTTTCTAGGATCTTCTCAATCCTTGACTATTGTCTTCTCCTGAAGAGGAGACAATGGTTTTAACAAACTGTTTTTACTCTCCTTTAACACTGCATGTATTACTTACATAATCTGATTTTTCACACAGTATGAACTTATAACATGATCTATATTTTGGCTCATTTTAAGTAAAAGTGTTAATCATTTTATTACATTGGGCATAGCTTCAAGGAAAAGATTAAATTATTACCTGTGGCGTCTTTATCACAGAAGTAATTTTCAGAGATCAGTATAAATGAAATTAACCTGTAGACTTATTCAGTGGATCTGGAATGGAGCTAAAAGTCTGACTTGCAGTTACTTCTGGATTCCAGCTGATTCTTGCACAGATGGGCTGAGACCAAAATATAAAACACACGTGTATGCGACGGGGATGTGATTCAAGACCATGTTCTAATAGGAATGTCGGGCAGCAAGACACTAAAGGAACACATCTAGTTAGAAAAACTTTACGAAAATGCAAAGGAGAGCTAACAGAGGCCTGATCTAGACAGTGGCATTGGGGATAGAAAGGAGGGGACAGATGGAAACTAAACTAGCTATTAACAAGTTCCTGAAACTGCTTTCTATTAAAGCTGCCTTAGAAAATGAAAATGCACTGTTGTAAGCACTAAAACAAACACAACCAAAAAGATGTTTTCTTAACTGGGAAATTATGATGTGCAGTTATGTTTGGTATCTAAATGCAAATTGTGCATGTAGGCTGCATTTATGGAAGAACTGAAAGCAACCACAATACACTATATCATAGTAGAAACAAAACAAACTAGCTGTACTTGGCATAGTAATGATAAGCCCTTTAAATTAAATCTTTATGCAGATTCTATTTTATACTCTAAACTTTTCATGGAGACTTGTGCAATTCTGATGTGTAAACCAACAAATAGATATGCTGTGTGTATTGAGTAGCCGGTTTGGGTACCAGCTGGCTTGGCTGTATGCCTTTCTAATGGTAATGAAGTCACACAGCTGCTAGGACAATCAGCTGGAGTTCAGATTATCACTAGCTAAATGGATATCCATTGACTAGCTTCTTATCCGGACTCATTAAAGTTTGGTATTGACAAATGAAGAGTGGCTAGAGGTTTACAGCTAAGAGGCATCTAGAAATGAACTTGTTGACATTTTTTTTCTATAGCTTTCTCCTTATGATTCACACAGTACCATTCATCTATATGAGATGTGCGATTAATAATGTACTATAAAATTTTAAGCACTCTTCCTTTTATGGTTTTTAAAGAAAACAATTGCTCTGAAGCAAGTAGTCACATGCATCACTAAGAAGCTATTGACATATGAAAACAAAATAATTACCAAAAGTACTGCTTTTTGTTTAGATCTAATAGAAAAAGACAAGATCCCCACAAAAAAGTCTACAGTTGACTTGAAATTTATTTTTATTTTTAGAGACTCACTTGTAGGCATTTGAGGGGGTAATTTCCAAGGTTTGACTCCATCTACAGTGGTCAATAGATCACAAAAAACTAAATTTTCTCTCAACCAATCAATTAGGTAAAATGCAGTCAGTGGTAACTTAGTTAATCCTAACCATCCACTGAACATGGTAAAACTTTTCTAAATCTTCAGACTAAAAAGGACTAGAATTCAATGCCTGTTACTCTCTAAAGGTTAGAAGCACAGAACGAGCCTTCACATTACAGTGAAGCTCACCAATGTTCTTCTTGCACCCCACACTACGAAGTGTAGAGCTTGATAATGTCTTTTTCTTCTACTCATCCCCTATTAATTTCATGTACTTAAACATTATCTTTTTTGTTCTACTTTGTTTCAAGATTTCCTAACCGTATTTCCCACACTCACCTCATTCTCACTTATATATGAGCTTGTACTTGTCATAAGTTACTGCTTTGGGAAGATTTTGAAAATGCTTATTAGGTTGTCCAACTTTTGTCTTCAAAACTCAATGGAAAATTGTCTCCTAATTGAACATTTAATATATTTGCTTCAGACTATGATTAAATGTCCCTTAGATTTCTTACTCTTCTTCAAACAGAAAAGAAATTTTAGCAGACCTTCGTCAAGAAACTATGTAAGTACAAGGTGCTGGCACAGTACAAACACCCATTCTTTTCACTTTTGTACGATGCCCTTGTGAAAATACTCTATCCCCTCTCTCAGATTGCAAGAGACTTGCTTAATTTCCAGGTCTCTTAATAATAAAGACAGAGCAAACTTCTTCCCTTGCCAGTAATGAGATTTAAAAAGCTTTCATTTTTAGCTATGCCCAGATATTTCTGTAGTTCTGCCTAATATTTTCAAGTGTCTTTTCCTTTCAACAGGAAGGAACATTAGCAGTGAAAGACTAGGAGTGATAAGACAAATGTTTACTGGCATTAAATGTGGCAAATCTTCATTTAGCAGCAACATGGCAGCGGTTTGGTCCCTGTGGGTCAATAACACCCATGGCTTAGGTATTTTACTTGGGTGATTCTACCATGTATCCTGCCCCTGAATTTCATCAGAATCTGGCTATCCACCCATCTCCACCACCTCCAGTAGCTTATACCTTCCATGGAACAGGCAGCTGTACAGTTTCTCATTTTGTATGACCCAGGACTACAAGTTTCACAACTCAGAAAGACAACTGAAATCGCCTATTGTTGTAGTCATATCCAGATCCTGTAAAGTACAGGATTTACGGTATTATTAAATATGTATCTCTAGCTCATAGTGTGCACTACACTATGACTAACCACACTTCCTGGTAACTCAGAATAAAGATTTTGGCAGAATCTTCTTATTAGAGAAGAACAAAATTCCAGGCCTCCTACAAACTCATAAATGTAAACTCACCCACAAGAAGGATGTTGTCCTGACGCCACAGAGCAAGTTCAGAGCTTTGTGTGAAGTACATTTTTGGAGAGACAAAATGGCAAATTTCTGTAGTCAAAAACTACTTCCTAATCAGTTAAAAAAATTTTTTTAATTCTTTAAATGTTTATTTTTGAGAGAGAGAGACAGCACAAGGGTGAGGGGCAGAGAGAAGAGGAGACACAGAATCTGAACCAGCCTCTAGGCTCCAAGCTGTCAGCACAGAGCATGATGTGGGGCTAGAACTCATGAACTGTGAGACTGTGACCTATGCCGAAGTCAGACGCTTAACCAACTGAGCCACCAAGGCACCACAGTTTTTCCAATGTCTTAAAGGGAACAATTAGCTTGTCCAGCTTTAAAACATCTATGTGAAAAAGGCAGACAACATGCAAATAAAGTTTCCCAAGATTGGCAAGGAGATGCACCAGGAGCCAGATGATCTAGATAACTCTGGGAAATTCTGAGAGTCATTTAATCTCTGCTGACCTCATATGCAAAATGGGAATTGGGATTATATCCATGCATTCACAAAGAAGTTGTGCCGTAGACTTAGCCAGGCACTGGGGATGCAGAAGTAGAAAACCATGCACACAGGAGGTCCCACCTGGCATCCTTAGAATCCCTGAAACACAAGATTCTGTAAGTAGGTGAATGGGTGGAGGTATCATTACTTCCCGGGATCTTCCACACACTAAAAAGATTAACTGCTGACAGCCTCTGAAGCTGCTGATAACCCCTGATAATCTGTGCTCTGCAGAATTTCACAGCAGGGTGGTCACTGACCAGCTCTAGCCAATAGACTGTAAGTGTTCAGGATTCCTTCTTTTTATCCTCTTTCCCATCCCATCTGTAGGCTAGATGATGCAAAGGTGACACTGTACTTAAAACGTGGCAGGAATACTAGTTCCAAGTTCCTGGTACTTGGATTATTTAGGGGTCAATTTAAGCTGCCTGAACCCTGGACAGGATATAACTTCTACTGTGTTAAGCCCTAGAGGTTTGGAGGCTTCTTTGTTGTTGCAGCATAACCTAGCATAGCATAATTATTTCAAACGACTATAAATTATGAAGTCTCAGTCACTGACATAAAAATTTAAGATCAATTATATTTTTCAGGACTTTTCATGACAATGCCAAAACCTAGCATCTTATTCTTTGGCCCTCAAAACTCAACAGTACCATTGAAGCTCTGGTATTTTCTCTAAGGAAAAGTGTCAATTTTAATAAAATACTTAACTCCCCAGAGCACACTGTC
The DNA here is from genome assembly GCA_030068075.1 of Paguma larvata. Taxonomy (NCBI): domain Eukaryota; kingdom Metazoa; phylum Chordata; class Mammalia; order Carnivora; family Viverridae; genus Paguma; species Paguma larvata. The sequence goes on from CM057834.1 coordinate 43,886,928, forward strand.
AGGGATGCTCCTGAAATATTAAATATGTACGTAAAAACCTTGATGATCTCTTACTAATCATTTTCATGGAGAATCCACACATGATTTAATGTTAAATATGTCAAGCCATAAGGTGTGTGAGGCTGTTCTCATTTTGTACTTTGCACAGAGATTTTCACAGTGTTCTTATTTTTATTGCCATTTGGAAGTATCTGTGGATTCCATGTCTTTGTTCACCCTTTCTCCTCAGGTATCCACAGAAAGCCATATGTTGAACCAATGTGGTGCCCCCTGCAGCAGGTTTTCCTTTTTAAAATGCTATATTTTGCAGCATTCTATGTACCATCCACCGACATTCCATTATGTTGGCACAGGTCTGCCCAACTTGCTAGCAGGCACAATGCCAAACACGCAGATGGCAGGAGGGGAAAGAGCCAAAAAAAACATGTGAATCAACTGTGGGTACTGATGGCATAATTCCCAGACATGGAGGTCCAAACACTTGTCCATCCTAAGCTTATAGTACATACTTACTTACAGATACACAGATCTGTCAACAATATTCTAGTACTGACAGATAAATTTTTCAAAATATTTTTTAAAAACGACCTTTGCCTGCAGAGGATAGGTCCAGGGCAATTAGTTTACAATGGCTGATGTTCAGGCTTTTGTGTTTACTCAGGTGACTCTTCGAAAAAACAAACAGGCAGCATATTTAAAAAATATATATTTCTAAATGAATTAGTGATAAATAAAGAGAAAAGGGGGATTTTGGCTTTATTCATATAAACTTTACAATAATACTTGAAGACAAATATCAAAAAAATATATATATAAGCCTGGACGAAAGACGGCTTGCACTGCAGGATTCAAAGCTTGGTTCGATTAAATATTCATCTTTGACCCTTCTGCCTGTATGTTAGAAAAATATATTGTTTTATAAACTAGTAAACTTTATTATCAGGATTGAACATCTGACCACATAAAATGGACAGTATATAATTTGAGGATCTTTAAACGGATCGCCCACTTAAAGAATCCCCTCCCAGATGTTCTGGCAGGTTGCCTGAAATTTCTTAAATTATTGAGCCACTTTCGTTAGGTTAAGCTATTCTATCTTCTGAAGGTGCCTATTAGAAAGAAATATATTTTATTAGGGAAAGAAAAACAACTAGATTTTGGATTCTTGGGAAGGATGAGGAGGAATTAGTCAGCAAGGCTTTTTGGGCCTGCTGTGAAAGACCCTGGGAATCTCTTCACCTTACATGTAAGTTTTACTAAGGACAGTAGCTATTAAATTGATTTGAGGGACAGTATCTATTAGAGAAGTTGACACTGACCTTCTTAAGGCTGAAAATACACAGAAAATTAATTTGGGACCTAAGTAACCAAATTATTATGTCCAAAGTCAGTCAGTGAGTCATATTTTTTTACCCCAGGCTCTTGACCCCTAAATCCAGCACTATTGTTATTATCTTATCATCTTGCCGCTTGACAGAGCTGAACTAGTTCATTTATATAACTTTTATAGTTTAAGATGTGAGCAGATATATTACATTCAATTCTCAAGTGAGCATCTCTTATATGACCACTGGCATGTAAGTTCAGGATTTCAATCTAGCATCAAGAAAAGAAGTTGCCCTTTCTAAGTGGGTGGTTAAATCATGTTACATTCTGTAATTTTCTTAAATTCTATAGCACTTTATTGCACAGAGACATCCAGTCTCTTCTATGATAAGACAGCACACCACCACTTTAGTCTTCATTTCTGGTCAATTTTTACACATTTCCTATGGATGTATCTATCTAGCTCATCAAATGATGCACACACACTTCCAAAACAACATATTCATGTTTGCAGAACAGCAAACACAATCACAGAAACTGATATTTGAGAAGTCCACATTATCTTTATCTTCTTATAAGATGGAATGATTTGCCTTGCTTTGATTATAAAGAAGGGTTTTAATAGCTGATACATATATTCAAAAACTACCCATAGAGTAAAGTTTCTTTATAATTAACTGTTTCTCTTGAAAGACACTAACATGTTAGGAAACAGGCTTACCCTTGAAATTTAATTTGGAAATGAAACATGATTAGAATACCCTGAGCTTACTGGAAACTTCTTTCTAAAATCTCATCCTGAAAACTGTCTTTTGTTTTTAATTTCTCTTAAAACATTCATATAGACAGCTCAGGTTTTAGAAAGTAGCCATAGCCATTCCTGAAACAAAGAAGCTATCAGAGCACTCCACAGTCTTCTCAAATTATAATTAAGACATACAACTTGTAAAAACTTATTGTTTGATCAATTTTTCCTTATTAAATGAAACTGAGAGATTCCCTATCTATTAATATATTATAGAACTCAATTATAATACACGTCATCATTACATAAATTTTAAAACACCACACATCATAAAAACTCCCTGACAGCAAACGTTTAAACCTCAAAAATGAAACTATTTGAACTAAACAAAGAGGTTTTGCTGTGTGACAATTCATTTATTCTTTCTTATTCCTTCCTTCATTCAGTCATGTGGTCACACTTTTCACCCAAGAAGTAATTGTCGAACATTTATTACACATCAAGAACTGAGGCAGATACAAAGAAGATAATGGCACGTAGCAAAAAAAAAAAAAAAAAAAAAAAAAAAAAGAAAAAAATTCCTTTGGTACAAGATTCGGAATTGAAAAGATTATATAACATCTGCAATGAATACGTGAAAGGAGATTAGGTTTTCATTCAAGGTAGAAAATCACATCCATTATAAAAGTGCTATTAATAACAGCCCTTTAATATTTATTAGAGCAGAGTGATTAAGACGGAATCCATACTTTATTATTCTATCTTCCACATGTATTAAGTAGGTTTAACCACATTTGGGGGTATTACATATAATTAAGAGTAAAACTAAAAAGTTCTTAGGTTTTTTAAAATACATATGAGAGACAGTAGATGGTTGTGTCCATTTAAAATAATCATGTATGTCAACAGCTTTTTTGCTTTTAATGAATGTAAATTTGTGTAATTTCTACTTTCTTCCAAAAAATAATAATTAAAATGAATTAACTATGTGAGCATGATGATGGTAAGATCTTTGAGAGTTTATTCATCTGACTTTAAGTCAGGGTCACAATCTAACTATGGGAGTAATTAAGACTCATAATTATTACCTATATCTTCGTATTATACTAACACAACAATTTTATTAAAACAAGATTTTTTCCATCTATCTACAGGGTTTTATTTATTTATTTATTTATTTATTCTTTTTAAGGATTTTAAAAACTATAGTTGAAGGTCTCTCTTATTATGTTATAAATATTTTATATTGACATACAAATTAAGGACAATGCTTTACTAGATTATAAATGTTTTTCCAGGCAGAACTACATGTTGTTCATCTTTGTATACTTCCCTCCTGCTCCCACCAGGAACCAGTATAATGTTTAATGAAAAAGTTAGAACAAAATTAAAATGGTGAACATATGGTTGGTTTTCTAAATATAAAAGTACTCTACGTAGTTACTATGTTCTACTGCTTACTAGTGGCTAAAATCTTCTACCTGCTATTTTGTACCTACATTTGCTGGCATTGCTTTTGGTCTACAGACATTCCTAAGCAGTTAATTACTGAAAAAGTACTCTGATTCACTTTTTAAAGTTTCATTTATTTTCTACCTAAATTAAAATCTTTAACTCCATGATAAATGTTAAACATGTATAAAATGCCAATGAAAACTGTACTAATTAACTGAGGGCTGAATATATTTTGGGTACCACTTAAATTACAAGGCTTTAATGGTTCTAGCCAAAGAAACTCTTTGTATAATATCAGTTAAAATATGTAACTGTGATGTAAATTCTTCAGAGGATATGTAAGAAAATATTACTTTAATGGTACTGAGGGATAGTGGATAGGGTTTGATTTTATCACATTTTTAATTACATTCAATAATTTGTTCAAATGGTGCAGTTCTTGGTTTATTTTTTGTTCACTTTTCTGGTTTAGTTTTCTGTTTCACCTGCTGGGAATTCTGAAAATAGTTTTCTCATGCCTAGGATAATAGATGCAAATTATGATGTAAATAACAAACTAAACTTTGATCTTCTGATTGAATTATGCAAGTACTCCCCTACCCCATGTACCAAAAATAAATAAATAAACAAACAAATAAATAGGCTATTTTCCAAAATTCAAAATTTTTAGTTCAGACTTGATAAAAGAAAATATATAAGGTCACATTCCCACCTCAAAATAACCTTTAAAAATAGGCTATTAACTTGACTTTCTTAAGAGCTCCAAACAAGCAGAACCCTAGAAATATCAACTGCATTATTGGGACAATATGTGCCTATTTCCAACTATTTACTTGCACTTTGTAGAATGTGACTGTAACTGCAAATAATCCCTTATCTAAACATTTGAGTATAAAATTTATTATGGATTAGTAATCTAATTATAAAACAAGCAGTGATTAAACACCTCTGCTATTAGCAAAACAGATGCCTATCATAATCACAAAGATATTATTTAACATGCATTCAGATCTTATTGTAGATCAAATAAGCATATTTTTAAAACCTACCCTGAATCAACTACAGAGACAAAATGAATGTTCTTGGTTTGTACCACAACATTAGTGAAAGGTACTATTAATTTCCCATTTAAAAGATAAGCAGACAAAGAATTAATGACCTCAAGATCCCCCATATACAGCTGGGACATACTCTCAGGAATAAATATTTCTTATGTAACAATGCTTATGTTTAGAGCACTAGAAAGTCAGTTACAAATAACAAAATCAAATAACAAAAATAAAAAATGAAAACATTCATCATGATGTAAAATTATTGTTTCATTATTTATATCCCATTAGAAATTGCAAGGAAACACTCAACATATTTGAGGAAACTGATTATAAAGGATTTTGTGATTATTTGCCAGGAAAATAATGAAATCAGTAATGGCAGTGTTCAAGGTCCCATAATAAGAAAATAAGTTTTTTGCTTTGAGATGGATTGTCTCTTAGGTGTTCCTGACAGCCAAACCAAACACTTTCCCCCCTCTATTACGATGAATAAATCAAAAACTGATTCAAACAATCTAATGTGTTTAATAATTAAATTTTATTAAACTATCTTCTCATTTATCCATTAAGTTCCATATCATCTGGTTTAAAAAAAAAGGGTTTAGGCATCTCATTCAAAAATGCAGGAAACGAGGAGAGAAAAAAAATCAATAAATTTCACATTTTAAGTGTATAGTACCAAAGTATTCTCACAACATTGCTACAATCTAGCCAACATACTCAATATTCTGCCTTTTCATCTAGAAATAAGAACTTTATCATTAAATTATAGGAATAATCACCTTGGCCATTTTTTTTTGTTAAAACTACTTGGATTGTAAATAAAGTGACATGGTTATTACAGAAATGCAAGAAGACTTCTCATTCCAAATTGCTAGCACTGAAGTTAGATTTTTCTTAGAACAATTGTTTCACAACAGAAGTAGGCAAAACAATCTATTACTCTAGGCATGAGTAAACTATTGTTGGAACTCCCAGCCGATGAAACAGAAAAGTAACCCAGAAACATGAATAAAAAATAAACCACGAAGTGCATCATTTCAACAAATCATTGAACTAATTAAAAATATGGCGATACAATCAAACTCTATACACTCTCCCTCAATACCATTATAGCAATACTATTTAAAATATTTTTTCATATATCCTTTGAAGAATTCAATGCTCTCTAAAAATTCTTTAATTTGTAATCAAAGAATCTGGAATTGAATTAAAGATGGAGGTAAACAACTCAGATCTATAAGGTCCTTACAAATAGTGAAAATAAGTGAAGAAAGTTGTGTGGAACAGAGGCACATTGAAGAGCCCATGGTGTCTCAAGGGATGCACAGAATCTGCTCCTGTTCAATACTGCCATGTAAGGAAGATGAGACACCTATTGCCTTGTCTTGTAATGTTTCAAGAGAAACATGATATTTAGAATTTTATAGGTAACACTTCCACTTAAAAATATTTGCCTAGAGGAGAACACAGGCAGCAACCTCTTTGACCTCAGCCATAGAAACTTCTTACTAGATACATACCCAGAGACTAGGGAAACAAAAGCAACATGAATTATTGGGACATCATCAAGATAAAGAGCTTCTGCATAGTGAAGGAAACAATCAACAAAACTAAGAGGCAACCTACAGAACTGGAGAAGGTATTTGCAAATGATGTATGTGATAAAAGGTTAGTATCCAAAATCTATAAAGAACTTACCAAAATCAATAACCAAAAGCTAAATAATCCAGTTAAGAAATGGGCAGAAGACATGAATAGACACTTTTCCAAGGAAGACATCCAGATGGCTAACACACATATGAAAAGATGCTCAACATCACTCATCACCGGGGAAATACAAATCCAAACTACAATGAGGTACCACCTCACACCTGTCAATACGGCTAAAATTAACAACACAGGAAACAAAAGGTGTTGGCAAGGCTTCAGAGAAAGGGGAGTCCTTTTGCACTGTCGGTGGGAATGAAAACTATACGATCACTCTGGAACACTGTATGGAGATTCCTCACAAAGTTAAAAATAGAATTACCCTATGACTCACCAATTGCAACTCTAGCTATTATCCATGGGATACAAAAAAAAAAAAAAATGATTTGAAGAGACAGATGCAACTCCCCATGTTTATAACAGCATTATCAACAAGATTCAAATTATGGAAAGAACCTAAGTGTTCATCAACTGATGAATGGAAAAAGAACGTGGTATATAAAAATATAATGGAATATTTCTCAGCCATCAAAAAGAATGATCTCTTGCCATTTGCAAAGATGTGGATGGAGTTACAGTGTGAGTGTATTGTGCTAGATGAAATTGGTCAGTCAGAGAAAGACAAATATACCATCGGATATCACTCATATGTGGAATTTTAAGAAACAAACCAGATGAACATGGAACGGGTGAGAGAGAGAGGCAAACCATAAAACAGACTCTTAACTATAGAGAACAAACTATTGGTTACTGGAGGGGAAGTGAGTGGGGAGATGGGCTACAGGGTAATGGGCAAGAAGGAGGGCAGTTTTAATGAGATAGTAAGTGTTAACCTGTAGGTAATGAATCAATAAATTCTACTCCCAAAGTGAATATTACCCTACATGTTAACTGAAATTCAAATAAGAACTTAAAAAAATACAATTATTTGTCTATTCAACACTTTAAAAATAATTTAAAGCATTTGGTTTGTATGGATTTAGGATGTCTAAGCTTTCTCTCAAGAAGAGAGAAAACCATACTACTACAGGAATTTGAAGATAAGTAGCACTCAAATTTTAGCATTTACCAGAATCACTTAGCCAGGTTTTCAAAGACAGATTGTTGGGCCCCCTGCCAAGAGTTTGTGATTCAGTAGGTCTGTGTTAGGGTTTCAGAATTTGCACTTCCAAGTTTCTAGGTACTACGGCTGCTCCACTGACTTACATGCTGGGTCTTCCTTTTGATGAAAAAAAACAAATCATGAGCCTCCACTAACTTTTTAAATATTACTTAGGTATAAGAGACACAAAAAAGTATTTGCATGGACATGAATTTTCATTTCTTTTGGGTATATTTGTAGGTGTGGAATTTACTCATGAAATTACCAAACTGTTATTCCAAGTAGCTATTTCACTTTACCTACCAAAAATTAACAAGAGTTCCAGGTTTTGCACATCCTCTCCATCACTTCATATTATTTGGCTTTTGATTTATAGTCCTCCTACTGGATATGTGGTGTATCTCATGGTAATTTTATTTTTTCCTTTCCCTAATGATAATAATGTTGAGTTCTTCTTTATTTGCTTACAATCATTTTTTAAAGTATCTTTTTTGGTCTAATGTCTATTCAAGCCATTGTTTCCATTAAAAAATTTTTTAACCTTTTATTTATTTATTTATTTATTGAGAGACAGAAAGAGACAGAGAAGGAGTGGGCGAGGGGCAGAGAGTGAGGAAGACAAAGAATCCAAAGCAGGGTCCAGGCTCTGGGCTGTCAGAACAAAGCCCAACGCGGGGCTCGAACCCACAAACCTTGAGTTCATGACTTTCGCCAAAGTCGGACGCTTAACTGAATGAGCCACCCAGGCACCCTTTTTTCCTAATTTTTAATTTATTTTTTTAATTGGTTTGTTATTCTTATAATTCTTGTATACAATTTATTTCTATTATCTGGGTAAAAGTCATTTATAAGATATATAATTTGTAAATATGTGTCCTACTCTGTCTTGTCTTTTTATTTCCTAAATGATGTCTTTTAAAGGACATTTTAATTTTTTTGGAATTCAACTGATCTATATAGGTTGTGCCTTCACTATTGTCTCTAAGTACATTCTAACCTAAAGTCACAAATGTTTCACTTGCTTTTTCCAGAAGTTTACAGTTTCAATCATTATTAAGGATTTTGTTAACTTGTTCCTTGTATCGTAATTTCTTGGCCAGTCTAGCTAATTTTTGTCAATTTTGTTCATTTTTTCAAAGAACAAATCTTTCACTGGTTTAACTGATTTTCTCTATTATTTTTCTACTTTATATGTCATTGACTTTCATTCTAGTATTCATGATTTCATTCCTTCTGTTTGCTTTGAATTTAATTTGCTTTTTGTTTCCGGTTTCCTAAGGTGGAAACTTAGGTTATTGGTTTGAGATATTTGTTCTCCTCTGATACAGATGTTTAAACCTATAAATCTCCCTCTAAATACTACTTTAACAGCATCTCATAAATTTTTATATTTTGGGCTTTAATTTTCCTTTAAAAATATTTTCAGGGGCACCTGAGTAGCTCAGTTGGTTAGGCACCCAACTCTTGATCTCCACTTAGGTCATGATCTCATGGTTCCTGAAATCAAGCCCCATGTGGGCTCTGCCCTGACAGCATGGAGTCGGCTTGGGATTCACTCTCTCCCTCCCCTGCTTGTACTCTTGTGTGCTCTCTCTCTCTCTCTCTCTCTCTCACAATAAACTTAAGAAAAACTATTTTCAATTTTCTTTGTGATTCCTTTCTTTGATCACAGGTGATTAGAAATGCCTTGTTTAATTTCCATTATTTGAGATTTTCCAAGATTCCTTTCTAGTGTGGATTTTTAATATAATTTTGCTGCGGTCAAAGCAACATTTTATATGACGTCAATATTTTTACATTCACTGAGACTTGTTTTATGGTACAGTAAATATTTTCTATTGAAAAATATTCCATAAATTTAAGTGTTTAAACAGAATGTCTATTCCATAGTCATTTGGCAAAGTGTTCTATATAGGTCAATTAAATTAAGGTAGTTGACAGAGTTGTTCAAGAATCATATATATTTGCTATTTTAGTATGACTTTCCTACAAATTTCTACGAGTGGAATACTGAAAAATTCAGGAAATATTGTAAAAATGTCCATTTCTCCTTTTTATCTTTCAGCTCTTGCATCACATATTTTAGGGACTATTCAAAAATAATTTATAACATACTCCATACATGCATATATATTTATACCTATTATACCTTTCTGATACACTAACATTTGTAATTTTGAAATATTCCTCTTGGCAATAAAGCTCATGATAAAACACTGCAGTTACTCTATGCAGGATGTTTCTTTTACCACTAGCCTACTTATGAATTTGAATTTAATATGAGTCTCTTATATACAACATACAATTGGATTTTTTTTTTAATTCAGTCTGAAAAAACTCTTTGTGTTGGGTATTTAGTTCATTCTCATTTAATGTAAGTATTGGTATGACTGGATTTATGTCTGCATTTTGTTATTGTTTCCTATTGTCTCATGACTTTTTGCTCTTCTATTTATCCTTTACTGTTTTCTTTTGTAATATCCTTAGTGTATCAATTTAATCTTAGCTGATTTTTAATTTTAGGGCTATTTTCTTAGTGTTTTTGCTAGTCATAACGCTAATTTACATAATTCTGGTAAAATATAGAAACTTTACTCCAGTATATCACCTTTTCCTTCCTTGATTTTATGCTATCATTGCTATACATCTCTATACGTTATCATAAATGCTACTATTTATATATATACACACACATATATATACATATACCATGTTATAATCATTGCCATAAAGCATATTAAGTATTTTAAAATAAGAGAAAAATAAAAAATTACAGAATATTTTATATTTACTCATATATTTACCATTTCTAATCATTTCTTTCTGTGAATTTGAATTACTTACTGGTATTACTTTCCCTTATCCTGAAAGACTCCCTATAGTATTTCTTATATGGCAAGAAATCCTTTATGAAATCTTTCAGTTTTGTTTTTCTGAAAAGGTCTTTATTCACTTTCTTTACTAAAATATAAAATTGCTGAATATACTATTCTTGTTGAGAGGATTTTTTTTTCTTGCAGCCCTTTGAATATATTATTCTGCTCTCTTTGGGCCTTCCTTGTCTAATGAAATGTCAGCTATTTGCTATACTGTCATTCCCGTCTATGTGAATGGTTGTTTCTCTCCTGCTACTTTCTAGATTTTCACTGTGTTTTTCAACAGTTTGAGTATGGTGTGTCTGTATATGGATCACTTAGTATTTATCTTACAGTTTGTTGATTTCTAGAGTCTGTAGATTAACAGTTTTTCATCAAGTTTGGGAAGTTTTCAACCATGATGTCTCAAACTTTCCTACCTTCTCACTCTCTCTTCTCCTACTGAAACTCTCATTAACTTGTATGTTGGTGTACATGGCACCAGACCACAAGCTTTGTACTTTTAATTGGTCTTGAAGTCATTTTTTCTGTGCTTTCTTCCAATAAGAACATGTTACTTATATGGGGGTACCTGGGTGGCTCAGTCGATGAAATGTCATATTACAGTTCAGGTCATGATCTCACGGTTCGTGTGTTCAAGCCCTAAGTCAGGCTATATGCTGACAGCTCAGAGCCTGGAGCCTGCTTCGAATTCTGTGTCTCCCTCTCCCTCTCTGCCCCTCCCCAGCTTGCGTTCTGTCTCTCTCAAAAACAAACAAACATTTAAAAAAATCTGTAGAAAAAAGCACATTTACTTAGCTGTGTTCGTGTTCACTGGTTCTCTCTTCTTTTGTTATATAGCATTGCAATCGAGCCCTTCTAGTTTTCCATTTTTTCTTCAGTTTTCAGTTATTGTACTTATCACTTCCACAATTTCTATTTACTTACACTTTTGTTTTCTCTTTAGAGATTATTCACTGATTTACTGTTTTCATAAATGGCTTTATTTCTTTCAACATGATATCTTACATTTTTTACATATCTTAACATATTTCAAAGCTGCTTTGAAAGGTTTCTACTACTTTCAAAATCTGGAAAAGAAAGTTTTTACTCACTGATTTTTTTTCTGAGTATCAGACACTTTGTTTCTTTGCATATCTCATAATTTCTGAATAATGGGGTTTGCAGATATTGCATCAACTCTGGATTTTGACTCTCCCGACTTAAGACTGCTGGGTTTTTTTTGTTGTTGTTGTTTAGTTACCTTGGACTCCATCTGTTAAGTCTATCCATCTAGCAATGCAGCATCTTGTACAAGGTGTATTTCTGCTCAGTTTCTTTGTTTTCATTTTTAAGCCTGGCATCCTATGGGACACCTATATGACATATAGCTTAGTGTTCCACCAAAGACTGGTCAGAGTCTATTCTCAACTACCTTAGTCATTAAGTGTTTCTTTTTCTGTTGATGGATCTATTTGTGACCCAGACAGTACACACAGATACAGGCTTTAGAGTCCGGGGAGGTGTGAGTGGCCTGGGTCTGCTCGGTTCCAAACTCTTGTCAACTTGGAACACATGGACAGTTTATCACGCCTTCCTGGGACTGTCTGACTTCCCATACCTCTTTATAAAACTCTTGGTTCTAAAACAACTTCTTAGGAGATACATTAACAGTTTAAATAAATTAAACTTGAAAAAAAATGAATGTTCCTGGAAAACAGCATTCCCAGTGAATTGATTATAGTCTCTTTCTCTGAGTTTCGGTAACTGCTCTCACCCGTCACTGAAGTCAGGCCAAGAGAGTGTAGAAATCAACACTTTTCCAACAGACACAAGCCAGGCTAATGAACTACCCCCTGTCATTTTGTTATCCCTAAAATCTGCCTACCTCTTTTGAATTAGTTCATGTACTAAATTCTGCTTGAAAGGATCCTAACTTCAACGTGGAATACTGTCAGAATTGTGAAAATATTAGGAAATTGTTAATATCTTAAAAATGATAAAATCATGGCAGCTATCTAATAAATGAAATGTCTGTAAGTTACTAAAATACTAAAATATTTACAGGTAAATAAAAATTGGCAAGATGTTGGCAATTACTGAAACTGTGTGGAAAGTATGTTACCTTCACAGTATATTCTTCTTTCCATCTTGTGGTACAGTCAAAGGTTTCAATACTAAAGAGTTAAATTTATCTCCTACTGATACTCTGAATCCCTTTGATGAATTTTGTCTTCTTCCGTCCATTCTGTAGCTGTGGTCTAGGTAACACTGTCACTTCAGTCACAAATTTGTCTGTGCTTGATCCCACCCTTCCTCTTCAGTTGTTCCAGGACAACTCTAAGTTGTACACATGTCCCCGATGAAAAAGAAGACATCCTAAGTGGTTCACGTTAGACTTTTCTGGAAATAAGAATGACTGTTCTGGAAATTACACTCTTTTGCTCCATTTATACCATGTCTTGAAAAGAGTGTTATCAAGTTGTCTTCATTAAGCAGCAGAGGAAAAATCATTCTGTCCAACAAAGAATTCTCTCTCATTTGGCTAATGATTGGGTACATGTCCTTGGTAGGTCACTTAAGTGACTTAGTCTAATGACCTTTAAATTAGAGTCATAACATTGTTGCTTATAAGCAAGACATGATTCAATTGCTGTAATGGATTTAGACATTGCCAATAAAAAATAGAGAGTAAAATGAATTTATTTTTAAAATAGGAAAACATTTTTGTTTTCTTTTAATTATTAAGCTAATTACCTACTTTAATGTCTTCTAGGACTTATTAATCTGTATTAGTAGCATCATAACAGTTAAGCCCATAAATGAGTTATGAAGCAAGAAAATACTATTTGAAGAAAAAATAACATTAAAGCAAATTTTTAGAGTTTTTAAATTATTGAAAATAATGATTTAGGATAGCGTTGTACATATGACAGTTTGTGTCAACTCCTCGAAACAGCTAGACAAGCTAATTTTCATTTTATGTTTTATTTATTTTTCAAACTCAGTTACAAGATAAATTTTTTCTTCATTTGTGTACATTTTAATGTTGAGGAAAAATAATATTCTAAAATTCCATATGATTAATTATAAACTATCAAGGTCAATGTATGTTCATTCCTTTAAAGCAAAATTTTCCAACTTCAGTCTATAGAATTTGAGCTGGGAAAGTCTTTGCTGTGAATGGCTATACTGTATGCTATAGGATGTTTGGTAATATAATTGTCCTCTACTTAACAGATGACACTAGCATCCCCTTTACCAAGCTGTGGCAACCCAAAAATGTCTCCAGACACTGCTAGATATCCCCAGGGAGGCAAAATCACCCTTCTGTTGAAATTAAGAACCAATGCTTTAAAGTGAGTTTTGTTTTACACCTGCCTAAATTCCAATTACTCCCAAAGAATTACAACACAAATAATGGGAAGAGTCAAACAATAAAAAGAAATGATGACCCGAGAAAGAGAGCATAATCAGAGAAAGCTTTTCAATGACAAACATTTTTTTTTAGATTAAATAATTCAAGTAGCATATGCTTAATGTGAGGAGCTGTAAGACAGAAGCCCAATGAGCTGTTGTTTAAAAACTCAAGTTGCTTGTTAAGCCTGGGGAAGGGACAGGGTGACACACAGAGCAGTTTTCATCAAACTGTGTTGACCTTTCTTCATCTAGAGTGGTTCTTCATACAAGAAGACCGTCACACATGCAAGCCGTAATGGGTCAGATGTAAACATATATAGACACACACATGTACACACTCTTTGATATGAGTAAACATCACTTTCTACTTAACCAGTTCACCTATTTTTCCCTCTATCCTTTTTTTAAGTCAAATGATAATATTAAATGGGGTTAACACCTTACTCTTAAGTACTTACAAAATGCTCAATAACATATTCTTTTTTTTTTCAGTTTTCAAGGATTTTTTTTTACCTTATTCTAAATGTCCTCAGCATTTATGTTCAAAGATGGTCTAAAACTACCCTGAATTTGCTTGCATAGCTTAGCATTGATCTCTGGTTGATTTATTTCCACTCTACAACGACATGTACATAGGAAGCTAATTGCAGCATTGCCCACTGTATACAAATAGCACTGATGACAGAATAAAACCTGAATAAATATTTGAACACTTAAATTGAAAGATTTTTTTCTGTTTTGTGGCCATCTGAGCTTTAGCATCTCCATGAGAACAGCCAAAATTTAAAAAGAGTAAAATTAAACATCCAAAGTGCTAGGAAACTAGCAACTTCACAAATTTTGGCATTAGTGAAGGCATTAAAAACAGTAAGAATACAATGCATTTCAAATCTAAGTTTTCCTAGGATTCCTATATATGCTTAACTTTCTCTGAATCACCTTTGGAAGTGTCAAATAAAGTGCAGGACAATATTACCAGGAAGTGCTATAAATCTCATTGGCTTTAGATGTTTTTTTCTTTGTTAACAAAATAATTCTATCTCATTTAACAAAATCATAATGTAATGAAGATAAATATGTAGAAAAAAAACAGTATAGAATTAAACTACATAGTTCAGTAGGAAAATACAACCATGTAAAACTATTTCTAAAGCAGCAACTTTTATGAAACTCTCAGTGGAAAATTACCAATTCTTGTCATGCAACAACTCAATAAAAAGAAAATGGGCTAAATATGATCCTTTGTTGGGTGCCAGGTTCTGGCACTTAAAACTTCTTGATAGATGGAAGTGAGATAGAAATTTTTGGTGTGTGAACCTTATACTATATAATTTTAAATGGTCTATCAGTAGCCCCCCCAAAAAAGCGTCTTTGGGTCAAGTGAAAAGAGATACTTCAGAGAAAATTATTTACTGAAAAGAACAAGTTGATAGATTCTTAAAAATGTCAACAGTCAGTATAAACTCTGGGTATTCTCTTTCTGCACAATTTTTGTATTTATTAACCATATAAAAAATCTTAAAATCTAGTTACCACAACTTTCCTTCAGCAGGCTTTTCCACTGCACTGCCACATAACTCTCACCTTTACAAAATGGTCCTCTTTCTCAGGCAATTTTTCCCTGATACAGCCTGCAGTGACCTTTCTATGACTGAGTCATAAATCCCTAAACATAGGGGATGAAATCACTGACAGTGCCTTACATATGGTGGTGTGTGAATGCACTACAATAATTGCTTGGTAATTACATGGTAATTATTGACCATGTAAGTACATTTAAGAACAGGGTGAGTACTATGTAATCAAAGACTAATTATCTGATTATTTCTGTCTTTTAAACTGCAGGCTTACAAGATATAAAAATTGCAAGTAACATGGTGATTAGTCATTGAACTACGTGGTAACTTCAAGTATAATTATGAAGTAATCTGGAGAAACTGTATTTGTATTGTGGTTCTTCTGAATGGTAATTGCAGAGTAGTTATATTGGAATACACTTTCTATGGAATGATAACAGAAAAAATCATCAATATGTTATGCCAATAGAGCATAAATATACTAATACCAAAAATATTAGACAAATAATTAAACAAACATGTGAATGGGGATATTTATTTTACAACGCAGGTAACTGATAGCTGAAATAAGGACTGTTATACTATGCCCATGAAGTACTGCTATTGTATCTTTCAGTAGTCGTAAGAAATTTCCATATGTAATCCATAAAAACCTGTGGTAAGGCAAATAAATGAGGTAGGGATAAAGTAGTAGAATTAATACTGTAAGGTCAAAAGAGATCGTGTTCAGAAACTGGACAACTGCACTGGGGTTTAGTGCCTAAATCCAGATCAAGAGTTTAACTTAACTTCATTACTAACTGGTGGAATGCAGCTCAGAGTGATTTCCAAAGCCTTATTCTTTTCCTCCTGAAATTACTGACATGAGAACTGCTGGAAAATATTTACAATGACATTCAAATACTCTAAGGATATTAAAGTTACTTTTTTTAATTTTTTTAAGTGTTTCTTTTTGAGAGAGAGAGAGACAGAGCACAAGTAGGGAAGGGGCAGAGAGAGAGGGAGACACAGAATCCAAAGCAGGCTCCAGGCTCTGAGCTGTCAGTACAGAGTCCAAAGTCGGGCTCGAATCCACAAACTGTGAGATTATGACCTGAGCCAAAGTCAATGCTTAACCAACTGAGCCATCCAGGCTCCCCTAAAGATAAAAGAATTATTTTGAAAGTTACTACCTTAAGTTTGAAAGTTAATAAAAAATTCTTTCCTGAAATTTTACCTGATAGAGACTGAATGCAGAAACTTCCCAAATAAATACAGAAATTGTGAAATGGTGTGGATGGCAGCAGGGCAAGAACTGGGGGGGGGAGGGGGGTTAGTGGTTTACAAGTGTTTACATGTGTTTGCTATTAAAGGTGACAATCAAATACTCTATCGTGCAATGGTGCTAAAATTAATAATCTGCAAAGTCTATTTAACTGAGCAACTATTTTTTTGATAATATCATTAAAAACAACAATAAGGGGCGCCTGGGTGACTCAGTCGGTTGAGCATCCGACTTCAGCTCAGGTCATGATCTCACGGTCTGTGAGTTCGAGCCCCGTGTCGGGCTCTGGGTGACAGCTCAGAGCCTGGGGCCTGCTTCGGATTCTGTGTTTCCCTCTCTCTATGCCCCTCCCCGACTCATGCTCTGTCTCTCTCTGTCTCAAAAATAAATAAACATTAAAAAAAATTAAAAAAAAATAAAAACAACAATATGAGCCCTGAAATGAAGATCACATTGATTCCACCACAAAGTAATTATGACGCTATTTGGTATTAATAGTGCATGGAGCTTTGGAATGTGTTATCATCACCTTCCATGAAAAATGTCCGACAACAGATAAAAATTCCTTACCTAAGGAGTAAGGGTGATTTGACAGCATCCAGAGAAATGATAATGCTAGAAAAATACAATTTGGTACTTTCAAATTATTTCTAACATTTTCAACATAAGCTTAATATAATTATATTTTAGCATTTGTTTATTTTCTCCCACAGTTCCATGCAACCAATATACCTTCAAGGATTTTTGCATGGTTTATTTTAGATTAAGCCTTGATTTAAATAATTTTGGTTGCTATGCTCCTTCCCCATGGAATTCTACCACTACAATAAATTGTAATCTCAAGTACTTTCAAATATTGTCTTGTATAATTAGCTGGACACAAATGCATACTCAAGTGGAATGCTATTAGTAGTCACTTACAAACTTGTTTATCTTTTGACCTGAGCAGCTACTCATAAAGTAAAATCCAAAATGGACTGATGTAGATTTATATGATCACCATCGATTAATTCATGTATCATTACTGAAGTATTTCCTTTGATTGAGATCTCATTAAAGGTCTCTGCCTTATATCAAAATGTCAATAATCTTTCTAAACCAGGAATGCCATTTTATTAAGACCATATTTTCTAATGCAGTAACTAAAAATTATTTACAACTGCCTTCCCAAAAGTTAATCTTTACACTTTTAATATTTAAAATAAATTACTATCCATTGTTTTATGAAGTACAAAATTTGGGAAGTAATGAATAAAGATCATGTGTTGAGTAATGCCTTTGGTCAGCCTGAGGAAAGGAGTTAGCAAGTAATTAACATGGCTGGCCACTCTGCATAAACAGTAACTCATCTCAGATTGGCTCTTGATCACTTTTTCCTCGATATAGGCTAC
The DNA here is from genome assembly GCA_030068075.1 of Paguma larvata. Taxonomy (NCBI): domain Eukaryota; kingdom Metazoa; phylum Chordata; class Mammalia; order Carnivora; family Viverridae; genus Paguma; species Paguma larvata. The sequence goes on from CM057834.1 coordinate 43,904,825, forward strand.
AATTTAACATTCCTGTCTCCTTCATAGATGAATGAGAGTTGAAAAGTAAACGGCATATATAAAATGTGAAAAGATGCTTAAAGTGGTTTATGAAATGATATCGGGTGTCTCATGAAAACACAGATATCTACCCACCAATTATATCAAATTCCTAAGAAGAAATGTGCCATTATACAAGACGTAGCAAGGTGGTTCAAATGGACTTAACAATCTCACCATGAATTGTCTGTATAACTTGCCATTAAACTGAACCTCTCCTTTGTCTTTCTTTTTCCGTACAAATTCAGTGCTCTTGTATGTAATGGAATTACTCATACAATAAAGAAATTAGCCAAAAATATCATCAATGAATGTAAATGAAGTTTCCCAGTTCATTTTATCTGGATTGCTTCCTCTATAAAATAATTTCAGAAAATATATAGTATAGCTAAATACTCTAAATCTAAAGCAAAACATATAAACACTTATTATATAATAATGAATTAGGAGTAAAAAGAAAGTAATTTTAGTCTGTTTAATAACATTACCAGTGTTGTCACCAATATTTTGCAATAATATCTACATCTCTAAATTGACAAACATATAAAGAGAAATATATGTCCTCCAGATATACTTGAATCTATTACTTGAAAGACTTCTACACCAAAAGAATATTCACTTTGACCACTTCTATTCGATATTTCAGTAGAGATTATAGCTAGTGAAATTAAAAAATAAAAGAAAGACAAAAGAAATTTACGACATGCAAGTTGAAAGGAAGAAAACTTTTTTCTTTTTTAATTTTCGTACAACCTGATCCTGTATGCAGAAAATCCCAATCTAACAAGTCCAACAAAAATATTACTAGAACTAATAAAGGTCAAGTGGACAACATGGTCACAGGATACAAAAATCTATATAGAAAATTCACCTGTTTTTCTATATACTAGCCTTGAAAAATAAAGAGAGATCACGAAAATAATTTCATTTATAGAAGTTCCTAAGATTAAAATATTTAGGAATACATTTATAAAAAGTAGAGGGGTGCCTGGGTGGCTCAGTCGGTTGAGCGGCCGACTTCAGCTCAGGTCATGATCTCACGGTCTGTGAGTTCGAGCCCCGCATCGGGCTCTGTGCTGACAGCTCAGAGCCTGGAGCCTGCTTCGGATTCCGTGTCTCCCTCTCTCTCTACATCTCCCCCACTCATTCTCTGTCTCTCCCTGTATCAAAAATAAATAAAACATTAAAAAATTTAAAAAAAGTAGAAGACTTTTACAGTGAAAACTACAAAACACTGTTGAGAAAGGAAAAGGGTCTAAATAAAGTGAGGGATATTTTTATTGGAAAAATGAATATTATCAAGATAGAATTCTGCAGAAATGACATAGATTTAATTAAACCCTTATCATAATGCCAGTAGGATATTTTGGAGAAAATGATAAAACAAACTTGAATATATTGAAAATATAAAGGACCCAGAATAGCCAAAACAATGTTGAAAAAGAAGAATAAAATTGAAGAAATGACTCTATCGGATTTCAAAACTCCCGATAAAGCTATAGCAATCACGAGTGTGGGATTTGCATTAGGATATGCACATAGACCAACAGAACATATTTAAGAGTTCCTAAATAAACCCTGACACTTATGATCAACTGACATTTGACAATGACAGCAAATTAATTCCATAGAGAAGAAGCTTTAGCAATTGGAAATGGGATAATTGGTTATCAACAAACAAAAAACAAAACACATTTGAACCATATGCAAAAATTAATTCAAAACGGATTCTCATCTATATAGATGGGTCTAATGCACAGAACTTCTAGAAGAAAATTCGGGAGAAAATCTTTATGAAACTGAGATGGGAAAAGAAGTCTTAAATATAACACCAAAAGAATAATCCACAATGGACTTCACTCAAGTCAAACCTACTGTGCATCAAAGACACCACTAAGAAATGTAAAAATCAAGTCACAATGGAGGAAAATATTTAATAATATATATCTGAGAGGACTGCATCTAGAATATACAAATAATTCTTAGAATCAACAATGAGTAGATAAAAGATCCAATTCTTAAAAATGGGTCAAAAAGAGATAGCAAAGAAGATATCTCCTGGCTAATATGCATGAGAATAAGTGATCATCAACAGTCACTAGGGAATTACAAATCAAAATCATAATGAGATCCCACTACATACTTACTATAATAGCTATAATAAAAATGGAAAACTGTATCAAGAGATGGTGATGATACAGAGAAACTGGAAGGTTCATATTAATTATGGTGGGAATATAAAATGATACAGCCTCTTTTGAAAAAAAAAAAAAAGGTTTCTTAAGTTATTAGTTACTTGTCAAACAACTTAACATTTCTATTTCTAGGATTCTATCCAAGAGAAACGAAGACATTTGTACACACAAAGACATATGAAAGCCACATGGTTTATAATAGCCCCAAAATGGGAATAATCTAAATACACATTAATTAATGAAAAGTTATACAATATTTGACATAATACAATGAAATAGCCTCAAATAACATTTTCAAAAAATTACTGATACATGCTCTAATTATTAGAGAACCTAAATACGCTAAGTGAGGGATCTCTGGGGGACACAGGTCCTTAACCATCCAACTCTTGATTTTGTCTCAGGTCATGATCTCATAGTTCCTGATACTGAGCCCCATGTGGGGCTCTGTGCTGACAGCATGGAGCCTGCTTGGAAGTCTCTCTCTCTGCCCTTCCCTTTCTCTCTGCCCTTCCTCCTCTCACTCTCTCTCTCTCAAAATAAATAAACAAAAAATATTTTTAAATAAATAAAACCTGCTAAGTGAAAGAAACCAGATGTAAAAGAATGCATATATTTTGTATGATTCTATTTATATCAAAAGTTGATTAAAGAAAAATTTAAAGATACAGAAAATATATCAGTGGTTATCTGAGACTAAAAATGAGAGTTGGTATTAACTACAAGTGAACATTAAAAAAAAACTATTCAATTGTACCCTTGAAATTAATCAATTTTAGACTAAATTATATCAAAAAATTAGAGGAATATAAATTAGAACAAAAATTTGCTCAACACCCATAAAAAGAAGTAAATGACAAAGGAACAAAATTTCATGATACCTACAGAAAAAAAAAAAGAAAATGGTGGATGTGAAAACAACCATATCAATAAGAATGGAAATATTAAAGGGTTACCACTTGAATCAATGAGCAGACATTGTAAGCCTAAACACAAAACAAGATCCACCTATATTCTGTCTATAAGCTTTAAAGTCAGAGACATCAATAGGCTGAAAGCAAATGGATGGAAAACAGCTGTAGAAGATGCACAGCAACACTGGAAAGCTGCAATGCATACAGTAATACATAAGAAAATCAACTTAAAGACATGAAATACCATTAGAGAAAAGAATGAAGTTTCAGATTTACAAATGGCCAAACATAAAGAAAATACAATAATCATAAATGTACACACATAAAAATAGATCCCAAGATAGAAGAAGTAAAAACTGACAGTGAAAGAAAAAAAGAAGACCAGTTAACAATTATATTTGGAGATTTAAAAACCCTACTCTTAATACATGATAAAACAATTAAAAATCAGTGCAGTCATGAACAAATGAAACACATGACCAACAAAATGGACTAAGTAGATATATTCCTAACACTCCATCGAACCACAGAAGCTATACATTCTTTCAAAGTGCAATAGAGTATTACCCAAGATACACCTTACATTAGGCCATTAAAAAGTATCAATAATCAAAATTTGTTATAATCATCCAAAGGATATACTTCAAACCAAACAAAATGAAGATATAAATCAACCACAGGAAAAATAAAAATGAGAAATCCCAAATATTTGTTGAAAAATGCACTTCTAAATATCCACTGGTCATAAAGGAAATCACGAAAAAAAAAAAACAAAATTTCTGAACTGAATGTGTATCAAAACATAACCAAATTTATGGATTGGTTCAAGTACTCAACACAGGGAAACAGATACCTTTAAAATGCTATCTTTTTGGTAGACATGGAAAAATCATTTGATAAAATCTAGTAAAACTCATCCTGACAAAACAATATCAGCAATCTAACATTAAAAGTGAATTTCTCTGGTTCCTCAAAAAATTAAAAATAGAAACTACCCTAAGACCTAGCAATTGCACCACGAGGTATTTATCCAAGAGATACAGATGTATTGTTTCAAAGGGGCACATGCATCCCGATGTTTACAGGAGCACTATTGACAATAGCCAAAGTATGGAGGAACCCAAATGCTCATCAACTGATGAATGGATAAGGAAGATGTGGTATATATAGACAATGGAATATTATTCGGTGATCAAAAATAATGAAATCTTGCCATTAGTAACAATGTGGATGGAACTAGAGTGTATAATGCTAAACAAAGTTAGTCAGAGAAAGACAAATATTATGACTTCACTTATGTATGGAATATAAGATACAAAATAGATGAGCATATGGGAAGGGAAGCAAAAAGAATATAAAAACAGGGAGGAGAACAAAACATAAGAGACTCTGAAATACAGAGAACAAACTGAGGGTTGCTGGAGGGGCTTTGGGTGGGGGAAAGGCCCAAATGGGCAAGGGGCATTAAAGAGGACACTTACTGGGATGACCACTGGTTGTTACAAATAAGTGATGAATCACTAGATTCTACTCTAGAAATCGTTACTGCACTACATGCTAACTAGCTTGGATGCAAATTAAAAATAAACATATTTTTATACATAAATAAATTCTAAGAAAAAGTAGTATATATTCCGGTTACCTCACATGTAAGTAAAATAATTCACTACTTTGATAGGAATTAATTGGTCAAGTTAAACAGGAATAATTAAGGATAACTTGGTCCTGGCAACTCAGTTCAATGCTTGGAAGTATAGGTTTAAAAGCCCTAAGAGACAAAGCTAAATTAGTTTAAATTGGACCTTTTATAGAACCACTTAAGCACTAATTTTTCCTAAAGTGTCTAGTTTTTACAACCAAAATATGCAACCGGTTGTCTTCTAATTTCTTTATTTCCCTCTTCTTCACTGATGAGAGAGTTCTGTATCACTGAGTATGCTATACCTGGGTGAATCCAATCAAATGACTTAGACTTTGGTGTACGAAATAAGTATCAATGAAATTCCATAGGGACAGATATTGTCAAAGATCTATAGGCTATGTCTAATTAAGTTATATGAAATAAATGTATTTATGTATTTTTCCTAATGAATTTGTAGAGCATGTTCAAATCCTCACAAACAGTGAGTTTTAGGAAATCATCCAATAGGATATAATTTGTAAAATTATGTTTAATTTCTTTCCATTCTTTGTTATTGTCATATTCACAATGTGCCTATTCATAAAAAAAACTGTACATGTCTTTATGTGAAATATAATCTTTTTGTACCCTTAAAAAATAAAAACAAAAAAATATATACAAAAATAAAAGTGAACTTCTTCATAGGGTGTCTGGCCACTCAGTCAGAAGAGCATGTGACTCCTGACCTAGGGGTTGTGAGTTTGAGCCCCATGTTGGTTGTAGAGATTAATTAAATAAATAAAACTAAAAAAAAAAGTGAATCTCTTCAGCGTTATAAAAGATACTCATAAAAAGATAACTTCACATTTAATGTTGAAAGACTGAATGCCTTTTCCCTAAGATTGTGAAAGGAAGGTAGACTTGCCCACTGGCACACCTAGTGGGTACAAAAAAGTAAAGAAAGGAAAAAAGACAAAAATGAGATTGGTGGGAGGGGCACCTGGGTGGCTCAGTTAGATAAGCATCTGACTCTTGATTTCAGCTGGGGTCAGGATCTCACACTTCGTGGGTTCAAGGCCCCATCAGGCTCTGCACTGACAGTGTGGAAGCTGCTTGGGATTCTCTCTCTATCCCTCTGCCCCCCACTCAAAATAAATAAATAAACAAAAAAATTAAAAAAAAAGGAGATTGGAGGTTGCCTAATGTCAGAGGAGGGGGGCAGGGACTGAATGCAAAGGAACATGGGGGAACTTTCTGGGATGATAAAAAGATTCTAAAACTGTTTTGTGGAGATGGTTGCACAATTTTTAAACATACAAAAAAAATCACTGAATCATACCCTTAAAATGTGCTAATTCTATGGTATGAACATTATGTTTCTGAATTTTGTTTCAAAAATATCACTGAGATATGAAACTTAAGCAAGTTACTTACAACTTTTGCCTGTGAGATTTTTTTTTAATTTTCATTTTACCTTGACATCTACGTAAAGAAAAAAAGAAAGAAAGAAAGATATTAGACTGCTTTCTAACACCATACAAAAAATTGAGATCAAAATTAATTAAGGACCTAAATTTGAGACCTGAGACCATAAAAATCCTAGGAGAAAACAAAGGCAATAATTCATTTGACATTGATCATAGTGACATTTTTCTAGATAGGTCTTCTAAGACAAGGGAAATAAAAGCAAAAATAAGCTCCTGGGACTACATGAAAATAAAAAGCTTTTATATAGCAAAGGAAATAATCGGTAAAATGAAAAAGCAATGTACTGAATGGGAAAAGATATCTGCAAATGATATGTCCGAAAAAGAGTTAATATTCAATATATACAAAGAATTATACAACATAACACCAGAAAGCAATCCAATTAAAAAATGGACGGATGACCTGAATATACATTTTTACAAAGAAGACATACAGAGGGCCAACAGGAACATCAAAAGATGCTCAACATCACTAACCATCAGGGAAATGCAAATCAAAACCACAAACATTACGCCTGTCAGAATGGTTAAAATTAAAAAGACAAGAAATAACTAGTGTTGGTGAGGATGTTGGGAAAAAGAAGGAACTCTTGTGCACTCTTGGTGGAAATTGTCATTGGTTTAGTCAACTGAAAAACAGTAAGAAGGTTCCTTAAAAAAGTAAAGATAGAAATACCATGTGATCCATTAATTCCACTAGTGTATTATTCTAAAGAAAACAAAAACACTAATTTGAAAAGATATATGCACCCTACGTTTACTCTGGCATTGTTTGCAATAGCTAAAATAAGGAAGCAACCTGGATAAACATACACAATGGAATGTTATACAACCCTAAAAAAAAAATGAGATCTTGTCATCTGTGACAACATGGATTGTCCTAGAGGGTATTAAGCCAAGTAAAGTCAGTCAAATTGAGAAAGATAAATACCATATGAGTTTACTCACATGTGGACCCCCCCAAAAAAAACAAAAGAACAAAGAAACAAAAAGCAAAATCAGACTTATAAATACAGAAAACAAACTGCTGGTTGCCCCTGGGAAAAAAGGTGGAGAGATGGGCAAAAAGGATGAGAAGGAGTGGAAGACAGAGGCTTCCAGTTATGGAATGAATAAGTCATAGGGACTAAAAGGTACAGCAGAGGGAATAAAGTCAGTGATACTGTAAACAGCACTGTATGGTGACAGATGGTAGTTAAACTTGTAGTAAGCACATCATAATGTACAGAGATACTGAATCACTATGTTGTACACTTGAAAATGATGTAACATTGAGTGTCAACTATACACAATTTTTTAATTAAAACATAAAATTTTCATTTTCAACTTTAAAAAACTCATGTAATACACATTCTTTTTAAAAGCCATGGTAATTCAGTAATAAAAAACAGTCTTAGAGTTGGCATCCAGTTCCTCAAAGAGCACACTAAAAAGGTTTATTCTTAGTACATATCCTTTGCATACTTTCATACGATTGATTTGCTTCAATACTTAATCAAGTTCCAGAGATGTGTATCTGACCACTACATGTAGATGATCTTTTAGGGGCAAACACGTTAGGCTATGATACTCAGTCTTTTTCATTATTGGTCACAATATACCTGTTAATTCTCCATGACAATTGGCAAAATAATTGAGTAATCTCCTGTAGCATGAATTTTCATGTGACAAACAGAAAAAACAGCATAGAAACTATTTACCTAAGTTACTACCCATTTGTGGACTTATCGTATCAGCGGTTTCATGTAAGTTAAACGTTTAATAGCATGCACATACCCTCTATTTGCTCTTCCAAGACGTAGGCCAACTATATTACGCCAGAATCAACAGTATCATCTGAGAAAGGAATCTTCTTATACATTATTTTTGGAGTTTTAATATTTGTTATTAACCTTGCAGTTATTGTTATGATACTCTCTGCAACCATGTTACATATTACTAAGAAAATGTGACTTTAATAATGCTTTTGAACTGTTGATCTTGTCTTTGCTTCTGGCAAAAATAATAGTAATCGGTTTTATAAATTCTGTATTATGATTGTTCTGAAATAATTCAATTTACTAGAGAGATTAATGTATTTTGTTTGAAAATTAAGAAAAATTTCATGCCCCAAATTGGCAGACATCTCTAATCTGAAAAGCTGAAAAGAATTTAAAAAAAGAAAGAAAAAAAATTACCAATCCAATAACATCTAATTTTAAAAGATTTTATAATCACATTTTCCATCTTATAATTTTCTGTCATGGCTACTTGTACAAAGTCCTAACACTTGTTAATTAGCTTCTCTGAGAATACACAGTTTTATCTTCCACCCTTGTAATACGATCTGGTCCACAATTTGAGTTACAACTTCACGACTAATTGTATCACTACATTTATATTCCCATGGTTTATTTAGAGGTTTTGGTTCACTTTCAACGGTATAACTCATAATAACAGTAACAATGGCAAATGGATATTTAAAACACGCAAGCAATAAATCCAGATAATATGAAAATATTAGGTAAGAGGAAATTTAGTCTGTGGTTGAACATGGTTGAGACAAACTGATCAACATTGTCTTTTTAGCACGGATATAACTTTTCAAATGCAGTGATGATTAACAGTATCACAGATATCTATAAAAACTAGTAATTAATCCTACTAAAAAAAGTTTATTTATTTGAAAGAGACAGAGACAGAATGAGTGGGGAGGGGGCAGAGAGAGGGAGAGAGAATCCTAAGCAGGCTTAAACTCACTAAACCATAAGATTATGACTTGAGCCAAAACCAAGAGTTGGACACTTAACTGACTGAGCCATGTGGGAACCCGAACCCTACTTTTCAAATTTGTGCAACTTTTATGACCAAAACCATTTCACTGGGTTTTACCTGAAGCCATCAGACAGCTCATTAATATCTGATAGAATTTAAAGGTCCACTAGAAGTCCGTGGTTTACACTTTAGGAAAAACTGCTTTAAAAATGTTGTCTTTTTTTTCAATATTTTTTTTTTACCATTTATTTATTTTTGAGAGAGACACAGAGACAGAGCATAAGCAGGGGAGGGGCAGAGAGAGAGAGAGACACAGAATCCGAAGCGGGCTCCAGGCTCTGAATTGTCAGCACAGAGCCTGACGCGGGGCTTGAACCCATGAACCGTGAAATCATGACCTGAGTCCAAGTCAGATGCTTAACTGACTGAGCCACCCAGGTGCCCCATGTTGTCTTTTTTTTTTTTTGGTTTGTTTTTTCCCAGACAGACTCATGTGGCAAGTAATGCCCTATTCAAAGATCTGTGATGCCCCTTCATTCATAGGAGTTGCCAGGGGAATGGCAGCTCTAGGTAGCAGGATGATGACTAGGATTCTATGCTAATAAAAATTAAAATGAAAATCATTTATGAACATAGGTAAATTATGGTTCCATTTAATGTAAGGCACACTGAAGTGCTTCTACACTAGATAAAAAATTGGCAATGTCTTATATCCCAAATGGAAAAGTAGAATTGTGGGCGATATACCCTGGTATTTATTAAACATGACAAATGAAAAAGGAATAAACTGGGCCCACCGAGGATATACAATAAAAGATAAAATATTACTGAGATTTCCCCATAAGTACATGTTTAGAATAACATGTTTAAAGTAATTGTGTTTTAGAGGTCTTATTAAAAAATAATAGACTGACAGATACTTGTAGAGAGCTATATAGAAGCAACCTACTCTAAATATGTTTTTTTAATTTACCAACACGCATAACTAATTCTCACTCATCTTAGACTACTTTCTTTCTATATTCCACAGGATTTTTCTAGCTATCATATGTACGTCAATCTAGTCTTAAATTTTTACCACTACACCTTTTTTCTGTGTTCCAAACCTGAAAGAGTTTCCAATTGGACATCGGTATGTCGGAGAATGTTTCTGAAGCTGTAACTTTTTTTAATAGACACATCAAACTCAATTCAAACCCATTACCAAGTTCTCTCAATTGTTCATTTTCTCCTTAGCACATTTTGCTTTAATATGCCCTAATAATCATTTTCTTGTTCGTTATATAATTATCTCATACCATGGAAACTGTATTAGCCTATTAACGTGTTGGCCTCCCTGCCACCATATTTAAATTCATTGTCTTGGATGCAATCATATTATTCTTCCTAAAATATGATTTCTTTCAAATGATCACCTGTTTCTTCAAAACTGACTGACGGTCCCTTATAGTATAACTACATCTTAACCTCCAACTCTGTATCAGTTTTTGAAGGTGTACCATACCACTATTTTTTGACTCTCTTATGATCATCTACTTTTCCCCTGCAAGAAACTCTGTCCAGTCACAGTGATCAGTCTCCCCTAAATATGGCTTATACTAACTGGATTCTCTACTTCTAAACTTTCCTGATACCATTCTTCTTATCCAGAAAACTCTTCCATACTTCATTTCCCAATTTAATCCCTACACTCCCTGAAGGATCCTTGAGAAGATTTTCTGTATAATCTTACCAGTTTTAAATTTCACTACTTTGCCTCATCCCCTAAACCAACGAGTAGCTGCCTCTCCCTTGCAAAGGCAAAAGATTCACACATTCAAATATGAATATAGCACTTCCGCTTACCAGTGGTCCGAGCACAAAATTCAAGGGTCGTCTGGAGGGGAGGATTCTGTATAGGAATATATTCCTGAGACTTCAACCAGGACTTTCCTCTCCCAGAAGATTGCCAGCTCAGTTACCATCATGGCCAGAGGCCTTCTGGCAATTTTAGTGCACAAAGAAATGTCCTGTCTATAACCACACTACTCTCAAACCTATGTTTACACAGACCCTAGGGAACTGTGTATTAGCTGACTTTGCTGTAATGGCTTTGGGAAAAAAAGTAGATAGGTCCATGAGGACCATTTAAGGATTTTGAGATAAAGCTTTATTTGCATAGTTTCACACTATAGGCTGTAACACATTGCTGGTTATGTCATGTTTTAATCTGTCTTAAAAATGTCAGAAATTAAAATAACCTCTAAATATACAATGAATCACTGATTTCCATTTTATCAGTGCGACAGTATATAAAAGGAATATGTTTACAAAGTAATAACTAATTATAATAGAGTTAGAAGATCTACATTAAACAAAAGTCTGAATTTTCATATTAGCCTCCCTCTTATTAGCTTCATGCACTTGGGAAAATTTACCCATTTGAACCTCAGTTTTCTCATCAATGGAATAAGACAAAAATAGAAGTCACTGTTTCATAATGATATGGAGATTATTATATGAAATGACATTGTAAGGCATCAAGTACAAAGTAATTTTAATGCACAGAAGCTAGATAAATAATAGCTCACTATTAATTTAACCATGAATTTAAAAAAAACAAGACTTACTAGCTCAGAAGGTACTGATTGGTTATAAATCCTAGAGAAGAAACTCCATGTATCCTTTCCAGAAATCTACATACACCTCGGGAATTTCAAGGATAAAAAGGAATATTTAAAAGTGTGGGATATCAGGTCCAGTTTTTAAAAAAATAATTTAATTTTGAGAAAAATAAAAATATTAACTAAAATTTCATTTTCGCATATTATTAAACATATTACATGGCTTTAAGGCCATAACTTTTACTTCTCTATAATGCAGTCATTAGTTCAGAAATTTAAAATGACCTTAAGATAATTAAAAATATTTTTAAGTAACAATTGTTAAGACAATCATCAGATATATGAAAATTCCATATACGAAGCAAATTTCAACAGTACACCAGAAGAAAGCCTTTGAGATGGTGAAGGTTGTAATAGGAAAGAAAAAATTCTCTATATTTAATCCCTTACAACTGAAATCGGTGCAGCCGCTGAGAATAAGAATCGACTAATTACACTAAGAATTATGCAATATAATTTTTCATGATTTTGTATTTGTAAATGTTTAATTGGTGGGGATATAAATCAGGGCAGCCACTATAGAAAATCATGAGGAGGTTCCTGAAGAAGTTACAAGTAGAACGACTATACGGTCCAGCAATCCCATCTAGGGGATGTATATCCAAAGGAAAAATTTGGATATACATATTTGCATTCCAATGTTCAAAGCAGCATCATTCACAATAACTAGAATATGAAAATAACCCAAATGCCCCTCTATGAATGAATGGTTAAAAACGTATATGTGTATATATATACACACACACACATATACACACACACACACATTGGAATATCACTCAAGCACAAAAAAGGTGAACAACCTGCTAATTGTGAAAACTTGGATGGACCTTGAGAGCATTATACTAAGAGAAACAAGTCTGAGAATGACAAAAACTGTATGATGTAACTTATATTTATCTAAAAAGTCAAACTCCTAGAAACAGAGGCTAGAAAGATGGTTACCAGGAACTGTGGATGAAATGGGGGCGAAGGGCAGATATTTGTCAAAGAATACACACTTTCAGCTATAAGATGAGTAAATTCCGGGGATGTAATGTATAGCATAGTGATTAGAGTTAATAATACTCTATTGTATACTTACACATTGCTAAGAGAGTAAATTTAAAATTTTCTCACTACAAAAAACAAATGGTAATTATATGATGCAGGGCAGGTGGTAGCTAATACTATTGTGACAATCATTTTATAAGTGCATCAATTTAACATGCTGCACATCTTAAATGTATGCAGTTCTACAGGTCAATTATATCTCAATAAAGCTGGGAAAAAACTCTGATTTTGTATTTGCAAATGTTCAGTAGAAGAGCAGGCTTTAATCAACTTTGAAGACATTTATCAAAAGATATATACATACAGAATAAATCTAAAATTCAGAATCATTCAATAATGAAAAATCTTCATTATTGGAATTTAAAAATTAACACATATTTGAAGAATCACTTACTTTTTGTGCCTAAAAAATGTCAATACATCTTTTATTATCATGGGTGTCTAACAGTGCTAATATGCAAGTCAAATTTTCAATCTAACAGAAAACAATTCAGATGATTTTTCAAAGAAAGAATACCTAAATTAAATCAGGCACATTTGTAATATGGCTAATCAAAAACACAGGGGCATGACTAATAGTAATGATAAAAGCTTCACGTGATGTTTTTAACAGGAAAATTCTTCTAGGACAGGTGTCAAATTCCTTAGTGGCGGTGTTTTCTCTCTTATAGAACTCCGTTTTTGCTTTTAGTCCCAGCATGCTGGTTTCCCACCCCGCCCCCCCACCGTAAGTCAGTTCTTTCTCTTTCTCTGCTTTCTAGGCTTGCTCCCAAATGTCAATTTTCCCTCTCATTCACTCCCACTTGTATTTCTACTGTCAGATGCTTCTTCGTGTCGATGCCAAAATATGTATTTTTTTTAAATTCAGCTTTTGAAAATCTCCCATTTCCTTTATACCTACTACTATTTTATCCTTTCTATCACCATCCCTTCCAAGTTTCCTCTATTGCTAAATGTTTTATCTCTTGTCACATTTTTCTAAAATTGCATTTACTTTTCTACTCCTCTCTGTGCATGCATGCTAGGATAGTCATTATGGCTGTTGGTCCAAATTTAACTTCGTATTTCAGTTATGCTCTTTCTGGGTGCTTTCAGATTAGGAGTGGCTTTGTGAATTGTTTTAGGGGGGAAAAAAAGAGTGAACGAAAGTGATACATGTCACTCAAAGTCAGGTGCCTTGAAGAGCCAGAATGTGATTCGCTATGTATCTTTGCTGCTGCCAAGGCAACCATTGACTTTCTAAGTTGTGGAGACAACATCCAATTGTGGATCTATGAATGAGGACGATATGGATCAGAGAATTCTGGCAACACATGCTGGACGCATAGCATGAATGAAAATAAACTTTAATTCACTGAGATTCAAAGTGTTTTTGGTTATCACGTTCCAGAAGAAATCATTATGATACGCGGGATGTTGTTATGATAAAAAAGAAAAAGAAAGAGGGGGAAGAGGAAGAGGAGGAAGAAAACATATGACATTGGCTTAGGAGTTAGATCTAGGATGATGCACGGTGAGGACACTATTGTCAGCGATAGTAGGAAAGAAAGTGATGAATGACCTTCCGCCTTGGTGAAATAAAAGGGGATCATGTACTTAAACATCTTGGGCTCTAGAAGACAAGGTTTAAAAAAAAATGTAAGTAGCACATGGTCATTGCTGTTAGTGGTAGTAGGCAGGGTATTCCAAGAAAGAGTTGGGCACAGAAAAGGACTGAAGAGTGAGCAATTGGGAATTTTAAAACCAGAGAGAATTTATTAAGCCTGGAAAAAGATACTTCTCTTTACTCTGATAAAGTACAAGATAAAATTGGGATCGCTTTAGAGAAACAAAAGTAGATTAAAACATATTTTATTAAGAAAAAATATTAATTCATAATTGTTATTAAAACCTGCAATTCATTGATGTGCCTTAAGACAAAGATGTGATTAAATTTCTGGACTTTATTTACACTGTTATATCTTCTGAAAGATTAAGATGCATTGGAGAAAAGTCAGGCTAATATGCATGACACAGAATCTTCTTCTAATGGTAAAAGATGACCCGGGGTGGGGGAGGGGAGATTATGAGTGAGTGTCTCCAGTAAGTTTATATAACTAAAGTAATCCTCAATTAAAAGGAATTGTGGGTGTGGGTACTGAACCATGATGTGACTGGAAGCAAATGGTTAACAGGCCAACTAAGTAGTCAAAATATATTCCAAAAGGATGGCCTAGAACAGACTGAGTCTAGAAGACTTGAGATGGCCCAACAATAGACTGTTGAGGCCCCAAAAATCTATGAACAGAAAATATGCTGAAAAAATATCTCTTAAAGAAGACATATTATGAAATGCCTAGACTAGATGTGGTCAAAGAAGTTAATAAAGACTAGTGCAAAAGAACTACGAACAATGTTCAATGGAGCCTCTAGAAAGCAGAAGAAAAAAGGCTCACTTAGCTTCCATCACACCCTTTCAGAGTTGGAACGCTCATAGTTACACGTTCAGCAGCCTGTAGGACTTGCTACCAGCCAAGGTCAACTGCATGACTCCTGTTCTTTTCCTTTCCGGGAGCAGGTATTTCGGCTATCGTGTTCTTGATCCATCATCGAATCAGGTGAGAAAGATGGCAGAAAACTGTTATTTTTAATTCTAGGTCTTTAGCTCATAAGAGGCCACACAAAGACTGAGATAGATTATTTTTCTTACCTCCTGAAGAAGAGACAAATATGATTAAGGCAGAGTCTGAACTTTGAAAAGTCTGGATATGAGTAACTGGGACTGGAGAGTAACTTCCTTGATCAGTGCAGGAGCGTACTGGGTGTGGGGCAGAGATTAAACTGAAAATTTTCTAGTGAGAAAAGTTCATTTCGGTAATTATTTGACATTCTGATTCTTCTAATGGATGCATGCTGCCTTGAAGATATCTGTGGCTGCAGACTTCTTTTGAAATAAAACGTAAATAGAAGTGATTTGTGTCAACTTTGTGTAAAAGCCTTTCAATCCAGTGTTGAATTCATAAGAATTCCCTCTACCATAGTGAACAATATTCCAGATGGGGAAGGCTCTATCAGCCTAAGTCCCCGAATTAGCACACCTAGAATATAGTCCCTTCTGGACTGTGATGAATGCACATTACTAAGAAACAGACTTTTGATATTTTTTAAGCCCTAAAATCTTGAGAGTTTGTTACCTCAGCATAACCTAGCCTATTTGGGCAAATGCACATATTACTTCCATTTAACTTGTTACTCTGCTTTTTATCTAGTAAGTGTATCTGTAAAAATACTAAGAAGTCAAAAATAACTTTTCCCTAAGTTCTTAAATCTTCTCCTCTAGATGACAAGCTACTTTACAATAAGTAGCATTTATTATGGTTCTTAGGAAGTACACGAAGAAAACAGTTACTTGCGTGTATATGTAACCCAACCATTTGGTTTAAGTTTTACTTAATCTTTCCGTTTCTTTCTTAAGTGACTTCCCAAGGTCTTAAATGACTTCTGGTGGGTATCTTTTTGGCTTGCCTATCAAGTACTCCTTCTCTCCCTTCTCATAATAAAATCTCTATTTACAACAGGGAACTTATTCTTTGTGACTCAAGTAGAAATAAACTCATCACCATAAGCACTTCTCTTTTGTGGTGTCAAAGAACACAGTGATTACTTCAGGAATAAATCCATGCAGGGCTGTCATCAGGGGCATAGGAATTATATAGTCAAAGAGAGCCCCACCCTCAACTCAGCAGAGCCTCTCAAAAAGTTTAGTGTTTTACTGCTACATTCTTGAATTTCTTAGTAACTTTTGAGCAAGAGACTTTTCATTTTCCTTTTGCAATAGGCCCTGTAAATTATGTAGCCTGTCCTGAGTACATGTTCACAATATTTTCAAAAAAATACTTCTTTAGGGTTTGCTGCTGGAAGGATGGGATAAGGCTGTATCTTTGTATTATGGATCTAGAGTTTCAGGAGGTGATTTTTCCACTGATGACAGGGGTCTGAGGTAAGCAAACTCGGAAATGGAGACAGAAATTAAATCCAGAAATTGAATCCAAATTGGACCCTACTAGAAAAGAGGTCAAGATAAACAGAATCAAAAAGAAAGAAAAGGTAATACGGTATTGACAATGTTGTCAAGCCTCTAATCCCAGCCTAAAGCCTGAAACGCTGCTGGATCAGTTGAGTCCATGTACTCCAATTTTAGCATAAATTAGCATGGGCAGAGTTCTGTGGTTTTCACCAAAACATGTTTTGTTTCTGTTCTGGGTCTAATTTGTTTTCCTACTTCCCCAAAATGTTCTTGGATATTTCTAGAAAAGGACCATACTTAGCATAAAATAAGCGTTTTCCAGGTTAACTAATATCCATAGTAATCAATGAATGCCTCAATCTGTTACAGATTCAGTACCCAATATGGAATGACTGGTATGGAAAGAAAAATTGGATATAGGTTTGAAAGGTCAAAAGATTCTTACTCTATTTCTTGGAAATGTTTTTAACAGGTACTCAAAGCAGACCAAATGCTATACCTCTACTTTCAAGTAATTTTTAATATATGCACCTCCACATTCTCAGAGAATCCAAAAAAAACTGATAAATCAAGTGCCAGTAGAAACTAATCTAATCACAAGAAATCAGGCTTTATCTTTAAATCATCCGTTTCTGTACATACAACGGAAAGAATACAAATTTACTTCTGCTTCTCAAATACAAATGGTAAATGGAATTAAATGAAAATATACGACAATTATATCATGATAATATGACTAAAGTACTAAGATGAATTGTTAATCATTACTTAGCAAATTACAACTTTCATATGGAGAAAATAATACCTTACATATATAATGAATAATATTACACTTGGACTAATACGGTTGTAAGTTAATTATAGACTACACAGCTGATTTAGTTTCATTTACCTAAGGAGCTGTTCTGACCCTGTTGCAGATTAATTACATCTTCAGGAATACACTCTCATTTATCATTGTCACTTGCAGCATTAGAGCTCTTAGCAAGAGTGTAGTGCTTTTTTTAATGTAAGGAAAAATTCTTTAGCTGTGATACATTTTGTAAGTTTACTCATTAAAAGCACATGACAGCTAAAACCAGGTAGGATTAAATTGGCTATGGAACATTAGGAAAGTTCATGTCCCAGAAATTCAATGACTCTAAGAAAATCAAAATTCTGTTAAAATCATTCATGTCAGACAAAGGCCTCTTCTGTTTTACAGCATGTTTTTTAGAAAATCCTATGCTTTGAAATGTACGTATAGAAAATGAATGGCACATTATGATTCCATTATGCACATGAGGTAGTTTTTTAACATTCCCATTTTCTAAAATTGTTAGAAATTTTCAAAAGAATAACATGCTTACTTTTATATACCTAAATAATGTTTGAATTATAATAATTTTATACTTTTGCTTTGCTCTAACAATGAAAATGTTAATTAAATATAAGCAAGAGAAAGAACCAAAGAAATCTGTCTGTAGGTCGGATCGGAGTAGAAAATTCATTCATAATAAATGATCATTTAATATCTACTGAGAACTGTTATATGCTAATGAATATGCAAAGAGTATGCAGACTTGAAATTTCACATTCCTGATCTCAAGGAGCTCAGACACTAGGGGAAAAAAACTACAAACAGATTATTATAAAAATAATACAGAAAATGTGATTAATCTTAAAAAAAAAAGATATGTGAAATGCAACACAAGGTACCAAAGAGGAGTGGCAAAACCTGTTTGATAGCTTAGCAAAGACTTTTTTTAAGAGAAGAGTATCCTGAGTTGATTATTCAAATATGGACAACACTAACCTCCTAACTTGGGAATAAGGAAACAGTGTATATATTTGATGCAAATGAGAGGAAGGAAAGGTAACAGTGGTCTGTTTCATAGGCGCTGATGACAGGAGCAAGCAAGAGAATCAAGACAAAGTATTTTGGAAACTAAAGGTAGTTTCCAAAATGGAGATTAGAAAGGGCCAGAAACATGGTAAAGCATTTAAAATTCATCTGTATGAAAGAGTGGGCCAGCGGTGGGAAGGCTATCTAGGCAAAGACTGGATTTGAGCAATCAAGATTAGAGGCAGAGAAGAGCAAGTGGGAAGCATTGTAATTGTTAAAGTAAGAGGTCTGAGCTACTTAAGAGTTTGGAGGAGTGGAGGTGGCAGTTGGGGCAAAGAGAGGAATCATTTGGAGGATGTTCAGATATAGAGTCATTAGGATTCTTTGACTGTTGTAGGGATTTGTGAAACTCCAGGAAATCAAAGATGGAGTTTTATCTTAGAGAAAAGACGTCATCTGTGCAGACAATGGGTGAAACCCTGAGGAGAACTCAGGTCGAAGGGAAGAGAAAAAGCAGCACAGAACAATACTCCTGGTGATCATCAACAATGAAAAGACATAAAGTCAGAAAAGCACACGAAGGTGCATAGCACGGTGGTCAGAAAATTTTTGGACGGTAGAGGGTATGAGATTGAGGAATCCCAAGGAAGAAAAGAAACTGAGGAAACACAAAGTGATTCAAGGTTGTATGCAGCAAAATACTGAGAAAGATCGTGTTATTGTAAGGATAAATTTGAAGGTCAAAGTGTCGAGGCAGAGAAGTTCTAGCGAACTGGTATGGGAGAGAGTAAACAGACAACAGAGCTCCTTTCATTGGTTCGGAAAAAGGGTAATGAGGTAGTGGCAACTAAAAATTATTATTTTATACTCAGAAATTATATAAGTATACAGATTTCTTTTTTAAAAATTAATGGGTTTTTCATTTTTTCTTTCCCCAAGTATTTTATACGTTTATTTTAAGTCTGTTTAATATTTTGTATTTTATTTTAATATTTTAAATTAAATATTGCATCATACCACCTTCAAAAATCAGATATTCTTGTCAATAATGAAAACTCACTGTAAACTTTTGAGTGATAAAGAAAGTGCAGGAAAAATAACTCAAAAGTACGAAATCTCAGCATTTAAAAAAAATTACGTGGTGGGAAAAATAATTGAAAAATACAGCAATCAACCGCTTAATAAAAGAACAAGTTTTTGCAAATTTATTAATAAAATATGAACAACAATCTTGTTTTCAGCCTCTGATTCAATATTCTAATTTAGGGTTTTTAGTTTATGGGGTAAAATCAACTCATAGTATCCACTCTTGGTTTTTAACTGATGGAGCTGTTTGAAAAAAAAAATCCCAGTATTTTCTATATGATGCTTAATGAGTAATTTATTTATCATTCAGTATAGAATACGTTATTCATTTTTCTTAATTTTTAAATTTTAATTATTTTTTATTTTAGAGAGAGACAGTGTGCATAAATTGGGTAGGAAGGCAGGGAGAGAGAGAGAGAGACAAAGAATCTTGAGCAGGCTCACTGCTCAGCACAGAGCCGGAAGTGAAGCTTGATCCCCTGACCCTGAGATCACGACCTGAGCTGAAATCAAGAGTAGAAAGCTCAACTGACTGAGCTACCCAGGTACCCCAAGTTACTCATTTTTCTGCAAATTATTTACTAAAGACTTTCATGTGGGCAGGCCGATAAAAGAGAAACACTATGTAATTGTAAGAAAATGGTTCGAATTAAATTTGCATTCAAATTCTGTATGTAAAATAAACTGTTTTAAGGTAAAATTAACAAGTATTTGAGATTATCAGTCTTCTTGTGATTGACCATTCAACCAATAACATAAATCTTTCCTTAATAAATAACCTAATTCAGAAGCAAAAGTCATTGGAGACAGTATCTTCCAACGAAAATATGAAGTTGACTTTACCAGAAAAATATTTTCATCAGTATAGCATTAATGTCATTCTAAATTTTTTCTTGTCGTAAAATGGGAAAAAATGCATCTCAAAACAGTGTCTTTCTATAATGAGGATAGTCTTCATTTGATTAACTTGTCAATTTCTCAAAAATAGAATCTAAGTTCCTCACTAAGGAATCACATAACAATTTTATTGTTGTCTGCATAACAATGGGACTATCTTTAGACCAACAGAATTGGCCAAAACAAATTTAAAGGTGGTTGCTTTAAAATTATATAATGTTTATAATAAAGAAGTAGACGAAGTGGACAAATCAAAGAAATTAAGACATAAAAAACCAGATTTTGATCACGTGCAGACCCAATTGTAGTGATGTTAGGACCAGACAAAGAACTCTACATTCTGATCCAGTGTGTGATCATAACTAAATTTCTACAGTTATTTCCTTTTTATTTTCAGTAAAGGCATAGGAAAATATATAATGTAAGAACTGGCTGATGGCTAAAGGAATTCTGACTGGTAACTATTCCACTAACTTGAAATTTATGGTTATGAGAATTAAGCAGTCATATTTTTCCTACACTGGCGGAATAAGAGGCTCTTAGTGACTGAGTGAGGCTGAAGGATATTAAATCATAACCATGCAAATATCTATTTGATAGAACATTTGGGTGGTGATATATATGGTGCACTAAAAGTCCACTTGTCTTTGTCAGATTTCTTCCAGACTCGGAGAGTAATTCCACAGCAAGTATAGACCCATTTCCAATTTCAGAAGCACTAACATGGATAAGGTTTTCATTTTCATGTTGGCTTTCGCTTCTTACACAGTGTGTGATACTAATTTGTTTCTGGATATGTTCTACAAAAATTGGAGGACCCTTCCAGAAGCCTTTGAAATTCTTATTGCCTTGCTTGTTTCTGCTCACAGTGCTGACTTCTGTGTTGAAGAGTGTCCAAATTGGAACTTACTGGGATGATTAACAGCTGCTACAAAATCAATACTCCATGTAGGGAAAACAGAATTGGGCTAAGATGGTCTTACATGAGCACTATTCTGTGGCAGAATATCTATCTATGTCAGCAAGCCAAATATAATTTATGTCGGTGGAAGCATTTCCATGGATATAATCCATGGACTTTTCAGATTCAACCTCAGAGACCTAGGGGGCGAGGAAGATAATTCATACGTTTTAATTATGCATAATTACGCATATTCTCAGTCGCAAAAAGGATCACTGTTACACTTAGTAAGAAATGGATTTACTTAAATCTTTCATTATCTTAACATTTACTATTACGATTACGTCATATACGATTATTGTTACTGCAATCTGCCTCAAAAGGAGTCTTTTTAAATTTTTTTCTGCATAAATTACATTGAAAAATAATTTGGACGTTGGTGTTTTGGTTTACGGTACACTGATGCTCCAATTACAAGGTAGTAAGGTAGTTGCTGACATACACCCTAAAATTCCTTTATATTTCTATAGGGCTAAATAAATTTTTACAATAAATTATTATACTATTTACAGTAACTTAATATTTTAACTTAATTTTACAATAACAAGATAAATATGCTAACGCTTTAAAGAGAAAAATGAATTCTCTGAACAATTAATTTTTTTATTTCTTCCAGACACATCAAGCAAAGATACGTATGTCTAATACTTTACCTCCAATATATTGGAATCAACACTTCTTTTTTGGCACAACGTTCATCTTTGTATCCACTTTAATGCTTTTCCCAAGAGTTGGAGAAGGCAGTTTGTCAGTATTTGCTGAATGAACTAATGAATAAACTCCTTTGAGACTAAAATACTAAGCAGCACTAGGGCATTAAATGATGATGATAACTCAGCATTTTAGATTTTTTTATATTAACGTAATACAGCATACACCATCAGAGGTTAAGATATGTTTATTCAACAAAAACAGTTTACAAATCGCATAAAAGGAGTATTTTGCTAATCTGCTGAACTGGATCTTCCATTAGGAATACTTTTGAGTACTAACACTCCTCTCCTTGATGCTGTAATACTCTCCTTACTTCAATACTGCATGTGTTGCTTAGATGAACGACACCTCACAAGGCAGCAAAACAATGCGTAAAGGGACTTAAAACAACTTGTGTGTGTGTGTGTGTGTGTGTGTGTGTGTGTGTTTGTGGCATCTGCCATTAATTTGAACTACAGCCCTTGCATATTAAATATATAATCTCTCTTGCTTTCTGTGCTGCTAGGAAAAATGAATATTTGTGAACAGGGAGCAGTCATGGAGTATGGATTCTATTGTTTCCAGATGTGTGAGCTTTCTACCCGCATTTTATGTATAAATTGACACTCCAGCCCAAAGCCAAAAAGCCAAAAGCATGAGAAGTTAGGGTCAGTGTTGTAATGAACTGGGAAAATCACAGCTATCAACAGGAGCAGAAAGCTGGATAATAAAATTAATGAGTCAATGTCTGAAGGCTAATACTAAGGACCTTGGGGTGTATAAGGCCTAATCTTCAAAGGGGGGACAGCCAAAGAGAAAATGGAACTTTAAGAAGCAAATGGAAAAAAAATACTAATTCAAAAAGACATAGAGAGCACCCCCGTATTTATTGCATAATTATTTATAATAGCCAAGATATGGAAACAACAAAGAGTCCGTCAATGGATGAATGGATAAAGAAGTTGTAGCACATATACTATTTAGCAATAAATACACTGAATACACTATTTAGCATACTATCTCATACTATACACTGAAATACTATTTAGCAATTAAGACTATAATCTTGCCATTTGTGACAATATAGATGGACCATGTGAGCATTATGCTATGCGAAATAAGTCAAAAAGAGAAAATGAATACCACATGATTTCACTTTTATGTGGAAAGTAAAAAAAAAAAAACTAAACAAAACAAAAAAACAAAACAAAACAAAGAAAAAACAAGCTCATAAATACACCGAATAGATCGGTGGTTGTTGGGGGAGCCAAAGAGATGAAGGGGGTCAAAAGATATAAACCTCCAGCTATAAAATAGTGGTGATATAATGTACAGCACGGTGACTACAGTTAGTAATAATGTATTGTACATTTAAATGTTGCTAACAAAGTAGATTTTAAAAGTTTGCCTCACCAGAAAAAGAAAAAAATAATCTATATTTATGGTACAGTTGTTAACAAAACTTATTGTGGTGATCATTCCCAATGTATACAAATATTGAATCACTGTTGTACATCTGAAACTAATATAAAGTTAAAAGTCAATTATACCTCAATAAAAAAAAAGCAAAGAGGAACATATGAAATAAAAGAATTTGTCATGGTCTGGTACAGGTTGCTCAGAACAGATGACTTCATTGCGCAGAGTACATGAAATAATGTAGTGTAAAACCAAAAGCATTTCCCATTCAGCAGTGAAATGAAGACAACTATGTGACGTGCACTCTCTAAGTCACTTTCCTTCATAGTATCGCATCTTTTCCTTCGTAACACTTCTCACTATTGGAAATTCACATATTTTGTCTCACTCCCTATGAAAACGGCGACTAAATGAGAAAGTTTTGCCTGCCCTATTCTCCCATACTGATTTCCACTGTATCATCCAATGTTTAGAATTGTGTCCAACACATAATAGCTGCTCACATAAAATTAAAACGTTGCACAAATGCATGATAGGAAAAGACAAGAGAATGCACAAAAGTAAAAAAGATCCAATAGAATAGCAACTATAGTTTAGTAAAGTCTATTCACTTAAAATGTGATCTAAGCAAATCAAACCACATCAAATCTCCAATCATTATTAAATTATTTGAAATGCAAGGCTATAAAGCAGGTTAAAAGCGAATAAATATTTGTATGTGAATTTAAGTATCACGGTGCTATGTTTAAAAGCATTGAAATTCATTTGAATAATCCCGTGAAATTTTAAAGATTACCTATTTTTCCATGATATTTTTGAATTATATTACGAAGACAAAGTTTCATTTCCCTTTCCATACTGCCACACTCCAGAGGTTAATATTGTGAAATATATACACTGACTCTTTCATATGTTCTTAGACCTAGAGCTATATAAAACCATTCATATTTTATCACCGTCATCATTCCTAGTATTTATTAAGGACCAGCGCTACATCTTGCTCTAAGAGCTCCTTAAGAAAGCTTCTATATTATTTCCATTCACAAAATAATAGAATAAATGGTGCTTACTGATAGGCAATTGGCTTGTGTGATTTAACATTATAATATCGGGACCTCTTTTCCTGTTGTGTACTATTTAAAAACTGACAGACTTTTAGGCTGTTCACAATTTTATGTCATTAAATAGAACTGGTGCGGCTTGACTTATCTATTATTTATTTCTATAGAATGGATTCTTGGAAATGGGATTATGACTAAAAAGTTATTCACATTTAAATTTTTTTAAGTTTACTTATTTTGAGAGAGACAGAGACAGTGAAAGTGGGAGAGGCACAGAGAAAGAGGGAGAGAGAATCTCAAGGAGTCTCCTGGCTGCCGACGCAGAGCTAGATGCAGAGACTGAACTCACCAAATTGTGAGATCATGACCTAAGCTGAGACCAAGTCAGATGTTTACCTCGCTGAGCTCCCCAAACACTCCAAAAGTTATTCACAGTTTAAATTTTAACAAATGCAAACAAATTATTCTCCAAGAAATTAAATTTAAAGATGACACAATTACAAATGTCCCTATTTTTGTACATACATACTGGCCTTCAATATTATCAATCTCTGTGAATTGTAATACTGTGAAAGACAAAATATGATATCCACTGCATACTTCTGCATTTCTTTGTAAACTAAGAGCACTTGGAATCTTGTCATCTGGTTATTCATTATAATTCTTATACTCTTAGTCTGTTTTTCTATTTGATGCTTATTTTTATTAAGAACTACTATTTTTGTTTATTAACCCCATATTTATTACTTGTGCTGGAGTTATTTTTTGCTTTTAATTGTTAATGAGTTTTAACATTTAAAAAGAAAATTTGTTTATTTTTGATAGACCGAGAGAGACAGAACACGAGCAGGGGAGGGGCAGAGAGAGAAGGATACACAGAATCCGAAGTAGGCTCCAGGCTCTGAGCAAGCTGTCAGCACAGAGCCCGACGCAGGGCTGGAACTCACTAACCGTGAGATCATGACCTGAGTCAAAGTTGTATGTTTAACCAACTGGGCCACCCGGTGCCCCTTAACATTTTTTTTAAATGCAAGACTATGCAAAGTAATTGTAATTTCCTTTTCTTTAATGGCATCTAAGTTTCCTGTTTGCCTGAGACAGGTTTCTCCTATCCTAAACAAAATATTTGCATATTTTCTTCTAATATATTTTTAACATATTACATCGATTTGCATTTTAAATCTATTTGATGTATACTTCACATGGATATGAATGAGAATATAAATTTATTTTCATTCAAATTAGTAACCAATTCTGTAACCTAATTTACTATGCATTTCAATCTTACCCAAAGATCTGAAAATGCAACACTAAATAAATATTAAATCCTCTGTGATGGAGTAATGTAATTATTTTGGTCTACTTTTACATTCCATTCTCTTTATCTGTTTTTGTGCCGCTGTATTTTAGTAACAGTAACTTGGTAATATCTTGTACATTGCAAGGAAATTTACCATTATAGGACATTAATTATTTTAAAAAAATATAAAAGAGAATATTTCCAATTACAAATTACCTTTTATCAACATAATTACTAGTATCCTGTAAGAATTCTTAGTACCAATAGACTAAATGTATAAACAAATTTGAGGACACTTGATTTCTTAATATTAAATATTTCCACGTATGAACATGAAATGACCTATTATTCAGGTCCTATTTTATAACTTTGTATAAAATTAGTTTTGTCATATATGCTGGATATCTTTCTTATATTTAAAAATTTTTTTTTAATGTTTGCTTATTTTTGAAGGAGAGAGACAGAGCATGAGAGGGGCAGAGAAAGAGGGAGACAGAATCTGAAGAGGGCTCTAGACTCTGAGCTGTCACCAAAAAGCCCAACGCGGAGCTTGAATTCACAAACCATCAGATCATGCCCTGAGCTGAAGTTAGACACTTAACTGACTGAGTCACCCAGGCGCCTCAGATATCTTTCTTATTAAATGTAAACTTTGCTATTTTATAGTTTTTGGATATTATTAATTAAAATATGTGTATAAATATATTAGCTGGTAATTTCATAAAGAAAGCTAGATGGTCATTTTTTATACATTTACCTAGTATTTGGCACCTGATATTTAATGCTTAATTTCTACAAAATTTACTATAAGTTATCGCATATAATGTTGTCTCTTACTTTTCAGTATTTATGACTAATTTGTTACCATTATCTCACTTTTCTAAAAGTGTTAAGTAGTGATAGAAAAATCCCTGTGTTCTTCTAATTTTTGAATGCTTTTAGTATGCCAGTAATATGATATTAACTATTCATTTGCATAAAAGGTTTCACATATTTTCCGTTGTTTTTAGTTATGAATAATCGCAAACCCCCCCTTTTTTTAATGTTTATTTTTGAACTAGAGAGAGTTATAGAGGGGAAAGGACAGACAGAGAAAGGGAGAGACAGAAAATCCCAAATGGGTTCTGCATGAACAGCAGAGAGTACCATGTGGGGCTCAAACTCACAAACCCCCAGGTCATGATCCCAGCCAAAGTCAGAGGCTTAACTTACCGAACCACCCAGGTGCCCCAAACCTGTTTTTTTTTTTTAATTATGTGAATATTTACCACTACGGCCTTCTTATAATCTTACTTGGTCAACAGATTTTAGTCCTTAACATGTAATACTAAAATTTATTTGCTAATTATATTGTCTGTAACTGTGGCATTTATATTTACATGTGTATTTTCTTTTTTGAGTTATTGATGAGGTACTGATACTGACATTTGCAAGCTACCTAAAATGAATGGGAAAATATTCCATTTTAATCTACATCCTGAAATAACTTTTAACATATACAAATTATGTGTGCTGTGAAGGGCTATATTCAACGACACCAGCACTACCAAAGTAGTTCTCTCACTACGTGCTACTTTTTCGTCTGTTATATGCTTGGAGCAGTGGTTTTCAAGGCATGAGCCTAGAAAAGCAACATTGCAATCATCTGGGAACTTCTTAGAACCATACACTCAGGGGCCCCATCTCAGACCTAATGAAATAGAAAAGTCAGGGTATAAAGATTGCCAATCTGGAATTCAACAAGCCCTTCAGGTGATTCCAACATATACTTCAATTTGGGAACTACTGGCTTAGATTTACTACTCCTTCCTTTTCAGCAATTTCAGCTACTTTATAATGCCAAGTATTCAATTTCTTCCATATGATAAAGTTTAATGACATAAAGATGCAAATCACATACTTTTATAATTAAATATTTTCCATAGCTGGAGTTATATCTTCAAACTGATTATGCTGTGTATTTAATTTCCATTAAAAAAAAAGATATTCTTGGAGAACATTACCAAGATGGCCGACTAGTTTTCGGCTATCATCCCCCTCACCGAACCGTGAAAGTGACCACTCACAAGTCAGGGTACCTCTGTGGGAGTCAGGCGGTGCAGCGAAGTTCTGGCACACCACTGGAGCAAAAGATCCGACAACAGATGAAGCGTGGGGAGCAAGAAGAACACTCACTTCACCTACGACGCCCCTTTCCCAAGGCGGCCCAGCTCACTGCCAAGGGCAACGACCCTCGGCCGAGATTTCTCTCACGGAAGACAGTGAGTGTCGTTGAGTGCGTAGCTTCCTAAACCCTGCCGCACTCTGCCCTGCCGAACAGAATACTTCTTTTTTTGCCTCACCCAGAATACTGAGCGGCTGAGAGGAGAGGCTGGGAGCAGGCAGGAGAGGCGACAACTCACAGCCAAAAGGTTTGGAACTCAAGAGAGGGTAACGGAACCTTCAAAACACGGACTGCCTCAGGCCAGCCCACAGTGCCTCGTTGAAACTCCAACTGGCCCACAGGCCACCCGCCGGGCCTCGTCTTCGCCCACGTCGGCGACTGAGAACGTGCCCCGAGCGTGCCCCGCCCCCTGAGCGCGCCCTTGCGCCTGAGAGGGCCAAGCCTTAGCCGCCTGATTCTGAACATGTGCGGACGACCAGGTCAACTGCAGGATTGCAGGAAGCCCGGGAAATTTCCGCACTCCAGGGCACTGCTCTGGAAAAAACACACAGGAGCCTCTTAACAACCGGCCGAGCTTCGCGGATGGAGAGAAAGCCATCCAGTCTTAAAAATTACCCTCCTGTCGCTGTCCCAAGATGTGGGGAATGGGTGCATCTCTAGAAAAACTCTGGGAGAGCTTCAGACTCCTTAACTGCGCTGAGTGAAGCCAGCGAGCAGGGAGTTGGAGGAGTTGAATGCCTCTACAGGTGCAGTCTGTGGACTTGAAAGCAGCGCTGTTAACCTCGTTCCAGTTCCCCTTAGCAGTGGTCTGGGAGTGGTCCTGCCTGCTCAGGAACCCAGAGGGGTCATGCTCATCCCACCCGTGCTCCCACCAGCAAACTTGCCAGCACCCCTCTGACTGCGGATACTGAAGCACACTTGTAAATCACCTCCAGCTTGTCTCAGCCACTACTTTTTAGTACATCTGCTCGTTTGTACTTCCATATTATGAGGTTTACATTTACCAAGAGTCATTTTTATTGTTTCCAACGCTTTTACCAATTTTAGTTTTTATTACAATTACAAAACTTAATCGCATGCTATATAAAATAAAAATATGATTACAGACAAAAAGTTTTTGTTTTATATCAAAATGAAGATTTGATATAAATGCAGTGTTGAAACTGCTATAGAATTATATATTTTTTGCTATAGAATTACCTGTAACAAAAACCATTATAGAAGGTTTAGCGATTGTAAAAATCTAGAAGGATTTTATACTCAGATTGCATTCTAAGTGACTTTTGAGTTTTTATTCCACTTAACAGAAACTACAAATGGAAATCATTAGATGATTTATTAAGAAATGTGATTTACTCAAGACAGACTTTGTCTTTAACCTCAGATCCACATTCAAAGAAGTGGTATGAGATGGGCCTCTTAGGGAAAATTGACCAATTCAATTATATTTATAAGTTAGCTTAAAGTATTCCAAGTTCTGTGTATCATTTTTATGACACTTTATCTTTCTGTTAATATGTAGCCGTCACTCCTGGTAGAAGAACTCCTGTGGCACCTATTGGACTACTTAATTTCCTGATTATAATCATTAAATCATTTCACAGCCCTTCTTGAGAGACAAACACCACACCTGGCTTCCAAGATTCTTCCAGCCATAGCAACTTGCAATCTGAACTGTACATTGTCACTTTGCCAATGAGTCTTCTGTGACATCTATACTGGGTGTCATTATGTGTCTCTCTACCTCTCTGAGTCATCCGTCTTTTCGTTGAACAGCATCATTCCATCATCATTTCCAGTCTACTTGTAGCATGTCTAATTTGGTCAAACAGTCCTCCATCGTTTCTTTTTATTAAAATCGACTTACTTTGAGATATATAGTTTAGAACAGGTTTTTCGAATTTGTCATAAAACCCAGCGCTAATCTTCATTAGTTATAGATAAATGCATAAATTAATTTGCATATTATATTAAGCTATCTCATCTAAGAATAGAAAATGTCTCTATTCTGATCCTTCATGTCTTTGTAGAGAGTTTTGACATTTTCTGTACATAGGTTTTGTATATTATTTATTAATTCTTAGATGCTTTATGTTTTTTATTGCCGTTTTTGTTAATTCATTGATTTTTATGTAATGGAATATTATTGAATATTGAAAATATATATGAGAGAGAGAATTAACATGAGTGGGAGAGAGGGGCGGAAAGGAGAGGGAGGGAGGGAGAGAGAAAGAGAGAGAGAGAAAGAGAGAGAGGGAGAGAGAAAGGGAGAAAGAGAGAGAGAGAGAAAGAGAGAGAGGGAGAAAGGAAGAAAGAGAGAGAGAGAGAGAGAGAGAGAGAGAGAGAGAATCTTAAACAGGCTCCACTCAGTGTGGGACCTGGTACAGGGCTCAGTCCTACAACCCTGGGATAATGACCAGAGCCAAAATCAAGAGTTGGACGCTCCACCAACTGAGCCACACAGGTGCTTTATACTTTTAAATATTTAAGTTGGTTTTGTGTTCAGCAACTTTGCTCGTCTTCCATATTTAGTCCTAATATATTTTCAATTGGGATATTACATTTTGTGTCTATGGGGTTTTTTGTTTTGTTTTGTTTTTCTGGTCTTTTTTCACTCTACACTGTTGATTTGTAATTCTCTTCACAATGATTTTATAAAATCCAATTTGTAATAGATCTGATTAATTATTTTCAATTATCCTGTATTTGGATGTGCCAGCATTCTCTGTATTTTTTCTTGTTGTTCTGAATCTTTGCTTTATTTCCCATCTTAGTTTTATTAGTTTCCTTTCTCATTTCTTTGGGTTTTAGCTATTTCTCCTTTTCCAACACCTTGGGTTTTGTATTTAATATGTCTGTTTCTTGATATCAGGGTTTCTCAACCTCAGCACTACTGACATTTTTTTATAATAGTTTATTTTCAAATTGGTTTACATACAACACCCAGTGTTCATCCCAACACATGCCCTCTTTAATGCCCGTCACCCCCTCTCCCCCCTCCCTCACCCCCCTCACCCTCAGATTGTTCTTAGTCTTTGAGAGTCTCTTATGCTTTATCTCCCTCCCTCTCTGTGTCTTTTTTTCCTTTCCCCTCTTCCCCTCCCCCTGGTTTTTGCTTACTACTGACATTTTGAGCTGTATAATTCTATCTTGTGTGTCTGCGGGCTTCTTTTGTGCACTGGAAGTGCTTAGCAGCATTCCTAGCCTCTACCCACTAGCTGCCAGTAGCAATCCCCTCTCATTCATGACAATCAAATGTGTGTGCAAACATTGCCAAGTGTCTCCTATGGTGAGAAGGAATTGTATGCTGTTGAAGACCACTGGACACTGACCAGAAGTGTATAAAACTTGAGAAGTGTTTATTCAAGACAACTACCAGAGCTCAGAGAAGATCAATGGCAATCGGTCATAATTCAGCTTTGGACTGCTTCCTTGTGCTCCAGCTCCCTCAGTGCTTTGCTTTGACCAGCGTGGGCCAGCCATGAAAGGAAGCAACTTTACTATCAGGGAACTGATTTGATTTGGAGAGGAAGGTAGAAAAACTCCATGACCCAGAGAGTTATCTAAAACAAGAGTACAGTACCAGAAGGATAAGGAAGGGCAGTGTCACAGCTGGCCTGACTTTGCAAAACAGATTAAGGCAAACGACTAAGGAGCCAGCTAAAAGGAAATTCAACAGGAAACCTCGAGAATGAGATAGCCATAATGGGCCTTGATGAGCTGACTGAAAGCCTATATGCACGTGCAAGGCTGCAGACAAGTTTGAAAAAGACCAAAAAGGGCCCTAGGTATCTGTACATCCTTGGCTAAGTGAGAACTTTTATACATGGGCAAAAGAGACAAAGGTAGGGATGGCAGATATTAAAACCTGAATTAGAATTAAATATTGCCTGAAGTGTACATGTGTTCCCCAGTGAACACACAGATCCAGTGGTAAAGGAATGAAAACTTACTGACTCAAACTTACTGAGTGCAAACTCTGATCAATCATGCTGACACAGGGGTGCTCCCTAGGAAGCCAGAATTAAAATAAAAACAAGAATTAAAAAGAGAAAACAAAACAAAACTGAGTCATCAGTAGCCATACACCACAGGAAAGAAAGGCTCTACACGATAAATGTGGGCAAGTCCCTAAACAAACACAGGAACGCTGTAACCCCTGGGAGTGGATCCAAATCCAAAGTTCTTACAATAAATTGTATATAATATCCAGTTCCCAACAACAACAAAAATTAGCAGACATGCTGAGGAATAGCAAAATGTGGCACATGCTCCGGGAAAAATAGTCTTGGATGTGGTCGAGATATTATTAAATTCTCTGATGAGCTCCAGATGTTGAACTTAGCAGAAAAAGACTTCACAATTGCTATTTTAAACACGTCAAAAGAACTGAAGTAAACTATGTTTAAAGAATAAAGGAAAGCATAACAGCAATGATTCTTCAAATAGAAAATACCAATTAAAAACAGAGAAATTATAAAAGGAGAACCAAATGGAAATTCTGGTGGTAAAAAGTATATTAACCAAAACAAACAAAAAAAAATTCACTTAAGGAAGTCAAGAGAATGGCATTATTCATTACATCCAAAGAATCAAAACAATCTAAATGTCTATCAACCGGTGAATGGCTAAAGAATATGTGATATGCCCACACAATGGCATACTACTCAGCAATAAAATGGAATACAGTGCACATGGGTGCACTTCAAAGATACTGTGTGAAGTGAAACAAGCCAGATGCAAAGGACTATGTATCATATGATTTCTTTTATATAAAATATCCACACAGAAAGATTAGTTGTTGAGAGCTAGGAGAAGAAGCCAGAATTGACTACAAATGGGCATGAAGCTTCTTGTTTAGGTAATGAAAATCTTCTAAAATTGGAAGGATTTAGTAAAATCATTAAAAGGTTCATTTAACATGAGTGAAATAGGTTGTGTGTAAGTTACATGTCCATAAAGCTGTTAAAAACATGATTATGCATATTTCCTATCAAATATAAATAGGAGGACTTTCATGAATCAAATGCATTACATTTTTCTTGCAAATAATAATAGTTGCCATAGTATTATTAATGATTGTATATTTAGCTTTCATTATGTACCATTATTTGAGGCTCTTTAAATGTAAAATCACATTATTCGTAACAATGAGAAAAAATAACACCCTAATGGTACAGATTAAAAAATGGGAGCTCAGAAAAAATATTGTAGCTTAACTTCCTAAATTCATGGATTCCATCAATGGCTTTTATAATCTAGTAGCGCGGCGTGTGTGTGTGTGTGTGTGTGTGTGTGTGTGTGTGTGTGCAGGCAGATAAGAGAGAAATGTAGCATGACGTGAGATTATTATTGAACAGCATACGTTAAATGGAATGTGATATTGTACATAATATATGTTAAGAATTCATAATTACCAAGTAACATATGTGTATATATAAGATCACTATTAAAATATTAATTCCTTAGGGATTAAAATTACAATAACTATTTTATTTGCCAAATGATGTTTTACTTTCTGTCTTTTTCAAGAAAT
Organism: Paguma larvata; assembly: GCA_030068075.1. NCBI lineage: Eukaryota > Metazoa > Chordata > Mammalia > Carnivora > Viverridae > Paguma > Paguma larvata. The sequence continues at coordinate 43,938,499 of CM057834.1, forward strand.
TAAGTAAAAAGTTAGCCTTTGACTTATTAATCACTTGAGATAATGTCTATATGTAAAAACCCTAATAGGTCGTAATATTTAATACATATCTCAACATAAGATAAAATTGGATGCATCATTCTCACATTTTAATTAATGTGGAGCTTCAGTCTATATTCTAAAACATAACTATCTTACAAACCATTCTATCCTTTATTTTAGTAACTCAAATAATCAAATCAATTGACAAAAAAAAGGTTTCTTTCCTTTGTTTAACGCATGAAAAATTTATCCATTGCTGATTCTCTGACTTTGAATAAATTCATAAGCTTTATTATAGCCCATTAAAAGAGGCGTTTTGCTGACCCAGAGATAGAATAAATTATTTGTAATCAGTAAATCTTCACAGTGTAAGAGTTTACACACAGTGATTATTCCGGACTGGTAAAAAAGAACATTTAGCGCAAAGTCTTACCACGCCAATGGAAAAGTAATTATTGATGATACTGTAAGGCACTGGGTCTCCCTTCTCATCTTTGTCATTAGGTATGACTTCAAACTTCCACCTGTCCAACATGATTTCTGTGCTGTTTTCAATGTCTTTTAGGATTTTCATCAGATTCTCACCTTCATAACCTAATGAAAAAAAAATTATCTTGAGAAAAAAAATATAACAAAATAACACTGTGTTTATATGTGTCTGAGTGCGTGTATGTGCACATCACTCTAAAGCCAACAATGCATTTTAAAGCAAAGTCTAACACAAGATAAATAATTAACTATAATCATTAAGCTCATACAAATATTTTACCTTTAGCTTTAATTTGCAATGCATATTCCTCTCCTGGGGTGCCAATTCTCAGTATAGTCCAATGACAAATGAACGTCTCCACTGCATGCCCCCGCAAAACTATATCAATGTATTCAAAATGAAATCAATGCCTGCGTTAACTCTCTTTCAGACAGGCAACAGCCTTCACTGGGTTGCTGAAGTAAAATTCCTGGAGGAAATTTTAGACTTGACCCTTTCCAACCCTCCTTTATCCTCACACTTTGCTCTCTACTGATACGGAACAACTTTCAGTTTAAGTGGAAGGTCCTTCTCTTTCTCATTTTGTGCGCTATCAACCCTTATTCTTTATACCCAGAGTACCCCTGTTCTTTTGGTTGCCTTGCTATGGTCCCTCTTCAGGTTTTATTTCATATCACTTCTTTCCAGAAGCCACCCTCCCAATATAAATGGCTTCTATACGGTGCCACAGAACACAGTTCTCCAAACTAGCGGTACCTTAGAACCACTACACTGCATGATAGTTATTTTCAGTGTTCTCACTACAAGTGTCTTTTACCAGGTCTGCCCTAGAATAAATGCTCAACAAGTCTTGTTTTAATGAGTCTACTGCAGATAATCAACATGGCCTGAAACTAAAGTTAGTGCTTAATATGATATCTCTTAAAAGTACCTGTATCTACATAACCTTAGAGTTCAGACAGCCTAATCCTGGTTGTGTTATTTAATGTTTGCTGTTAACCTCCCTAAATAGCATCCTTCTCCTAAGTAAAAACCTAGATTTATTGTGAGAATTAAATGAGAAAATGCGTAAAGGGTCATAGTACGTGAAGAATAAGAATAGGAATTTCTCAACCGTATACTACTAATGATAATAGAATTTGAAATATTGTATTAAGTTAAATAATATCTCCCTCTCTAACTCTGTCCACACATACATAAACACATTCTTGAAATTATACTTTGAGCCGAAACAAGATTTTCAGAGCTTTTTTTTTTTTTCTGTGTCCAACTTTGGTCTATATTTTAATAATGTATTCATTGAACAAGTAACTGCCAGAGGCAATGAGACCTCATTAGAGGTGTTGGCACATATAACATTGGAAAAATTAATTGGATTAAAAGAAAAAACTAGGCACTGTAATATGTCAACATTCTCTAAAGATAAATAAAAGTATTTATGGTGTATTTGTTGAATTAACTATTAGAAGGTCAAGACAGCCAGAAACTAGGAATGCCTATTTTGGTGCCTACCATTACATTTTTCTTACACAGGTAAAATAGTTCTATATTAGTTAATACATACAGCAAAGAGTACGACAAACAATGATTAGACAGATATAAACATTAAAAGTATCAAATTATTTTAATAGATGTCACATCATACTTTGGTAGTATAATTCAAAAACGTTTCATATACTTAATATTTTGCATACAATTGTACTCAGATATTTGGCAGGCTCCCACAAGGTGCAGATGATAATTAGAGTCAACTGTCTCTGGTTAGTCCTCCTCAGGATGGGAACTTTAAGGAATATTCCCAAACAGCTGCCAAAACCCCTTTCGTTTCAGGGAACCTCCTTATCTTCTTTGGCCCGACATGGACTGCCCATTTCCAATTGTTGGTGGTGGGGGGGAAGTCCGCATCCACTCATCTGGTGGAGCTGACAGGCTTTAGGGCCAGGAGACCTCTTTTGTCTGCCCTCTGGGCTTTTATCTGACTGTAGGCTTCTTGGCCAAACATCACCTCTTCAGCTTTGCCCTCCCTCTGCCTGTTTCTGCACTACCTTGGGTGGGGCCTACAGACTGGTTCCTGTACCATCCTTACTGCCTCAGGCACCACTGGCTCCTCCTCTCACCCTCTGGTCAAGGAGCAGCAAGTAACCCAGGTGCCCCAGGTAAAAATTAACAAAGGGGAACAAATTGATTGACTTTTAAATGGACAATGATGGAACATATTTGGTATTTAAACAAATTTAAGTTTGTTGGTTTAACTGAGATAGACATGTCTTTAGAGCAGCAGCAGCATTAAATATATAAAAATTTTCCACTTAGGTTTACTAAAGATCAATAAACTTGTGCTATCTCTGTTGCACTTTGTTAAGAAAAAGATGACTTAAAATGATGGTTACTTTTGTCTGTTTCAAAGTTTTCATGGGTGATTGTTAAGATGGCTTTCAGGGTCTTTGATAACCTGACCCTTTCAAGTTTTGCTTGGATGATAAACTGGATTAAATTCATTGGACATTTAGGACTTTTCCAAATGAGAATGCTAAAGCACTGCTAACTAAACATAGACTTATGCTTTTGACTTTTTTTTCTTTAATGTTTAGTTTTGGAAGAGAGAGACGAAGTGTGAGTGGGAAGCATCAGAGAGAGAGAGAGGAAGACAAAGAATAGGACACAGGCTCCAGGCTCTGAACTGTCAGTACGGACGTGGGGCTCAAACCCATGAAATGTGAGATCAGTGACCTGAACCAAAGTCTGACGTCCAACCTGCTGCCATTTATGTGTCCATTCAGGGCAATGAGAGTCTGAATGCTCTCAGGGACCTCTGTCTACGAGGGCTCAGAAAACCAATGTTCCTGAAAGGGACTGATGGGGTCCAGAACTCTTTACAATGGCTCCCCTAAACCAACTACCTATCAAACTCAGAGCCTCAGGTAACTCTAGATATACAAACCGGTTGATTTCCTTCTTGACACCGGAGCCACCTCTTCTGTGCTCCTTTCCATTTCTGGACAAACTATCTAAACTCAGCATAATGATCACAGGCATCTCTGAAAAGCTATTTTTCTCTCAGTCAACAGGGTGTATATGGGAGACTTGTTTCTTTCATATTCTTTTTTTTCTTTTAATGTTTATTTATTTTGAAGGAGAAAGAGAGCATGAGCAGGGGAGTGGCAGAGAGAGAGAGGGAGACAGAATATGAAGCGGGCTCCAGACTTCGAGCTGTCAGCACCGAGCCCAACGCAGGGCTCGAACTCACAAACCGTGAGATCATGACCTGTGCTAAAGTTGGATGCCCAACAGACTGAGCCACCGGGCGCCCCTGATTTTTTCATATTCTTTTTTGATAATGCCAGAGAGTCCCACTCCCTTGCAAGAAAGACATATTATGACCAAATTAGGGACTACAGTGCTACTAGCTCCAGGACAGATACACATGCCTAAATTTACAGCAATCTGGATATCAAAGATCAATCTTTCCTTGAGGTAAAATTAATACTCCTCACGGAGTTGTTCCTATGGAAACTGGATGACCAGAGGAAGATTTGAGAATTGAGAACCATAAACTAGTCCAAGTACTTAATTATTCTAACCAATGATATCACAGGATCCAAATAAATATGGAAGAAGGAGGAAAAACTATAGTTAAATTGATTAAAAAATGACCAGACATGTCAGAGATTTTTTGGATGGCTACAATACATGTTTCCTTACGATGCTTTGGCATCCTCTCTAGGAGGTATTGCATTTGCAATATTAATCCTTGTTCGTCTAATATTCGTTTTGTATATCATTTGTAGAAGCTGTCACATATGCCAGAAAATAAGACATCCAAGAAAATTTTGCTAGTCCAAATGTTCCAAACACCTTCCCCCTATATCGGACCATGGATCGACCTCTGAACCTGCCCTAACTGATATTCCCCTGTCATTGCCCCTGTTGAGCAGGAAGCAGTTAAGATGATATTTTGTCCCAGTTCCTAATGGCCATTAGGAGTCATGTGTTTAGAGGCAGGGATATGATAGGAAATAGATAGGATTCAGTAGGCAGAGAGGGAAAGCTTAGGACCTGAGATCCCTGGGTGGGGAAAAACATATATTTTGTAATAAGGCTGGGAGTGTCTGACCACAGCAAACCCCCTCAGGTGGAAGGCCTCTCTTTTGAATGTAAAAGACACCACCTACTCCCCCTTAGGTTTGCCTCAGGAATTTGACAAAAGATCTGACAGACCTGAACCTAAAACCCATGACCCACAAGGAAGTGGTGAGGCCAAAGACCACCCCTCATACAATGGAAATGAACCAATCAGGAATGGACCTGGCACCTAGAATTATCCATCCAATTAGGATAGAACTTGAGAAGGAACAAGGGGGAAGGGAAGGGAGGGGTAATCAGAACCTTACAAAACAAGGCCTTTTCCCTATAGTCACTTTCTAATGTCTCCTCTCTACAAAGAGAGCTTTCATACTATTCTTCCTTTCTAATCTTATACTCTAATAAATTTTTGCCTGCTCCTAAAAAAAATCATAATAATTAAACTTACATATATTTCATATTTAATAGTTCTACCCTCATTCTCAAGGCTTAATGTCTCCTAAATTTTTTATTTCTTTTAAAAAATAATAAATATTACCTCCCAAATGAATTTTATATATTTTCCCAGTTGAACTGAACAAAATCATTAAGTATATTCACCTGTTTTGCAAATTCCATTCATTTGAAAATAAATATGATGGTTTTCAGACATAAACAGTTTACATATATTAAGGTAATATAATATAGCATAGTACAATATAGCATGGAAGTATAGTACAATATATATAATATGTAATATATAATAAAATAATAAATATATTTATGTTCAGCAGATATATGAATAAATAATAATGCTTTAAATAAAATATTAAGCTTGTCCTCAGTTTTATCTCAAGTTAATATCAGCATGGTTCACAATAATGCTGGAAAAATGTAGGAACTGCAACTGGCCAGAAGAAGGTAGAAATGAATTTAGTGAAATTTAACTATCAGAGCTAGATTCTAGTAGTGTCACTCATCTTAAAATATTTACCATTGGTTATTTTCTCAAAGTTTTGTGGATAAGCATGAAAAGGTCTAATACCAATCAGCCTTCTAGCTCAATAAAAATGGAAAGAGATAGGCAATATCTGAAAACACAACTCCAGTTTGTCTGCCTGTCTTTAATTGCTTTATCATCACCCTCATCCAGTCCTGTTAGTCTCTATTATGAAAACTATAGTACAAGTTCTTATTTGGAAGGCTCTGTCTACATTTTCGCAATTTCTTAATTTTCTTCTGAAGTTTATTTTCTAATCTTCAATTAACCTATTATTAAGAACATAAATGTCATTGTGTTATGCTGCTTTTGAAATTCTTTCCAAGTTTCACTTTGTGCTTCAAACCCAGTCTAATAAAATTCTTAACAAGACCACCAAGCCCCTGCATTATTTTGGCTCTTGATTATCTCTCCAGGCTCCCGCACTCCATTACCACCACCCACTACCTCATGACTGAGTTGAGTCACATCAGTCTTTCTTCAGTGCCTTCAGTTTAGGAGGCTATTCCTCCTTCCCTATATTTCAAATCCAGTTTAAATGTTACTTTTTGAGAGAGGCGTTCTTGACCAGTTACTGAATAGTTTCCCTCCATTATTCTCTAAATATGTTTTAGTCTTTTAGAGCTTTGACATATACTCCATATATTACAAATAATGTGTCTTTGACCACTGATAATAATATATTTAAAATTATTTTATACAAAAATCATTAGAAGATGCTCCAAATGGAACTTCTGTATCAATTTTGAGATTTTGATATCATATACAAGTTTGGAATCTAAATAAAACTATTAATTTTCAAATATCAAAAATAGTTTTCAAAAGAATACACAAGAAGTCACATGTGTGGTTCTCTTCCTTATCAATATGCATGTGTAAGTGGTGTCAAATACTAGCATCTTATAAATAATGATTCATTCTGTCTGTCTGTCCATTGGTCTTTAGATTCTATGATTTTACTCAGAATTTCATAATATCCTTTTACTAAATTATATCCCTAGTGAAAATTATAAATACATCATAAACAGAGTTTTTAACTTAGGCTCCAATTCTGTATGACATATATATATACATACATATACTTATACATATACATATACATATACACATGGCTAGGAGTTTACCAGTAGGCCATATACTCTCAATTGTTCTCAAATCTTTATTGTAAATCAGATTTACTTACGGAGTTTGTTTAAAAAGAAAACCATCTGCTTAGGTCACCCCAGAGATTTTCATTCAGCATATTTGGGGTGAGGTCAGGCCACTGTATTTTTACCAAGCTCCCCAAAGTCTTTCTGATTCACATTGTTTTAGTAGATTTTTTAAAGCTTTCTAAGTGAGTTTAGAAGCTAAAATTAGATTTCAATTCTGGATTCTTTAGCAAAATCTGGTTTTATTTCCTTCGGCATCTTGAGGTACATAGAGCCTATTAATGATACTTCGCATTATTTTAAGACCTTTTGAAATATTCCCCCCTTATCCTATTTCATGCACACTTTGAATTCCTTGAGTGTTTCAAGTGCCTTTCACTTTCTGGGTGTCTGAACTTGAGATTCTTTCTTGCCTAGAAAGTCTACCCTTAGTTCTGTATGGCTGTCTTTATCCATCCATTAGAGTTCTCCCTATGTTATCTTGTCATTTCCTCCCTGAGGCCTTTTGTTATGTTGGTTATAGGTTTACTTGTTAGTAGGAAGTCTCGAAATTTACATATGACTTCACGTGCTGCTAGAATTCAAGGCCCCTTTGAAGGCAAACCTTGTTTTCTATTCCTAACACTGTATCCTAAGTACAGAACACACTGCCTGGTATAAAGTGGGACTCAAAAAGTATTACTTAAGGTATTCATTCCTGGACAACTCATTCATTAGCCTTTCAATTTTTTCCTTTGTTTGTGATTTTGCTGCACAACTCAGAGATTAAAATTTTGAACATTACTTTAAAGTTAACCCATGCTTATTTCATTTCTTAAGCTAGAAACCCCAAACCAAAGAGATTGAGAAATGTGCCTCGCCCCACAAATCTATAATTAGTATCAAATTAAAGCCCAACACTCACAGTCTAGTGCTTGGTCCATTATTTGTTTCCCTACCCCAGATTATTGTTAAAAACCATATACTGTGTCTCTCACAGCAATTATATTCGTTAAATTCACATGGCGGTTATCACATATAAAAAATGATGGGTTTAGGTTTTTTGGGGGGATGGTGTGCAATGTATTTCTGTTTTATAAGATTTTCATTATCGTGTTATGTTTTACCTCCTCCCCATCGCAGGCATCTTGCTAGATCATTGCCAGTCCCAAGAGGCAGAATTGCAACTGGAGGATGCTTGACAACATTAGCCTTTTCTGTGGAATAGAAAAATTAAGATAAAATAAAATTTTGATCACAGATGGAAAAACAGTAAATAAGACAGCTTGGCATGAGGCATCTCACTAGGTACTTCTGAGCAGGAAAAATTATGTTTTATAGCTATATACAATTATAAATTAAGATTCATTTGTGTGTATTTATAGCAATTTATAAAACACAGATAAATACCGTAATTCACAAAATGACAGGAATGTTCAGGAATTATGCCTGAATAAAGCCTTTTAAAATCTTAACTCTGTTAAAAATTATGGTGGGTTTGATTTAACATCATGGGGATTCTCAAGGATTCAGGTACATGCATCATAGGAATATATAGAGGGGCATCATCGGAGTGGAGGTGAGGATTCCTGTAAGAACTCCTTTTGCAATACCAACTCTAGGTACATTTCACTTTAAGAAATAAAATATTTCGCAAAACCAAACTCTAGAAGCTAGTAAAATGTTAAAAATGTTTCACTGTGTTCCTACCCACGGTGCTGCTTTGGGTCAGAGTAAACAACATAAGAACTGCGTAATTCTGAGATCAGCAGGGTTCTTTGAGATTAAGCTTTACAGAACATAGTGCTTTGGGTTCAGAACAGTAAAGATCTCTGTCTGTTAGCTTGTTTAAACCATCACATGCCTTTGATGACTCTCACAAACATATATTACTGTTCTTTATTTTTTTCTACCTTTTCAGTCCTCAAAATGAGTATGTGCCTGTGTGGAAGAATGGGGAGAGGCTTAGATTTGGGAGGCTAAAACAAGCTCACAGTACCCTACTGTTTTCACTAACATTCTCACAAAATCTCCCACTCTGTTCGAGTAACTCTAACTTCTGCAGTTCCTGAATTCTGATTTTCTTCTTGGATAATGCACATTATACCATTTACATCTTTTATTGAAAGGCCAAAGAACACAGTTTTCACTGTTTCTAAGAAAAAATTGGACCAAAGTCATAAGATGCTTACCAAAATTGTATTGACAACATGTGATCACTTTTAATTTGAGTACTTTTGTGTGTATGAAAAGATAGAATATTCTCACCTGCATAACTAAATGAAAGTTTGCTTCATTTACATAGATAGCAAAACTTCTTTTGAACCAATTATTTCCCTTTTGTGAAAGGGCCCATTTTTGTAGCTGAAATGAGAACTATAGAAATGGAAACTTGTTTGGAATTTATTTCCTAATAAAGGCTGATTCATGATCATTTTACTGACTAGTAATGAGTTCTGACATCTGACTGTCTCTGAAAAACTAAATAATTTTTCTCAACCATCAAACTTTTGAGATACGTGTCTACTTTTGATCCTCAGTCATGTATCTGCTTTGTTTGCTTATTAAAAAAATGTTTTAAAATTTTAAATAGAGAAGCAATGTAAACTAAGGTGAAAACATGAGCTTGAAACCCATTCTGTCAATTCACAGCTCTTAAGACAGTATTCTAATTATATAACTTCTCCATATATTAAAGCCTCTCTCTATAAAATGGGATTATCAATACTATGTCACAGAATTGTGAGAATTAGGATGGATGGGGTAACGATCTTAGCATAAGTTCTACTAGATAGTTCATGATAAATAAAAAATAGCTATAGTAATGATAATAATTGATGCATTTGATATGAATGTACACAGAGGGTACGGTTCCGAGGTTCCATGCTTAAATGAATTAAGTATATCTTTTTGGCACACGTTTTCACAAATGCTAAGATGCTCTTTGGCTCCCTCTCTAGGGCAAAGAAACAAACGGAATTTGTAAAGCCTGATTTGAAAATAGCTCTGAGGATTTAGTAAATTCCAAGAGAAATGGATTAAAAAAAAAGGATTTCTAGATAGAAATTGCAAATTATTTTGCCAATTAAAATTTGAAAATGTAGAATATACATTAAACCAGTAAATAGCGTGCGACATGCCAGACGTCTGATTATACCGCTTGTAGCACTGAAAGATATCAATGCATTAATAACATAAATAAAACATACAGAATTTTAGGTTACTACTTTCACCCCAGCCATAGTAAATGTGTGTCTTCATTACCTATGCAGTCCAAAATCCATCCCACGGTTCCGTCTCCACCACAGGCCAACACTCTGAAATCAGGAACATCACGGAAAAAGTTTAACCTGAAAAATAAGCATGTTACAGAAAATGATTGATGCTTTAAAATTAGGACTTGCAAAGATTTGTATTCTTAGCATTTTATCTAATGACATTTTTATTTTATGAAAACTGTAAGATAACATCAATGATTTCATTGAAAAATATTCAATTCCTATTGAGAATAAAATTCTAAAATAAAAGAATTAACATCTTGATTTAAACATATTTTAATTACGTATTCTAGATTCATCAACTCTAAAGTTTAAAAAAACAAAACTAATACATTACAATAATTTTTATTAAAATGTCCTCTCATATTTGGTCTGCATTTCACAAATAATCCAAAATGACATACATTACAGTATTCCATTTAAAATTTTTCATTAATCAAAAATTCTCTTCTTGATCTTTATATAAATATAAATACTATGCCAGCAAATACATTTTTGAGAGTTTTCAGCCTTTTGCATTACTGGAAGATATGGATCATACTGCTTTGGGGGTTCTGTTTCCTTTGACTTCGATTTTGCAAATAGGAGGCTTCCCCTTTGCTTTTGTCATGACTTCCTGTGTTTGTGACCTAGGAACATTCAAGCCTAATTGCTGGGTGGGCTGCAATAAATAACCATAGTTTCTATTGGTGTGCTTATTAATGAAACCCACCTTGGAGAAAGTTAAAAAGGCAGGAATCGCAGGCAGTTAAACAATTGTACATGCCCATTTTCTTGCAAAAAAAAAAAAAATCCTGAAACAAGACATAAATATGTGGAATGTGTCTGTTTATCTCCCTTACCCAAGGATAACTGATTAGTAGTAATAGAATATACGATCATCCAGGAAAGTTTTCTATATATTTATACATGTGGATATACACATATGAGCATTAATATGCACATATTTTAACAAGAATGGGATTATGCTATACATCCTGTTAATGTATTTGTGTCTATTTTTTCTTTAAAAATGTCCAAGAGATCTTTCTGTGTCACCTCACATACTGTTGCATCATGATTTACAATAAGCGGATGCAGTATATAAGGTATACACTCTATGATCAAATACACCATTTCCCTTCATGTACTTTTAAACTATTTCTAGTGTTTCGCTCTTACAAAAAATAAGTATTATAGTTAATACTATTTGAAGTACATTGATGTGAGCATGTGAATGTTTGGAAGGCTAATCTTCTAGATGGGAAGTGTTCCAGTACACCATCATTTTACTCTGAACAGCGCCCACTGTTAAAGATGTAAAAATCAATCTCCTTCAACTTCAAAACACTATAGGTAAACAACGTGAAGATATTTCTTCAGTAATAGTGAAAAATTGAATGATGCTGTTACTGTAAAATCACACATTCCTGCTTGCCAGGGAATCGAGCATATTTCTGTAGGGTTACACACGTGTGATCCCTTCTGCGAACCGCATCTTCAAGCCCTTGCCATTTTTCCACTGAGTTGTCTTTAATTATTATCTTATGAACTCTACATATTACGAATGCTGTTTCTCATTCAAATTAGCATTATCAGAAAAAACATTTTGTTAAAGTAATACAAACAATGCATAAATATAATAGAAATGTATAAAAATTTGTTAATACCCCACCGTCCAAAAATTAGAGCCATTAATATTTAGAACATGAAACGTCCAAGTATTTTCTTAGGTATTATATTGTGGATATCATGTTAGACATGCTGCAATATTTTCTTTGAGTCTATTTCCCCTTTGCTCATTTTATGTATAATATACTGTTATGCATAATTTAAGAAACCGTGTACCAATTGCCCACCCCAAGGGGAGAACATTCCCAAATAACTTACACAGACCTCTGTGCTCTTTCCCTCTTCCTCATTCACAATGGTAAACACTATGCTGAATTTTTAGTTACTATGTGCATGCCACAGACAACGTAGTGTTCACTTTTTGCTTAGCATTGTTACTAAGACTCATTCATGTGAGAGCTGAAGTTCTCTCCACGTGTAGTTGAAGTTATTGAATTTCTATTGCTAAATATAATTGATGTGAATATGGTTTGTGAAATCCATGTCAACGGACATTTGGATTGGTTGGTTATGTTCATACAAAAACTGCATTATTGGACATATTCCTAGGGCTCATGAACAGTGGCTACTTTCACAGTAGGATATACTTATATGCACTTTAGTTTCCCAAAGAAGTTTTACCAATGCATGCATCCATTCACAGTGTAGATAATATTTGGACCATTTTCTCTAACAGTTTTAATGTCACACTTCTTAATTTCATGTGTTTCCTCTGTTGCGAAATGGTTATTCATGACTTTTATTACTTTACTCCTTTATCTCTTGTTGATTCGTAAAAAAATTCTTTACTTTTTCTTAATTTTAATGCTTTTTTTTGGAAGTATCTTCTACAAGTTGATTTTTTTTACTTTAATTAATGCATATTTTAATACACAAGATTTTAATGTATTCAAATTCATCAATCTTTTCCTAAGTGGTTAATCCTTTGGCCTATATTGTGTAAGAAAAGTTGGCTTATTCAGAGGTCTGAAGATAATTCATATATAATCTTTTTAAAAAATTTTTCCATTTTACTTTTGAAGTTCTTTGTGGAGGTATGAGGTAGGGATCCCTTTTATCCACTGCCCATTCTCTCCCTTTCTCTCTCCCTCCACCTTCTCTTTCTTTCTTTTTGTCTCTTTCTTTCTCCCTCCCTTCCCTCTTTCCTTGTGGCCGCTATGCACCAATTTTTCTCTCTTTAATCATTTTATTTATTGAATAATTCCACTTCCTATCATGCAAGCACCGTCAAAAATCAGATTAACATATAGGAGTACATTTCTTTTTGAACCGTTTTATTTATCCATAAATTTGTCCATCCCTGAAGCAATAACACGTTCTTATAATTCCTTAGGTAATTTTATAATAAGTCTGTATCTCCTAGAGAGTAAAGAATCTAGGCTATTATCCCTTCTTTGATTTTCTATATACATTTTAAAGTTAACTTGTCCTATTCCACACACAAAAAATAACAAATAAAAACCAACTATGATTTTGAAAGGAGTAACATTCAGCTTATGGATCAATTTTGAGAGAAATAAAATTTGTATAATGTAATGAAGTTTCCTCATCCATGAATACAGCATTGTTCGATTTATTTAGATACTGCTTAGTGTTCTACAATAAAAGTTTTAATTTTCTGCTTGCAGGTCTTACATATGTGTTATTAGGTATATTCTTGGTTGTTTTATTGCTTGTGTTGTATACTATTATTAAAATCGTTTACTAATATTGATGTTTTGTTGCTCGTATAACATATAGACTTCTATATTTTGATCTTTTAAGAGCCACATTACTCCTGTGGTGTCTATTGCCTATATCTTTTAGATTCATTTGGATTTCTATGTAAATAATTGTATAATAATAATGGTACTATTAGTAATCTCAAATCTTTCTAATTGTTATTTCTTGCCATGCTGTCCCGAGCTGTAATACATGGTTGAACTGAGATATTCAAAAAGGACACCCATATTTTTTTCCTTAATTTAAGTGGAATATTTCTGTATTTTCCCCATTTAATATGATGTTTTTGTACAGATTTTCCTATTCTCTTTTTTGAGTGACACTTTTTATAAGGTTAATGAAATTTCCTTCTATTCCTGTAAAAGTAAGTTTTTTTTTTTTATTATGAGTTAATGTTAATTTTTTTTTTTTGCATCTTTGGAGATATTGCTATGGTTGATCTCATTTAATCAGTAATGTGGGGATATACATTTAGATATTTTTGAATTATTAAAATAGCTTTATAGTACTTCTGTCTGCCCAAATTGGATATTGCCTATTAACATTTTGTAGAGAACTGGATTTAGTTTGCTAATAATTACCTTAGACAGTTTGAACCTATATTCATCAACAAAACAGACTTACTATTTTTATTCCTCATACCATATCTGTCCAATTTTTTGTCAAAATTATTCTGCCTAATAAAATGAGTTCCAGAATATGTCTTTATTTTTCCATTTTTTTTGGAAGCACCTGTACCATTTTTGGAAGATAGCACTTACATATAAGCTATCCAATTCTGGTGAGTCTTTGATTAATCTCTTTGTTTTTTAAATAATGTTTTTCAATTCCTTTAATAATTATTCAACAAAATTTCTGTATTTTAATACTCCTAAATCAGCTTTGGTCATAACATATTCTATTAATTTCTCTGTCTCCTAAGTTTTCAAACATTGTCTCCCTGAAGCGCAGAAAAGTTTTTCAAAATATGCTGGCCGCTGAAAAGTTTACTGTGGAGCTAATTGTTTCTGGTGAAAGCCTCGCCATCCATTTGACTCACCATCGTTCTTCTACTCCATGATGATGTTTCATCTGTTATTCATTCTCGTTTCTTTTAAAATTGTCATCATTGGTTCTTCAGCAGCATCCTACCCCCAAACATAAACCCCATGTGACTGTCAGACCAGCTTACTCTCTGTAAATAGATTGCTAAATGGATTGAAAAATTGACCTCTCTAACTCAGCCTCTTATTCCACTCAATCCATGCTGTTTTCCCTAGAGATTCATTCATTCCTTATTTCATTCATTCACTGAATAGTAGCCTTGGAAAATTATTTAATCATTCTGAGTCTCAATTTCCTTATTTTTAAAATGGAGTTCGTAACATTTGCTTCATTGGGCTGCCTTAAGAAAGAAACAATATGTATATGTAAATTACATTGTACTACCCACAGGTCATTATTAAGCCAATTTTTCTCCCCTCATTAAAAGTAGTATACACGTTTTATAGGTCAGAGCGCCATGCCTTTATTTCCACTCCACCATTCCCCTCCGCGTTCTGGCAAAATAATCACAGGGAGAACTTTCTACCAAGCAAAGCTGGATGGACGATGGGGAGTTTTCCTACCTCCAATATGAAACTGTGGCCAGTAAACTACTGGAAGGCCTACTTCTGGCATTAGGGCCCAAAAGTGCAGAGGAAAATAGGTCTGACTGAGAACAAATAAATCCAAGAGACTTGGCAAGAACCAAAATGCAAAGCTCTGCAAGGGCACTAACTTTTCACTCGTTAAGCTCTAAAATACCAGCAGATATGAGGCTCTCACTTCATATGACGTCCTAACAATAAGAAGGATGAGGGAATAAGGAGTGTCTGGAAAAACGTCTGTGTGTGGAAACTTCAGTACTGTGTATTATACTTTCACCTACCAACGTCAGAGGTCCGCTTGCAAAATTAATACATATAAACACTTCTCAATGAGGTAATCATGCATGCCTCCAGAATTTATTTAGGCTAGGTTTATGGAAATTTATTGAAATTAAACGTTAAGCTGATTTATGAAGTGGATTATGAAGTAACTGTTGAGTTTCCCATGTTGGTCAGCGCTCTCCCAGGGCATTTACTATTTAGCTAAAGAGCTACATTTGAAGGAGATCTTATATTAACGTTAGCTTTGTAGCTGTGTGTCGGCTGCTTTCCTACCACATTTGCTCAACAGCCACCCCTACGGCACACCCTGTAAAAAAGTGGGTGGTGAGATCTTGAAGCTTAATACCACTAAAAGCAAATCAAGACACTGCATCTAAGATTTAGACGTCTACTTTCCATTGCTAAGAAGTGTTAGAACAAAACTGATGAAGAAAATTTAGGAAGTTTTAATTTGTACCTGACAATAGTAGTTAAAAAGCACACAAGGAAAACTTTGGAAAAAAGAAGAAGGAAAATGTACAGTATGGATTCTGTAATCTTGGAAAGTATCTTATCATTAAATTTCTTAAATGATGGCATATAGGAATTTCTTTTTATTCTAATCTCACATGTTACCCTGAAAGAAAATTAATGAATCTGTCACTTCTATATAATTGGACTCTATCAAAAATAAATCAGATTGAACATATAAAAATACATAAATGTATAGCTATCGAACAATGCGTATGTTATAAACTTATATTCTTTGATATTTAGAAGGAACCAGTATGAGATTCATAAATACTGTAGGCATAATAATGCAGGATAAGTGCTCATTAGTAAATGCTGTGCATACTTCCTGTGTTAAAGAAACACAAGGTTGAAGGATCAAAAATGACTTTATTATATGTCCTCAACTCTTCTTTTCCTTTTCCTCTCCTTTTTTTAGAAAAAATGTATCAAGAGCTTGCCTTAAGAAAGGCCTGCATTTTGACTGAGGCATTTTGAGTCAGAAACAAGCATACTTATCTCTTATTATTCAGTTCAATTCACATTCATACTTGCACGTACACAGTTACATATTGTTCTTAAAGCTTTAAGACTAAATGGCTTCACAACTGCCTCACTAATATCAGGCTGAATCTTCTGATTTACGACATCGCTATTGTTTTCAAAACCATATTGAAAGTCTAGAAAACCAATTCTTGCTACCTTCTACTTCATTTGCTAATACCCAGACTGCATCTATACATACCTTGGTATCACTGGACACTATTATTGCTGGCGCAGTCACATTGTAAAACCTATGCACGAAGCAATTATGTCCTCCAAAGTCTCATGTCTACTATATATTGCCAAATTACCAAAATATATGCCTATATAGTATTCTTTTCTGTGGATCTTGCTAATGTCAGCTTCAAAGTGATTATTCATCAACTGTAATGTGCCTCCCCCATTGTTTCAGTGTAAACTAAAACTATTACCATGTCCTCCCACCTCATATCTTATGTACTCTATTTTACTAATAATATATAAAATATAATAAAAGGTTAAATAAACTGGCAAACGCACCTCTTTTAACAAATTGGGCTAGTCTTTCAAGGATACTATATGAAAGACGGACTTATATTGTATTGGCAAGAGGGCATTTCAGGTAGATAAGTGAGACAGTCATAAACATGTAACTTAAACTCATCATCATGAATCTGATATAATTGTTGTTACCACCACAGCCCGAAATAACTTCCAGAGAATTTGAGAAAACATATGTTCCAGTGCACCATTAATAAATGAGGCATTAATTTCATTATCTCTGGAAAAATCAAAAATATATTTTATGCATATGAATTTTACAAGAGAAGGAGAGAAAGAGTAAAGAAAAAAGGCGGTGAGAAATGACAGAGATAATCAGAGTCTATTTTTCCTGGGAAACCTCTGTTATCTTATTAAATAACCTTAATATTCTCCCTAAAATAAAATGCGTTAGAAAGGAGAAATTAGGAAACAATAGGCTCTGTAATGTGGTCCAAATATTTCGTTCCTTTTTACTAATGCTCGTGATTCTTGGGAAATTAATGTGTTAAAAATCTCTTACTTTCTCAGATCATTTTGAATGAATAAAAACAAATACTTAGCTAAAATAGTTTTGGCCTTTTATTGAAACTATTCATTATTTCATTTGTATAATACAATACTTTTATAAAGATCTTACTTTAAAATGTACTTATTCTGGTATGTAGAAAATAGCAACGGATTTAGGATGTCTTTAATATATATCAACATAAATTAGTATTTAAGGACAAAGTAACTGAAGAACATAAAACAACCTTTTTTAAGACTTTATTTAGACATTTCCTCTCATCTCTACATGTTAAGAGTTTTCTGCACTTAATGGGAGGGAAGTAACTTGACTCAGTATTTATCTAACTATATTTAGTACTACAAATATCCAATCAAACTTATGGCCAAGTACATGTGACTTCATCCCTCAAAATCCTAACGTGTGTGTGTGTGTGTACAGTTTGCATACTAACAGATATGTATATGTTTGAAAATGCAATTTAAATATTTCTCCTAAGTTTGTAAGTTATGAGTACAACATAAGTAGAAATGACTGAAGAAAAATATGATGAAGAGTTTTAACTTAGCCAGAAGTCACACATATTTCCTGATCGTTCAAAGAAGTTAACTTGGACAACATGGCGGAGGAGTAAGGAGAGCTGGTGCTCTCCGGTGTCTTTCAAACTAAGAAGGACTGAAATCGAGGGACTCTCAATCCCAGAGATCTGCAGGAAGAGGAGTTGGAGGCTACAGGGAAGAGAATGCGAAATCCAGAAAATCCTGGGATTTGACTGAGTGCAATTTGGGAGAAAGAAAGAGAGCCGCGGAGGTGCAGACTGCGGGGAGCAGGCCCTGGGCCCTGGGCCCTTCTCTGGAAAGGCACGGGGAAGAGAAAGAGCAGCGGGGAAAGTACCTCACCAGAGTGGAGAGGGAGCTTATCATCCAGTCCCTAACCGCGAGGCTTTTGGAGAGAAGGTCCGTTGCTCACGGTGGAGCTGGCAGAGCTTTCTTCACTCCAGAGCCAGTGACACTGTCTCAGCCCATGACATGGAGAGGTGCTGTGCCATCACTGGATTGGTGTGGAATCAGGGACACAATTTACATAGGGAAAACTAGGCGGGTTGCATGATCACCCAGCAGATTGTACCGTGCCTGCAACCCAGACCGAGTTGAGGATGGAAACAGAGGAGTGTTCTCAGACTCCGGGTTCGTGAAGAGGAGGCTGGGGGGATGCCATTGTGGTTGCATGGGTGCTGAGTCAGAGACTCAATGTACATAAGGCACAGTGTTCTGAGTAAGTTATAGGAACTCAGATGAACATGGGGCGCGTGACTGCCCAGCAAATTTCACTGTGCCGGCAACCCAGACAGAGTTGAGGACGGAAACTGAGGAGTGATCTGAGACTCTGGGTCCGTGTAGAGAGGGCTGGGAGGGTGCAATTGTGATTGCCCATTCCCACAAATCCAAACCCTACGACTCCAATCCCCAGCAGTGGAGGTGGGCCTCGCCTACACCAATCCATGCCCCTACTCATACAGGAGACACCTTTCAGCAGGAGTGATAGCCGTGGAGACATGAATACTGCAGCATTGCCTGGATTAATTCTAGGTCAATTCTTCTGTTTTAGATATAGTCTCCCTTTTCTACTTCCTGTCTCTCTCCACCTCTAAACCAGTCACCTGGGGTTTTGGCTTGCTTAAAGAGACATTTAACTCTTTCAATGCATCTTCTATACCTCACTCTTTAATTTCCCATCTCTCTCTATGGAACAGTCAGGCCACATAGTGCATCTGGGCAACATCAAACCTCATTTCTCTTTCCTCACATCCTTCCTTATTCTGATTTCTCTATTTCTGGATCAAGTCTTCTAATCTCTCTACCTGGTCACAGTTCAATTTCTTCTTCTCCCCACACCTGTGACTACTCTATGCATGCTCTGCCATCAGCCGACCACACACAATGTCATTAACATGTAGCTGGTACATCAGGTCACATGCCTCCAGAGTATCATTTGTTAATCTTTTTATATGTTGTGATTTGTTTGTCTGTATTACTGGTCGGTACGGTGGCGAGTTTGTGTTTCCTGTTTGTCGGTCTGACCCTTTTCCTTTCCAGGAAGAACTAGGAAATAAACCAATATACATCTAGCCAAAATGACGAAATGGAAGACCTCCTCTCAAAAGAATGTACAGGAAATAGTGACAGCACAAGAAATGATGAAAGCAGACATAAGCAACTTAACAGAACAAGAATATAGAATGATAAACATAAAAATACTCACTAGGCTTGAAAAAAGCATAGAAGAAAGCAGGGGGACCCTCGAGGCAGAGATCAAGGTCCTAAAAATGGTCAAGAGGAATTAAAAAAATGCTTTAAATGAGGTGTAAAACAAACTGGAGGCAGCCACAATGCGGATTGAAGAGGCAGAAGAGAGAATAGGTGAATTAGAAGATTAAATTATGGACAAGGAGGAGGCAGAGAAAAAGAGAGAGAAACGGATTCAAGAACAGGAAAGGAGAATTTGAGACCTGAGCAATGCAATCAAACAGAATAATATCTATATCATAGGAATTCCAAAGGAAGAAGAGAGAGAGAAAGGAGTCGAAGGGGTACTTGAACAAATAATCACTGAGAACTTCCCCAACCTGAAAAGGCAAATGGGCATTGAAATCCAAGAGGCACAGAGACCTCCCCTCAGACCTAATCCAAATAGACCCTCAGCACGACACATCATAGTGAAGCTGGGAAAATAAAAAGACAAAGAGAGATTTCTGAAAGCACCTACGGATAAACGGGTCTTGACTTACAAAGGCAGACGCATTAGGATAGTAGCAGACTTATCTACAGAAACCTGGCAAACCAGAAAGGAATGGCAGGAAATCTTCAATGTGATGAACAGGAAGGATATGCAGCCAAGAATCCTTTACCTGGCCAGCCTGTCATTCAGAATGGATGGAGAGATAAAGGTCTTCCCAACCAAACAAAAACTGAAGGAATACATCACAAATAAACTAATTTTACAAGAGACCGTGAGGCGGACTCTATGAAGGAAAGGTTGCAAGGAACAAAGAGTACCAGAGACATCGTTACAAGCTTTCATGAAACCTACAGATAACACAGTGACTCTAAACCCATATTTTTCAATATTAACGCTGAATGTAAACGGACTAAATACTCCAATTAAAAGACATAAGGTAACAGAATGGATTAAAAAACACGCCCCATCTATCTGCTGTCTTCAAAAGACCCATTTTAGACCTGAGGACACTTTCAGATTGAAAGTCAGGGAATGGAGAACTTTCTGCCATGCTATGGGAACTCAGAAGAAAGCTGGCATAGCCACGCTTATACTGGACAAACTAGACTTTAAAGTAAAAGACGTAATAAGAGATGAAGAAGGGCATTATATAATAATCATAGGGACTATCCAGCAGGAAGAGCTAACAATTATAAATATCTATGCGCCGAGTTTTGGGGCACCTGAATTCGTAAAGCAACGAATTACAAATGTAAGCAATCTTATTGATAAAAATGTGCTAAGAGCAGGGGACCTTAATACCCCATTCACAGGTCTGGATAGATCTACTAAACAGAGAATCATCATAGAAACAATGGACCTGAACAACACATTAGAACAGATGGGCCTGACAGATATCTTCAGGGTCCTTCATCCAGAAGCAAAGGAATTTACATTCTTCTCAAATGCACATGGTACATTTTCCAAGATAGATAATATTATGGGGCACAAGGAAGCGATGAATAAATATAAAAAAAAATTGAGATCATACCATGCACAATTTCAGACCACGATGCTTTGAAACTTGAAATCAACCACAGGAAAAAGTCCCCCAAAAACATGGAGGCTAAAGAACAACCTACTAAAAGACAAATGGGTCAACTAAACAATCAGAGAAGAAATTAAAAAATACATGGAAACAAATGAAAATGAAAATACAACAATCCAAACACTTTGGGATGCGGCGAAGGCAGTCCTGAGAAGGAAATATAGTGCAATCCAGGCCTACCTCAAGAAACAAGAAAAATTACTAACACAAATTCTAACAGCATGTCTAAAGGAACTAGGAGCAGATCAGCTAAGACAACCCAAAACCAGCAGAAAGAGAGAAATAACAAAGATCAGGGCAGAAATTAATCATATGGAAAGAGAAAAAGTAGTGAAATAGATCAATGAAACCAAGAGCTGGTTCTGTGAAAAAATAAACAAAATTGATAAACCTCTAGGTAATCTCCTCAAAAAGAAAAGAGAGAAAACCCAAATCGATAAAATCATGAACGAAAATGGAGTGATTACAACCAATCCCTCAGAAATACAAGCAATAATCAGAGAATATTATGAAAAACTATATGCCGTCAAATTGAACAACCTGGAAGAAATCGACAAATTCCTAAACAGACACACCCTACCGAAACTCAAACGGGAAGAAATAGAAAACCTGAACAGACCAATAAGTAGCGAAGAAATTGAATCAGTTATCATAAATCTCCCAGCAAATAAAAGTCCAGGACCAGATGGCTTCCCTGGGGAATTTTACCAGACAATTAAAAAAAGTTAATTCCTATCCTCCTCAAGCTGTTCCAAATAATTGAAATGGAAGGAAAACTCCCAGACCCATTCTATGAAGCCAGTATTACTTTGATTCCCAAATCAGAAAAAGACCCAGCCAAAAAAAAAAAAAAAAAAAAGGAACTACAGGCCAATATCCTTGATGAACATGGATGCAAAAATTCTTAACGAGATATTAGCAAATAGAATCCAACAGCATATATAAAGAATTATTCACCATGATCAAGTAGGATTCATCCCTGGGTTGCAGGGATGGTTCAACATCTGCAAATCAACCGATGTGATACATCACATTAACAAAAGAAAAGATAAGAAACATATGATCCTGTCAATAGATGCAGAGAAAGCATTTGACAAAACACAGCATCCCTTCTTAATGAAATCTCTCGAGAAATTCAGCATAGAAAGAAGGAACATACTTAGGCATCATAAAAGCCATTTATGAAAAGACCACGGCTAATATCATGCTCAATGGGGAAAAACCGAGAGCCTTCCCCCTGAGATCAGGAACACGACAGGGGTGTCCACTCTCACCACTGTTATTTAACACAGTTTTGGAGGTTCTAGCATCAGCAATCCGACAACAAAGCAAAATTAAAGGCATCAGGATAGGCAAAGATGAAGTCAAGCTTTCACTTTTCGCAGATGACATGATACTTTACATGGAAAACCCGACAAAATCCACCAAAAGCCTACTATAACTGAGTCATGAATTTGGCAAAGTGCAGGATGTTTTGGCAAAAGAAACAACCAACAAAACTGATAGGCAATCAATGGAATGGGAAAAGATCATCGCAAATGAAATATTGGATAAAAGACTAGTATCTAAAATCTATAAAGAACTTACCAAACTCCACACCCGAAAAACAAATAATCCAGTGAAGAAATGGGTGGAAGATATGAATAGACACTTCTCAATGGCAAATAGACACATGAAACGATGCTCAATGTCACTCATCATCAGGGAAATACAAATCAAAACCACAATGAGATACCACCTCACACCAGTCAGAGTGGCTAAAATGAACAAATCAGGAAACTATAGATGCTGGTGAGGATGTGGAGAAACAGGCATCCTCTTGCACTGTTGGTGGGAATGCAAACTGGTGCAGCCACTCTGGAGAACAGTGTGGAAGTTCATCAAAAAATGAAAATAGAATTACCCTATGACCCAGC
The DNA here is from genome assembly GCA_030068075.1 of Paguma larvata. Taxonomy (NCBI): domain Eukaryota; kingdom Metazoa; phylum Chordata; class Mammalia; order Carnivora; family Viverridae; genus Paguma; species Paguma larvata. Next base: position 43,961,524 of record CM057834.1, read on the forward strand.
AATAGCACTGTTGGGAATCTACCCAAGAGATACAGGACTGCTGAGGCATAGGGGCACGTGTACCCCGATGTTCATAGCAGCACTTTCGACAATAGCCAAATCATGGAAAGAGACTAAGTGTCCATCAACTGATGAATGGATAAAGAAGATGTGGTATATATTTACAATGGAATACTATGCAGCAATGAGAAAGATGAAATCTGTCAATGTATGGCGACATAGATGGAACTGGAGGGTATTATGCTAAGTGAAACAAGTCAGTCAGAGACAGATACCATATGTTTCCACGCATAGGTCGATTTTGAGAGACTTGGCAGAAAACCATGGGGGAGGGGAAGAGGGGGAAAGAAAAAAGCTGCAGAGAGGGAGGGAGACAAAACATAAGAGACTCTCAAAGACTAAGAACAAACTGAGGGGTGAGGGGGGCGTAGGAGTGGGGAGAGTGGGTGACGGGTGTAGAGGAGGGCACTTGTTGGGATGAGCACTGGGTATTATATGGAAACCAATTTGACAACAAGTTATTAAAAAAAAAGTTGACTTGGAGGAATTCATTCCTAATACTTCCAATTGGAAACCACAAAGATACCATCTGTGGTCCAAAGGACATTATCTAAAATTAACTCCTAAAATGTAACAGCAAAAGTGATTAGGTTGCTTAGGTCTTTTGGCAAATCTACTCAAATCCATTTTGTCATTCTAATGCTTTTATTATTAGTAATTATAATGAGTTTTTTATATGCATTAGATCATCCCACCAAGTTAATTTTAGAATGTAAAGTAAAAAGGTATTGTGAATTAAGAAATACATCTGAACTTCTGTAGAGGTAAAAAGATACTTTGACAGGGATCAAATACAAAAGAATAGCTATAAATGCCTAAGGGGGCTGCATTTAATAGAATATTTATATACTCAGAAAAGTAACTTTTATGAATGATAAAGAACATGCTTCTATTCCCTTATTTAAGATGCATTTATTAACGACAACCCTGTGCCAGGAACTGAATTAGATTCCAGAGACTGAAAAGCCAGATAGAGTCCTTGCCTTCCAGTATCTGAATGGTTTAATTAAGAAGGCAGACAAAACAACACACAGTTCAGGTCACAATAGAAAGTTCTTTGGGACCAGTTGGTGCAGATTAAATAGAGGAGTACATCAAGGTTGGCTTAATAAAAGTGGAGACACCTGATTGAATTTTGAAGCAGATGTAAGTTAATCCTCTGATGAGCTGAGGTTAGAAAGTAGTTAACGATTAATATATAAGAAGAAGGGTGAATATAGGATACCAGGAAAGTGATTAGATCAGAAATTCTGGACAGTGTGAAATAATGCATTATCAGAAGAGAAGGGACAGTGCTATTCATCATATTATGAAATACACGTCAGTGAGCAAGTTGGAGAAAGGGTAAAAAATTAGTTTCATATCAGACATGCAAAATTTGAGACATCTACAGGATACTAACCTGGAATTGTGGCCTAGAAGTTGGATAAATCTATGGGGCTGCAGAGAGAAATCTGAGATGGAAAGCAAAATTCAGAAACGATCCAAATATATTTTGATGATCAAAATCAGGAAAGGAAGTAAGAAGACGGAACATACAATAGAGGTTAAAAGAGTCATGATGGAATACAGCCAACAAAGATTTTCTCTTTTTTGGTATTAAAACCTTCAGCAAATTATTTAAACTGCCTGATCATGAGTTTCCTCATCTGCAAATGGAGAAAATGCCCAACTCATAAAGTTGCTGTATTTTGCATAATTCCTGACCTATGTCCAATGAACACCATTACTTTATTATAAAGTTAAGGAAGCCTGTGTGCAGAAAATAGAGCTCTGAGTAGGAAATTCTATAAAGATTTACCTTTCAAGGGATGAACGAAGAAGGATGTATCCAGTAATATAAGAAGCAGCAACTCTGGAGATTAGAAACAATTATTTCCTAACATCCAAGAGAGGAGAGACTTTTAGGAAATGTAAAAATAAACGAGGCTTTATTTAACATCTAGAAGTTTATTAATGACAATAGCGGTCTTCATAGAGAGTACAGTCAAACCCTCACTACACCGAAGAGGAAATGGAAAAGTGGAAAAATTGGTCATCCGGGCTTTGCTTAACCTTTTAAAGTTCTGCCAGTGAAGCCAAAATATTAAGTTAATAACTTCCCTTATAACACACACAAGAAAACTTGGAATTGAACATGAATATTAGTGTAGGAAAATCATTTGATCTAAATGAAAAGTCATGCTTCAAAGATATGCAAAGAGATTTTCTGCAGTTTAGTTTTTTTGAGCAGGTAATTAGCTATTAATTTTGAAGCAGATACTGATGCTTTTACAGTGTATTTGTGCTTATAGTCTCAATATGGTCAAGGATATCACTAGAGCTCCCATTGTTGATGGTACCTATTGCTAAATATTCCATAAAAATTATATATTCATCATCAGTTATTACTGAGAAAATAGAAATTCAGACCTGAATTTTTCACTTAATATTCCTTTTCATTTTTTAGCTATTTTTTCCTGAAAAGTTCTATTGCAAAATAAAAAAAAACTATTATAAACATAAATATTTATAGATTTAAATTATGTTTGTGTTTTTTTAACATTTATTCATTTTTGAGAGACACAGAGAGAAGGTATGAAGAGGGGAAGGGCAGAGAGAGACGGAGACACAGAATCTGAAACAGGCTCAAGGCTCTGAGCTGTCAGCATAGAGTCCAATGCAAGGCTCAGGCCTAGGAACCGTGACATCACGACCTGAGACGAAGTCTGATGCTTAACTGACTGAGCCACCCAGGTGCCCCAAAACTACATATTTTGTTAAAAGAAATGTTGAAGAAGAATATTCAAACTATTCACTAAAATTCTGACAAGACTGCTTAACTTCTCTTCTTCACATTTATTTAATACACATTTATCCTATGATCTCCCCCAATCTCCACCAACACTGCTGATTGGTACATTTCTTCTCCTTTTGCGTTTCACAAAGGCACAGGAGACACTGGCCAAGGCACAGGGGGCTGGTATACCAGTCAACCAACAGGGTGTTTACTGCACATTTATTTTTGAACTCACTGCATACTGTACTTCAGAAGAAATTGCTGCTTGTCTTTGTGTGTGGGAAGGGCTGGGAAAAAAGAGGATTTTTTTTTTTTCTGGTAACGTTGCAGTGTAATGATTACATGTTAAAGTGAGAACGCCATTCACTGGAGAAGTATGTATCTTATACCCTGCTAGAGGAAAACATGGCAAAGACCGGATATATAAACTGTACATCTTCCAAACCCATCATCATCAGAGTTTATTATAATGTAGCAATTAATAATAATATTTACATTAAAAATACAAAATTCCTGGGAAAACTCTAAATTGAGACGGATGTTGGAAAACCAAGAATAGACCAGAAGAGTCCTGGGTAAACCTAATTAGTATACTTACTCTAACTGTTGGACCCTGTGATTTGGACTCTCAGTACCATTTTCATATGCTACTTCTAGCCTTTCTGGGTCAGCCACCACGGCTATCTTGCCAATGTCCCCCAATCATGTCAATGTTGTCCCATCCTGATGTTTTTCTTCTTACTCCTCCCTCTGCCTTAAAGGCTCTTCTACAAGATGGCCAAATGGCTTGCTCCCTCATCTTCTACATGTCTATACTCAGTGGCTCTTCCTTGCTCAGCTTATATGAAAGAACAGACCACTCACTACCAATGTATGTTCTCTTTACTCTCTCTGCTTATATGTGTGCATTTTGTTAGTTTAAGGAGTCTCCCTGCACTGAACCATAAAGCCATGTGAGTAGAAAGTGTTATCTCTTTTGTCCAAACTGGACTGGCAGTTCTAAGACTTGTTCCTCACATCTGTTTGCCATTTAGTAAATATATGCTGAATCAATTTACGTTACTCTCATTGTTGTGATTATTAAGCTATGTTTTATTTTTTACTTAGCTGTTGCATCGTTATTACACTGTCCACTGCTATTCCTTTTAATTGAGTTATAGAGATAAGCTACGTGATCATTACTCCTAAAGATTCTGGCATAGAATCTACTATGAGTTTTCTTATTTTCGCTCATTAGTAAGCCTGCATCCTCTAACTGCCTGGAGTGGGTGGAAAGTTGTACCAGGAAAAGATACTGGGCATGCTTAGCAAATTGTGAATACTCAAATAAAATAGTCTGTTAATTATTAGAAACTTCACTTTCATAGAATAAAATAAGAAAACAGGTTAAAGCATATAGACAAATGAATTGGGTATTTCCAACAGTCAATTCAGATGAAATTGTTCTCTTTAGAGTGTTCAGGGAATTTAGATAAGTAATAACCTTTAAATAAAAACATGGATCTCTAGTCTAACTGCTGTTCAGCCAACTACTGTTGCTTTCTTTGTGAGACGGATAACAAAAGTTCAGATTTTTCAAAAACCTTAAAGTCAAAACTCATTTGCTGATATATGTGGGAAGTGACCATAGAGTTGTGATAAACGAAATGGGAGAGTTCTTCTTAAGGGATGTGATTATATAACTTTGTTAATTGTAGGAGCACATTACATTTTGTTACTTTTACTACCTATAGGTTTTAAATAAAAACACATAAATCGACTTTCAAACTCATTTACTCTAGTGATCAAGACTGAATTAAGCTCACATATTTGAGGGATGGTAGCTCACTAAATCATTATAAAATAGGATTAATCATAAGGCTTGAAAGGGTGAGACAAGGGCTTTATTTTTACTTTGCCAACATTTTTTTTACAACCAGCAACATTTTTTTCTGGATATTTCCAGTAGACTTGGACTGAAGTTTTCTGATCTTTTTCTCAGTCTTCTGGATGTTTTGTTTAGGTCTCTGACATAACAAGATTCCATAACAAGAGACATATGTAGTAGGTCATCAGTTCTGATTCAAGATGGATTTTATTTACATAAAATATGGTAGAAACGTGGTAATATAAAATTACATCTTAAATGATGAAAGTAATAACATTTGTGGAATCTGTTAATCTTTCCTAAGTTACACATTTATTTTAATAGGAAAATATGCTAAAAATTTTCTCTATGCAAATATGTATACTTGGAATATGAGAATCTGTAGACTGTTAACTTTTATTTTTAATATTGTGTATGTTTTGCATTTAGTTCTGTTAGGTGAAACCAAAGATTTCTATATATCACACCTTTCATAAAAAATTGTTATGTCTAATTATGCTACCAATCTGGAAAATAATTTACATGATTTTAAAATATTTATCTTCTATTTTATTTTATTTCAATAAATACTTGATTTTTTCTGAAATATTTTAGGGACAACATGAGAATAAAATAAACCATCTGTATCACAAAGCTTTGAGTCAGAAAGGAAAAACCGATGTCACAAGTACACAAAAACTTGATACTGAATTTACATAGGCCACACCAGCATATGCAGTTGTTGTAATATTCATACTTATTTCAACGTTGTGAAGGAAAAAAGAACCTCCTCATTCTCTGACCAGAAAGCCATATATATTTTATATTTCTTCTTTTCAACTGGTTTATACCTGCAAATAATTTAGTTCATTAGATCACAATATGCATTAGCAGGAACAAACCATTTTAATCACAAAGATACTAGTTTTATAGATCATTAATAGAAAAGAACCAAAGAGAATTTATGTAAGGAGATGTCATGGAAACAGACCAACTAACATCCATTTCTGTCTTGAAAACAATTAAAGACAAAAGGAGAAATGTCCAAAGAGTTTGATATTTACTAAATAACTCACACTAAGGATTAGTGTAACTCCAATACATCAAGAAAAGCTTCTACTCTAGAAACAAAGTTTTAGAAAAGAAAAAAAAAATAAAGAGAGGATGAGAAAAGAGATGCATACAAAACTATTTGGTAAGGAGGAAAAAAATGGGAAAAAAGGGAAATGAAAAGGATGAATAACTACAAGCTCAAGGTGGCAGACAAAATAAATTCATTTTAAAGTACATCTATGATGGCAATTGCAAAGTAATATATCAAAAACAAAGTTGAGACTAAATCACAAAGAAATTCGATTAGTAGAGAGACCTTATAGAATGGAACAGTTTCCAAAGTAAAAGACTGAAAGGGAACCACCACAAAGCCAGCTGTGGTAACAAAGCCATGATAAGGGATAGCACAGCTAGAAATACGAGTGGCAGGAGTTAAAACAAGCAAGCATGTCAGTCCAAGCCTGCCCAGAGTGCCCATCGAGAGCAGTCACCTGCGGCATTTATCTCCAGGATAGTAACAGAGGAAGAGCTCTCCCATAGAAGTTCTGGTCTGCCACCAGGGGCACAGTGTGAGCATTGCTATAGGAACAGAACATTCTCAAAGGGGATCCAAAGGAAACCAGAAATTCAATGCAATTCCATTCAAACCCATTTTTTTTAACTTGCGATATTAACAAACTAGGGAGAGTGAACATCACTAAATTTTGAGAGTAATTAGGGAGTTAGAGTTAATAAAATGCTCTATTCTTAGAATCAAACAGACCAACAAAGCAAAGGAAAGGTCAACAATACTCTAACATATATATTATTTCATCATATATGAAATTATGACAAAGCAGGGGTGAAAGAGCTGGACTAATGAACAACTTTTGTTGAGACAATTACATTTCATTCTGAAGAGGAAAATGTGTCCCATGTCGACACTATCCCTATCTCTCAATGCATTTCTAAGAGAAAATTCAATCTTTAAAGGTTAAAGGTAAGACCTTTAAACATAACATAAAAGTAACAAAAGAAGATATACAGGAACATTTCATAATCTCGGCTTGAGGAAAGAGTTTTTTCCAAGACTTATAAAATAGGGAAATCATTCTGCATAGAATTAGTAGATAAAATTTTGAATATTTAAATGGACAGAAACAGAAGAAAATCTATAAATTGACAGCCCACACAGCAAACTATGAGAAAGCATCTGCAACACATATAAAATGATGGTGTTAATATTTATGCAATGAGATTTTAAAATGAACATAAAAGAGACAAATAAATCAAAAGGAAAATGGGCAAATAAAAGAACATACGCTTTCACAGAAAATATAACAGTTTGGTATACATAAGAAAAAGAAAAAAAACTTGTTTGGAGCATCTGTTCTTTTGGCCTTATTTGATTATGGGGAAACACTGCTGGGAACGGCTTTGGTATATCTACCAAACAAGGAAACCAACTGTATTGAATCAAACAGTAGAGTAGAGATATGACCAAAGCCAGGCCGATGAGACAATTTTTCTCTGAAATTTGAACTTGAACTTTGATCTAAAGAGATAATTATAGGTTACAGATTCATCCATATGTGACAACCTGCAAAAATGATAGTGCAAAATGCTTATTATTGTCTAAGAATTTACTATGATTATTATCAATTTAATTGGGAAGTTACCCCACTTGTACCGTATCATTCTGGAGTATAATACCTATTACAGAGCAAGTCATCTATTTATTCAGTGATTCTCCAAGCTGCCTGCAGAATCAACTGGGGTGCTTTTAAGATATTCAAATGCCTGAGATCACCCCCAGATATTCAGAATTTGCCTATACTCTGCACCACTTCCTCTACCCATATTTATGTTCTCAGATTTTTTTTTTTTTTACATGGGGCTTGAACTCACAACCCTGATATCAATATGTGAGCTGAGATCAATAGTTGGACAGTTAACCAACTGAGCCACCCCGGCACCTCCCTCATAGGGATTTTTTTTCCCACACTCTTTAAAGATAAAAGCAACTGGTTTGCCAATTCCTCACCATGATATATCAGAAGTAACAGGAAGTAGACTACTGCGGAAGTACAACTCTAGTGGGAGTAATCTGGGAACAGGAAAGAATGCCAGTTGACCAGAGGGCAGTATTTTAAACAATAAAATTTGTTGTCTACCTTTTCTGGACAGAATGATGTCTGAAGCTTATGAAATACAATGAATGATTCGACAGTACTGGCTAATAACATCTCTTACACGATAAAGGACTTCAGAAAGGACAAGAATGGAGAACTAGCAACGCCAGGAAAATTTATATAAGTGAACTTCTCATAATGAAGCCATAGTTGGGACTTTAAATGACCCAAAGGAATCTCAATCTGCATTTTTCCTTAGTTATTTCCAGTGAGTGTGCAGAAAATGGCTCATGTTCACGTTGGTAGGCGTGGAGGTGATGGAAGAGATAAACAACATTAATTTATCATAAACAAAAAGAATAGTTAGACTCAAGAGTACACAGTTGTTATCAAAGAAACCAACGGGTAAATTCCAATGTGTTGATTTACTTCAAGGGACTCAGCCAACTACTTAGCAGTAGCCTAAAATCATCTGACTCCTTCCATAATGGAACTGCAGCCTTTTGCCTCACTGCACTAGACATTTATTCTAGCAACTGGATTTACTTTTCCTTCCCATTATGTTTCTGTCAAGGGCCATAGCAAATAAGTTACTGAATGCCTCACACACTATCATAGTGTCTCACACACTGCTGTCTCCTTTCAAAAATTTCCTTTCATAGAGAAGGAAGAAAGACAGTAGGCTCATGCACTAAGACTTGAAAGCCTTCTCTTGTGTTTTATAAGGCAGAAGCAGTTGGTCAACGGAACACTGAAATAGCCCACTAAAGACTCAGTCACTGAATCAGTGGGAACACTTAAATTGTGTCCTACAAACTGCTGTAGCACACGGTCTAAACTATATGACGCTGCTTACTCATGTTGGAAAAAACATGTCCTAGGGCCAAAAGGTAAAGCTGAAGTGATTAAACTTATAAGTATACTTAAGACCCCCTGTGATGGTTAATTCTTATGGACAACTTGCTTGGACCATGAGGTGCCCGGATAGTTGATCAAACATCATTTTGGGTGTTTCTGTGAGGATGTTTTTGGATGAAATTAATACTTAAATTGGTAGACTGTGTGAAGGAGAATGCCCTCCATAATGTGGGTGGGCCTCATCCAATCAGTTGAAGGTCAAATCAGAAGAAAAGGTTGAACAAAAGAGAGAACACACCAGCCTGATGGCCTTTCCACCTAGGACATTGGCTCTTCCTGGTTCTAAAGCAGCCTGCCAGCCTTTATATTCAAACCGAAACATCGACTCTGTAGATTTTGTACTTGTCAGTCTCCAATAGCATGTAAGCCAATTCCTTTTAATAAATCTCTCTATATATAACCTATTGGTTCTGTTTCTCTGAAGAACACTGACTAGTACATACACTTTCAAAATTCTGTTTGAACTATCATCATGTAGATGCTTTAACACTGAAGTGTTAAACTAAAGTGAATATTGTGAGGCTTTTCATACCACTACACAACCAAGCAAACAAAACAAAACAACACAAACAAAAAACAAACAAAAAAGATACAGTGTTAACTGATATAGTTGATTCTCAAGGAGAAATATGTTTGCGGCTCTACCATGGGAATAGAGAGTCTAATAGGACCTCTCCCCTATCACTGCTTTGTCATAAAAGGACAGGTTATATATAATAACAAATAACCCAAAATCTTAAAGGCATCACCTTACAGACGCTAATTTATCCTGTATTTTATGGGGATCATTGGTAAGGTGATATGTGTGTCTCCCTCTCTTCTTTCTCCCTCTCTTCACTCTGTGATCCACGCTAACACAAGAGCCATTATCTAGAATACTGCCAGTTGCTGTGGTGAAAGAAAAAAAAAGCAAAGAAACTTTCTGCCCACAGTTTATTGTAAGAGAGCCATATGGACACACTAAATAGCAAGGGAAAAGGAAGTACAATAAAATCAGTGCCTCGGAGGAGACCTGGAAATATTTAATAACTAATATGAATACTGTCATATACCACCATGTCTGTCAGTAAAGGTAAATGAGAGACTAATTCATTCCTATACAAACAACACTACCAAGGTCTCAGAACTAATAGGGAAAAATAGGTAACTGCACTGGGTAAAAACATATAGGCAGGAGAAATGTTTAAAGTTTCAGTTACAACTTTCAACCAGTTGCAAAACCAGGAATATAGACTTTACATGTGTCTCATTCCTTGTATTATTAAACGCACCATTCCATTAAATTCATATTATAGTTAACATTTTTAACTTTACCCTTACATTTCTGTATGTTAAGTCCAAATGTATAGAAAGAGAGGAGAAAATAGTCATCTCCACAGATGTTTCCAGCAAACCAGAACTTAGAGTTGGATATCTGATATTTGGGGTTGTCCACATTTTAGGAGAATGTGTGTTTTCAGTTGTGTATTTAGTAGTAGCAATGTACTGAATGGTGTAATTTTGAGTTTCAATTGATAAGTTCAGAAAAGAAGGGATATTGGAAAACCCAACGACTGGATTTTGCTGAATGCCTATTGTTTATTCCCTCTGAGAATTTATCTTTCATCCTCAGGTTATAGCATCCTCATGTATGTTTGAGGGAACAAGCCATTAAGATAGAGCCTTGACAGGGCTGTGAGTCAAGATGTCTCATATTAAACAAGTCAAGGCTGTGCCTTGTGAACCAGAGAAACCAATAAATATACTTCTCCCTAGGATGTGAATCTTGAGCAGAGAAATAAGAATGCCAAAAGCAACTGTAATCAATTCCTCTCAGCAATAACTCCCATGGGACTTTGTCCTTTATCCCTGCTTCTCCACTCCCTCAAGTTGTCCTTATCCCTATCTTTACTGAAACAGAGTTCTTTATTTTTCAATTAATTCTAACAATAACTTCATTCTGTTGTTTATAGAAAAGCAAATCTAATTAACGCCATATTAAACTTTATAACTGATCAAAGGCATGCAGATAAAAATGATACGAATATATTTTCACTTATCACAGTGGGCAAGAACAGAAATCACTGAAGATAGCTAATTTAAAGAATACGGTGGGAAATAAGTCTTACATACTGCTTCTGGGATTATCATTCAATACAAGCTTTATCTATAGAAACTTGGCAGAACCTTACATAGTTAAAATGGAAGATATTGTCAAACAAACAATTCTACCTATTATCAACCTTTTGTATGAAAATATTTGAATACACTTTCAAAAAAACCTAAACAAATTGATAAATGTTAACAGCATATTTGGTAATAATTTAAAACTGAAGGCAGTCTCAATGTTCATCAATAATGGGACAGGTAACAAAACTACGGAATACTGTGCAGCTCTTAAAAATAATGAAAGTGATCAAAATCTGTTCAACTCAAACAACATCCATCATATGCTTTTGAGTAAAAAAATAACCAAGTCGCGGAGTAAAAAAAAATAAGTTTTAGAGCAAAAGACCTATACTCAAGTTATATAAAAAAATCTATTTATCCATACAACACATATGTATGTATGACTACATTATACATATGAATATATTATATGTAAATACATCACATATACTTTAGGTTTTGTATTCCTATAAAAGGTTCTGGGAGGATACACACGAACAATTTGCGGTGGTAATACGTGAGGAGTGTTCGTGCTTGAAGCGGGGCCTTCCATATACTTTCTAAGTAATATTTATTATAGTGTAGATTTTCAGAAGTACATACATTACTTTTATTTTTTCAATGTAATCAAATGGAGTACAGGATAATAGGATGGCTAAAATTGAAAGGTGAAAGGAAATATGTTGTCCATATTTAAAGTGGAGTAGGAAAAAAATGAAATGAGGAGCCAAGGCTAAAATCAATATTATTGCAGTGTATTTATATAGAGCTACAAAAATATAATTATTAACTAGTTACCATAAATAGTATTGATGATAAATAACATTAATTGGGGATATACATAGTAAGCCTTGTCTTACATGCTTCATAAGCATCATCCCATTTAACTTTACAATTATCCTATGAGGCAGATACTCATTTTACACAGAATGACAATGAAGACCCAGAGGCTTGTAATTTACAGTCAGTGGGCATTACGTTTAATTATGATACAGGAAGATCCTGGCTTTACTGGTCTAGATAGAAGGAAAGAGGTCCTGGAATGGCTAAACTTTTGAATACACCATTGGTTATTCCCACAGAATAAGAGCTACTGCTTTAAAATGCAGAGAATATTGAAGAACAAGAAAAAAAGTCACCCAGACTAAGCTTTTGTGTTACTATCAAGACTTTATATTGGTTGGCTTTCTTTAGATTGAGACTTCCTGCACACGGCTCACATAGCCAATAATCTGATCATGATATTTTAGATTCTGGAGTCTGGAGCTTGACAAAGACACTGTTCTCAACTAAATGCTTACTATGACGCTGCCTTCTAGGGCAAGGAGGTTCTACAGATCACTGCTCAGCTGGTATTGGACAACAGGCAGCAGGGAGTGGAAGAAAGTGATGAATATATTGTGGGCACCTGTGCTAATAAGTTGCGTATTATGTACATTTATTTAACATAAGATATAATGGTATACATTTTATTCTGAGCATTTAAAAGAATCCAATTTCAATATTAGGTTCTAATTTCCGAGAAAAATCTACAAGACTTATTTTAATCACACTGATGTTTTGTTGTTGTTGTTGTTCTTGTTGTTTTTTCAAAAGAAGCTCATGTAAGTGTTATAGAGCTTAACCACCTCATCTGGTCTAAAGTTTACTCTCACGTTGAAGACAGAAAACAGGTCAGTGGAAGATATTAATAAACTAGGCCAAATTAACAATGAGTGACTTCAGTGTATCAAAAGTACACGGTTCCATAGGAAAAAAAATATCTATTTTACTATCTCTACCTATTAATAAAGTATCTTAGAATGGAATGATAGTCACTAGATTTTGTAAGTAGTAAATGAAAAAATCATGTTATGATTTCTATTCTTCATGAACTAGCTTTTTCTTTATGGTAGATCTTCATTCAATATGTAACAAGGAAAGGAAAAGGCAGTAGTTCTTCAAACAGATGGTCTGGATGTTTAGGCAGCCAGCAAGCAAATGTATGCGATTAGCAGTGATAGTAACAGTACTTCACGATACTTAAAAGGGAAAAAAATATCTGCTGGAAACAGACTATTTTGAAAAATAGCATCTGTACTGGTTACCATTACAGAGTTGATATTCAATGTTTTTTTGTATACTAATCAGGCTGTGTATTCAAATAACGCTATTTCTAGGTACATCAGGCTGCTTAGTATATTAATTAATATTAAATGAGTTAGTGATAATAATATTTTCCTTGGACTTACCCTGGCATCGGTCCATTTCCAGAAAGACTGTACACCTGACGAGGATTTAGTAGATACTGGAATTTTCTGTAAATTCTATAAAAATGAAAATATGAGAAAAAAAAAGAAATTGACACGCCCCAATGTTTAAATAGCACGTCTTAATGTCATAAGTATATACATGGTTGTAACTAAATATATTAAAATTTGTTTACATTAAAAATATTAGACATATAACAAACAGCTTTTATAAGAACTTAAGGTTCTTTGAAAAAAGGCTTAGTAGCCAATACACAGGTCATATCGTTTAAAATTAGAAAAAATGATAATAGCATTCTAAATATGCATATGCATTTAGAATATTCTCTATCCTGCTTTTGAATATTATCTTGCTAATTAGATTTCAAGTGGTTTTTTTTAAGAATATCAGAATAAAATTATTATAATGCCTTCTCCTAATTGATCTTTGTGAAATTTACAGGTTGTTGGGCCAAACTAATCAATATGAAAACTATCCCACATATAAAGTGGGACTGGGCATGTTGTATGTGTGTATGGAATCAAATAATGTGACCTCGTCTGCTTAATTATGCCACATAAACAATCATCTTCATCAGTCAGCACACACAATTGCTAAACTGTCTCAAACGGCACATATTTTTTTTTAAAATTTTTAAATGGTTGTTTATTTTAGAGATAGAAAGAGTGTGAACAGGGGAGGACAGAGAGAGAGAAAGAGAGAGAGAGAGAGAGAGAGAGAGAGAGAGAGACAGAATCCAAAGGAGGCTCCAGGCTCTGAGTTGTCAGCACAGAATCTCACATAGGGCTCGAACTCAGGAACCGTGAGATCATGACCTGAGCTGAAGTCAGATGCTCAACCTACTGAGCCACCCAGGTGCCCCTCAACATATTAAATAAGGCACATTTTAAATATTTTTTTCTAAAAGAAATCAGTCATTGTACAAAAAATGAAGTACAAATGTTTCTAAGTAGCTACACAACCCATACTGTATTCTTAGATGAAATGCTAACAGTGAAAAAATATATTTAGTTCTTAAAAGTCAGATTTATATACATGGGAAAATATTACCATATATTTTATAAATACATTCATACTATGTTTACTGAGAGAAACTCTTCAAATTCACTATGTAATATCTGTTTATATCAGTCCACTCCCAAATCTGCAATAATCTCATAGTCTAGATCTTGATTAATTATAAGACCTAGTGTCTTAAGAAAGACCTTAAGATTCATTCTTGGTACTTCTGGTACTTCTTTTTCCACAGCACTTGAACCCAATTAGAGAACAATCTTACATAGTGCTGGTTAAGTGCCATCATGCTGTTTCCATGATGAAAAGTTTCTGCTAGTGTCAAGTTATTTATAATACAGACTATTTTATTATATTTTAAGTAAGTTATGGGGCTGCCTGGGTGGCTCATTTGGCTAAGCGTCTGACTTCAGCTCAGGTCATGATCTCACCACTCATGAGTTTGAGCCCTGCATCAGGCTCTCTGCTGTCAGCATGGAGGCTGCTTTGGATTCTTTCTCCCTCTCTCTCTCTGCCCCTCCCCAGTTTGTGCTTTCTCTCTGTCTTGAAAAGAAATAAAAACATAAAAATAAGTAAATAAATAAAAATAAATAAAAAGTAAAACAAAATAGGTTACATCTTACCTTTCCCCTCATTTCCCTGAAACTTCAATCTCAGTGATTATCTCCTGATTCCCTAAAAACCACCACATCCCTTCACACATCTTTCTCCTTCCTCCACCTGGCAAATGTCTACTTTTATCACAATCAACTCGAAAGCTACTTCCTGTCCAAAGGAACTTCTCAGTCTTCAGAGATAGCTATTACTCCCTTTGAACTTGAACAGCATTTTTATTTTAAACACTTTTAGTTTCCCATTCATCTTGTAGTATTGCAGTTTATCTGTTTGTGCCTGCCTCCCAGAATGGCTATATCTTAACTCTTTATCTCTACTTCCTGGTAGAGTTTGGAATCACTCAGGTTTTGCTGTCTGAATGAATGAATGAATGATATGCAAACATTTTTGCACCTGTTGACTGGCATGGAAAACCCTGTGAATATATAATTTTGTAACCTTTTGCTACTTGCCTAACATATCAAAGTTAAAAAACAAATATTTTTAAAGGAAACCCTGAAGGGAATATCATTATTTGTGAAAGATGATTCTTACTCATTCACGAAAATTAGGAGCATTCCAGTATCGTCCTTCCCACCATTAAGTTTAATTTACTTATGACTTTAGTGTATCTATGCAGTTTTTTTCTTAATGGGATAAGGAAGAGTCAGATATTCAGTTAAGGGTCGTCATGCATGATCCATGTTGTCTAATTTGAAAGAAATTCTTTCCCTTTGAAAATATACCTTTTCTTTCTTTCTCTTGATACTTCATTCATCTCTACTTTCTGACATGAATTTAACTCTTATCTAATCTGTGTAAAGAGTTTGTTTTTTAAACAAGCATCCATTATATACAAAGCTGATGGACTCTATGTAGTAAAGGAAAAATAATTTTAGATTATTATTTAATTGCTATTTTGTATTTCTAAAAGTGATGCAACTGTTCCCTTTAATAAAACATTATAAACATTTTAAATTATTAAGCCACTAGTAATTTAAAATAATTTCTATCAAGTTAAGTAGGGTAAAAAATTATTTAACTACATGGTAAAGGAAAAAAGAACTTTTCTAAGCAGAAATAATATTTTGTTGATTGGAAAATGAATAAATAGCACTTTTCATTTCATTGAAATAAAGCTGGAAAGTTAGATGACAGGAAAATAAATCATAAAATCCCACTTACCATGAAAACATTTCAACTTCATTTTTTCATGAATCAGAATGCAAATTTCTGGGTTTTTTTATATCATACTATTCATATGGAGACTTTCATTTGCTCGTTTTTTTGTTGAGATTAGTAAAGATTTCTAGAAACTATGATAGCAGACACAACTGCATTTTTGTTTGTGACATGCCTTTTTAGAAGGACATTGATTTGATCTTCAATGGTATTTTGAGATTTTTATTAATTATAATTATTTAATCATTAATTTCTTACAAAAATGAAACTTCTGTGTTGTCTGCCAGAATGCTGAGACACGTGATAATGCACCTCATTATGATTCAGATTATAATTCAGATTCTTCTCCTTAAGGATCTATGGCATCATGTACTCAAAACACACTTATGTAGAAAATCATTATAATATAATTTGTCTACAAGCTGAATATAAATTATGTTCCTTGCTACCGAATGATGGTTTACCTGAAATCACCTTGTTGAGCATTTAGAGAACCAATTTTCATTCGACAGTATTTATGGAGCCATGTTGTATGCAAAGCTCTTTGTTAAGGGCTTGGGGTGATAGGTAGCTTAGAGAGAACTCAGATATCTGAGATACGATAATAAAAATATTTACAAAAGACCATTATTATATTAAAATTTGAACTGTAAGTGTAAGGAAAGATCATATCAACATATAACACATCGATGCTAGAATTATTTATTTCACATTAAAATTCGTAAGCCTTAGGGAATAATGTTTTAAAATGTCTTTACAGTGTAATTGTAGTTTATCTTTTTACATAGGTATGACTTAAAAAATGAACTTGATTTTTTAAAAACATACCGTTCTCCTTGTTTCCCACCACTTTTGGGGTTCACAAAAACTAAAAGCGGGTGAGTACCAGGAACAGGAGTAATCTAGAAGAAAAGCCGGGTAGATAGACAAATTATTCACATTATGTATGAAGAGGACCCTTGTAATTCCTAATTCATGAAATACCAAATAGCAATTTAAGAATACGGCTATTCGATTCTGTAATATGGGTAGATAGAGAGATCTGTTTAGTAATTCAACTGAACCCTGTGCTTGGACTATATCAACAGACATATTCACTCCACAGAGAGAGGTAGGGTCCAGCTAGGTACAGGACAGAGAGGAAGGCAACTATAAAGAAAGAATGGTGACTGAATAGCCATGAGATGAAAACAAAAGGTACAATATGTGGGACCGCGAGTAAATCAACCAGAATGAAACAGAAGATAGCAGGAGGAGAAAGAGTAGAAGAAAATAAAGGGATTAAACTACAGAGAGCCTTAAATTTATAGATGACACCTACTTTAGAGGTTTGTGGCATGTGTGGAAGCCACCTACCCAATCACTTGTCAACTAGAATCTCAATAAGATGGTTTGAGGTCTCTTTCAGCCTAACCGCCCTCCAATATACAATATTTCCTCAACGTTTTCTTTCCCTGCCTGGGGAGTAAAAGACCAGTTAATCAAGTTTGTTTGCTAAACAGGAATCTATAAATTGACTGTGCTCCTACTACATGCCGATACTGATTACTTGGTCGAACAAGAAAATGTGCCTATCTTAGTGTAGCCTAAATTCTAGTGGAGACATAGACAGTAAGCAAGCAAATACGTAGTTATCAGTGAAACATACCATGAAGAGAAAGAAATCAAATCAAATAATAGCACTTTATTGGTGTGTAAGTGGGTAAAGTTATTTTTGATAGGATGGTAAGTAAGAACTCTTGCATTTTACCTGACTTCAATGTTAACAGGTAGACTCTTAAATACACGTGTTCCTAATCAATCTACCACTATAAAAATCATGTCTAAATACATTTAGAAAAAATATTTAGTATAAAAATATGCAACTACTGGAGCCCTCTTAATATTAAATTGAAAAGTTCTAGATCAGTATATTTTTTGAAAATAGATTCAAGCTATCTTTTATTGCTTTGTTTTTGTCTTTCTTGGAAAGTATTCTTAGGGGCGGCTGGGTGGCTCAGTCAATTGTCTGACTTCAGCTCAGGTCATGATCTCACAGTCTGTGAGTTCAAGCCTTGCGTTGGGTCTGTGGTGACAGCTCAGAGCCTGGAGCCTGCTTTGGATTCTGGGTCTCACTCTCTCTCTGCCCCTCCCTCGCTCGTGCTTTGTCTCTCCTACTCTCAAAAATAAATAAAACATAAAAAAAATTTTTAAAAGTATTCTTAAATATGTAATGAGACAATTAAAAACAACCACTTTACCATATGATATCCTTTCTTCCTTTTTGCTTAAACAACATAAATTAAAATATTTTTCTAATTTATTTTCCTCCAATCTTAAGTGCAGTGTAATTTTTCCAATGAGAATAAGCACTGGGAAAATGTTTAAATCTTCACATTAGCTACAGAAGGCTTAGTAAAATATTCTTAATTTTTCTACTCTTACTCAACTTGTTGTCATTATCATCTATAGTATCTGTCTCTGTTTTACTTCCCTCTGTAAAGAGAACAAGGCTTCCTTGTTCCTGATTATGACTCCAATTTCAGGTAGGAGATAAGACAGATGAGCTGGATTTGTAGTAACTTTCCTGAAGCAAATGTGCTCAATCAATTAATATACAGAGAGCGCCTTCTAGGTTAAGCTACTGACTTTCAATGTGTGCCCTTCTCTCCTCATTTAAAAGCTAGAATAAACAAACACCTAAACACAACTTTATCTAAAGACTTATATTCAATTTCCTTTGTTTTTCATCCTATTATAAAAACAGAAAAAACTCATGAAGTTTGCACATTCAAAAAAAAGTAATGCTAACAGATGTGGGTTTTTAATTTTTGCACCTAA
The DNA here is from genome assembly GCA_030068075.1 of Paguma larvata. NCBI lineage: Eukaryota > Metazoa > Chordata > Mammalia > Carnivora > Viverridae > Paguma > Paguma larvata. Next base: position 43,980,299 of record CM057834.1, read on the forward strand.
TTTGAATTGTTACTCCTTATTTTTAAATAGAGGTGAGAATCTCAAGGTAAATAAAGGTTTTTGAGCAAAACTTTAAGTCTGAACCCAAACACTCATTAAGATGATCTTCCCCAAACTCAACATTCAGCTTACAATTCTATTAAAATAAATTAGATTATATTAAATTCACACTGGGTCAAATATTTGCAATGTATTTGAAAATATGTTTTGGAATGCCTTTCAGAAATATAAATATACTGGAATATTTAAAGGCATCATAACTATTTACCAAATAAAGGTCAGTATCAAGCTACAGAACGATTGTGTTCTAAGGTGCTCATTATTACCAGCAAATAAATATCCCACTAGAATACGGTCTACCGGATCTCAAAATGCAAAAAAAAAAAAAAAAAAAAAAAAAAAAAGGATTAAAAAATAGAAGATAATTTAGATAAAGAAAGGATTTAAAGAATGGGGATCCTCTGTAACACGAAAGTCAAATATGCCAAATGGAAATACAAGAAGAATGAAATCAATTAGCAGTCTTTTCCTCATGCATCTTCTTATCACAAAGTAGGCTTACAAAATAAGACTACATAAAAATAAAACACTGAAAGCTTTAGATATCTGTTTAGAAGTTACCTGGCACTGTGGAATAGGGCCCCTTTGATAATGATGTTAGGTAAACTCCGACCTGACAAAATTTACATTTAAGGGATAATAGATGATTAAACATCGGCACCACTAAAGTTCTGGCGTGAAGGGATCATTTAATGGTGTTATACTGGAAATGTCAAGGTTTTAAGCAAATCTGGCTTATTTTTCAAAGCCCTATTCAAAAAGCTTTAAAATCTGGCTACACTTTGTTACTATAATAAGGCCAATCCAGCAGAGTAAATTTGGGGGCCAGAAGACCAAAGATAGAATTCCCAAATTTGAGAGCACCAAAACTGTAGTGCTGCATGATCCTTTTCAAGTCTGACATGTTAAAAATATACAACTACTTGGTGCACTAATAGTCCGAGAAAAAGGAGCAGCATCTTACTGTCAAAGACAGCCACCGTCATTTACTTCTCCTGTTCCTCTTCATCTTTATTGAAAGAACCCTGGGCAAAAGGTAATTTTGAAAGACTGGCCCCTCCCATCACACTTGTACCTTGGAAGCTGTTGCTGCTCTTTGCAGAATTTAAATATGTATTACTTTTGAAGAGTTTTAAGAAGGTGTAATTTTTGGTATCTTGCCATATAAGAATGCAAATAAATAGTCTAAGTAGAAAAAAAATGTGTCTATGTTTCTTCTATAATTGGAAGTTGCTATGGACTGAACTGTGTTTCCTCAAATTTTATGTTGAAGCTCTACCCCACAGTGTGGTGGTATTTGGAGAGAGAGCCTTTGGGATACAAGGAAGGTTAACTGAAGTCCTGACAGTGGGAGAGCACCCCTAAAGAAGAAAGGCTACCCCTGCCTCTGCACACACAAAGAGGTAATGTAACCATACAGAGAGATGGCAGACACCAGTAAGCCAAGAGAAGAAGCCTCAGAACGAAATTTAACTTGTCCCCCTGATCTTGAACTTTCCAGCCTCTAGAACTGTGATAAATAAATGCATCTTGTTTAATCAGCTTAATGATAACCCACAACCCTCGGACCAACAACTAATGCCTCATGTAAGCCACCCATCTATGATACTTTATTACCACAGTCCAAGCCGACTAATACAGAAGTACTTTATGGAAACTCAGGATATGCTCTTTAAAAAGGAAGAGCAGGGCTTCTAGTCATCTTCGTCGGGATGCCAGCGTGAAATGTGATATTCTAAGCGCCAGCAGCCATCTTTGATAATGAGGTGACTTTGAAGATGCCACAGAGGGAGGACAGGACAGATAGTGGCAGCCCTGATAAAAATGTGAAGCTGTCTTATTAGCCACACTTCTGAAGAGCCAGACTTCCTCCTTCCAGACTTACTTTACATGAAAGAAAAATTGATGGCTCTCTTCTCTAAACCACCATTATGTTTTATTTGTTTTTGTTTTTGTTCTTTCTCTATTACAGGCTGCAGAACCTAACTGTAACTGGTATGAAAGATCCACAGGGGCATAGAATTGAATGCAGATGGAACCAGACATAAAGAATTCATATTTTATCAAACTTGTTAATAATTTTTAACCCCGAGTGAAGAATAGAGAGTTGATATCAAAATCCTTGAAGAGACTCTATATTTTATTTTATTTTACATTATGTTATTCTCCTTATTGAGTATGGGAATACTAATTTTCAGTTAATCCTTTTGTAACTTGAAGAGTATGAAGTAAAGGGAAAAAGTATATGTATTACTAGATGTGACATTTAAATTACTTAATTCAATCTATATGATTCAAGACATTGTTTTCCTGAGAGGTCAAAATCAGGTAAGAACTAACTTATAGAATTCAGAATTCAGTATAGCAGAACTAAGTTGTATTGAAATGTGAATCACATACTTCAAATAATTTAAGTAGATTAAAAAAATACAAACTTTTCTTTGTTTCTGAAACTCAGTATATCTGATTTTGAGGAATAAAGTTTTATGGAAATATCTTACACTTCTTTTTTATATTTTGAAGTGATATTTTTATTTTCATAATTTAAAACAATTTCGAATTTACAGAAAAGTTAAAAGGACTGTTCGAATAACATTTTTTCCTGAACCAGTTGAGACTAAGTTGATAAAATGGTATTTTATCACTCTTGTTTACTTTAGAAAGTTAACATGATTCTGTATTAGCTGCTTTGGTTATAAAAGCCATTACTGGACAACTGGTAAAACCTGAATGGAATCCAGGAATTAGGTAACACTAATATATCAATCTTTAGTTTACTGCTTCCCTTTGAACTATATCTAACATAGTCTTTAATGTGATGAATTTTCAATTTTTATTTCATACAGAATTTTATAGTAAGATGTAAAATTTGTTTAACTCTTTTTAAATTTTCTTAATGTTACTCATTTTTGAGAGAGAGAGAGCAAGCGAGTGGGAGAGGGACAGAGAGATACACAGAATTGGAAGCAGGCTCCAGGCTCTGAGGTGTCAGCACAGACCCTGACATGGGGCTCGAACCCATGAGTCGGGAAAACATGACCTGAGCCAAAGTTGTATGCTTAACTGACTGAGCCACCCAAACACCCTAAGTTATTTTAAATACTGATTTACCACCATCCTAAAGTATTGTACCCTTTACCATATTGGTTATTAAAAGAATGAGATATTGCAAATAAGAACGACAATAAGGACAGGGAGAAGCACTGTGGCAGGGGATGGCACCGGCTCAGTTTTAGGTGTTTAAATAAAATAAAGGTTCCCCATTCTTTCTAGTCCTCAAGTGACCCTTTTATTTGGAAATTCTTCTCAGATAATAATTAGGGACAAGGAAACTTCAGTTTAATGTGGTTTAAACCATGGTTTTGTTTCATTTATTTGTTCACATGCGAATACCTATCTGCATTTTTATATCTCGTGCGTGTTAGAAATTGTAGTTTCAATCACATTCGATCATATGTACTAAGTGTAAACCTATGGTATGAGCGATGACAAAGACAGAGTACCTAACCACCTCTATTTGAAGTCCCCTAGGACCTGGGTTAATTAATGAGACTCATCCTAAGGTTATACATGATCTATTACTTCCTCTAATTAGAAATAATAATCCTGATCATTATGCTGGTTAGCTGGAAAGAAGTAAGATGAATGTGCTTAACTATGATTAATAGTCTTCTTTAGGCAGGGTAGATCTCTTCTGTCACCGACTGCTATGCAAACTGGCCTGCAACTCAATGCTTTTTCATGATACACATTTTAAAACTCAAAAAATTAACTCTCTGGCATATCTTTTTATCTTTCCTGATAAGGACTAACCATGTTATTGTTTTCAAGTTGATTCTCACAACAAAATTTATTTTTCTACTTTGCATTAGCTCGCCAATAGTTTATTCTTTTACTCTTTTTCTAATTTCCCCCATATTATGTGAATACCTATGTGTATCAATTTTAGGCTATACTGCTGAGGTGAAAGATTATTGCACATGATTATATGCCAACATTTAAAATAAAAAAATTACGATGACTGACAATAATTAAGATATTTATTTATTCCTGTTTTATAAGGGTGATATCTATCTACTCTGTGCGGACTAATAACTTTACCTAATAAAGTCACATGCTGAAGAAAGTTAGGAAAAGTTATCTGGTTTAAGAGATCCACAGTGTCCACAGAGAAAGGCAGGTGGTCCTAACAAGGCGGTCAGGAAGTTAGCATTCACACGCCTGTTAAACTTTGTTAACCAAGGAGGCTAGGTATCTTAGGAGTAAAACATATAAACTCTGAATCAGACCATCTCTATCAAACTTTGGCTTTATCATACACTAACTGTGAGGCCCTGGAAATAACTTTACCTTTGAACATCAGTATCCTCATTTTAAAAGTCATGATAATAATGATGATATGCATTCTATGTTTATTGAGAAAATTAAGGAGAGTTTTCTCATATGTTTATCGAGAAGAGTCACTTACTTAGAAGGCATAAGATATCACAGTGTCTAGCATATACTGTTTGATAAACAGTGCATGTTTAACTTCCATGTTGAGAAGTATATACCTAGCCATGTGTCATATGTACTTAATTTTTAAATTAATTCTCCCTTCTGATATTTTCATTGCTGGAACCCAGAGTGACTGAAGATTTAATTAATCAATATTTGCAACTGGTGTATTAAATTTATAAATGTTGTTATTTTTCACAAAAACTTAACAGGATCACTTATTTTTTTTATCAAAGTAGATAGACTTCATATTTGAGTCTTTGAATGAGATTGCTAAGCATACAGAGATGACTACCAAAAAGTGTAGATCCTGGTTTACCATTGTAATGATTAATTTTTAAACTTTCTAACCAATGTAATAATTTCATCATTTACAATTCTTCTTTTTATATTTGAGTTTAAAAACCCTCAAAAAATTTCTAATCACAATGTGTCCTATTAGATCAAAGACAAATCCCCAATCAGGTTATCATTATTTAAGCAATTATTAATAAATTTTTAATAAGATCTTCAAAATAATAAAGGAACATGCATTTAGGCAACTACTATGTGCTCCGAACTATGCTTCCAATTTAGTAAATATAAAACACAAAATCCATAGTATCATAGATAAAATAATTTAAAAAAAAGTAAAGATACAAAGTTATATATATCTAAGGTGAGTATGTGACTAAATATATTTTTGTTTGGTAGGTGGTTGGTAAATTTTCCTGGAGAACATGAAACTGGAAGCATATTGTCATAAGAAAAGGAAATGAAAATTAGAAGAGAGAAATATATAAGTATAGGTAAAAAAGCAAAATAACACGAATGCACAATGTCACAAAGATTTAGCCAAATTCATGGGTTGTTTTGATGTTGGAGTGAGAAACAAAGGCAAATAAAATACATACAAGCTCTAGGATGTCTTAAAATATAAGTTGAAAGAAATCTTACTGCTGATATCAGAGATAGTAGGGTACCAGAAACATGATTTTGAGTTACCTGTGTTTACTTACACTAGAAATATATATGGAGTTTTAATTTCAAATTAAAACTAAAAGAAAATATGAATAAATCATAAACATGCTTTATTTTATTATTTCTTAGCAATAAAAGTATCCACACACATAAATTCATTTTATATTTTTCCTAGACATTTTTTTGGCAACCGAAATGATTCTTCTAAATATATACACAGCATAATTGGAGAAAGTAAACTTGTAAATAAATAATACGTATGCCTATAGCAAATGTGTACATTTAGTAATGATTTGCAAAACCTTCAGAATCGTAAAAGATCTCTTACCATTTAGGTTCAAATGCAGATAACGTCGTAAGAGATTAATACAACCAGAGTGTCATGTCACTCTGTCAATCAAATATAAAACTGTCATCTTGATAAATTAAGGAAGATCTTTCTGAAGTCCTCTGCTGAGCTAATCTGCACATTAAATAAATGTGTTGATAGCTGGGCATATGTGCCTGTAAGAGCGTATAAGGAACAAATATGAAAGCCACTAAAATTTGATTGAAAAAGTCATACCTGTAGGCCTTGCCCATCCACAGTCACAGAGTTGGCTCTTTGCATTTTGTTTTTGTCAGTCACTTTATTTGACTGCTGGGAACCACCTTTTTCCTTTTTCACTGTTGCTTGTCTTTCCTGTAAGGAGAAAATCTTTTATAAGAATGTTGTTTTACTAAAAAGGGGAACACAAAGAAGACTTTCTTGGCTACAGACTTGGGCTCATTCTCCTAATTTGGGGTATTCTAGTGAATACTAAGAAAGCTGTCTCCTGCAATAGTCCACATGATATAGGCACAATAAAAAGTATTATTTTCTTCAATGATCTTAAAGAAATTAATTATTACTTAAAAAAAGGCCAGATGGTATTCCCCCTATGTGCCCAATCAGAACTCTTCATCAGAAGTTATCAAGGGCCAGTAAAGCTAATTATTTCCATAAGGAATGGTAGAAATAAATAATATGGAGTTATAATTCAAGAAGTTTGTTATTGAGCACTAAAAATAAGGCTTATACATGCAGGCAAGATTGAAAATGAATACATGATGGAGTTTTAAGCTGCTATTTATATCAAGGATGGCATAAAACATAAAACACACATTCTATCCAAGCTAATTCCTTTGTTCACCATAGTGGAAACATTTCCTGGAGTTGTCTGCTTCCTGTTTCTATTTCCCACCTCCTCACTCTCTCTTCAACCCAACCCAATGAACTTTCATCATCCTTAAGCCACTGAATCTGCTCTTCTTAAAATCACCAATGACCTTCTCATTGCCACTCCTATTGGTCAGGCTTCATCTTTTCCACGTTTTAGCAACATTTGACAGGACCAACCTCTTCTTGCCTTTGAACCCTAGCCTCACTGGGCTTCTGGACACGTCTTTCTCTTACTCTTTGTTCTCTTCCTACTTCACTAATTGCTCCCTCAGAGACTCTTTCTTAGGTTCTCCCTCCAAGTTTACTGTCCATAACAATCTCTTCCTTGAATGGCTCATCTTCACTATCTACACTCACTCCCTAGGTAACTTCATTAAATCCCAATGCTCTGAATTTCAGTTTTATGAGGAAGACTTCTAACTTTATAGCTCCTGTTCAGATTTCTCACTTAAACTTTAATTGCTACATACAAATACCCGTTCTATCTGTCCGTGAGTGTCTAAAACACACATCAGTCCTAAAACACCCAAAACTATTTTTTTATTGTATTTCCTGCCTACCCTCCTTGAAAATAAATCCCATACTGGATGATTTCTCACCACCTCCAACACTGCATACTTTAAGCCTCTGCCATCTTCTTTGTCTGGATTATCGTAACCATCAACTAACGGATCAATCTGCTTCCATCTTTGTCTTCCTACAGTCAATCTTCTATACAATGGCCACACTCAAACTATTTCACTCCACTCCAGATATCCCTGCCTCCTCATTATTCCTTGATCACAAGCAAGCTCTTAATTCGGAGCTTTAGTCATCACTCTTCTCTCTGCTGGAAAGCTCTTTCTCTTGGGCACATTCCTCACTTATTTCAGGTTTCTGTTCAAATGTTAGATTGGCTTCTCTATTCCCTTGAGCCTCCTTTTATAGAAATAACTATATATTTATACATAAAAGTATATATATTACATGTATCTATACATATGATATATAATTTATTACAACCCCTGAAATGTTTTCTATTTAATTAGTTTAATGCTGGTCTATCCCCACTTTAGTCAAAGCTCCAGAAGAAAAAGTGCTTGGTTTGCTTCACTGTTCTACATCAGATCCTAAGTCAGTGCTGGACAAAGTCAGGAGAAATGAATGGAGAAATAAATGAGTCAAGAGTCACACCATTTTTAATTTTTTAATAGTATTGTATTAAGAGGGATTCTTGGGCCATGTCTAAGGATGGGGTGAAAAGTTGTTCTGTTCAAAAAGCAATGTCTGCCATGTAAGCTTAAATATTTGAGGGACATACATTTTCTAGTCCCTTTATTTGCTTCTTAGAGCATCATTTCAATTTCTGTAAATTTGGAACATATTTTAACTGGACTTACAAGTAAAGCTCTTTTTAACTATATTAGGGCCAGATGGATCAGAAAATTTCTTAGACCAAAATAGATGCTAATCAATATAGTCCATTTACCTTGCAATTTCATGGTGTAAAATCACTGAATATATTTTTGGTGTGGCTAAAAATGGATGGTGTAATAGGATTCCTGAAATTCACAGTCTTTGGAAAACGATGTACTTTCACATAAGCATAATTTCTGGCAAAAATATTGATTTTTTTAAATACAGATCATTCTTTCTAAACTCACAAGTTACAATTTTGTCCCTAGAGAGTTAAGAGCATAATGCATAGAAAAAGTGAATTATAGGATGAGGTTTGGAGTCAGAAAGCCTGAGCTGAATCCCATCTCTGTTACTTAAATGTTATGTAACCTTGGAGCACTTAACTCTTATTCAAAATGGAGATAGTTATACCTATGTCTCAGAGTTGTGCAAAATTTAATGGAAAACCCATAAATTCCTAACATTGTGCTTGCATTAGAATATGTGCTCAATAAATGAAAGTTATTATGAATAAGCAAGTGTAGCTCTCATTAGGGTGTTCCTTAGTATTAGTATTATGCAAAGTGTTGGTTATATCATATGCATATATGTATGAAAAATTACACTTAGTTATGTTAAGCATTTTAAATAAGCAAGTCTCAGTGATTACGTTTGAAAATCCATAGTTTATATTAGGAGTTCAAAAATATATCACTGAGGTGAGTATGGGAAAAATTCTTTTCTGGATTCTTGCATGCAGTTATATAAAACATACAAAATTCTAAAAAATACTCTATAAAAATCTATAGTGTAGAAGATATACCTTATCTTATTTATATACCTTATATTTTATCATACTTTGTATACCTTGTATTCTGACATATAATTCAACAATTGTTATTTGGCATTTAATTCCTAAAGTGCTTAAATTACAATAATTAAATAAAATTTAAGTTGGTTAGTCATACCAGACCTGGATATTTGTGACCAAACTATTTATATATGTAATTCTGGGAATTTAAGACATATAACTGTCTGTCTATAAAGAGGTACTGAATTATATATTAACTTGACCTTATTCCTAGCCATGCACATAGCTGGGGAAATTCCTTTGCTGGTAAAGACTCTGCAACTAGCCAAAAGCAGTTGATTAAGTAGCTTCAGGTCCCTCCAGGGAGTCATCTTTCTGAGTAAACTGGAGTAGATGAAACAATGCCCTAGAGTAAGCTTTGTAAGATATAAAAACAAAATTGAAAATCCTACATTGAGTGTTCATTTTTTTTTTTTTTTTGAAATCTAAAGTTATAAGAAAGAGGGACACCAGGGTGGCTCAGTCAGCTAAGCGTTGGACCCTTGGTTTTGGCTCAGGTCATGATCTTGCTGTTGGTAGGTTCGAGCCCCACATCAGACTCTGCACTGACAGTGTGGGGCCTGCTTGGGATTCTCTCTCCCTCTCTCTGCACCTCCTCTGCTTGCTTAGTCTCTTTCTCAAAGTAAATAAACATTAAGAAAATAATAAAATAAGATATAATTATGACAAAGTATATACAAGTTAATAGCAAAATCCTCAGTACGTCCACCTGTATGTGAATTTTATTATATAATCTAGACAATGCTAAAATAGGAAACATTTGTTCAAACACACAAACTCTAAAGAAACCAAGTGGTTTCTTTGGTTGTAGGAAATATGCCTAGTGGGTAGAATGTGTGGAATTAATCGAGGCTGAAAATTGTACACAGGAGAAACTCATAAGCATTTACTTTTTCCCCAGAGTTATCATTTTATTGTATTCGTGTGTTTTATTTTTTTTCCAAATTGTAGAGCAGTCTCCATGAAATATCCACTACATTTTACTTAAGCAGCATAAGCTCACAGAAGAATAGTTGGATACGTCTTCCTATTTCCACTGAGAAAATCTTTATGTCTCTCCTATTTTATATGAGGGACAGGAAGGAGAAGCAACTCCATCTTTGAAAGGTCTGCTGTCCACAAAAATTCCATTAGCCTGTTTTGGGGGTTAATTAACTCTGAATGGCAGAGCGCTCTTATGCTATTGAAGAGAAGTACTCCCAGTGTTGAAGTTATTGAAAAGTTTCAAGAACTCACCAAACTTATTTTGCATCAGTATTCAGGATACAATTACTCTCTGGGAATACAGGGCAGTGTTCAACACTTCACCTTCTGGGTTGTTTTTTTTGTTTTTTTGTTTTTTGTTTTTTTTTAGTTTATGGGGTTTAAACCACAAAATAAATTACCTTATTGTAATCAAGACAATTTTTGTTCTGACAGATAAATTATTCCAGATATAAAAAGAGTTGGAAATGTATTGCTTAATAGATAGAAATTATCCAAACACTGAAAGGAGTTACTCTGCCCCCCCAAAAATATAGAAAATATAACTAAAAAAATAAAATGTAGTTACTGATATATCAGTATTTTCAAATATCAGCCATTTGTGTTTGCTATGAAGACATTTTGAATATAGAATTCAGTGTTTTGTGATCCTCAGTCTCTCTAAGTAGTACAACAGAAATTAACCGGGGAATACATTGTAACACAATTCCAAAAGAATAATCACCATAATTAGCCAAGAAGAAAAGCCGAAAGGACCATTCACAGAAAACAGAAAGATGAAATAAATGAAATAAAAAGATCTCCCTTTAAACCTGTGCTCTAAAAAATATTTTTTTTTATATCATGCTGATTCTCAGAGGTAGAGTATTTGTGCATTGCTGAAAACCACTTTCACAAAAGGGATGTTTACCACAATACTTGAGCCTGCTGCGATCGATCACACACCAACCACAAGCAGCAAGTGCTGACTACCTGGAGCACAGGACTCCCTTCTTTTTGTTCAATCTCAGCATGAGAGACAGGCAGGAAGCAGCACAGCACCTCCATTGGTACAAAGCCACAAAACGGCGGGCTGGTGCACTGTTTGGATAGCATCCTCCTCCGCTAGCCCTGGAACTTGCTTTCTCTGTTACAGCATCACTTGCCTGACTGGAGACTTAGCCCTTTCTGCCACTGGAGCCAGGCCACAGGAATTTCCCAGGAACTCTAGAACTTGAACCCAAGGTAACACTTAGATATTCCCAATATTCATTTTTGAACTCGTGTTAGCAGATGTGCCACCAAATTCATCAGTGCGTAGGAGGGTAACAGGCTCCACGAAAGCAAGGTTGATTGCTGCAAAGTTGCACTTTTAATTATTGTGACCTGATTGTGAAATTGGAGTCATTTCCTGCTGAGAGAAATAAATTCACTAGAAAAATAGCAAAGGCTCTAAATCTACTAGGGATCCTTAGAAGTTGCAGCAAAATTTATTATGGCTAAGTAGCAAATCAGTCTTGATAAAAAAGTTTAGAAAGCTTTAAACATAAATATGATAATTGATATAAAGATTTTCATTTCTTTTTTAATTAAGTAAGGACTTATTAAAAAACAAAAACTACTTTGGGCAAAGTCCTAAGTACCGGCTTGGAGGCCGAATCCCAGATTTGTATTTTACTTGCCATGCAAACTTGGGCAAGTTATTTGCTATCTCTAAGCCACCACTGAGTTCATTTATAAAATGAGAAGATTTGTGTCATGATCAACTGAGAAAATGTAAAGATATCAGCATAAAATACGCACTTAGCAAATGGGAGAATTTTTAAAATATAAAAAAATATATTGCTATATTTTGTCATTTAACATATCACGTATGTTCCTCAGATTGCATTAGTGCAAGATGGGTGTTGTGAAGAAGTATTTAATTCACTTTGTAGTACTTTCTGTGTCCATTGTGTCCCCATTTCTGGGGATAAGTGGTGCTGTGATCCAGATGGGGTCTTTTGGGGCAGATGGAAGATAAAAAATTCGACAGTATGAAAGTTAGCCTTAAAGGAGCTGGAGGTGCTACTCACAAACTAAACCCGGAGATACAATTTACAATTTGGTCCACAAGTCCTGGTTTTCACACATCACGCACGATGTGACTATTTTCTTTTAGGGTAATTTCATACTGGGTATAAATGACTTACGAGATTTCCGTTCAAGAAATCCTGATTGGAAGGAATGAAATTAGCAATGAGAAGGCCCATGACAAAATCTTTTGCTTTGAGCTATTTGTCAGTATATGATTGTGAATTTATAAAACTACACGTGTGCATACGTACCTCATTCACTCACTCGCCATTCCCTCTGTAACCATCATCATTGACACGTTGAGCCAAAGGTTAAAACCAAGGAGGTAGTGCTGTTTGTTCATACTCATCATGTGTTTTAGCCAGGTGAGTGAAATGCTCCACATAGTGATTACTATGATGCTCCCGGATCTGTTTATGCCAGCTCCAAGGAGAATTTGTTATGTTGTTATTATAACCATGTGATATAATTATTACTCAAACCATTGGATTATAAGCGTAAAATAAGTCATTTCTGTGAAAATAACTTGCATGCTTTGGAAAGACACAACAATACAAGATATAGATGTGTGTGTGTGTGTGCATGTATATGTGCATGTGTGTGTGTGTGTGTGTGTGTGTGTGTGCATAGAAGGAGTGGACACAATGACTGTAAAAGCTTTGAAAATTAATAAAAATTGAGATTTATTGGGGTGCCTGAATGACTCAGTCAGTTAAGTGACCGACTCAATTTTGGCTTAGGTGATGATCTCACAGTTGTGAGATCGAGCCCCATGTCAGGCTTTTCACTGACAGCATGGAGCTTACTTAGGATTGTCTCTCTCCCTCTCTCTCTGCCCCTCCTCTGCTCATGTCCTCTCCTTGAAATAAATAAACTTGAAACACTATTAAGAGATATTTTATACTCAAATTGCTTTACAGATGTCCTTGAATTTTGTTATACTTTAAAAACTTGAAATAATTGAAGACAATTATTTTCATAAATACTATCTTTTCATGAAAAAAGAAATGATTTACGTATGCTTCAAAACAACTGATAAATGAAACTTATCATGGATGATAAGACTGTGATATATATATAAGAAAGGCTATATACAATTTCCAAACAATAGGTATGTCCTTGTAGAAAAGCCCTTAAATCTATGTCAAAAGTGTTGCCAACAAATATAGATTTACATATTTCACATTAAATGTTTAAGGTGCATCTATATCTTTCCATAAGTTCCCCCATGTACATATTAACCTAACAATTACCTAACAATCAACTGTTCCTGATAGTGGAACAAAGGGATTTGTGGATGTGTGTGTGTTCACACACTCACCAGTGTTTATATCCACATAAGGACTTAAGAAAATCTTTGGAACAACACAGTTGACAAAAACTCATATGATGATTTGAGAGGATGGTGAAAAGTCTAAGTTAATATAAACCAATATATATTGCCAGAAAAAAATGCAATGTAGGAAGATTTTTAATAACTTTATGGAAGAATAAATAGTTTTTTTTTTAACAAATGAGAAAAGTATATTATGAAAAATGCAGTTTTGGTCTATTTGTTCTATCTATATGGTACAGACTATACAGTTGGATATGGGAGACCTAAGGAGATTATCAAGTCTAAAGAGAAAATTTTAATCTCAAATATAGTGCCTATATTCAGGGGCAAAAGTAAACTCAAACACCTAAATATACAAAATCAGTTCTGTTACACTTAAATAATTGAACTAAGTAATAAACTTTCCAAGAACCTTTGTCACTGGAGTGTGTGTATGATTCAACGTTTCCATTTTATAATAATCGTTTTATTTTATAATAATAATAATGGTATTAACTGACTTAAAGAATACAAAACGGATTTACTATTTCTCTTAGATTAGAAACATTATTTTTTCAAGCATATTTCCAGTAACTTTTTAAGTATATATCTGGTTACAAAATGAAAGTTTTAAAAGTTTCATTAAGCAGTCTTCACTAATTGGAAAACTTTTTTTGGGGGGGAAGAGACGGGGGGAGGGGTTACTACATTTTTGTGCAATTATGCTTTCCTCTAAATAAGTTCATATTCTTATATAGTATTCACATATTATGAATAATATTTTTCCTAAGGAAGCTGAGTCAAATTATAATTTTAGGGGAAAAAATACCATCTGAACATATCCAAGATAAAAAAAAAACGAAGGGGCACCTGCATGGCTCAGTCAGTTGAGCATCTAGCTCTTGGCTTCAGCTCAGGACATGATCTCACAGGTGTGGGATTGAGCCCCATGTCATGCCTTGCACTGACAGTACACAGTCTGCTTGGGCTTCTCTATCTCCCTGTCTCTCTGCCCCTTCCTCTCTCTCAAAATAAATAAACATTAAAAAAAGTATAAATCAATTGAATAGAATAGGGTCATAGAAAAATGTGAGGCTTTCCTTTATTAATGCAAAGACAAAGTTAACACTTTACTGAAAATAAACGGTATGGCAATAACTACATTTATTTTCAAAATAAAAGCCCTTGTTCCTGTGACTATATTTTATTCCAATGACTTTCTAGATAATGACATATGCTAAGTGTTTAATGTAGATGTACTCTTTCTTAAATGATGGGCACTTCAAAGTGAGCTAGAGTTTCTCAATCTACTATCACTGAAAACTACATTTTAATTGTATAAAGCTTTGATTCTTTGGGTTTTCTGTAAGGTATTTATATTTTAACTCAACAAATAGGAATGATGCTATTCTTATACACAGGTCAAAATTCTTTGCAAAATAATTTGTATTTTTCTTTGCATACTTTGTTTCACATAACTTTTTGCTTTCCTAGTGTTTGTCACAAAAGTATACTGAAACGCTTTCAAGTCTATCCCATCATGGAAATATAAATCTCCCTAGAGCACCTGGGGGGCCCAGTCAGTTAAGCTTCTGAGTATTAATTTTAGCTCAGGTCATGATCTTGTGGTTTGTGAGTGTGAGCCCCGTGTGGGGCTCTGTGCTGATGGCACAGAGCCTGCTTGAGATTCTGTCTCTTTCTCTCTCTCTCTCTGCCCCTCCCCCACTTGCTATCTCTATGACAATAAATAAAATAATAATGATAAACTTAAAAAAAAGAAAATATAAAGATGCTCAATTCCAAATATGAGAACATGAGACAAAATGATCTAACAAACTGATATTAACAGATCACTGAGATAGCCCCAAATGTTCTTTATAACAATGAAAAGATGTATAATGACCTATATGGCCAAATGTGAAAACCTTTTTTGCTTACGCACCTCAGGGACTGAAACTCCTGAAGTGGACAGAGTCTGCTGAAAAAGAGAAGTTCATATTAAAGCTGAAAAAAACAAAAGTCAAACTGAAAACAAATGCCAATGAAGGTTCTTATATCACTATTTCCCTGTGAAATAAATGAGTAAATGTGAAATGCATTTCTTCATCATATTTTTCTGCTTAATTCCATTAAATAAATGAATAAATATCTCATCACAAAATAAGGACTGCTCTAATGCAGAACGGGTTAGGTTGTGAATTACTTATCCAAAATGTACCACCCAAAAGAGATTGATCAACATTGGTGGCCTGCTTCCAAACCTCTCTGAAATAACACTTTTATATTACATTCATATTTTGCAATAAGAATTCATCTCCAATTTCTATTATCCTTCATAAACCATTCCTACTATTTTTTTTTCAGTTTCCCATTCACCCGGCCCACTTTTCCAATATTCAGTCCACTTCTCTTTCTTTGCTAAAATTACTCAGTATCTTTTTGATGGAGACATAGTTTTTGGTGTTGATTTTATTTTGGGATTTTTCTGGAAATAAGAAAAAAACATTCCATTAGCATCATTAAAAACTGAAAATATTATTAAATCAGTAGAAAAATTTTACTTAAGAGTGATTAAAAAAAAGAAAAACGATCATATTAAATACACTGAAGTTGGTCTTCATGACAGTGCTTCTTCAATTATTAACCAGCCCACCTTTTCTGAGTCACACTGGGAAGCCTTTTTTCTGGCAAAAACCGGAAAAAAAGGTTACCAAATTCCAAAAGTCTATGTCCTATGGGACTCAGGGCAAATTTGGAAGAATTGTTGACAAATCACACACAAAATACTAGATGAAGTTTTCTAATGGTGGGGTGTGTGTGGCGGGGCGAAGTATGAAAGCTAGATGTGAAACTAGGAGGTTTTAGACATCTGTGTGTCTCTGAAAAGGAGGGAGTGAGTGGTCAGCATCTTCCAGTTCACCCTCAGACTGGGCTATGTGAAAGCGACTCTCAATGGATACCCAAGACGGGTCTGAAAAATCTGAGAACAGAGATATTAGTTTACTCCCTTATGCAGTGTAAGTCCAAGGCAGCAAGCAACAGAAGAATAAACAGCTTAATCTGAGATTAATGCAGCAAAGGCGACTTCCCAGTTACTTGGCATAGAGGCCTAGAAGGATCCAGTTCACGCGAAAGTGGATCAGAAGAGGATGGGGTCTAGAGAAGCCATAGAGAAATGTGAAGCATCCAGGAATACAACTCTATTTAGAAGATATTTTTATCCTGTAAGTAAAAAATGTTTCAGCTGCAGATTTTTCATCAAAAGAAGTCATGAAGTCTGAAAGGATGAACTTGGGTTAACTATCCCGTGAACAGGAAAGCCCTCGGGAAGTAACTGCCATTCCTCGCATGGACTCAAGACAGATTTAATAGGACTTTCATTGAAAGCTTTCTGATTTCAGTAATATTGTTGACTTTTGAGTCCGAGTCAGTCTATGTAACACCTGGGATAATGGGTGGTGGGGAAAAATGTGCTAACTTCAATCTAGGTCACCTCAATTTTTTTTTGTCAGCTTTCCTATATTTTCTTTCTCAGCTCATAGTTCAAGCTTAGATCTGAATAAACATTTTAAGAAATGACTGTGATTCTTCCATCTTTATTATAATCTATAAATGCGTGCTCTCCCTCCAATCCAGATTAAGTGCTGTATCCTGGGATTCCTTATTCTATCCTACGCCACGGGTGCAGGAAAGTCTGAGAGACCCTCAAGCAAAAATTAGGATGCCTGTCAAACAGTCTCCAGGACATGAGTCGCAGAAGCCTTCTATCTTGGGAAGAATGTGTGCCCACCTTACATGTCTGTACAGAGTAAGGCAATGGAAAGTCATGTGAAAAGATTAGAGTTGTCAAAATGATTTAGAGTAAGAACAAGCATGATGCAAAAATCTCAAATGGATACTCCCACCCCACCTCAACAACCAAAAAAAAAATTATAAAAGACATTTTTGAGATATATTTAAGCATTTGAATATAGACATGATAGTGACTAATATTATGGAATTATTGCTAATATTCTTAGGTGTGATCATAGTACGGAAATTGTATGAAAATTGTCCTCCATTTTAGGAGATGCCTGCTGACATATTTAGAAGTGTAGTGTCATACTACCTGCAATTTATATGTAAAAGATTCAACTTAATAAAATACACATCTCTGCATGTATAATGGATAAATAATAATAGAAGCTGGGGCTATATTGGATTCATGTGGATTGATGTCATAAAAAGCAAAAATCATGCCAAGTTGGATTATGAAAACCTGTTTTAAGGCACTGTCTTCCCAAAAGACACTGTAGGATGAAATTATCCCCCACCTCAACTGGCACTTTGCTACCACTTGTGTGGAGAATTGGTAATTTATAGATATTCATGTTTGCAGGTTTCTCCCTTCTTAAGGTAGGGGGAATATGGGTCCTCTCCTGAGAGTGAGTGATGTTGGCAGGGAAGTAGTGACATGAGGAAAGTAAGGAAATAGTAGAACGTGTGTCACTACCTCTCTGAGAATGGGAAAGCAGCTGACCAAGAATAAGTAACAGGATCAAGCAAAATTGAGCATGCAGCAGGGCAAGAAAACCTAAGAGTGTAAGAGAGAAAGCCACAGGCTCAGAGAATTATCTCTAGCAACACTCAAGCATCTGAGAACGCTAAAAATTCTTTTCAAGAATAAGAGTGATGCAATAATGTATATATAAGCTCACTTATAATCAAGGTGTGAAAGCAAAGAGGGTATATTAAATTAACATGCCCATCACTGGCTTATCCTTGAGTTACAGTAAGAAAACTATGGTATCCAGGTAAAAGACAAACAGGAAACTTGTTAGAGAGCAAATTCAGATATTATATTACTTCAGTTATACTCTTCTGTATACGATTTCTAAATATCAAGGATGAGCAGAGTAAATGTTTTAGCTTTTTGAAAATTATCATGACTGTATAATTCTAAATGTAATATATTTTTAATCAGAATTAATATAGGAACTGTATATTTGTATTTAATCAAATGTGAGGTGTGACTAGAGAGGAATGTGATTGATTTTATTTAATCAGTATCATTTTAATATTAAATAGAATACACAGTGCAGATAATTAGTTTAAAAGATGCATTTGTCTTCAGGGCACTTATTAAGTTCAACCTAATATCAAAGAATTTTTAAAAATTCTATTATTCTAAAGTATGGAGATATCTCTTGTCTTCATAGTTTCTCACATGTAATCATTTTAAATTAACAATTTAATCCAAATTGTCATAGGATAAAGAAAAATCTTTGGTGGAGAGATTGTTAGAGGTTTGAGTTAAAAATATAAGAAGAACATAGTACTCATATTAAAAGGGTCATCAGTTATTTCAAGACTAAAGTAAAATTAACAGAAATCTATGTTCTACCTATATAGGAAAGTTCATATTTTTAAAAAAAGACTTTCATATATATTGTCTCATTTAATCCTCCTTGTAAGCCAAGATACTTCACTTCTCAGACTGACAAACATAATTAGCCTAAAAAATAAAGTTAATGATAGATCTGAATATAGTGCTTCTCTGTCATGGGCTCCATTTTTTTTTTCAAATTAACATATTCATTAAGAATTTTGTTCTTTCTTTCTAGCCATGTCTCTATTTTTTAAGTGATTTGAAAATCACATTACTTAAAAACATTGAACATTGGGAAATATTTAGAGACCACAATATATATGTTATGCCTGAAAGAAGAGATTTGAATATCAATATGGATTAATTTAGCATAATAACTTCTAGTACAGTCATAAATTAAGGAGGCCTAATAAAACAATTTTATTTTTGTATTTTTTAAAAGTTTTTTTTTTAATTTATTTTGCGGGGGGAGGAGCAGAGAGAGAGAGAGAATCCAAAGCAGGCTCTGCTCACAAAGGGCAGTGAGATCATGACTTGAGCTGAGGTCAAGAGTAGGATGCTTAACTGGCTGAGTCATCCAGGCGCCCCTAATAAAACTCTTTTAAGTAGCTGCTTTCCTTAGATGTAAGTGGATATCTCTAGCAACAAAAATGAAGTGAGAAAGTAAAAAGCAAGTTTGGGAAAAGAACAATTGACTTCCTAAAATGCTACAGTGCTTCAGCCTTAAAGAGGAGTTGTTTTATCACACTCAATGGTAAAATGTATCAAGGGCATCTCTACCATATAAAACTAAACACATTCAGTTTTTCTAAATTTTATTGTCCTATTCCAGATTCACAATTTATTTAACCATTTATGATTTTGCAGGTCCCCAAGTAAGTATGCTCACAGTTAAACACAATACAAAAAAAAAAAAAAAAAAAAAGGAAGTGAGACCGATATAATTTGTATACTATAAATAATTTTAATAACCAATGATCATTTCAATGTATGGTAAGTATGTCAATTAGAAGGATCATTATTTTTTTTCCATCAGAACTCTGACATATCTAATTAAAATGCAATTATCAAAAATAAAATATTTTAGGAGATACACATATTACAGTCTTATTCAAGATCCTTTGACTAACCACTACTTGACTTGAGGCAAAGTTTTAAGTTTGCAACATCATGAATTTAATGGTAATAATATTTTTTACTGAGATAATTTCATTACTTTTTAAATTTTAATTGCTCACAGAAAAAGGCCCCTTCTTACTCTTATAAATGTGATTGTTTACTCATATTTGCAGAGTTTTGCTCAGGAGATGTTGCAGAGAGGAATTGGAAGACTGTCCTTCATGGCTCCCTCATTATGTATGCATGTTTGTGTCTAGAAAGGAAACACCCTGAATCTTCAGGGAAAGTAACCTAATGCCATGGATATTGGGAAACTTAAGGGGCACTAAATATTTTCAATAAGAAGGTTAAAAACGTATCTTTATAGAGATACCCAAATCATTTTGAACATAGATTTCTGCATATAAAAGCAATCACCAAGAACTTAACCCTTCCCAATGTTATCGTTACTGTCCTTGCCCTCCTGATTAGCTAGTGAAATGAAACCGTTAGTGATGTTATCCTAACTTGGTCAGGACTTATAAAATCCTCAGAAGCCCAGATGGTTGAAGAAGGGTCCTTCGGTTTCTTTTCCAGCTTTGATCCACAGTAAGAATATGTGTATATTTACATGCTTGTAAAATAATTTCACAAAGACCACTTGTCGCCTATGCTCCACTCTCTGATATATTCTGTTTTCTTCTCTCTTCACTTCTATTCTCCTCTACTATACTAATGGATTTTTTCCCCATCCCTTTTGAAATGCTGATCTAGATCCCCTGAATGAATTCATGCCTCACCAGTTTTTGGGGTTTGCAACATGAACATCGAAAATGGGTTTAGGACATGGAATTTGGGTAGGGCAGCTATTGCTTGGGCCATAAGATATTGCTTGTACTTAAATCTGTCTTTCATTTCCTCACATGTCCTGTGGGCATGATTAACTATAGCTACCTTCAGGATTAAATGGATGTCTAACAAATTTAAGTTTCCAATAAATAACTTTTATTAACCTGAAAACCTAAATGATTCCCTTAGTTTCCCCTGCCTGCCTTTAGCTCAGCAAAAAATACTAATGACGCTTTCTTCATCTGAAACTAGTTTTGATGCTCTTAAGTATATGGGAACCAACAGGTTATTTTTTTTAATGAAACATCAATGTTAGGGCAATTATAGTAGAGAGAAAGTAGGAAAGATGCAGGAGGGGAGAGAAGACATCAAACAGAGAAAGAATTGAAAAAGGATAGGGAGACAGGAAAGGCTAAGGAAAATAAAAGAACAAAGTCCTCCTTGCTTTTCTCTTCAATCCTCAAATGTACCACGGGCATCATAACTACACCTACCACTTCAGAAACAAATGTCCTTTTGTTCCAAGAAAACAATGAAACTGAGTAAAGGAGGGATGGGAGCTGATATTTACAGCATGGCTTTAGTTTTTGTTTGAAGTATTGAAAAATTCTTAAACATCAGATTCCACCATCTACAAAATACATTTTAAATAAAATGCACATGTCTTATCGATTATTTGTGTCAAATAATTCTTGAGAACTCTTACTTTACATAAAGATAGTTAATAGAGAGCTATTTATGTGTATGTATATGTATGCACGATTATGTTTGTGATTTTTGGGACAGTTGGTGGTTTTAAATAAAAAAAAGCACCCTCACGGGACACCTGGGTGACTCAGTCGGTTAAGCATTGGAATTCGGCTCAGGTCATAACCTTGCAGTTGTTGAGTCTGAGCCCCACATCAGAGGCTCTGCTCTCAGCACAGAGCCCGCTGAGGTCCTCTGTACCCCTCTCTCTGTCCCTTCCCTGGTGGTTCAATCTCTCTCTCTCTCAATAAATAAACAAACTTGTTTTTTTAAAGCATCCTCTAGAAACCATGCCTAATGTAATAGATGAAGACCTATTAAATTTTATGCAAATAAAATTGACCAAAAATACTTCCTATATGCCTATTCTTTTTCTCAACATGATCCCGTTCTCAAAATGTATCACTTTGGCTTTCTAAAATACAGAAAACTCACTGTAGGTGATGAAAGAATATGGATAATAATATTTAGAATTAAAGCATTAGGCTGCTAAGTTTTCCTTTTCATCCGTCTTGGGGAAACAAAACTCTTAAATTTAAAAACAAATAAGTTATAATGAAATTTGTTCTTATCCTTTGCCTGTCTAAATATCCACTGATCTCACACCAAAGCATTTTCTAACCAGGTTAAAGTCCAATTCTGCATTCACATTAGGCTAAGATTCAATTGAGTTAAAATTTTACACTGACTGCCAGTCAACCTTATCATGAACTTTCATTATGTGCATGTAATTAATTGGGTCCAACGAACAATATCAGTACTGAGTTATAGACTCTTTTCCCCCGACCATATAATTAGAATATAATTACCCACAGGATATCAGAATGATGCAAAACCTTTCCTCTAAATGCGCCCTCATTAGGAAACAAGTCTCAATGTACATTTATTCAATCAGTGTGAATTAATTAAAATGTTACTGAAATAAAAGAGGGCAGCAATAAAGAGTATCTGACATCTATTAAGAGACTATCACTTGAGATCTGCATGCACGTTTCATATTTAAACCCATTTAGCTCAAGTAGGAACTTGGCCGTGTAATGTTATATACGTGCAGTATGCTAGGAAATCTGAGAAAATGAATCAGTGTGTGGTAGCGTTTGTGAAAAGAACATAATACACAATGCATAGAAAATCTTAAAGGACCGGAGCAGGATTATAGAGGCCCCTTTATCCCCTGATGAATTCATAAAGGTGTATCATTACATAGTGGTGGATAGAAATAATTTTTAATTTGAAGTATCCAGGAAAACAGTTGTTCACCTCACACTTTTCTATTACAAATGTGGCATATTTGTTTTGATACGGCTTAGGAGATAATAGTCAGAAAGCCTAGACTTACCAAAGCACTAATTAGTTTTGTTTTTTCAGTAAGGTAAATGACCTCAATTACTTAAGCTAGCTCAAAGTGTTTCAATAGTATTTTTTTCTTTAAGCAGAAAATTGATATGCACCTAAGACTATATTCTTTTTAAGAGAATATGCATAATATAACATATTCAGATTATATAAAACATGGAAAAATAATAAATGCATCAAGAAACCAAGGGGTATATGCTGCATACCCTCCATGAAGCTGCTGATTCAGGCAAAAACATTCTTCCTAAAAACTACTTATCTTGGTTTCTCTAGTTCCTGGCACATTGTCATATGAAATAAAACAGGACTGAATAACCTAACAACTAAATAACCTCAATACAAAGGAATACTGACTAATACTCAAGAGCAATGTTATCAAGAGCAGCAAAAAATTTTAAAAAGCTACCTGTAATATTTAAAGTAAGATACACAGAGATTTTGAAGCTTTTATGTGATGACACAATTCCTCAGACATTTTTAGCTTTAGAAATAGGTTTTATAAAACTTACTTCTGGTAGTCAATACTTGGCATTCATTCTAACACACAGACAAGCACCACTTTAAAATGGAAATACTGACAAGCACTAAGATAAATAAGGCCACTTACAAATGGCTACTTTTTACATGTTCTTCAGGACCAAACTCTAACCAGTTTTTAAATAATTCCTTTTTTTAAAAAAAAGAATTAACTTCATAAGCCTATATATATTTTTAAATGTTCTGAATGTGTGTCATATTTACAAAATGGTATAATGTTCCATTCAGATATTAGTCTGGTTTTGGTAGAGGCCAAAATATGAAAGAAATAATGAACTCGCTCTTTCTAAGCAAGAAGGGAGATGGTCTCACACAGGCTTGCTTTATTTTTAACACAAAATTTTCTGTTGAATTTCAGTGACAAAGGCATGCCACTCTAGTTTCTTGCTGAAAATGCTGTGCTTTGAGTAACATTAAATAAGAGTAATAATCGCCACATACAAAAAAAAATCCTACTAATAGAATATGAATAATTTTAAAGTTCCGTTTAGTAGTAAACACCAATATTTATTTTCTGAACTACATTAAGAATGAATATTTGTGATATTTTACATGGACTATTGTACTGCTTAAGCTATATTTAGAAAAAAAACAGATTTTAGATACAATTTGATAGCCTGAGAAAAAGGTCTTGATTCTCCTCAGAATTCTGAAATATTCCCCCTTGCATTTCTACCTGCAATACCACTTTATTTTAAATATTAGGCACTTCACAGTACCATCTATTGGATATTTGATATAACTACAGCAACATAACGATCACAAGGCTTTCTTGAAATTTAGTCGTAACTGTAAAATACGTCCCGTGCCACTCCAGAAACTAAACACAACGCTCATTTGACAGTCCCTGAAATTACCTCATCGTCACATACTTTAAACTCAAGTGTATGGGCGTGTAACAATAAAATTTAATTATCCTGTGTCATGCAAGATTTAAAAAAAAGAAACCTCCCTGTCATATATTCATTTTAATTTGTAATTTGATATTTATGTTACTGATATATTTTCTTCTTGATTCAGGAGAAAGTGGTAACTGATGTGGATAAAGAGAGACAACTGATTGTTATTCATTAATTCAGCAACTATTTGTTGACCGTCTACTAGTTGTCACATTGAATTAGGTACTAGAGACAAAGAGATCCACCCCTTTCATGTGAACGCTAAGAGTGCTGGCAGCCCTGGTCAGTGAGTACACAGAACACCCCACGAGAGACATTTTCAGTTCAGTTCCTGGTATGCGGATGCTGAGGCCTCGGGGGGACATCAAGAGGAAATTCACAAGCTGAAGCTGAGGATGTGGAGCTTGAGGGGTCAGGGAGAAGAAGCTTACACAGCTGTATTCAAAAGTGGTAGCTGTAGTCATGAGACATTGGATGAGATAATCTATAGAGAGCATAATGACATGAGAATATAGTTAAAAATGGAAACATTCATATTTAAGAATAGAAGGAGGATAGGAATTCAGCAATATAGATAAACTGTGGCGAGAGGAACAGAACAAAAAATGGCAGAAGTGTGTTAGAGGAGGACTATGGTATGAGAACAGAGTACTTTAAATACTGTCAACACTGCAGGGGATTAAAAAATGAGGACTCTTGAAAAGGGGGTCTAGTAGATGCTGTTGGGAGCCCCAAGCAGATCCTTGGCCCCCTGGCCAGAGTACCTATCCCCAACTGCTATGAGTGCTGACTGCTGAGACTTCCCAACTGTCCCATTTTCTGAAGAATTACTCTTTACTTTGGGAGTAGGCTTTCCAGGGTGCAAGCACCTTCTATCCTGCAGGAATCCACAGCGAATGCAAGACTGATACAGGTTAGAAAAAGCCAACCCCCTTATCTTAAGAACAATCGTATGGTATGATTTTATGCCCGAGATGCCAAGGTTCAGGTCCAGGCTTAAACTCTCCCTATGACCCCTTCCTTGCTCAAAGCCCCCTTCCTCTCCTGCATCCTCTCCCTCCCTTACAGGTGATTTTTTTAAAGAAACATTCCTCCCTCTATAAATCACAAATAGCAAAATCCCTGGTTCATTCTCTACTCCTTGAGAATACATCCAGAAAGACTGTCACTGGGTTTGGGACAAATAGCAAGAACAGTTTTCCACCTATTATACAGTCGGGAATTAGAATAATGTGAGTTGAGGTGGAAAGAGGAGGGAAATTTGACACAAAGAGTATGTCTTCACAGCTGCATAGACTTATGGCTACATTAAGAGAAAGAAAACAGAGAAAGATCACATCCATATACAAATAAGGAAAACAGCAGAAAGAACAGCTATCCCTCTAGTATGGACTCAAAGGCAGACATATCACTGAGAGTAAGAACAAAGAAGTTCCACCACTCAGATCACGGTGCTCTCAGGTGCTACCTATCATAAGCATGTTAGGTTACACCTTATTTAAGTTTTTCAATTGTAAATTAGTGAGTCAGTATATTATTATATATTGTGGCATATGCCATGACAGGAGCAAAATGGGGAGAAAGAGAGGCAGAAAATGCTAGAATGAAAGAAACTGGAGGGATACAGGTGTTGGATGACTCAAGGATGTTGGAGTAATAGTAACCAAATGGAAGAATTCAAGAATATTTGAGGTTGGGATGAAAGAGGAATAACAGTATAGGGAATAGAACATGGAGAGATGTATTCCTCCAGGATTTGGGTTTCCTTAGGCAAATGAATCCAAATTGGTCAAAGGTCCTGTGAGTATTAGTAAGAGAATGTGAAATGATAGTTTTTACCAACTTGACTGGAAGGCAAGGAGTGGATATGGCAGTCTCAAAAGAACTAAACAATTTTTATTCTACAAAACAGGGAAACAGAGCAAATGAAAAAAGACAAAATTGAGTCAAAAATCATTGCACTGTGCATGACAGTGGTGTAGAGACCAAAAGTTTAAATGACTCAATTCTTACTCAGGTTTCAAGTTGAAAGCTGAGCATAGACAAGTTATATTTAATAGTAAAACAGCAAAAAGCATGCATATAAATACTTTATGATTACCACCACTTCATCTGGAATCATTAAAACCACAGGTTACCTTTGCAAGGTGTAATTTATCCTTCAGTGTCTAGTGGTGAAGGGATCTGATGTTTATTGCACTCGAAATTTAAAAGTGAGAAGACAGAAATGATATAAAGTATTTACTTCTACTGTAATGCAATTACTTCTGGATACTTGCCCTGTCTTAACCCCAAACTTCCTTGGGAGGGCACAAGCAGAAAACCAATGTAGAGTTCACACTTGGGAGTATTCATTTAAGCCACACTTTGTGGTGATATTGTCTCACTGGATAGAAAAGGTCTATGTCTGGCTTTTGTTTTAATTTGATTTTTTAAATTATTTATAATAATTAAGTCTGTAAATTATTTTTTTAGTTATTTGCATTAATTCCACAAAACAAGGAGTTTTCGTTAGTGTTTAGGTTTACCTTGATTTGTGAGTTTTGGTCTTTACCATTTTTTAAAGAAATTTTTGATTGGTCAACATTTTCTTTAATTTTTCAGTTTTAAGAAAAAATGGAAAAAGGCATGTTACAGGCAAAAAATAAACCTTTGATCCATGTTTATTTTGGAACAGGTATAAAGTGGAACTTAACTTAGTCTCCCATACATATGCAGTCATCTCCACACCACTGACCCCTGCCCTCCCCCTGCAGATTTAATATGACCTTCATCATATATTACATTATGCCATGTATTTACTATGTTTGAGACTTTCTACCAGGTCCTCATATCTTCTAGAGCCACTATTACATTATTTTGATCACTGTAACTTTAATAAGCTTATTCTTAAGGTTTTTTTTTAAACAGGTCTTTCCTTATTACTATTCTTTCTAAAATTTATAATGTATTTATACTTATACATATTTATTCTTCCAGGCAAACTGTAGAATCATTTTGCCAAGCAAACAAACAAACAAAAACAAACCAAAAAAAACTACCTGAAAATTGAATTAAGTGGATAAGTAAACTTGAAGTAATGTAGGTTCTTTCTAGTTCAATTTGGTTTTCTTCAGCATACTTAGACTTAAAGAAAATACTTTAGTTTTTTTGTTTAGGGATAGCACCTTGTTGCTACTCTCCTTTGCACTAAAGGAGATTTCCTCAGTCCTCTCCTTCAAATTACTGATTCCGTTGTCCTCAATGTTTATTTTTCCTTATGCAGACACTGATATATTTCAGTTTCTGCTAAGGTAATATTTTTTCTCTACATCTTTTTTTCTTTTTAACTGTTTCGCTATTCCTTTTAAATCAGTATATTATAAAGTAAATGTTTTCTTTAGTATTCTTGATCATGTAAAACAATTCTATTAACATTTTCTTCCGCTCGATACAATAAATCTTCATGTCTGTTATCAATCTAACTTTTAACTACTATGCCTGTTTCTTTTTTCTTATGGCAGAATTATTACTATTTTATTTTGGCAACAGGTAGACTTCTTTATACTAAAATGCACTTTGGCCATAAGCCATCACTCTGCATTGACAGTTGTTATAAAACAGCAAAACCAAAGGAAACAAACTCTACTAAATGATTATAGCAATATTGTTGAGGCATAGTCCCTGCTCAATACAATTTCATATGGAAGAAATTAATCTCAGATCTCAATAAAAACAATAACAATAAAAAGCATTTCCGCTAAGTGAATGCTTTGGTTTTATGTTGTGAAGATTGTGAAGACTATATTTCCCCCTTTTTCATGAGGCTACTAAGAAACTCTGGGACAAATCTGCAAACTACCTCTGTCAACTTTTTTAAGATATTAGTGACATGAATTTCTAAGTCTACTTTTATTTTGGCACAAACTTATTGTTTTATATTGCTGCTTACTGTATACTTATATCAACTGACTTTTGAATGTTATTGGTAATAGGTTGTAGAAAAACTTAATTCATTAATACATAATCTCATAGCCTCATTTTTGAATCAGACACATACAAGGTATTCTTTATGTTGTGTTAGTCTATTGCCTAGATTTTACCTTTTAAATATATTTTTGATCCTTCTTTAGATAATACCCAGTTTTGGCTACATGTTTTAGATTTCCATCAGATTTTCAATTAATTGAAATTCCTGTTTGTGTCATATCAGCCTTTTGTTTTGCTTTTCTATAAATCAGGACAAACTTAACATAGTACAGGTTTGTTTCCTTAAAAATATATAACTTCCTCTGGTACAGCTACATGTTAGGCATAAAATATCATAGAAACATGTAGGAATATTTTTGCAGCCTTATTTAAAACTAAAAATAATATTTTTAGAATCTTAAAAATAGAATCTACCATAGTCATTTAGGTAGAAACAAATATAATTTGCCACAATATAATGAACTTTTTCTTCTAGATTAGCCTTTATTTGTAATCATACACATTATATATTATACAGCCTAAGCTACCGTAAAGATGGGTTCTTCAGAAATCACTAAAATCAATCTAAGACAGTGTAACAGATAAATGGTTCATCTCTTAAGCGTAGATGATGGAATCATCACTTAGTGAAGCAGAGTCCTTTTTCCATTTCTTTTACTATATCCTTTTAAAATAAAAATACATGAAGACTATGTCCAACCCAAATGGATGTACACATACTTTGTATGCTTATAGATCTTTAGTGCTTAAATGTTTTCCTCATTGGAATTGAATCAGAAAACCATCGGCAAAAAAATATGAGAATATTCAGAATTTAATTCTACATATTTTTAAAAATAAATAAAAAGCAGCTCTCTTTTATGAATTATACTATAAAATTGAGTCTGAGTTACATTTTCCAAGTATGGAAAAATTGGATTCTTTTTTGCCTATCATTACTATGATGACAATTATGAATTGACCTATAATGAATATTAATTAAATGAATATTAAGTAATGACATTGATGAAACATTTATTGAGCACTGACAATGGGCTTTGTCCCCACTCTTTAGACAAAAAAGAAAATTGCACAGGCACAAACCCATGGTACATTGCATAAGGAATTTCAAGAATATAGATGACTTCAGTAACTGTGGTTAAAGGTTAACGAGGTAAATGCAAAGAAGGGAAAAGCAGCCGAAAAGATGTTAAATAAAAACTGAAGCTCAGTGTAGCAAGTCACACCCCTAGCCAACTGTTCACACCTCTCCACCAGACTTTTGGGAGCTCTTCAAATAGTAAGGGAAGTAAGTTTACAGAGCATTCAAAACCCAAATTTCAGAATCACAGAGAATTCAAAAATCACCCTCCCTTTTTAACTGGCTACTGTTTACTATTAAAATTGTCATTATTAACTGTGTCTGGTTACAAATAAATGACAGATTCAGAGTACGGAAAGAGCCCATGATAGCTGGAATCGAGAAAACACACACACACCATATTTCCCTTCTCTAAAAGAACTTTTGACACTGCTGAGGAGTGAACACTTGATTAAACACATGCTTCAAGGACAGATTTAACATACTCTATGCTATGCAAGACTTAACCACCATATCTACAATGCATAATTTAGTAGAATTCTTATAATTGTAGAAGAGTAAGCAAGATTGGAAGAAGAGAATTAATATAGGCATATGGTTCTCCAAGGGTGTTATATGTAGAGATATGTGGATTGGTACTTTACCAATACCACGTTGTCCAAGTTTTCAGTCACAATAAAGAAGAAAGGTACTTGGAAAAATCCGAATCAAGTCTAACAACATGTCTAGAATTTATATTTTTCAAATACCTTTACTCTCCTGTCTTTGAGCTAACAAGCTTCAATGGTGATTTTGTTGGCATCCTTAAAGGTTTATTTAAGGTAGTAGAAGATATTATAGCAAGAGTATAAAGTATTCTGGGGACAAAAGACCACAATTGGTCCAAAATCAGCACTATACTATATTCTCTCTCTCTCTCTCTCCCTCTCTCTCTCTCTCTCTCTCTATACATATATATATATATACACACATATATATATATACATATATATACATATGTATATATATATGTAGTATATACACACATACTATAGACTACTTTGACTATATATTCTGTTAATAATACATTCTTTAAAAATGAGATAAAACAATCATCTCAAATTAATTATTCAAATGTTTAAATTAACAGTTTATTAAAATTTTTTTAAGGTTTTAGGAAAATCATTCCAATCATTATGTTCCTGATTTATAAATATGTTTATAGTATAGGGGTGCCTGGGTGGCTCAGTCAGTTAAGCATCTGACTCCTAATTTAGGCTCAGGTCATGATTCCATGGTTCATGAGACTGAGCCCCACATCGGGCTCACCACTGATAGCATGGAACCTGCTTGGGATCATCTCTCCCTCTGTCTCTCTGCTCCTTCTCTGATCTCTCTTTCTCTCAAAATAAATAAATAAACTTAAAAAAAAGAAATACGTTTATAGTACAGAAAGAACTCAACAACTGTGAAATCTAATTCATCTGTGAAACAAAATAATAAAGTATCAGAAAAAAGGATACTTTGATTACAGAGTAACCAGGAGAAGCCATGGTTCATAAAGATGTTCCCTAAAGTGTTATATATAAGAACAAAATAAATAAATGGATACATAAACATTGTTTTCAACTAAACTATGTTATCTTCATTTAATTAGTTATTATACAGCCATAAATAGCAAAGTTCTATAGTATGTAGAAACAGAAACATTTAATGGTATTAGTTTAGGAATAAAACAAGGTGTTCAAAATGAACACCTGGAGCACCTGGGTAGCTCAATCAGGTGAGCATCCAACTTTGGCTCAGGTCACGAGCACATGGTTCATGAGATTGTGCCCCACGTGGGGCTCTGTTCTGTTGGTGTGGAGCCTGCTTCGGATTCTCACTCTTTCCTCTCTCTCTGACGCTCCTCCATTCATGCTTCTCTCTCTCTCTCAAAAAAAAAAAGACTTAAAAAAATAAGATTTCACATGATATATCAAGTTTAATGTCAAAAATGTATATCTAAGAATCAAGAGAAAAATTTTAATAGCACTTCCATTTATATATTAATAGTTGTTCTTATATAACTATTAAAATTTTTAAATTTTTCTCTTCATTTTGAAGTTGCTTTTATAAGTTTTATTTTAAAAATGCATAGTTCTTTTATAATAAAAGTTTTTTTTTAAATTGCAACACAATACTTTTCATAAGAGTAAAATTAGGTGATATCAATTGAACACTTCCTATATACTGGGCATACTTATAAGCAATTTTCATGAGTTAATTTAATTAATTCCATTTTATAAATGGAATACAGATGTGTAAAATATTAATAACTTCACTCATGTCACAAAATCAGTAACGAAGCCAGGATTCAAATACAGAGAATATATTACCAAACAGTATCTGAAAGTGGCTGAACCAATTTACTCTTCCGTACGCAATGTAGGAACAATCCAATTGTTTCCTATCCTTTTCAAAGCTCAGGATTTTTAATTATCTTAAAAATTCTGAAGGTGTATAGTGTTCTCTACTGAGATTTAAAGATGTGTTTTTCTTATGAGTAAAGGTAGTGTACATATATTTATATGTTTGTAGGCAATTTGTGTGTAAATGTTTTGTTCAAAGCCTAATTAGGCCTTTGGCCCTCTTGAATCGCATTGTTTGTTGCTTATTATTTATACACATAAATTATTTTTATATTCTGGACACAAGTCACTTGTTATCATTCTGTAACCCTTTGAAGGAACCAACTTGCCCACAGATCCAAAGTTCATGTTAGAAACTTAAGTTTCTAGCCTCTGTCTTTTCTGGTTATCCCATGTTTATTTCTGCTTTCCTTCTTCTAAATTGATTTCACCTCATTTCTAAAACTTTTTGCTGGGCTCACTGAACCTTTGTTTAAAGCAAATGAATTTTTTTTCCAAGTGACTGCCATTTTCCCTACTACAATTCTGTAAAGAGGTTGCTCATTCTCTCAGTCAGTACTTGCTTTATAGTTTTATAGAAATCTTTTGGCTTTCCATCCACATCATCATCCTGTAGACCCAGAGTCAGGTATCTCCTATGGTTTGAAACTCACAGAATCTAATACCTCTCCCCACTATTCACATTCGCCACTCTTATAGAGCAACCATTTCACCAAGACCTTTTAATTACCCGGGGACATTTTAAAGACAACATACAATAAACTATCCCAAGAGTTACTTGACCTCTTGATACCTAATGAACCTCTCTTCTACACCAGGTGAGTCTCCCAGATCCATGGCTGCAAACTGGATTTTGCCATCCTCTGGAACTAATCTACTCTGAAATCAAATTAAACCCTCTAATTCCACATTCTGCTACAATTTTCTCTCCTGATTCTCTCCTTTTCTTACTTTGTTGGTGTTTTACGATTGTTCATATCACAATCCTGTAATTACTCTATCGTATCTGGTCTGTTCCCAGTCTATACCTATGTGTGATCACATTGCTACCAGAATTTTCCTTCTAAAGCCTGATCATGTAGTCTCCTATATATACTGGATAAACCCAACTCATTGGTAAGATAGGCCAGACTTTTCACTACCTCAGCCCTTATCTTGTCCATCTTCCCAAGCCTCACTTTTATACATAACCCTTAATAAATATTTCTTAGCTTCGAGATCTCACTGTGTACTCCTGTGACTGAGCCTACTCAGATGAAGTTCACTCTGTATTTGACAGCCAAATCTCTACTTAGTTTTCAAGATTCAGGCGTCATTTCTTCAAAAAGTTTTCACTTACTCTTTGAATTACCCTCCAGATGAATTAAGAGTCTGTCCTCTAAAGCCCCTATTAGTTAATATTCATCACACCATAATATGTAATCTGCTTTCCTGTCTTGACCAACAGTCTAGTGTGTAGGAAAAAAGAGAAATGTTCTTTTCTGAACTTTTAGCTCTGTAACTTAAAAAGACAATGGAAAGAAGGAAGAAGTAGAGGTAAAAAACATGAATGATAAGACATAAAAGAATCTAGCACTATAGCTATTGTATATAAAAAGAAGGCACATAGATTATCAGGAATGACTTTAAAACAAAGGCATAGTCATAATAGTATATAAGGGGGAGATTCTGATTTCGAAAATAAACTCAAGTTTAAAGTAATCAATGTCATATCATCCCTATATTTTAATTTATTAGTTTTACTAACATATATTTATATATAGAGAGATAGATATAGATGTAGATATATAAATAGATACAGAAAATGACTAATCAACCCCTTATTTAGAAAATAAAAATCTTAAAAAATAAAATAAAAATCTTGCTTTCAAGTAATAATTTATAATAATCATTTTATGCATAGAGAAAACTAAATTTAATCATGGAGCTAAATATAATAAAAATGGTTTTTATGATGATCTGCTTTATTTCACTGTTCAAACATAAAGTTTAAAATGCCATTTCCTCATGAAACCTCTCAAGTCTTCTTTTGTTGAGAGTGAATCAACTTAATAAAAGCCTCCCTCAAACTGAAAAATCATTAGAAAAACATGTATACTCCTAGAGACCCAATTTGCCTGAATATAAAAAAAATAATAATATAAAACTTGGAATGAACTTACGGATTATACCATGGATCAAATTTATAGTGCCCGTGGGGCACCTGAGGGGCTCAGTCGGTTAAGCATCTGACTAGATTTCGGCTCAGGTCCTGATTTTATGGTTTGTGAATTTGAGCCCCAAGTTGGTCTCAGCACTGACAGTGCCGAACCTGCCTGAGATTCTTTCTGTCTTGCTCTCTCTCTTCCCCTCCCTCACTTGTGCTCACTCTCTCCCTCTCTCTCAAAACAAATTTTATAAAAAATTTTAAAACATTTATAGCTGCCTCTATAAAATTACTCTAAGAATCAAAGGGACTCTAGCCTGTTTCATTGATTTCTGTGATCTAACAAATTTATGTACCATCAAAAATAACTAAAAAAATGTACTGAGGCCATTATAATTTATAGACAAGTGAACAATAAAGTTATGGATTAGCACATAGAAGTAAATAACATAAACACGTGCATCACTGTCAAATGTGGTCATGCATTTAACTCTTGTGGACTCTAAGGATAGGAAATAAATCATGACAGTTAAAGGACTGGCAGTGTCCAAAAGATAACAAACCATGATAAAGAGAACCAAGAGGAATTTCTATTAGGTAACAAAGGCATCTCTAAAAACATAGCTTTTTTTTTGTTACAATAAGGAGTTCTGTATGATTTTAAAAATGTCTTTCAAAATAGGCCAAAAACATAATGGTGAGTTCACATTTAATTAAAGCAAATCGGTAAGGAACTAAAACAAACGGACGAAGTCTGTCTTTGGTTGGGGGTAGAGAATACAACATAAAAGATGGATTTCAAGCTTATCAAGCCATGTTCTACATGAAATTATTACACGTTTTTTTGCATTGTCACTTTCAGGCTGGACCGCAAAAATCTGAGTGCAATCTATAGAAAGAATCATGAATGAATTTTTTAAAGGATTTTATTCAAAGGAAAAATACTAGTTTTAACAATCAAGTGGGAAGAATTAATGGCTAATTATGGAAATTAAGCTGTTTATCAAGAGTCTCCACTGAATAGATTGGAATCACTTTACATATGTTTGGAGGCAGGATAAAGGAAGGCCTTCAAGAAATCTTTCTTTGTAAACAGCTCTGAATTTTCTTCAATATGGCAATAAATGGGCCATGAATGTCATCATTTTTGCTGGAAATTTTTTCAAAGAAAGCTTTATCAGTATGCAAACACAGCCATAGAAGTATCCTGACAAAATCTCTAAATTATATAAATTTTAAGCAATGTGATTTTTTATAATACTATCAAAATATGTCAGATACCAATTTCAATCCCAGAAAACAGTGACTATATCTGATGTATAGACTTACTGGTTACATTTCAATTTTAATTTCAGAGTAGTTGGTTTTAATCCATTTTTACGGCAATAGGCACTATCAAGCCATTTGTAGTATATGCTAATAAAAATGTGCCATCAGAGAAAAGAAAATGCTTACCTTGCTATTCTCCAGAACAGGTGAGCACACATCAATTGAATCGTTAAGTTAAAGTTAATAAGAAGTACTGAGGAGCAATTGGCAGGCTGAGATTTGTGGTCTAGGATTTTTTTAAAAGATAAGAAACAGAAAAACACCTAAAAAGATGTTTCAAAATATCAAAAAACTGCTGCTATAGACCTTGAACTTATAGTACTTAGATGCTTCAACCAGGAGTTAGGGCTCCATGTGGAGTTTATACCACTCTTTCAATAACCAATTCCTGACCATACAGTCAAGGAAAAGGTAAAAAAAAACAAAAAACAAAAAACAAAAAACAAACCTCAACAAAAATAGGTATCTTAAGTTCTTCATTTTATATTTCCTAGAATGTGATAGAGAAGATAGTCATTTTGCAAGAAGTCATTTTTTAAAAAAATAATGTTTTATCAAATTGCAATAAGTGATCCTAAACCTCACCATTAGCATGAGAAAATGGGTCTCATAATTTTTTTAAGAAGGAAATTGTTAATGAAAAAATACAAAAACAAAAAAAAAGATTATATTATTTTTGAAAAACTTATGATTTTGGGGGCACCTACGTGGCTCAGTCAGTTAAGCACCCAACTCTTGATTTCTGCTCAGGGCATAATCTCATGGTTGTGGGATCGAGCCTCACATCAGGCTCCACACTCAATGTGAAACCTGCTTCGGATTCTCTCTTTTTTTTTCCCCTCTCTCTCTCTGCTACCCCCACCACTTGTGCTCATTCTCTCCCTCTCTGTCTCTCTCAAAATAAATAAATACACATGAAAAAAAAACTAATGATTTTCTTTAAATAAAAGTTGAAAAGTTTACAATGGGTGATGTGGTGTGGAATCACTCCTCGGATGTCAAATGAGAGCTTAAAAGCTTTAAAGTCTCAGAGTTCCAACAGTCAGAAAAGATTAAGCAATTTTGTGGGCAGAACAACGGCATTAATCTGTTTAAAGTGTTAGTATTTAAATAGTTAATGGGTTTAATGGTATGTGTATCTATTCCATGACAAGAAAGCAACCTTTAATTTCTACTTAGCAAGTAGGGGGAAATTTTAAAGCAAGATGACTCAGGCTGATTGATTAACATATACAAAACTTCAAAGGCTTTCACTACAGAGTTCAAATTATCCTCGATTTCTAGCGAGTAAATGGCATATGAGGGACAAGGTGTGTTGATCTAGTTAGAACCTTGCTCTCCATTCTAGATAGTTTGGAATTCAAATTGACAATTACTGAAAGTATTTTAAATATTTTTAAATATTTAAGCAGGTAAATATTATATTTCATTTTTGGAAGTGGATTCTGGAAGCAGAATGAAGAATGTATGGAATGGAGGCAATTCACTAAGGATGCCATTAAGACAATCCTGGAGAACAATTTGTGATTGTGACATGTGAGACAGTTACAGTTGGCCTGAAGAAAAGTAAAAGGATTAAGAACATTAGAACAGGCTGCCCAATGACTAATCTGATATTCAAGATGGGGCAATGATAATTCTTAGGTTTCTGCCTTGGGAAAATTGGGATATGAATGTTCTAGTCACCAAGACAAGACAAATAGGAAAAGGCCTATTTCGGGGTCTGGAGAAAGGATGAGAATGATGAGTTTGGTGCACCACTTCTTGGGTTCCAGTTCTGGTTTGCCACCTCATAGCCATGTGACAAAGGAAATTTACTTAACCTCTGGTTTCCAGTTTCCTCACAAACAAAATGGAGATACTTATCCCATGCCGTCACTATGAGGATTAAACACATTCATACATATCATTACCAGGAACCACAACCCCTTCATAATTTCAATTCGCTACCCCACTTGCTCCCACAGCCTAACACCAATAAGCTCGATTTCAACAATCTTTGATTCAACTATGATCCACAAGATATTCTTCCCAAAATCCATTATTGTACCTCACTGTTCACGCTCTTCCTTCCCTCACCTCCCTGCTTAAATTCCATGGTCAATTCTTATAAGCATCTCAAGTCCTTGGCTACTCTCTCTTTTCATCATTTTTTGCAAAATACAGTCTTGTTAAGGCTAGGTTATACCTGTTCTACTCCTGGAGCTAGAGTGAAGGTAGAGAAATATGACTGAATGTGACCAGAGAAAGATACTCATCCAAGTTTACTGTTCTTATTCTAAATCTATGATGATTAACAAGTAGCTACTCATTATTCCCTGCCAATCAAATGGCATTTCCTTGATCAGCTAAGCTCCCACATTCCTAGGTGCCTCTTGTGTAACCTTTTCCCAATCCTCAAACTTCTTATACCATTCTTGCTCTCAGCAATGACCCAACTTCCTATTTCTCTGAGAAGAGAGAAGTGTCACATATGTTTTTGTTCACTGCTTCCTCTCAACAGCTAGAATATTATTATTTTTTAAATATAAATCATATCATTCCCTTTTCTGGTCAAAATCTTCTAATGGCTTCCAACCTTACTTGAAATAAAAGCTAAAGATCTTAAAATGGCCTAAACTGCCGCACAGGATATGAAAATTTTATGACATCTGTGATCGTCTCCTCTACTGTTATTCTCCCTTCTCACTTAGGCCCAGACACTAATGTTGATGCCCCTCAGATATGACAGTTTGCTCCTGCCTCTGAGTCTTTCCTTGTTCTTCCTTGGTGACTCATCTGTGAAATTCTGGCCCCAGAAAGCCACCTGGGTGACTCCCTCACGTTCTTCAACTCTTCATTCAACTCTCTCCTTAGTGAACTCCTTCTTGACCATCCCTTTCATAACTGCAGCACCAACATTTCTTCTCTTTTTTTCCCCCTGCTTCAATTTTGTCTTTTACATTTAACAGACAATCAGGTATGAAATAATTTTCTCATGTCATTGTTTATTGCTGGAATGAAACCTCCCCAAAGGCAAAAATATAATTTATCTTTTACGGTTTTACCCCCTACCTATAGTACTATGTGGCATCAACTAGACAATAAATACTTATTGAATTGATTAATTAATCTGTTTAGCATAGTAGCTGCTATGGTATATATGCTCAATCTATGTGAACTATCATTATTACATTAAATAATGATAATAATATATTGGGCATGCAAAACAACATGGGACCTTCAAGTTGCAGTTTCATAGATTTGAGATTCAAACCTATGGATGGAGGATGAACTGAATACAAATTAATATGGTAATGAAGTCAACTAAATAAACAAGATCCCACTGGGAAGAATGTTAAGAGTGAAAGGCTGTGACAAGTGAGGGTTGAGCACAGGGATGCACCAACATGGAGCAGGAGGAAGTCATGGAAGCCAGGAAAGATAAAAAGGAAGTATCCAGAGAAACCAGGAGAAGTAAGACCAGGAGAGTGTGGTACAATGGAAGTCAGGGAAAGGTAGGCATTCATGAAAGATGAAGAGGTCAATAGTGCCACATATTTCAGAGTAGATAGTACCAAGGAAATAAGCAAATAGTAAATGTTGAGATATAACTGATGATTAAAACTGTAGGAAGATTTCATGACTGAAAATAAATCTTTAGAATCAAGAGTATCTAAACACAACAAAACAAAACGAGAAGGTTCATAAGATTGTTAAAAGACAAGAATATTTGTGTAACACAAGTTCTTTACCTTTGATTCTCTCAAAGAAAGGATAGAGTATAAAACTAATGCTTCTCATGCTTAACTTCATGTAACCAGAGGTTGACGTAAGTGGACCAAAGAGGTGGCCCCTGGTTCAATAAGTTGAATAGGGTATTACATAGGTAGCTCGATGGTAGGATGACATAATGAATTTCTTTTTAGAGTTAAAATCTGAGATCTGAATAAAAACCAGTAAAATTAGTATACTTTTTAAAAAGAATGAAAATATGGAAGTTCTTTCTCTTTAAGATAACACTGTAAAAGAATAAAATAACACCCCAATTCATCTAAAATATAAAGTATTTTTA
Source organism: Paguma larvata (assembly GCA_030068075.1). Classification (NCBI taxonomy): domain Eukaryota; kingdom Metazoa; phylum Chordata; class Mammalia; order Carnivora; family Viverridae; genus Paguma; species Paguma larvata. The sequence continues at coordinate 44,019,442 of CM057834.1, forward strand.
TATGGCATTCATTATTTTTAATTAATCTTATTTACTACAGGATGTCTAATGAATCTCACATGAAGAAAGGAAATTTAGAATTAGTTATTGCTATCCTCAGCAAGGTGGAGGTATATTCGTTTGCTCTTTATTTGTAGTTTGAGAAAATAAGGAGTTTTAAATAACTTTTTAAATAAAGACATTTAAACTACAACCAGTATTTTACAGATAATTACAAAATGAATCATAAGTGGGTGCAAATTGAGTAATTTGATTAATTTCTAGGTTGACCTTTAGAAAAGTATTTGTCTAACATTTTTTAGTTGTATTTTTATTATATCAAGATAAAGTTCCAGCCACTTAATTTCCATGTTGTTTTTAAAAAATAAGGATTGCATTATGTATATAAAATAGTTTGTTTTGTACAATAAGCGTTTCACTTTGGAAACAATTTGGATTTTGAAGTGTAAAATGAATATTATCTTTGAATATCTGCTTCTCGATCAAGGTTTGCTCTTTTCTGGGTTACCTCACTTAACGCATTTTCCACTTGCATATTTATTTAATTAAGTATTTTCCAGATAGTTAAATTTATTGTTCACTAATAAAAAATAAAATATACCTAATGGCAGTGCATAACTTTCTTCAGCATATGTGTCCTCATTCTAGGTAGCCTCTGACCTAGATAAGAGAACTCAACATTGCAGATATATAATGTGCATCCCCAGCAAAATTGCCCATAAGAATAACTTCATTATTCTGGGAAGCTAGATCTATAAAACATGTAAAATGTAGAAGTGTTCTGCCTATACAATTTCTGGTAAGTACAGCATGACTAAGTGATAAAGCCTTAGTCAGCTTCAGTTAGAGCATACCTTACTAAAACGTTTATTGTGCCGTGAAGAAAAAAGGAAATATAGCGGGCAAAGGTGTCTACTCCGCAGTAATGAGGTATTTTAGATCTATAGAGCTCTGCCTTGATCAATGGAAAATTAGCTCTGGAAGCATTTAGTGGTATAGTGTGCCAATTCGACATAGAGACCCCAAGTTATAGCACAATGATCACAAGGGAAAACTCACCAGTACTACTGGACAGATGGTTGTGGGTGGTAAAATATGGTCCTTCAGAGGTCCGCAGTCACATTCGGGTTTGAGATGAGAAGCACATTTATTATGGAGCTAGGAAAGGAGAAGGAGGACACTATCAAATTTGGCATGACAACAGCAAACGTACAGCAGATACTTCAACCGAGATACAGCAAATACATTAACAATACATCACAAGAATTACAAGAACAATTAAGAGGATCATAAAGGGATTCATATTACATTTGCTCTTACATATCTACCTTAAATAAACCATTTAGCAACTTCCGTGACCCAGCCTACATATTTTCTAATTCTCAGAAATGTTTATATTCAAAGTGTACTTTAGTTTTTACGCCAATAAAAGCCTGATTTCTTTGACAAACACAAATTGTTGTCTGTTATAGTCCTTTCTTTGCTTATCTGTTAGCATAATCTTGAAACCACTGTGTGTTGTGGATGCTTTTTTTTTTTTTTTTTTTGACCCTCCTGTTTTCTCAAAGTCATTCCAAAGTGCACAGCTCAGTATGGGGCATAATTGATCCCATCATTAGTTTTAACTTTGTAATTCAATATGTAAATGTAACCAGAGATTCATCTCAGTAGGAGCAGGATATAAATATAAGAAGATGATTATGATTATAAAAATTTATCATTATATTGTATTTATCAGTTGTACATTAAGTTTGTGTATAATCACATAATGTGTTATTTACTTTTTAACATGTATGAAATGAAACTTATATTTTTATCCATCTTTGTCACAGGTTTAAATTATGGTATTATAACATAGCTCGTTAAACAGTGATTTTTAAAATTGAAGTGGTAGTTATCACTGGAAACATACACATTTTTCAAGGCATCTAGGAATTTCTCTCTCTCCCATAGCATATTAAGTTCATATAAAATTATTACCATATAAAATTTAATATAAAATATTAATACTTTAGAACAATTATACATGTTAATAATGCAACATGCCTAGTTCAAAATTAAAGGAGAGCTGCATGACCGTTTCAGTTCTGGACCAAAAGTCACTCCATTTAAGTCATGGCTACGTTAATTTTCAAAACAAACTTATCTTTGTAAGCAGTTAATTAGCAATCAACATAAACACCTAAAGAGTGCTGATCTATGGCTGATGATAGAACTCTACTGAAGGGGTATTTCTGTTGCCCTTGAATCTAAAACATCTCTCATGCTACCTCCTTCCCTTGAGTTAAGGCTACCAGGACTACAACTACTGCACATCAGGCCACGTTATATGAAATGAAAGAACCTTTATACATTCATCCATCATTAGCAGCTCTGCTTCTCACTGACATGTAAACCTCTTCTCAAAAAGTGGTTTAATCTTCCTAATAAGCACTGCTGACCTTTGTCAAAAGGCAAGAGGGGTTGAGGATAAACAAGGTCAAGCCACATGTAAAATAGAACTAAATAAATGGCCATTCTGATTTGGCAAATGGAAATGTATCTTTCCTCCAATAGAACTAGTGACTGGTGAAGTATAATTAATTTATTGGATGTAATCAATTTCCTTAGAATAAATCATGGCCCTGGATTTTGGATGTGGACATAATGGACAACAGCTTCCTCAAAAGATATGTTGAAGTCCTAATTCTTGATACTTGTGATTGTGAGCTTATTTGGAAAGATCTCTGTAGATGTATTCAAGGTCAGATGAAGTTTTACTGATAAAAGAAGCCCTAATCCAATGACTGATGACCTCACGAGGAGAGAAAAATCTGGACAGAGTGGGACAGAGATGGAGGGAAGAGGCCATGTGGCAACAGAGGCAGGAATTTGGTGATGCAGTTATAAGCTGAGGAACACTAGGGATAGAAGGCAATCACCAGAAGCTAGGAAAAGGCAAGAAAGAATTCTCCCAAACAGGGAGGATAACTCTGCTGACATCTTGATTTCAAATTGCTAGCCTCCAGAACTCTGAGAGAACAAATTTCTGTTGTTTTAAGCTACTCATTTGGTGGCATTTTGTTATGGCAGTCTTAGGAAACTAATATATCCATCACTATGAAGCCTGAACCCAAACAAAGACAAAAAAGGAGCCTTAAGGCTCATGTGCTAGCAGGGTGTCACAGCAAAAAAGATTTTGTTTTTAGACCCTACACAACCTCTTTAAAACTGAGAATGCAGACTCTACGGAGCCTCTAATTTGTAGAAGCAAGATCTACAATAAAAATCCTTGTGTGTACTGAATGAGAAAGCACTGAATTTTTACCCTTGACTAAAGTTTGTAAAGCCTCACATGTGACTCTGAAGGACAGAGGGGCAGGGCACTCTGAATTTCTTGCCGGCACTGACCAAAGATGTGCCATCTGAGGGCCTCGGCCTCCTCCGGGCCTGCATTCCATGTGCTTCCAACAATTTGCAACTGACATGGCAAAGGAGAGCTGAGATTTCTGTATAATTATTTGAGGGTTACCAGATGTAAGAAGAGATGGCAAACATAAAATAAATTTAATGACACCTTTCTTTCTTTTTTTCTTTCTTTGACCTGTTTTCCATCCAAAAAGAAAGAACTAAGGACTCCAGTAGAATCAAGTTGATGAGCTGAACAGAGTATGTGTATAGGGGGTAACTTTTCATATCCGGGTTTGGGGATTTCAGGGTAGAAGTGCTAAATAAAGGTAGCAGGGGCTTTTCCAGTTTGCCTGTCACGTGGCTCATATCGCTGAGGTTTATCTAGTCAGCTGTGAGGCGGAATCCTGCAGGAACACAGGCCAGTAACAGAGTCTATAAGAAAGTTGGTAACCTTATGATTGTCAGTGAAACAGGGACACACAATGCAAGAAAATTCTCTTACCCCAAAAGTCTATATTAACTAATAATGTACCATGATGCCTTACACTGTTTTTAAAGACTGGAATCCTACAGCTGATAAAGATATTTGGGTGGCCATCGACACCATGACACTGTACGAAGCCACAAGTATCAAAACTGAGGACAGTTATCTAAAAGCTGTAAGTCAAATTTGTACAACAGATCTAGTTTATTCACTGTATTGCTCAGAGATACACTTGAGGACAAAGGGTAAAATGCGAGAGTCAAAATATAATAAAAATAATTAATAATAATAATAATAATAATAATAATAATAACTTATAGTTCCCAGCACTGTTAATCAAAATTAATAGAGAACATCATTTTTGCTGTCAGCCTTAACCTGCTCTAAAAATAAAAAAGTCTATTAAAAAACTGCAAATATCCACAAAATACGATATGACAGAATTTAATATCTCCTTCCCTCCCTCCACCCAAAATCTTAGCTTACTGGTTATGTTCTATTTCTTGATCAGATTCTTGTTACATGGAGTGTTCATTTGTGTGAAATTCATTGAGCTCTACCCTTAGGATATTTAAGTTCTCCTGCATTTATGTTATTTTTCAATTCAGTCTTAAAAATGAAAAAAAAAAGTGAACATAACCAGCAACAAAAACGATTTGCTTAAACTTGTCACCATGACATTTTACAGACAAGCATATAAGAAAAAGACAAAGCTGGGTCCTTTTCAGTGTCGATAAGATGCTGAAGACTGAAAATTGTCTTAAAGATAACCCAGATCCCAAATCAGCAAAAGTGTAAATACAAAAATCCGCATCAAGAATAGAAATCAACTAGAGCATTGATGAATCCCGTGTCTTCAATAAAACGGTCAATGAAGCCCCAGAGATAGGAAACTGTTACCTTCTTTTAAAGGTTTTTATGTTTGTTCATGGTTGTGTTTGCATTCTCTTTAAGAGTAAGGCATAGGTCATCTTATTATATGTATAGAAATTCCCATTTGAGTTAAGGGAATCAGACCTATATCTAGAAAATTCATAAAATACGAACCAGCTTTTCCTGCAAGCGAATTAAACACTTGGAAATAATTTTAGAGTTTATGACAATTTCCAATAGCACCTAATTTACAGCCAGATCTATGTTTATTGGAAAAAGCTGTCTCAAGTTAGGAAGAAAAAGAAAACATGAGTGTGTGTGTGTGTATGTGTGTGTGTGTATCTGTATATACTTATGTGTGTGTGTATTTACAGGGTGGAGTTGAGAAAAGAGTTGGGGTACTCTGTTGATAAGAAAGCAGTGGAATCTAAGAAGTCAAAGGAAGAAAAATAGAAAATATATTTTCATTTTACTTTGGAGGAAAAGAAAAGAGAAAAGTCATTCTTCCAAAGCAAAACCAAGTGATCTGATTTAGAGAAATATTGTTGGTTTATGCATCCTTTTGTCTCTAACATTTTTCAATTTCAAGGTGCTGCTTTAATGCAAGCTTTTGCGAAAGCATAAATCTTCCTGTTGGAAAGGTACTGGAAACATTTAAACACTACTGCTGGTGGCCTAATATTCTAATAAAGTCAGAGCACTACATGATACCAGAAGTAAATAACTCATAGCCATAATATAGGCTTTCTCTAGTCAAGTTCAAATGAAATGTGTCACCCTCCTACCCTGGGAGCTCTACCTGACCAGGGACATGTTACTACAAACAGGAGCAAATTACAACTTGTTTTAAATAGAATGCCAAGGAAATAAACTCTCAACAGAAATGAACACGTATAAACAGTGGGATCTTTGGCTTAGAGAATGTAAACAAGAGAAGGAAGAGAGAACCAATGAAGATATTTGGTATGACTTACTGAATTATAAAAATGCAATAAAATGGTTGGATAAATGCTAGAAGATAGTTTATACTATTCCTACTTAGGAGTTTTCTGTTCTTATTTTTTCAAGTGGTTAGGTTTGCAACCAGAGATAAAACAATGTTTTCTAAGAGCTTCACTTTATAATCTACAACACTATAATCTGCAATAAAGTACCATTTCAAGAAGCCATAAGTGCTGACTAGAAAGGAGGTATTAAAATGAGGCTTTACCTTTAATATTTTTCTAAACTTACTTCCATAGTTGATGCAGATTTAGGGATTATAACATAGTCATTTTTAAAAAAAAAAGATGTGCATTTAAAATTCAATATTTAACATTAAGAAGACTAGTACATAAGCGATTAAAGTGAATTTATTGAGGACCTCTTCTAACTTCAATATTTTGTTAAGCACTTTAGGTGATTAGGAAAAACTGTCTGTTTCTGTCCAGGCTCAATCACATTGTAGTCTGGCAGTGTGCACAATTTCAGTATGTAGACACAAAAATACTGGACAGTATTTAGTCTTTCGTTTTGGTATGAACTCAAAGTATAGAACGTATTTTAAAAGAGAGAGAGAGATATTAGTGTCAAGGAAAATTTCAAGGAAGATATGGCACTTAATTTGGTTTGTGAGGTGCAGTTAGAATTCAAGGTGGGTACACTCAAGGGAATAGAGTACGCAAAATAACAGGTAAGAGGGAAACATGGCTCTCCCAAGAGGCTGCCCACAGCCACACACGGCTACAGCAGGGGGCTGTGTATAGAAGAGAATAACATATACGTCATGTGGTTAGGTTTGGGGCTGATATTTGAGGAAATGAAAACGAGGTTGGGTAAAAGGAAGTGAGGGCTGCATTTATTATCACAGAACTATTATAGGGTGCCGAAGGCATATGATAACAAAATAGTATTTTCAGAAGATGATTCTGGAGGTGGTTTGCAGTCTGCATTATAGGAAAAGTACCTTCTGTTAGGGAGATAAGCCAAGAGATTCTGACTCTAATCTAGTTGAGAGGTGCTAAGAGTTTGCACTTGGGCTGTGAATGATGGATACAAAAACTCAAATCCGAGAGAGATATTTTAAGGAAGAAATGTCAAGGCTCAGTGATAGGCTGAATATATGAGAGAAAGGTGAAAGACAAGAATAAAAGAAATTGATTTCTAACTTTATTTCCAATGACTACAAGCACGATGATGCCATGGCTGACAGAAAAGAGAGAGCTGGAATTGTTGCTTTTTGTGAATATAAATAAATCAGCTTAGTCTAGGATTTAGCGAGATTCAGGACCACATGGTTCTGGATGATTTTAGAATATGCAGATGCTATTCTGATTTAGACTGGGCAATGAGATCCTTCCAGAGGTGAAAGAGAAAGGGTATGAGTAATAACCATGGAGTGCCCTCTGTGAGCCAGGGGTTGGATTTTGTGACCCTAAGATATTTTGCCTAGATTTCATTATGACAATAATTGTCAATTATTGAGCACTTATTATGTGTGAGGTCTTGCCCTAAACACACCCACAGAGATTTTCTTTTTACTCAATTAATTCCTATAACAATCCTACAGGGTATGTATCGTTAACTTTATTTTACAAATTAGGAAACTGCCCACAACTTCTTATATATCTGGCCCAAGATTACCCAACTGCTATCTCAGTTCTTGGACAGTGACCATGTTAAGAATCTTTCTGATCAGCCTGACTTACAAGACTCATCCCATTTCCAAAAGTAAACATCAAAGAAAGCAATGCCATTTAGGAAACCCATGAAACGAAGCCAGGTTTCATATTCTTTGTTTCTCTCTGCAATCTATTCCCCACAGACTCCATTCAGATATGTCTCCCTAAACCTCAGCATTGCTGATGCCACAGCCCATCTCTTTCACAACTTCCGGTAGCTATGTGCTATATTAATAGCACTTTCTGGGAAGCATAAGACATAAGAAAGAAGATTCGGTCTGTTTCAAGGCAATGAGTAGTAGTAGGTAAGCCTAGTGGAGAAAAATCAATTTTATACTAAAATCTTCACACAATGGTTCAAGAAGAAACTATAGATTATAGTAAATATATAAATATTCTGAGGTAAACATATTCTGTTTAACCTAGGTAAAACTTCATTAAATTAATAAACGTGTCCTTAATATTGCTTACAATTAAAAATCCAAAAGTGCATAGAGGTTGAACTTACTTTTAAAAGGGATACATATTCTCCTGGATAGATGGGGACTTTTTAAAAAAAAATTGTGGAAGTTTTATTTGATGAGCCAAGTACCCATAGGACTTTTGAGATCACGGTTTACGAAAAATAAGGCTGAGGTTCACCAGAAGCCTCAGGACTTAGCAGAGCTTAGTAAGAGGGCAGCCATTTGTTTTTTGACTCTACCCTAAACCCCTCACTACTCCCTTATTTCCTAAGCAGAACTAAAGGATTAATTGTCTTTTTTCATTTTATTTATTTTAGAGAGATAGAAAGCAGGGGAGAGGGGCAAAAGGAGAGAGAGAGAATCCCAAGCAGGTTCTATACTCAGCACATGGCCCGGCCCGGGATCTGGTCCCATGACCGTGGGATCAAGACCTGAGCAAAAATCAAGAGTAGGATGCTCAACCTATTAAGCCACCCAAGCATACCAGAATTAAAGGATTTAAAGACATTTATAGTTTGTATTGTGCTCTGCCATACTGACAAAGTCATCTTCATGTATGCACTGAGCTTTACTTAAGAATAAGATGTTACGGGTATATTGTCTGAATTGATTTGGACATGAAATCCTGAGACTTTAAAAAGTATAGTTTATTCAGAGATAACACCCTCTTTTCTACAAAAGTAAGGCCCAATTTCTTACAAGGTTGGGGCCAAGATTCAGATAAAAGATAATTGTATGACTGATAAGTGGTTGGGGTAGCAATGCAGATTTGTGAAGTCACAGATGAGAGGGACATTAAAACATAAGAAAGAAAGGTAGGGAAACAAAATGGGATATAAAACAAGAAAAATAATTTCAGACTCATTGAGGAGAAATATCAGACTACTATCAATGGTAACTTTGATATGAGTCATTTTCATAGAATGGAAAGGGCAGAGACATTCTTCATGGAGTTTAAAAAAGGAAAGGAAGAGATGAGTCAAATAAAAAAATTCCAGAGTTGAAAAGCTTTTGTATTAGCAATGCACAATTTTAGACTATTCAAGATGAGTACACATTTAAAAAATATTAATTTTTAATAAATAAAAATGAGAAGAAAAATCAACCTAAGACTTTACATTTGAAATTTATGAATAATGGGGAAAAAACTTGAAATACAAAGAAGAAATAAATTCTGATATTGCCCCAATTCAGTTTATGTTAAAGACATAACTAATAAAAGAAGCACTATTAAGGGAAAATAATGGAAACAGGTTTCTAGAAGATCTGAAACAAAAACTATATATTTTTATAGATGCTTAGCAAAAAAAAAAAAAAAACTAAATTATATAATGTGCGCAAATTTTGTAAAATGAAATAGTACGGTCTTCTTAAACCTGAGGACTTAACTTGTTTAAGTAATCCATATGAGTAATTTAAATCATAGTTAGACATTTTATTATAATAACCAAATGCTTTAAAAATATAAAACCATCTTTCATAATTGAGGAAATTTCAAATGTAAATGTAATTTAACTGAGTAATAGCTGAAAATGATTGAAGAAAATGTGTTCATTTAAAAAAAAGTACGTAATTGTATTTTTGAAATGCAAGTCACAGTATGTTTTTCTCATTATCCTGCATGGATGCATATGTGTGTTTAAGAAAAATTGTAAATGGTTTGAGGGGTATGGTGTTTGGGGGGCACTTCATCAAAATTTACTTAACTGGAATAGTGCTCCCTACTGTTTTAGTCACACAAAAGCAAGAACAATTTCTCCTTTAACAAGAGCATTCATACATTAGCTGGAAAAACAAAATCAAAATGTGCATGTGGGAGGGGAAACAATTCCATAAATATTTCTGTACTATACAGTAAAAATGGCATTCTATGTAATTTTCAGAAATTATGTTTTTAATGTTTATTTATTTATTTTGCAAAAGAGAAAAAACACACATGAGAGACCCAAGCATTTTTTTTCAATGTAAGCAGAGAGCCCAATGTGGGACTTGATCTCATGAACTGTGAGATCATGACTTGAGCTGAAATCAAGAGTTGGATGTTTAAATGAATGAGCCAATTAGGTGCCCACTAATTTCCAAAAATTAAATACAAAAATACCAGCATTATCATCTAAAACCATCATTTATTCCAGAATTTATTTGAACCAGGCTTTCATAATTATATAAACCAAGTAGAATCCTTAAAGTTCCCAGAAAAGACCAATTTACCTCTTCTTTTTCGACTGAGGGATAAAATCTTATCCCTCAAATTATGATATAAGTGAAGAAACAAGGTAACAAACATATTGTGAAAAAGCACAAACTAAGTTCTTAGAAGCATCAAGAACTAAAATACCGACCCACTTGCATGTCTACCTAACCATGTGGTCAATGTCAATTTGCTATGTTTCTTGGTCTTCGGGTCTTCGTTATGTAATTAAATCTTTGTTCATCTTTCCACCCTTTGAAAGCCTATAGATTCTGTGATTAAGATAAATTTACAACATATAAAACAGAAATTTCTTCCAAAATAGCACTGGGGACAGAGGGAAAGCTGAGTTCTATACAGAATGCATCCCACACGCAGTGCCCACTCCTAGCCATGACTTTTAATTACCTTCCTGGTAACTCCTAGAGCTCCCTGGAACATTACTGGAATCTACATAATGGTATAATCTCTAAGGTTGTCAGTAGTTCTAAAACTCTGGATTCTGTTAGGACGAATCTGACTCTGACACTTATCTCTTTGGGAGGCACATGGGAAAAGAAGCTTCCACGGTTTTATGCCGACTTGGTCTAAGATTCTGGATTCTCATCTGGGATAAAATTCTTGGAGGGTCGTCATTGTGAGTGAAAGCTAGAGATTTGTTTTCCAATGTTACTACTCACTGTGATCTGACACCAAACACAATGCAGTCCTGTCAGGCCCTGGTAACATTTAACTGTCTTGTGGCACTTATCACACTTGGTTGGGCAGTTACCTTCCACCCAGTAATGGTGCATGACCTAGAATAGAACAAGAACGGTGTGATAAGAGGAGGCATCCATCAGCATCACCCTAAGAGAGCAAGTATAGCTACACACTTACATCAGTGTTCTTCTTGGACTTTACATACGTCTTGATGCAAGAAGGCGGCGCTCTAGCCACACAGCGCTCATGCACTGTGTACTTGCAAACTGAAAAGAAACATGTACACACATTCAGAGACAATCCTGTGCCTGATGGCAATTTTATAGGGAAAGAATGACATTAACAGAACCTCATTCCACATCCACTGCTCCCTAATCAATCCAATCAGCTACATCAAGAAAAAGTCTAAGTTGACTGTTTTTACCATGGAATACAAAAGGCCAATTAGTACAGGAAATATTATGCATGTGAAAAACCAAGACTCCTCTGTCATGGCATAGCAGGAAATGCTTAATTAAATCAGGCCTCACTCAAATTTTTCACAATAATTCCCAGATGACACAAATATTAAAGACAAATTGATGACTGCCAAATGGCTTGGTGTCATTTGCTAGAAGGAAGAGATCTATATTTTACAAAGTATAGGCATGAGAGCAGCTGGAGGGCATGGAAATAAAAGCCCATGAGTTTATGCTATTTTTCTCTATTGATTTATCTAAACCTTAAATGGCTGATTAGTCCATTTCCAGAGAGTAGATTTCATCATACATGCCAGGTCTTCAGTATAAGTTTATCCCTCACTTGCCATCATGGCACTGCTTGTCCAAAAGGAACAACCTATTCTAAAAGAGTTCTAAATGTATGAATATTTGGATTAAAAACTAAATAAATAGTGATTGTGTAGCCCTCTCAATGAGACAAAAACAAACCACTACATAGAAATGGAATGAACAGTTCTAAATCCACATAATATTTATATAGTAAAACTGTTTTAAAATATCCACAATTTTTATTTCTTTTGGGGACTTTGAGGAAGAAAGTCTTCCTCAAGAAGACTTAGAGGACTTTTTCTTCTTTTTCATATTGGTAATAATGTTGAGTTATTGCATTTGCCACACTGGTCAGTTAAAATTTGTGAGCAAAATTCTCTCTTTTTGACAGCACTCACAGTGAATTATCATTTTGTTTGCTATGTTCCCATCAATAGAATATGCCATGGAAAATCCTTTTCGTTAAAAATAACAAAGTTTAGGGGCACTTTATTGGCTCAGTTGGTTAAGCATCAGGCTCTTGACTTCATCTCAGATCATGATCTCACAGTTCCTGATTTTGAGAGCCCTGCATCAGGCTCCACACTTAAAGTGTGATTCAATCTGTCAAGCTTGGGATTCAATCTGTCTCCTCTCTCTCTTCCTCTCCACCGTCCATGCTCTATTTCTCTCTCAAAATAAATAAATAAACTTAAAAAAATAACAAAGTTAAAAACAAATTACTTCCTTTGTGCATAAAGTATGTTATAGCATAACTAGCCTCTCAAATGTGGCCTCTAGAAACTGTCCTCTGAAGTGACATATGGCAAGTTCATATAACTTTATTAATATCACTCAAACATGGCAGTAAAACATGGTTTTTAATATCAAATAGTACATGTAAGAGGAAGTCATGTCTCAGTTATACTACCAAAGAAGCTGCTACCTAAAAATAATACTGGAAGCCAATATGGCTGTATGGAAGTGAATAAGAAGTTAGATTTAATATAAATGCACCAAAAATGGGCTACATTTAATAAATTTGACAGTTTCTGGGGCACCCGTGTTGTTCAGTTGGTTGAGCATCCAACTCTTGATTTTGGCTCAGGTCATGATCTCACAGTTCGTGGGTTCAAGCCCCACATTGAGCTCTGAACTGACAGCATGGAGCCTACTTGGGATTCTCTCTCTCTGTCTCTGTTCCCCCAACCCTGTTCACATGCTCACTCTCTCTCTCTCTCAAAAATGAATATATAAACTTAAAAAAAACTTGACCGTTTTCAGTAACTCCATACGTAGCAGAAACAGACATGGTTGAACAAATTGTTGTACCCAGAGAATGGCATATTTATTGAGTAGAACACAATATTCCTTTGTTTTAATGGGGGCAATAGAGAATGGAAACATTTCTCAGGCATTAATATTGTTTATTTAAAAATACTTAGGAGGCTTTTATAAATTAATTGTTACCTATGCTACCAGAAAATTCTAATGGGCAGTACTTACTCAACAGAATAAAATGAAAACTGTAAGGGTAAGTGTACTGAAAGGGATATAACGGGCACAAATCATGAAGTGCCAGTCCTTTGGGTTCCAATATCCATTAACTATATATGATGGTTTCCTCATGATAGCATTAAAAATCATACGCCTGAAGTTTAAGATTAGTTTGTGTCCTTAATTTGAATCCAAATTAGTAATCAATTAATTTGTTTTTATTTTTATTTTAAAAATTTTTTTTCTTAATGTTTATTTGTTTTTGAGAGACAGAGAGACAGAGTGTGAGCAGGAGAGGGTCAGAGAGAGAGACACACACAGAATTTGAAGCAGGCTCCACGCTCTGAGCAGTCAGCAAAGAGCCCGACATGGAGCTCGAAGCCACGAACTGTGAGATCATGACCTGAACTGAAGTCAGATGCTTAACTGACTGAGCCACCCATGTGCACATATTTAAATGTTTTTAAAAGACCTGAAAGAAATGGGTCATTATAGGAAGACAATGAATTAAGTGGCTAACTTGGGGGGGGAGGACAAATATGAGTAAGATAAAAAATATGAGAAACTAGTCGGTGTTTTCATGATAGTCCCAGAAGAAATGGGAATCATGCGTAAGTCAAACTACAATGGAAAGAAAATGGCTAATGAATTAGAAAATGTCCTTCATTCTTTTCCAAGGGGAAGGTTTCTCAAAACTGAAGGAAGTTAAAACCAGACAGACCTAAACATTTAGGGACATATTGCAGGGAAACATAAATCCTAGATACAGAAAGGGTCAGAATGATTTCTTAGGTCTCCATCTACGAATAGGACTATTCCACGAAAGCAACCTTTCCTCCAGGTGATGACGTCCGGGCAAAGTAAATATACTCACAGGAACAGCAGAGGCCTTGCTTGCCCACGCCAATCAGCATGTTCAGGCAAAGATTGCAGTAGGCAGGTTTGTTAAAGTGCTTGAGCCGCCACACATGCTGTCCGTCATCTTTCACGTTCTGCGCAGGACGTAAGAGAAACAGATTTCACTTAATGAAATAAACAGTGGAATATGCAAGTGCCAACAAAATTCAGAGCTGGACTGAGGCATTTGAAGACAATCTGTTATTTCATCCCTGACTTTCTCCAAGATTACCAGAGTCTAGAAAAACACATGTGCCCTAGTGGAATGAGATCCTGCTAACACATCTCGGATACTATAGCAACGCGCACATTCTTGTCTAATGTCAACAGTTCAACAGCGTGTCCCAAACCATCATAATGAGCTGCCAAACTGAGCACTCCCTAAGAACGGGGACATGCCTGCCTCGCCTTTGAAAATTTTATTCTGAGAATATTTCCCGAAAGAAGTAAGTGAATAAAGAGAAAACACTCTTCTTGAGTGGAAGAGCCTGACAAATAAAAACTTGGAAAGAACGTTAACTCCTGCTTAGTAGCAGGAATATTCAAATTGCATGATAGTGGGTCTTAAAGGAGGCAGAGGGATGGGATGGAATGGGGTGGGGTGAAAAAGAACAATTATTTAAAGGTAAGTTACTGGTATCATTTTAAGAGTTCACTTGGAGGGGCACCTGGGTGGCTCAGTCGGTTAAGCGGCCGACTTCGGCTCAGGTCATGATCTCACGGTCTGTGAGTTCGAGCCCCGCGTCGGGCTTTCTGCTGACAGCTCAGAGCCTGCAGCCTGTTTCGGATTCTGTGTGGATTCTCTCTCTCTGCCCTTCCCCTGCTCATGCTATGTCTCTATGTCTCTCAAAAATAAATAAACATTAAAAAAAAAAAAGAGTTCACTTTGAGATTACTTACATCTTATAATTTACATTACTATATTTTTGTATGTCACAAGTAGCAAAACTGAAAAGATAAACTTTTAAGGACCTAATTATATCATCATCTTATTCATTCCTCTTTTGTAAAACATGAATGATTTTAATATCCTAGAAAGGTGCTAAAATATTAAAATTGTATTACTGCATTTATTTAAAACAAGCACTGTAGTTATTTGCTGTAGTAATCTTAAGTTAATTCACATTTTTCATAATAATTATAATTATGATTTATTCTTCTAAGTTAAACTATATAATATCATAATAGCTATTTCTCTAATAGGTATTTAATTACATCTGTATTGTTCAGATTGAAGTAAAATGGCACAGAGGAGGGCACTTGTTGGGATGAGCACTGGGTGTTGTATGGAAATCAATTTGACAATAAATCATTAATAAAAAAAATGAAGTAAAATGAAATAGTAAAATGCTCCTGAATCTCTTGAATTCTTTACAAAAAGGTCAAGACACTAAATGAAATTATTAAATACCATTACTTTCGTTACCATCATTTTCTGCCCTTATAGTCCTTGTACACCATTCACCAAATTCTATCAAACTTAGAGTAATTTTAGACATCAGTTATTCTATAGAAACCATTAAAGGACATGATTTTTCAGGTTAGCCTACTTGTCATAGTTTCAGAACTTTCACCTAATAAAACCTTTTGATCACTTACTGTGTGCTGGAAGATGAATACATTTTCCGTAGTGGTGGGACAATAGAAACATGTCTGGATCATTTCATTTCTCTTGATACTAAAATACTAATAATAATGCTTCCTGACCACTTTTTCCTATTTCCAAGGAAGAGATAAACAACCAGACTTAAAATACTTGATTAAATCCATAGTAACTAACTCTTACATTAGAACCAGAAATGTCAAATTTGCATCATAATATGAAACATTAATGAAAATGTTTCCTGGGAGTTAATTCTCCACGGGTGTCTTGAACTGCTGCACATTTTGTAAGCAGCAGAACTGTCATTTTTCCAGGTTATCTTTCCAAAGATATTTGAGAAACAAGTAACCTTGAACAATAGAGATGTATTGCCCTACAGAGCAGAGGGCGGTTTTACTTACTGCCCAGTATAATAAAAATAATCTCTCTCTTCTAAGAAAAGGTTAAGCAGATTTGTTTACTGCACATTATAAAAGATTTAGTTTCCCCAAGCCAGGGGTTCCAAGCTCTGAGGCTGTGCACGGTGATTCCTTGGGACATACTCCATCACCGTTATGAGACTATAGGCCAAGAGAACTGGCTCAAATATGCAGCTCCTACTGTTTGCTCTGCTGTAAGAAAATAAATCTTTTGTTTCTGATCCAGGTGCCTCATATCCTCTGCCAGTATACATGAAACTTTAGCAAGCTAACTTGCTAATGTGCAAGTAGGGTAATTCTCAGACCCCGCATAGTTCTTGACAATGCTTAGTTTAGTTTTGTTTTTTGTTTGTTTTGTTTTGTTTTGGACAAACAAGCTCTCAACAAAAGCAGTTATGCTAAAGGTATTGTGGAGAGGGCATCAAAAGACCCTGGTGTTTTAATTTTCTTCCACAACTTAAGAAATAGTTTTTATAGGGGCGCCTGGGTGGCTCAGCCAGTTAAGTGCCCAACTCTTGATTTTGGCTCAGGTCATGATCTCATGGTTTCCTGAGCTCCAGCCCTGCGTGGGGCTCTGCACTGACAGTGGAAATTGGGATTCTCTCTCTGCCCCTCCCCACTCATGCTCTCTCTGTCTCTCTCAAAATAAATAAAATAAAAGAAGAAATAGCGTGTATAGTACTTTCTGAATCAAGTTCTAATTTGCTTGAGTCATGAGATTTCTAATGTTGTTATATGAATCAAACATTTTATATATTTGTTTAGCATTGCTATATTTTTCGAACTGTCTTTATTTTGAAATTTCTATTCCTTAAAATAAGAATATAAACATCCTGAGTGAAAAGTTTAAATAATGGGGTTCTTAATTTAAAATATAGATAGGTAGAGATAGAGATAGAGATAGATATATAGATAGAAATAATATATAGATATAGATAAAATCCGCTTAAACGAACATTCTTAAGTGAAAGAGGAAAGGAAAAAATATCTAATTTTCATATGTATTACTGTTCTTATAATCCTTGTCATTTTATTTTTAAATGAGTGTCCATTACATGTGAATAAGCCTCATCCTGTTGAAGAGCACATATGGACTAAGTTAGCTGGCATTTTCCTTATCAAAAAATAAACAAGTCTGAACGTGGGAGTTCTGTCAATCAGAACGCTTAGCCATGTTACAGGCTGCAACTGATGTACAAATCCATTACCCATACAAAAAATACTTTACCAAAAAACAAATTAAATAGCTTTATAGCTCTTAACCGGATACATTGCCAAAATATGCAAAGG
This sequence comes from Paguma larvata, assembly GCA_030068075.1. NCBI lineage: Eukaryota > Metazoa > Chordata > Mammalia > Carnivora > Viverridae > Paguma > Paguma larvata. The sequence continues at coordinate 44,036,661 of CM057834.1, forward strand.
ATGAAATATGTATGTGACTTCAAGAGAAGAAATTGAAACCAGGAGCCAACTATTTCTCAGCAGTGCAAATTATACTCCAGCTCTTTGTATTTTCATGTCTTGTCTTGTTTGTCTTATTAAACTTAGTGGGGGACAGGGAGAATCTGTCCCTTATTATATCCTATCATCTAGTGGAGCATATTCCTAATAGTACTTCTATTGCAAATAAATATTTATTGTCATAGAAAGGAATTCATCTTTTCAAACAAGAAATGATGAGGAAACCCAGAAGGTTTGATTCCTGGCCTCCTATGAAAATGTGGATAAGCCATTTCACCTTTCTTCTTATTTTCGTCTCTAATAAAATGAAAACCCCTACTTTCCTCTCCCAGGCTGTGGTGTGAGGTTTCATTATACAATACCTGTGAAGTCAATTTAGCTCCTCAGAAGATTGGTGTTATATAAACAGCAAATATTATTACTATCATTGGGTTGAGTTGTAACATCCCAATGTTTCAGCCAAAAGACTTGAGAAGGATGTTTGTAGGTTTACTATATTTTGTTTCATAAAAAATGTGTTCTCAGTTTTTCATTACCAGACACCATTCTTAGTAGAAATTTCCTCCTGGTATTTATAAAACACTGTTTTATAATTGAAGTGGTTCAGTTCTGTGAACTGATTATGACAGAGAACTACTTAGCCAAACGGAGACAAGTTCCCACAGAGAAGGAGCTCAGGGTTCCTCCTGCCTTCTTACTCCCTAGAAGTCAAAAGGAAGTTTCAAAGGCAAGAATCCCCCTTGGAAATTTTTGAAAGCTATTTCATGAACCTAGGGACTTCTAATTTTTAGTTTTTCCCTAAATGCATCCAAGGTTACATATTGTGTTCAAGGGAACTAGGGCTGTGATAAATAATCTCATTTTTTTTCAAAGACCTCAAGGAGAAAATTGACTAATGCCATCGCCAAAACCACCCTACCCAGCCACATCCCTGGCTGTTTCAGCTAACTTCACTTAAAACACTTTTAAGAGCTAATGTTGCAAATTAATCCCAACTCATTAAATAATAAGGACCATTAAATTACCTTACTTTTCTGCTCAAGGTCTCCAAAAAGATATAACAATATGTAAGAAACTGCTCTTTAAGACAAAAAGATGAGCTACGTCTGATCTGGGCAAAGACAGTGCAGAAAGACAGTTTAAAATGCTGAGTAGAGTTGCAATCAACTGTGTATCTCCAGACCCCATTTTCACAAGTCAGGCTCAGGCCCTGCCATTCTTGGGTTCAAATGCAAATTCAATGCCACATCACAACACCTAGTCAGTGTCCTTGAACGACCTAATCTGCAATCTGAAGAATGGTTGCATTTATCCAGTTTCATAATTCCTGTCTAGATTGAGCAATGTATAAACAGCAGAACAACAGCTCAACCAAATTAAATTTAAAAAATAGACTGCGAAGCATTAGTTTTCCAAATATAGCTTCGTCTATTAAGAAAGCATCATCTTCTGCTCTCCATTCTACTCAGAAATTTCATCAGGAAATAGACTTCATCAGAAATCAGGAGGCACACTGAAGGGTTACTTTTACTTTGCTGAGTCAGCTGAAAATATGTGTCCTAACACATTCTGATCAACAGCAAAGTTTAAATTATGTGTAGTATTTAAAGTCCAGGATTCTGAGAACACATAAGTGAAATGAAACATATATCCATTCAAAGCCACACACGCCAGATGTGGTACTATAATCTAAGACTAAGAAGTTAAGGTATTCTTATTTTAAGCCAGGCTCCTACTTACATGTGTATTTCTGTTTTTATGATAATATGAATTCAGGAATATTCTCTGAAAAATTTAATAATGATTCAAGATTACAGATTTTAGGATTGGAGCACGATAAATTATCTTGTTTATCTAAAAGAAGGAATATCTGATTTGAGAGAATATTAGAAAAGGAAAGGGATATTCTTGCCTAGTTTCTTTTTATGTATCTAGAGAGAATGACTGGCTGGCACAAAAATGACCTAGTTAGTTAATAACATAGCCAATGTAAAGATCAATTTGATGAAGTTCACTGCTACTATACTATCTCTTCATTAGTCCACATGTCTTGCTGGGGTTGTCTAACTGAGCTAAATAAAAATATATTAGATTCCTTTCTCACAAATGACTAAACATAAATTAATGCTCTTCCTGTTTCTAATAAGCCAGATTAGTGACAGAATAAATCAGTGGTCAGAAAACTATGGCCCTTGGGTAAAATCTGACTAGGAACCTGTTTTTTTGTCAATAAAGTTTTATTGGAACACGGCCTTGCTCTTTACTTAGTTTCTGTGATTGTTTCTGCGCCAGCCATAAGGGTGGAATGAACAGCTGCAACAGAGACCTTATAAATAAACGATTCTGCTTCAGGTATAATAAAAATGACAAGTGCCACCCAAACTCTCAGCTTTCCTTCAAATATAAGAGACTGTGCCACTTCATACTGGGTATGCTAAGTTTCATGGACTTCTTATAATAGAAAGGAATTGACTCTCACTCTCTAGCATTTGAGATAGAATCAGGTTCTGATCATCTGCGTTTCTGATTTTGCTGCCAAAACAGATACTATTTGAAATAGAGTAAATATTTAAAGTCTGTTGATGTAGAAAAATAAACTACAATGAAATCACAACTGTTCTGCTTTGCACTACAGGTAAGGATTTCTCTCCCAGGACAAGGTTCTTATCTGTATAATTTGGCTAGTACACCACAGTCACTGGCAAATACACTGTGGTATTTAAGAAGCACTATCAATTAGAATCTACTCCCTGAGCTCGTAACTGACAGAAGACAAGAATATATAGGACAACATAACAAGACTGGCTGCACAATAAATGTCTGGGTTCAACTTAAAGCTTCTAGATTTCCAATTTGATTAGCAAAAATTGGGGGGGGGTTGGGGAGGAGAAAGGGGGAAATGGCATCATGAATCAAATTCTCTACAGGTAATAACATAACACATTAACTGCCTACAGAAAAGGAAATAAATCTCAATTACTAAAAAAAGGCCCTCATCACTCAGTTGTCATTATGTCATTCCTGCTTTGTATAACACTTTCCATGCCTTGGAATTAAAAAGCTGTTTGTAACAAATAAATGCTCTGTTTTATGATCATAATTACATGGCTTATACATTTTATTAAAAGACAATTTAAAAGATTATTGGCTTATTCTTTTTTAAAAAGCAAAGGAAAAGGGACAATAGTCTCAGCATTCTTTATAGAGGAAAAATTCCGTCTCCTAAATTGATCTGTAAATGTTAAATGATGCAGCCCTCCCATCTAGCGGCTTTCACTGGAAACACAGTTTTGGAACAAAGGCCTGGCTTCTACTTTGAAATCCTACCCAGCTCCAAAAACATCTCATATTACTAAAAACACAAAATATAAACTTAAGGATATGAATATAAAATATACTAAGTATGCTTAACCTGATAGAATTTTGTAACAAATAATTTTCATTCAGTTTAAATAAATTTACTTTAGAAACTGATGAAGTATTATATCTCTTTAAAATAATTTGAATTAAATCTATGTGGATTTGTGGATTATATTTACCCAAGCTATCTTCACAACTTTATAAATAATCTATATTAATCAAATTATAAAAATTCTAAACAACTGTTTCCTAAGAACATCGTTTCAAAATATTTCTGTAATATTTTAAAAACAGGTGACTGTGACTCCATTTCGGCATTTTGCTGTCCAACATCCCAAATACCAAATTGTTTGCTTACTCATTCTCACACATTCTCTGATACTAAAATTTGGATAAATATTTAGAATAAACGTAATTTTAGCCTTAAAATATAAAACTCTCCTTGAGGGAAATATTACCGTTAGAATTATTTGACTAGCATATGACAATTATTTCCGTTTAAAGGATACTCTAATGCTTAAAATGTTAACTTTTTGTTAATTTTCTTTTCGTTTCCTCCTGATTTATTTACATACACTGTAGTCAGGTTATTAAACAATTAAACAAATATTTATAATATAGAGATACACAACAGATTATTACCCAAAGATATCAGGTTATGTATAGTACAAGAATATCAGATACAAGGAAACACTGCTACATTAATTTCAAAAATGTAGAAATACATATCTATTAACAATAAGATCTATTTTGTTTTAATAAATTATTAACTTTAAGGATAACTTCCTGTATATCATGTATTAGTAATTTTTCTTTGCCTTCCTCTGACCATATCTAAAATCCTAGGGGCCTCATGAGGGGTAAGACATTTAACCTAAATGTCGAAGAATTTGAAGATTCAAGTGAAAAGGAGAGAAATGCTAGTTTCCTAAACCCCACAAATATATTCCCAAACCCATATGTAAATGTGTACAAACATATTTGTGTATAACTCTTATGTTTTGCAAATACAGACTGTAAGATTTCGTGAGGGCTTTTGAAAATTTGGTCTCTTGAATAACTGTGGTATAGTTGTGAATCTGCAACACTGTTATCTCTGATAACAAGAAACCTGAAAAGTTTTGGAGTCAGCAGCCAAGTGGTGGACGTGATGTTCTTGCATTTCAAAATTCTAAGTATTTTTTGTATTATGGTGGTTTCCATTAGTAATGCTCTTTGAATGTTTGTGTACATTTTACTGTATGCACATTAAAGTTAATTCTTGTTTATTAAATGCTAAATATAAAAGTCCAGAAGTGACTCATTGACTTTGAAATGAACGATTACTGAAATTGACATCAAGACTGGGCAATAAGATTCAGTTTCAAAGTCACCGTTAGAGTTATATCCCATTCTAAACTTGGGTTAATTTCATTTTGCCCACAAACCACTAGTTAATTACTACTGGAGGCAATGATACAAGAAAACTTTTGACAGGCTTAGAATGAAAGCCTGGCTGATCTGATGATATGTAAAAAAACTTACCTTGCATATATATTCTTAACTACCTCAGTATATAATTGGCTTCTGAAAGTACTGGTTATCAGTAAAACAGATTTTCTTCTTGGGAATGGTGATTATGGAATGAGATGAAGCACCACAGAACCACAAAATGTAATAATATTGAGGAGTTTCTTGCAGTAAATAAAATGAGAAGGTCAATATTTTTTCAAACTAGGTCATATTTAAATAGAGAAAAAAGAGAGAGAAATTATGTATTAAATAATAAGGCAATACCCAAAATGAATCAATGGGTTTGTGGCAAGTATTAATGGTGACTTATATGAAATTGCACTGTGATATACTAATGAAAAGGTCCAGGAACTCACTACATGCTTAATGAAAAATGAAAATGGCCGAATCCATTTATACACAAAATGTGTAATAGAGCACCCCACCTACCACCAGGCCACCCCTCTGTGTAAATGCTTACATTTTCCAAGCCCAGGAGAACAAGAAGTGGAATTGTCGTCATTCCTCCTTGGATCCATTCCTCCAGAGAGACTGTACCATCGTGATCGTAGTCTATTTCTTCCATCATTTCATGGAGGATCTGGAGTAGAAGAGATGAGGGAAAGCTTGCAGGAATCAGTGAAACAAATTTCAAAAAAAGTATAAAGCATTGCATTGAATTAGTTAAAACAAACAGACTAGCAACTAACTGCAGAGTAGAAATAACTATCTAGGTAAGTTGGTACAATGTTAATCCAATAACTGTGGATATAGTGGCTTTGTTATGATTTCTGGAACTTGACTACTTATAACGTTCAACTTGTAGAAATAACTGCTTAACTTTTTAATACTTTCTTACTGAATGGTACAGCTAAAACAAGAAGGTATTTTTAATTTAAGGGTGAAAGTGGTCTTTAATTGCTTTCTCTAGATTTTTATAATTCATATATATGCCAGATAATGTCTGAACAAATTAACTTCATGGCAAAGAGCTGAAAAAATTCTTTGCTAAGTGGTAAGGGGTGGGGGAATTAAGTTGCTTTTAATAGCCTATCAGAACTTAATAAATCCAAGAAGTTAAACCATCAAGTCATTTTGATTAGATTTCTAAAGTTGAGGTGTACAGAGTGCCTCAAAATGTTTTCTACAGTATTTGCTGTTAATACATTTATCTCTAAGTTTTATAGTGGTAATATCAGTATTCAACCCAATGTGTTTAATAAGTGTATTAATATACTGTAGGTTTTTTCAAAGGGCATCTAGAATGTATACTGAGTGAACAAATAGGTGGTGTTAATGTTTTATTAGCAGAAAATATATGTGCATTCTGAACATATTACCCTTGGTTACTGGGAAGGTGAAGTACTTTCATCTAACAGCACCAAAATGTTAATACAGAGATTTTAATCAATTTGGAGGAAGAAAAAGAAAGAAATACAGAGAGCATTAGAAGAAAAATTTGAAAGGTGCAATAAATGAAATACTTGATATGCTGAAAGAAGTGTTGTTTGCCTAAAAACTCCTCAACTTAATTGATTGGTGTGGTTCCTCATGAAGTATTTGAAAATGAGATTATTTTCCTTCATACACACCTAAATATAGGTATTGAAAAAGAAGAGACTTTTTGGAAAAAAAATGGTGCTGAAATAATCATTTTATTGTTCTCAAAATGAAAAACAGGGGAAATTACTTAGAATGTAAAACAATGGTCTAAGATCTTGTTAAAATGCCCTTGAACGTATTTTGAGGAACTAGTAGAAAGAATAAATGAGAAGTGAACTAACATACAGAGCATTGTTTCAGATGGCTGATGCTTCCATTTTGTACCGAACAAATCTAATGGTAGAGACTGGGTTCATTTTTTAAAAACCCCTCCAAGGACATCTCAATCTTCCCGATTAACTGCCATGGACCCCAGATGCTTCATTACTTTTATTCCCAGGTGGAAACTTATCAGGGGTCTGACAATGTGTACAAGTGTACACACTGGGTTAAAACGGGCAGACTGGCTGAGTCATGAGGCAGAATAAGGCAGTTCCCATGATGGCAAACACACTGTACAAGGTAAGTCATTTTATCTTCATTTTCTCCTATCTATACTACTCATCGAGGTGACAGACTCATCAGTGTGTGCCGCAAATGACAAATAATGCCATACAGCTTATTATTTATATTTCCCAGTAGGTATCTGTCATAATTAGACTGCCTAGCCACCAACTGTTCCCTTCCTCGATTCATCCAGATCTCTCTTTTACTCAAATGTACAGCCCTCCAATATTTTTTGGGGGGGGTGGGGAAGCAGTATTGCCCCCTTCTGCTTTAAAGTCTAATAGAAAAACACCTTTCTTCCTTTCATGACTCCAGAGAGGACAAGAGACTTGACCGAAAGATGTACGACATTCACAGGTGTTAAGGCGATTAGGATGGAGAAAGCTGTTTTAGATGAACATAGCCCCAAAGGGCAACGGAACTTAAAAGAACTCCCTGGATTTCAGAGAAAATAGTACTAAGATGAATCAAGCAGTATTCCTATAATTAAATACTATTCTTTATTATTCCATATAAAAACTGCAGCTTTGTTAATGATACCTGCTATGCATCATGTGCACAGCATGTGTATTTCCACATCCCTCGAAAGGAAAAACTAGGCGACTTACCACTTGGAACACCTCATTCAGTAAGAATGGCACCCTCCTTTCACGTGACATTGCATTTAACTTTGTTGTGATTTACTCGCATTAGTTTCCAAAGCAAAGGAAATGCTATCTCAGCTCTCCTATCACATAACCGTGCCATTATCATGCCGTTGTAAGGCTTTTAGAATTCATATAAAATGCAAACCATTCAAATAAAATTGATTTGTATTTGATTAACTCATTTATAATTTGCTCAACTTAATTAGTTTCAAGAATAAAGCAAAGTCAACAACATACTTAACAACTCTCCCCAAAATATTACTTGCAGTGAGAGTCAGTTTCTATGAAAGCCAGTCAGTATGTTTTAATATACATTTGAATAATGTTGTAAAATAAGAAGTTTTTTTGTGTTCTCATGAGCATTGTTAGATACCATTTCTTTAAACAAGAGATTAGAATTTTCTAGCTCTATGTTCAACCATTTGAAGCACCACAGGCAAGTTACTTTAACATTCTGGGGTCTCAGTTTCCTCATCTGTGAAATGAAGAAAATAGCAGTATCTACCTCAGAGAGTTCCCAGTGTTGAATAACACATATACAGGAAATTACATAGTGCACTGTATGTGGTAAACTACCATCTTCTTCAGTTCACCTTCTTTTAGAATGAATATTTAGCTATATGAGGAAAATCATAGAGATCATGAAAAAACACACATTTCTGACTTTTTTATGGCACGGCTTAACTCTGTCAGCGTCCATCAGCAGCCTGTTTACCTACAGATATATGAGGACACCATTCAAATTAATTTCCGTGAAGAAGAAAGGCAAAAGTTACTGTAAGAGCTACAGAATACCACATACACATATTCTTGTTCAGAATCCATTTTCGGTACTGAATACAAAGATTAACTTAGAGTTATCAAAGGAAAATATCAAATGGCAGGAGTATCTTAAAGTTGCAAAAAAAAACAAAAGAGAAAGGGACCTTTTAGAATGTAGCCAACAGTTAAATTATTCATATACCTACTGGATTAAGTTCAGTGACATCCCATTCAAGGTACTCTGCGACATGCATCATCTGACTTATTATATTTTCTAATTCCTGGAGAAAAGAGAGAGAGAACAAAGAGAGAGAGAGAGAGAGAGAGAGACAAAATGGATGTGAATATAAGGTCTTTGTAAGTTTTTCAAACTTTGACTTAAAAGACTTGTTTCATTTAACTTGTAGCTCAAAAACTAAAGGAATTACATGATTAATTTACATATATAATTTATATATATAGTAATTGATATATACATATAATATATCCTTTTAACAGTCTGATTAACTATACATAAAAGATACATTTGAATATAAATTCATTTTGTACTTTGTCTAGAAATCTTCACCAGGAGAGGGCGCAACTGCACACAAAAAAGATTTTCTTCCCATAGAAGATTTTTTTAAGGAAGAAAAACTGTCTTGGGAAAGAACATCTGGTCAAAGAAGGGGCATGCATATTTTTCACAAAATGTGATGTTTAAGTCACCAAGTATCCTGACCCTATGGCTTGGAAACAGGTGTGGAAGGATGAAAGAAAGTGTTTGAGGGCATCTGAGAGGTTTATTTTTATTCTGATACACTGAGAACGTATATTGACTCTTCTAGTCCTTAATTGGCATAATTTGCTCTGCCAGAGGTGTGTTTCAGGGTCAAGGCTTAGAGGCTAAGTACATGTAAAGTTTATTTTATGAGGAAACAGAATTTTAGTTAGAATCTTCGTATTATTCTGCTCAAGTGTCAACTCTTTGAAGAATGGCTAGTTAATACAGAGGACTTGACTAAATAAATTAAAACATTTGCTCATACCTATTTTTTAATGCTTTAATCGTCCCTATCTCCAGAATAGATTAAATATGCTTTGTAAATGCTAGTAATTTTAAACCTAGTCAATGACATAATTAAAAGTGGTGTGTTACAGTATAATTTAAAGCTTAAGCAGTATAAAAGAATAAGATTTGAAAGCATATTAATCAAAGATTATTCTACTCAAATATCTGATCTAATATATGTACTAAACATTCATGAAGTGAAGAATGAAATATGGTAACGAGGTTTTCTTTGGGGATATAAGGGAGCTCTCTGAAAAACCACCCTCCCACTCTCCAGAAAAAACGTCATCGTGAAAATGTTATTTATGTAACACAGGTTGCCCCAGAAAAACATACAAATATAAATGTGTCGACTTATTATAGATAAGAAAATTTTTAAATTAATGTACCTTGGAATTATAGGCTAGAATTGTGCATATGTGTGCATGTGTGTATGTGTGTGCGTGTGTGTGTTACTCTGTCTTTGCCTATGTATACCTTAATGGTTTAGAATGGTTAACTTCCCTGGATATGCTTTTAGAAACAGAAACTATTTTAGTGGACCATTATGTAGACCTGTGACATTAGATAAGTCAATTAACCTAAGAGTCGGTTTCCTCACCAGTAAAATGAGTAATCTTACCTAGTTTGGAGAGTTGCTGCAAAGAGTAAACATGAAATACATTTATGTCACCTGACACAGTGCAAGGGATCAAGAAATATTAACTAACATGATTACACACAGTGGTCATTTTTCAATGTATCTATTTTCCTATGCTTTGCCCCCCAATATGTGAAGTGCTATACTTCAAAATTCCAAGACAGATGACATCAGCATGTGCAATCTCAACGTGATAGTGAAGACAATTTACTGGGTTAGTAAGTTGTGTGGAGAAAACTATAGAAATAAAATTCAGACCCTTAATTACAAAACAGACTAGTGGAATTATATATAAATTTATTTATCCCTAATTCATTGTTTAATATTAGATGTATAGTTATAAGTATTGCTGGCAATATACTGTATGTTAACAACAACAAAAATGGCCAGAGACCAAAAAAAGTATTTGAATTTTCAAATCAGCTGTCAAACCATGGCTAAAAGTCTAGTAAAGAAACATCCTTTTAATTTAATTAAACAGAAACATTGCATAAAACAAATTTGCATTTAAATATAATTTGTATCAATGTAGTCAGAAGTGCTACAATAACCATATGGAAATATCTAGAAAAGTCTAAACTCCTAGCTGTGAAGTGCCACCAGAAAAGAAGCAAATGAATCGTGTAGCTTAATATTCCTAAATGGAAAACTGGACGCTACCAGGCACTTGAATAGATAGCATTTGAAAAATTGGAGAGACCTAAATGTAAGAAATCCTACAAACACAGCATCAATTTAGATTGGTGGTCATTTCCTAAATTAGGAATTATACATTTTTATCTCTCTCTGGAGAAGCTAATGTGCCATTATCGTACTCAGCGTTACATAAATATGTATGTAACTTCATTGCTTTGCCTGTAGAATTCTGTTTGAATTCTGCTAGGGGGAGGTGTATCAGATAAGAGAAACTCACTCGTTATCAGAAGTAATGCTCATTTTAATCAATTTAAAAATATCGAAACTTTTTTTAATGTACCTGTGTAGTTCAAAATTTCCATAACCTGACACTTATTATTTTAGTAATATTCTTATATTTCCTTTATAGAATAGGCAATGATATAATATGAAAAATATATTATTAGGAAATATAAATACATTATTGGGTGGAATGTGAAATGGATTTACATTTGAGGCCCTGATTTGTACAGTAAAATTAAGAATCTAAATACTCCTCTGAAAACTATCACTTATTTGCTTATATTACAAATACAATAAACATTAAATTATTCTTTTCAACTAAGTCATACAGAGATGGTATTTTTCTCCTATTGCATTTTGTGACTAAAATGATAAAGAATACAGGTTGCATCTAAATTGGATGAGACATTTTAAAGAGGCGAGTTTGTCAAAGCAATTTGTAAATATATGTATTTTAAGAGCATGTATATGACTAAAAGACTTTAAAATGTGGCAAAAGGATAACATGATTAAATTGACTTTATAGCTCCTCTTAATTCTATTGGTATTCTCGATGTTTTCCTTAGTGTCAAATCTCAGATACTTTTTTTTTTTTCTAGATCAATGGTCTCAATTTTCTCATGTATTATTCAAACAACGTTGGGGTCTTTTTCTTTATCTTTCCATGCATAAAAAGCCACTTTTTTCTAGGAAAATAATTCAACAGAACAATTGTAATCCTAGCAACTTTTTCAGATCATTCTCTTTCAAAACTTCAGATGATAAAAATGCTGTATGAGTGCATGGAAATTATATTAAGTGTGTCTTCTGTGGTAATAGCTATAAATTTATTCATTGCATTTTTCAGAACAAAGTGCTTTGAAATTTTCACAGAAAATTTGAAGGAAAAAAATTACCGAGCTGTCCAGGAAGCCATTCCCATCTGTGTCATAGAGGCGAAACATAACTAGAAATAAAAGAGGTGTTGAAAAAAATATTATAGGTGAGTGAGATCAATGTTAGAATAAGACGGATTCTTTAAAATTTATTTTCTGTTAAAGCAAATATTCAATCCTCTCCTATTTACAGCAACCGATTTGTGGGATCATTTCTCAAACTAATTTGCAAATGAATTGATCAGTTAATAAAAATACAAAATATCAGATATAAGGTCTATCACTTATGTTAAATATCTTGAAAACACTAAGAAGTACTATTCTTTGCCCGTTTTTTTTTTATTATAAAATCATTAAATTAAAACTCAAAAATAAAAGGAATGTAGACATTCAGAGTCCAGATATTAAAGGGCACAGTGGATAAAAAAAAACATCTGATTCAGAGGTGTGTGACCCGAATTTGGAATCTGCAATCTACTAATACATGAGCATAGTTAAACACTGCTCTCTTCTCTGTAAAATGAGAATAACTACCCAGTCACAAGACACACTTGTAAAAGTTAAGTGAGGGGATACACATCAATACGTATCAAAACCTGTAGGTTACTACTCAAATATAAGCCCTTGTTTTGATTGATCCCTAAGCAGTATGGGAAAGGATTAGTGCAAAACAAAGGAAGTTTTCTGATGGAGGACAACAAGACACAAAATGCATTATCATCATGGTTACAATGGTGTATTTGTACAATCCGAGGGGTAGTTCCATAGGGTACCCACTCTTTGAACTAATGAAGTCAGGAAAAGGAGAGCGTCGTCTCTGTGGTAGCAAGTACAGGAAAGCCAGAGGACAATGGGTCTCAATGGCCTGAGGATTCCCTCATAAATTCACATACCACCAGGAGACCACAGAAGAGGCTGCAGGTGCCATTTCGAGATAAACAGAGAAGATTGACACAGCTGTTAAAACAGAGGGGTGGAAGTCAGAGTTTTTGTTGGTTTGCATAATTGCTGGGAGAATCTTGATGTCTGAGGTCTATCATATTAAATAAAGACATTGATAACAGGGAGGCATAATTATGCAATGACCTTGAGCATATATCTGTAATTATTATTTTTGTATTTAAAAACAATCATTATATTTCACCAATCTAAGATATGATTATTTATTTATAAGATGTATAACCAGTCTGCATACAACTAACTAGAAAAAATGCTTGCAATATAACTATCATATTCTATTTATTGTAAAATGAGAAAAGACTTTAAAGATGCTAAGATGTAAGGGGGGAAATGTGTACCTACTGAATTAAGGAACATAACATTAGGCTGGCTAGCAATGGAAATATCTTTATTTGCAAACCATGATGATCACTCTCATGTACTCAATAAATGACAAAAATTCAGAAAGAAAAAACCTACCACAACATGGATACTAAGTATTTTGAGATTTTCTAGTAAAGCAGAAAATAATAAAAAATCACTTGTTAAGTGGCAGGTATTCATTCACACACCACCCAAAGAATGAGTTCAGTACAAGAAACAAGGGGAGGACTTACAAAAGCCTAACCATATTTTATTTATTTTTAATTTTGTGTATTTATTTTTCAGAAAAGGGGGGCAGAGGGAGAGAGACAGAGAGAGAGAGACCCAAGTGGGCTCCCTACTGTCAGCACAGAGTCTGATGCAGGGCTGGAACTCATGAACTGTGAGATCATGATCTGAGCTGAAGTCAGATGGCTTAAATGACTGAGTTACCCAGTCACCCCAAGCCTAACTGTACTTTAGAATGAGGGGTACTCATGATTCTATTAACCCTTACTGTAATAAATGACTGCTAAATATTTTCAGATGGTCAGATATATGGAAACCCTATATTTCTTGGTAAACCTTGTTGGAAACATGACCTCAAAAACATACACTCAAGGGGACTCCTTGTGACGGTATTTGCCATTTATTTTTGGCACTATCTGGAACTCCTTTCTATATTCTTAAAGCCGTACTTAACAAAACACGAGAATAGATGAAGTGAGGGTAGAGTTTGCACATGACCCAGGCTCTACTAATCAGAAGAAAAACCTTGCTAATCAATCAGATGCTAGTGACCCAAGAAAAAAATGGGCTACGCAAGTCCATTGTGGTGATGTAAGGCAGCAGCAGCGGTCGCAGGGATCAGAGAGCGAGCATTCAGAGTCCTGAATGTGTCAGGACTGTTGGCAATGAACAGAGCTCTCCCTGTGCACAGAATGGCAACAATGGGACTTTTCCCCAGCTCTGTTCTGTGATTAATTTCACCACTGATCCTAGAGAAGTATCCTCCAAATCTGGTTCTCTGCCTCTAATAATGATTCTGTGTGTTCCTTGACATCATTAAAAAAAAATAACTATAACCAGTTTTATTAAAAATCAAATTAATTAGGGGTGCCTGGGTGGTTTGGTCAGTTGAGCTTCAGACTTCAGCTCCAGTCATGATCTCACAGTTCATGGGTTCGAGCCCTGCATTGGGCTCTAGGCTGTCAGCACAGGCCATGCTTAGGATACTCTGTCCCCCTGTCTCTCTGCCATTCCTCCACTTACTTATGTTTCTTCTCTCTCTCTCTCTCAAAAATAAATAAACGTTTAAAAAGTCCTAAACAAAGGATATGTTTTTAAAAATTAAGTTAAATTAATTAATAACTAACCTATTCTGCCTCGTTCAGTGATATTGTACACTCAACACTGGTACTTACTTCACATGAGACATAAAGATTAGATCAAGATAAATTTTAAGTTTAAACTTTAAAAAAATGTGACTTTAATTTTAACATTAAAGCTAAACTAAAAGGCTTTTAGAAGACAATACAGGAAAATATCTTCACAACCTTAAGGTAAGCCAACATGAACCATCAATTTTTTTAAATAGGTAAATTAAGTTTCATCAGAATTAGAACTTCTGCTCATCAAAAAGAAAAATAAGTGAAAAAAAGGAAGAAAGAAAATAGGAAAGAAAAACATAGGAAAAAAAATAAGCCAGCCTCAGATTTACGGACTTTTGAGAACACAGGTGTCCAATAAAGGTCTTATTTCTCAAATATATTAACAAACTCTATAGCTCAGTAATAAAAGGACAAACAACCCAAATAAGAGATAGGCAAAAAATACTGAGCAGATACTTCAAAAATGTAGGATACATGAATGGTCAGACAAAATAAAATACTCAAAGCCATCGATCATAAACAAAATAAAAATTTAAACCACAGAGACCATCGTATAGCTATTAAAAAGACTCTGGAATTCAAGGTTTCCCACCCTCCCCCAAGATCCATCTTCC
The DNA here is from genome assembly GCA_030068075.1 of Paguma larvata. Lineage (NCBI taxonomy): Eukaryota > Metazoa > Chordata > Mammalia > Carnivora > Viverridae > Paguma > Paguma larvata. Next base: position 44,051,800 of record CM057834.1, read on the forward strand.
CAAGCTACTTACCTTCTCAGCCTTGGTTGTTTAGGAATTTGCAATTTAAAAAAATTGGCAAAAAGCCAGGTTCCCCTCTCCCAGAATTTTGACCCACAAATCAGACATGTCTGGATAATTCCCTGACTCTCAAACAAGTTAAAAAAACATTCTATGTCCAAATTTTCTAGTTGTTTCCAGTAAAGTTGTTGGTCTGAAAACACCTTGTTCATTATTGTCTAAAGTAGAAGTCCTGACATCTTTTGAATAATTTCTAAACACAGTAACAGGGGTTAATGGTTGCTTATGAACTCTATTTAGTTCATCAAGGAAAAAGGAGAAAAAATTAAAGTTCTACTCAATTAGAATAGCAATCATATAAATGGCATGCATATATTGAACACTAAATCTAACACATTCTAAATCTGACCAAGTCTAAATCAAGAATATTTTTCTTTTTTTCTTTTTTGGTCCTTGATAAGGGAGAGAAATTCTAGAACTTTAATTTTCAGAGATAAGTCTATTTTCCTAATTTAAAAATATAGTGGTGTGCCAAATATGAAGTATTAAACACACTTATCTACATTGACTATCTATTGAAGTGGCACTATATTAATAGCAATGTATGAAAAAGACATAAATCAGATGTCTGGGTGGCTCAGTTGGTTAAGTGTCCAACTCTTGATTTTGGCTCAGATCATGATCTCACAGTTCTTGAGATCAAGTCCCACATCCAGCTCTACGCTGACACTGTAGAACCTACTTGGGATTCTCTCTTTCCTGCTCTTGTTCTATTTCACCACCCCCCTTCACCGCCAAAATAAAAAAAAAGAAGCATCTAAAAAAAAAACTGGCATAAATCAACAATCACAAGGAAAATGTGAGAGGAAACAAAACTTTAGAAGCTGGAAAACACATGCTGACTGACGTAGAAACCAGAGAAATATAAACATAAGCTGATAGTGAAGAAGCAGCAAAGATTTGCACAGAAAGGGTGATGAGATGGAAAACTAAGTGATAAGCTACAAGTAAAGAAGTTAGACCCTCAAATACTACCTTTCATACCATCCACCTAACAGTATGCCAGCTCCCTACCCCAGCAGAAGAGTAGACACTTGGGCTTGATAGCACACAAACCAAGGGGACGCTGAACTCGGTTTTCAGGACTGTTGACAGTAGGGGCACTACACCAAAAACAAGGTATTTATGTGAAAATCTATATACTGAATATTAAGAGTATAAATCTCCTTCCTTATCTCCAGTGAGTCACACTTAAAACTCACCCACACACCCACACACCCACCACACCAAAGAGTCCTGCCAAAACAAGTAATTTGGGGGGAAAAAAACCAACAAGGCAGAGAGGTAGAATCAAATCTTGTAAGAGGAAAGTTGCAATCCATAAAACACGAAGAGGAACAGAAAAGAATCATGCTGAGAACAAAATGAATCCTCGGTGAACTTAAAAGTGTGACAAAAAAAGTAAAACAAAAACTTATCACAGATGTAGAAGATGTTGCAGATGTAAAAAAACAAGAAACAAAAAAGACATAGGAGAAAATAAGTTGGAAAAGGTAAATACTGGAAAAAAAAATTCAAATTTCTGTCTTGGAGTATCAACATCCAAAAATAATGGTTCCAGAAAGACGGAACGAGTAAAAAAAAAATGAGAAAGTAACTAACAATGAAAAGATTAAAGAACAAATGAAGGGCACGAATTTTTAAACTAGAATTTATGGTAGAGGATTTGAAAATTCTTCAGTTGTATAGAAATAGAGAAACTAATGAAATTTGCTAAAAAGGTAGTTATTTTTTTAAAAGGTTGTTACTAACACCATGGAAAATAAAAATTATTTGGCTTGGTCAGTCTGTATAATCTTTCTCTTTTAAAACTACAACTGAATATTATTGATAAAATTAATACCTATCTTCAAAAATTATTATAGGATTATTTCTTCTTAGCACTTTAAACTAAAGTTAAGCTTCAAGGTCAAGTGAATCATCGAACAAGAGATTATATTCTTAAAACTAACATAATAAGGATAAAGATTTTTAAGTGCAAACATAATTTAAGCTCAATATTAAAATTACTCTGTCAACATAACTTCCAAAGGTGGGCACCTGTTACAAAGTTACAGCTAGTTTAACCCACTTTTTTCTATTTTTATGCTCATGCAATTTCCCATTATATAGAAACAATTATGCACCCACACATGAATTTGGTTAAAAGATCAGGGCAAAGGCATATTATGCAATATAAGGTTCATTCTTTATATCTAGAATTTTTTTTCTCTTCCAAAAGACTTGCAAGTTTTTAATCTATTTTCTCCTCATCATCCTACTGAATATACTCTTGGGTTTTTATATTTGGCATAATATGCTATTGATGATAAAAATATTAATATTGAATTTATTATTAAACATTAGAAAGCATGTTTTTTAAGGGCATGTAAGATGGAATTCTTTAATTCACACTTTTTTACTTTTTAATATATTTCAAGATCCTATTGGTAAGCTTTCAGGGGAGAGGCGGAAAAAAAATAGCTGCTTAGAGTTTGTGACATCTAATGTAATGAAATAATATTTTCTCCTTTTATTCTGCAGAGAAACAATGAAGATAAGGAAAGGAAGTATTTCAAAATAAAAAGAACACTTATACAGTCACTCAGAAATCATGTCCCAGCCAGATAATCTAGTGCTATAATAAATAACCAGTCTCTCTGAGCTTTAATATTTTCATTGACTCCATAGGGAGATGGACTAACTGATCTTTAGGGTCTCTTTAGTGTTAAATCTAATCGCTCTAAGATTAATATTATATATGGCAGTAACTTTAACATACAGTTTATTCTTCATTATTTGTGGGTCACTGATCTATTTTGTGGTTATTTTCCTTACCATATCTCTTCTGTGATACATTTTCATTATATGTAAGCTAACAAAAATTATTCTAGTTGTCATTAATGGTTTATTAATAATTTATAAATCCTAATTTGAATACTATGTATCTTAAAACTGCAGTATAAATGAAATTAGTATCATTCTACTACTTAAATAATTCACATTTTTTTCCTCTTCTCAAGCACCCATTGACTTCAACACAATTCCAATTAAGTATCATTTATTGATCACCTGTCTGTTGAAATACACACACACACACACACACACACACACACACACACACACAGGAGTGCTAGGGTGGGAAGTTTTGCACAGCACAAGGGTACAAGCGAAACGAATCCAATTAGGAGGTGGCAAGAGAATTCCTGACATGAGCTCGGTCTCAAGTGTATACTGGATCTGAAATACCCTGAGAAAGAATACCCCCAGCAAATGCACATTATAAGCAAAGGTAAAATGATGGAAATGTTCAGGGTCTGTCTGATGACGAAAAGTAGATCCATGTGACTAGGACATTGTCCATGCATGTTTGTGTAGGTCAAAGCCAAATGCAATACTGGCCAACAAGGTTTGAATGAAACTGTAGTCAAATCAATTTATAGCGCTAAGGGTTTAAGTTTATGTATTATTTAATAGGGAACTGTCAAAGGGACACATTCACTCTGAGTCAGAAGAGGAAGAAGAAAGAACATGTCTAGAAGTTGACAAGTTTTAGGTAAAATGAAAAGAACTTACAAGAATTCACACTTAATGAGTGAGATGATGATTAAATAGGTAGGTGTTGGAAAAGTGAAGCATCTGGATTAACTTTTAACTAGAAGAAGATGATGAGAGAAACACCGAAGTCACCGTAGGCCAGCTGAGGTTTTGAGTAGCGTTATAATCTGTACAATTGTATTTTTATTTTACTAAATCTCTGCCATCTCCATATATGAGGAAATAAATTAGGTGCCTAAAACTAAGTGTCAAAGAATAACTGGCATCAGTGATTATGGAGGGATGGGGTCCAAAAAGCAGCAGATGAATTCAGGAGGAAGGGAAATGGTTAAGACACAAGAAGACTTATTTATATAGCACTTAACAAACATTTATGTGAACCAATAAATGTGAAGGAATTTATGTGAGAAAATATTGGTTCATTTAATCTTTATAGCAAACATATGAGATAGATATTATTATGATTCCGATTTTATAGTTGGAGAAACTAAGGCCTCAAGAGTTTTTTTTGTTCTTTTTTTAATACGCCCCAGGAAGTCATAAGTGTTAAAGCTAGGATGCATCCAATTAGTGAAATCAGGAGTCTGGGCTCTTAAGCACTGTGCTATATTTAAATTAAAAGTAGGAGAGGGGGAAGTTAAGGGATCATAGTCTGGGGTCAAAGTAAAATATTAGAGCTTAAAATTTTAGGATAAAAGCAGTCTTTGGAAATTACAAGGCATGTGGTATTGCAGCAGATGTGGGTGGCTGAAATAAAATGGAGGTGCGATCACAGAATTCGAGGAATGCAAAGGAACTAACAGAGGGAGATATTGAATGGCTCCCCATAAAGTATTGTAGCAGATAAGGTGAAGAGGCCAAATCAGCTGTGGCACAGTGTTCCTATTCCATGCAACAGAATGGTTGGCAAGTGACATCAAGGAGGAAAGAGAAAAATGGAATTCGCCACAACCTCAGGATATATATTCACAAAGCACACATGTACGTGCACTATACCTTCTAAGTGTCTATGGCAGCAGGTGAATAAATACCATTTATCTGATAGGGCCTCAGTATAAGCAAAGTTCTCAATGAGAAAATATAATTGGAGTAGGCACTGTAATTTGAAGCAAAGGGATGTAATTGGTGGAAGGTTCGAGAACTGTTGTTTATTTCCTTTCAAAGAAATAAAATAACCTTTATTCTAAAGACTGTGTAAATGCCCGGAAGAAAAGATAGGAGGGAAGATGGGAGGTTATAGTAAGGGATGGATAGATTTATAAAACATTATTCTGGGGAAAAAATGATCCCTTTTAGAAACATTTACAACGAGGTCATTATATTATCTAATAACCCAGGTAAAGGAACGTACCAAATACTGCCACCATTCAGCAGTTCTGAGAAATGGTCCTTCCTTCAGAGAAATCGTGTGTGTGTAGGCTTCAGTGGACAGAGGAATTGCATAAACCAATGCTCCTCAGAATGTGGTACCGGAAGCAGCAACATCAGCACTACCTGGAACCTTGTTATGTGTGAAAATTATAAGGGCCCACGACAGGCCGGCTGAAGCACCTACATGGCATCTAGGACCTGGAATAAGCTGTGTGTTCCTAAGTCCTGCAGGTGATTCTTATGTGTGATAAAGTTTAACTTCCGGCCTAAGTGAATGTGCATGTATTCTTTTCTGTTTATCTACCTAGAAATTAAGATCCAAGTTCAGCATTCACCAGCCAAAGTTAATTATATTAGGTGCTTGCCCAAGTTTATATCTTTTTAACTAAATGATTTTTCTTTTTCTTTTTTCTTTCCTCTAGTTTATATTGTGTTTAATAAGTCACAACCCTTTTGGAAATAAGTATATATTAAATTAATCACAATTAAATTTCTTTAAAGTATTACTGAAAATATTTTTCAAATCTGTAACTCTAGAAGACTACACGAATGTTCAGAATTTGTCAATGTTTAATTGTAGAAGGAAAACAGTGTATAGTCCCTTTATAAGAGAATGGGTAAGAAGAATGGGTTCTGATTTAACGGATGTAGGAAAGGCCCAGGCAAGGGCGTTAAAAACAAACAAAACAAAACAAACTAGCAAACAAAAACCAAGTTTCAGATAATTAAGGACCAAGATAAATATCTCCAATTCAGAGAAGTAGAGCAGAGAATTTGAGTGTAGCAGGGACAGGCCCAAACCTTCATGTGTTCGGAAAAGGACATTCATCTGTTTCGAACAGACTGGCAGAAACTGGAGAAAATCACAGTGATAGTGCCAGGCCCTAACAATTCCCCCTATGACAAGAGTCGGAAGCAACAGTTAAGAAAAATGTATAGGCAACTGAATCTGACAAAGACTTGAAAAAGAGCTAGACAATTTGAAGAAAGAACAGAATGAAGGAGATTGAAAACAATGAAGAAAGGTAAGTGGCAGGTCTGGTTTGACCTGATTCATCAAGTTTCTTTGAATGATTTGTGGGTTAACATTCTGACTGCAATTGTAGACCAAGACCGTTTGATTCATAAACTCAATTTGAGAACGGAAAAGCATACCTCTTAGGAATTCTACCTTACAAACAAAATGCTTCCAGTTGACATAAAAATAATTAAACTGCAACACAAATAGCATGTTGAAGAGGAGTGATGGTGCCTTCATTCAGTCTCAGACCTGGAAAAAAGGATTTGCCTTTGTATTTTTAAAATCATCCCAAACTCGGACCTGATAACACCTGACCAAACTTTCTCCTTGGCTGTCACTTCAAAAGAAACTCCCTGAACATTAATATTTATTTTGGAATGAGAGAAATGTATGTATGTCCTTAGAAACACAAATAAATCTTGAAATGCAAATATTCCACATTTAGGAATAATAAATATGTATTTAAAGACTGATGCTAATACAGTTTATTTATAATTTAGGAAGGTATGGCTTAAATAGTCACATTATAGTGAATTCTTTATTAGTAAAAGAAATATTATCAACAGGTTACTATTAGATTTAACTAAACATGCTTTCAAATCATAATTCAGAGGCATCATGATGTTCTGTATTTGCTTAAAAATATCAAATTTAGGATTTGTTATCTTCACTATCATTTCAGTTGTAAGAATTTTTAATTTATTTTAATACTATCCAATATAATCAAGTTATTGGATTATTGAACAAACCACCAGCTCTATGTTTAGCAGGGGCTTTGGAGACAGACCAGATTATTAAATGTTCAGGCTTAGAGTAAAGAAGTGAAAAATATTTTCTTGCATTGCAATGAGTATAGTTAGCCACCAGAGAGAGCTCAAACACTGTACTTTATTAAAGACAGCAATTATCTCCTTTTCACCTAGATAGAAAATCTCTATTTGAAATATCTGCTACACTGTAGAAAAAAAACAACACAGTTATGTTTACTTACAATATCTACCGTCAACTCCTATATATTAAACTTTCATGTTTGACATCTGAGAAATCATTTATTCCTGGCACAGAGAGTGTTATTGGTGAAGTTTTCAAGGAAGATTTCCATGACAGAAAGACTCAGGTTGTATGTTTTCAGTGAACCCTGTTGCTGACTAAAGGAAGAACTCCTCACATCCTAGAAATAAAGTTTTTTTTTAAACAACTCAAATGACACTTTCCAATATCATCTTGTTTACCAAACTGAGGGACACTCAAGAACAAGTCATTTGACAGACCAACATGCTCAAGAAATACTCTGTATTATATGGAACTTGATAAAAACCTGAAATTAATATATTAACATCCTTTGTCTGATGCCCACTTGAAATAATTTTTATTTATTAATCAAGGTCACTTCACATGATGAAAATTGAGATAACCACAGTACATAATTTTTGTTCATCAGTATCTAGTTCCTCTCCTTCCCCCATGTTGTGAGAAGTAAACTAAATAAAGAAAAACATACACTCCAGTTTATCTTCGGGTCTTCCTCTTTCAAGGAGAGAGAGGTAACAGACAATGTCCTTCAGATGAATTACTTCTGGGGAACATGTATTTGCAGGAGAAGTACGGGGTGGGGTGATGGCACCTTTATTCATTCTCAGACCTGGGGAAAAAAAACATATTTGTCTTTATATTCATAAAAATATCCACAGTTCTTTCAAAGAAAAAAAACAACTAAGAAAATAAATAATGCATAGACTATAGAAAGAGTTATATATTTTTAGGTGATATAATAACCAAATTCTCTGGACTCTAGGATAGCAGAGTCAGATATTTTCTATGATTGTTGTAAATAATGCAGAGTTTTTAGGATTCAGGGACAAGGGGACTGCTCTGCCTGCCTAGGGGAGGGTGTTAGGGTCAAAATCCTCTTTTCCAGAGTAAGCTTGCAGGTAGATTTGAATGCATGAAAACTACTTTCCTCTTCCATCTTTCTGTGCTTTAGAAAGTGACAGCTATAAATCAGCTAAGAAGATACGAAAAATTGGCCTTTCACAAAACACTGAAGAAGAAACCTGAGTGTCACAATATGATTTATATGTTGATAACCAGGAGTCATTCATTCATAAAAACACATATTTACATCAAATATATGCCAGCACCATGAATAAAACATCCTTTTTCCCATCAAGAAATCTGCCCATGAGTAAGAAAGGGGATATAAGCAAAAATCTGCTTAAACATGACAGATGTTTAATTACAGAGATGAGAACATATGACTGTACTTTAGTTTTAATACGGTTCATACTTTATTTCTGAAACCCATTCATTGTGCTTATTTTAAGACAAGGGTAGTGAACTCAATGACTGTTTCCAACAGTTGATGATTGTAGATTATCTGGCCGGTAATAATCGTCCTGAAACTGGTTTACATAAACGGTGAGTTACATCTAACAGAGAAGCCCGTGAAACCACATCACGTGTACCTGACATGACCTGAAGGCAAGCCCCAATTATCTTTTAAGGTGAAATGGCTAACCGGCTGAATGGGTACTAGATTGCTACTCAACAAGGAGTTACTAGAATGGAGGGAATAATCCCCATCAAATATAGTTGTATAAACCTACCATTTCTCAGGATGCCTCTACCTAACCACATCTCTTGCTCCATCTTTTGATGGATAACTTTGATGGAGTACCTGGCTTCTCCTCTAGCCATCTCAAGACAGCCAGGCATATAATCTAATGGATTATGAAATTACTTCTATCATTCATTTACTGAGTGTCTAATATGTGACAGGAATCATGCTCGAGGCTTTTTAACATGTATCATCTCACTTAATTCCTACCTTAACTCTGTGAGGAAGAATACAATGTCCCCATTTTACAAGCTTAGAGTTCTGCAGCTGGCAAATCCATCCTCTTCAATATACACTAATAGATTACAGACTATTTTTGCTCAAGGCCAAACGTAAGAAAAAGTAAGAAAAACAATTTACATGTTAATCTAGAAAAATCCTCTTATTCCCCCCACCCCATTTCTGATTTCTAGTAGATTCTGTAAACTGCCCCCATTTTTCTTTTCTATGTTAACCTATTCTCTTCTATTTCATTCTTAAAATTCTGTCAAAAACTATCTAAATTGAATTCATCACCCACTAGGGGGTCACAAAACACACTTCGAAAGACATTGCTATAAATCTTTCCTTCATTTTTTTAACCGAAGTCTTACTTATTTCAAATACAATTCTGTGCTTCACATCACTTTTACTTCTGTTTACAGCAATTAAAAGAGAGAGATAATTCTAAGTTGATTTTTTTCTTAACAAAATGTCACTGTATATCTAATACAAACTAATATAGTTATTTTTAAAACTAAAAAGCAGAGAATTGAAGACAATCTTGAGTTTTAAAATACATATGTACCTTACAAGTTCTACTTAACCAACTAAACCTTGGCCAACTGTAGACACAAGTAGTTCCAGCTGATGATAAAAGACATTTTGGCGCTGACCTCTGACATGACCATAACTTCCAGTCTTGGAAAACACAGCACGTGAATTATGGTCAGATAAACTATGACCTAACTCATCTTGCAAGATGAGCTAATCCTGTCTTCTCTACTTTCCCATTATGGTACTGAGATGATTTAATCAGCATGATTTAACTCTTATACAAAAACTCAGAACAAAACAAGAAAGAAGGAAAAGAACATGTTATGATATTACTCTGAAAGAATGCCAACCGTATTATATATTTTCACTGATTTAGAACACCTCCTGATCATCTGTTTGTAGAAAACTAAAGTGCTTGGTATTTCATTATCAGCTTTCATCATACTGAATATAAACAATATGGAGAATGTGAAAACCACATAATTTTCTGTTTGCTTCTCTTGCAAGTAATGTACATATTGAACAGAAGAAACATCCACATATAATTTACATTTAGCCTCACCTTTTTGAAAAAAATATATTATTATTCTACAATTATTTTCATTTGACAAAATGAATAAAGATTTTTCATTTTCTGTTCATGACATGTTATAAACTAAAAGCTATATCATATTCATGTCACATTTAATATTTAAAAGAATTTAAAGGTGACTAAAATATATACATATGGGTTTATACAGCAACCATATTGGGAGATCTAATCAACTCTTCCTTATATCCAGACAAAATTGTTGTTGTTTTTGTTGTTGTTCCTTTGTGAGACATAAAATCTACACTTTTTGCAATGACTTATAGAGCACATCAGAGAAAAAAAATGTCAAAGACTATTTTCTAAATTACTTCCTAACAAAAAATTTGGTAGATCAGGACTTGACAGAATCCTGAGGTGCTGATCTGATGAAAAATGTCCTAGGTTTGTTCCTGCTCCTACTCCCGTCCTCAAGAACAGCTCACTTACTCTTTTGTGGTGAAAATGTTTCTTTATATTTTCATTTAATTTTCTGAAAGCAGGCCTTGGGGCCTCCATCTGTCTTCACGGAGACCTTTTCAACCTTACTCTACCATTTATATATACTTTATACATATTTTCCCCCTTCTTTAAATCTGGCTTCAGGTCTTTTCTACAACTTAACTCCTTTATTGCTCTAAAATATTTCTTTTTCTTTCAAGTAGGATGGCTAAGGTTGATGCAGAACACACAGGTAACAATACAGGGGGCAAAGAAGAAGTTGAGAGCCCCGTTTCTTGACTCCTTTTCAAGGAGATGCTAAATAGAACCCTACGTTCCTCTTTGCCAGCAATAGCCTCTGTTGAAGAGGCTCAGTATTCTACTTTCCATTAAGGAAGGCCATTTTAATCCATCTGATCTTTGGTAAAACTCTTTAGAATTGGAACTGAACACAAAGGTAGGCAAAAGAGTGGTATTTTTTTGCCTCAAGTGGTCAATATTTAGCTCTAAAGATAATGTGATTAGTTGACACCCAGTTTACAGGTTTACTGACTTGCCAAAGGCTATGTTTCTTGGAATATTGCCTCACAAAACTGAAGTGTATACACATACACACATGACTTATGTCCACATACCAATGTATACCCACTGCACTGTGCAACAAAACACAAAATAAAGTGAAAAAGTATTCACTGTATCTAGCATGTATTAGTTCAATTAGGAAACACTACCTTGTACTTTGAGATAATTTTTCTGTTTGATGATGATTTTAGTGGTATGTGTGTGTGTATATACATATCTTCTTATATATAAACAGTCATCAAAGTTTTAACTACAAAAATAGTTAGCATTAGTCAAGGTGAGTACTGCCTGCTATTATCACATTCTTCAAGCACATGATTTTCATTTTACTTCAAACTAGACACTCCATTTCCTGCAACAAAAAATTTAATAAGTTTTATTTTACTAGATACTTTTAATATCAGTTTCAAGGTTCAATTATTAGCAAATAAGTTGTGGGTACATGTTCAATTATTGCCTCTGCTCCAGTGTGTTTTATTTGAAACACATGTAGCTCAGATAATGAAAAGGTATCATTATATTCATTGTTTCCCCTCACCTATTAAAATGGAATATTCAAAACTAATAACATGAATTACATTTCTAAGCTTAGAAGGCAAAAAAAAAAAAACACTCTGGAAATTTTCCATTTTTTAATGCTGGTTCAATTTTCAGAAATTTATCAGGCTTAGAAACAATTTGTCAGAGTACAATCATATTTCCAAAATCTGTAGTAATAGTCATGATAAGTAGCATAGATCATAAAATGTAAGAGCGATCATTTCGTATTGTCAGACATTTCACGATTTTCAGAGTTAACCTCCCAACTCTGCTTGTTTTAGGATAGTATTACATTTTGGTTTTTTTTTGTTTGTTTGTTTGTTTTTATTATAATAGTTTATTTTCAAATTGGTTTAAATATAACACCCAGTGTTCATCCCAACACGTGCCCTCTTTAATGTCTGTCACCCCCTCTCCCCCCTCCCTCACCTCCCTCACCTCCCTCACCCTCAGATTGTTCTTAGTCTTTGAGAGTCTCTTATGTTTTATCTCCCTCCCTCTCTGTCTTTTTTTCCTTTCCCCTCTTCCCCTCCCCCTGGTTTTTGCTTAGTCTCACAAAGTCCACCTATTCGTGGAAACATATGGTATCTGTCTTTTTCTGACTGACTTATTTCACTTAACATAATGCCCTCCAGTTCCATCCATGTTGCTACACATGGCCAGATTTCATTTTTTCTCATTGCCCTGTAGTAGTCCATTGTATATTTTGTTTTTTTAATTTTTTTTATGCTTATACAAACTGGCAGCAAAATGAGACAGAAGGGGCTACAAATCAACAAGGAATGTAAAATATGCATAAAGTGAGGACAGGCAGTGGGATATCTTCCCTGACAAGAGACTGGATCAGCAAAGTATTTGCAGCAACATACTCTGGATTTCATCTGTTTGGACTTGGGCAAAAACCCCAAATAAGAAATTATAAGGAACAGGGCTCAAAGCACAGGTCTTTGGGGGTGATGTTCTAGGATCACGTCCGCGCTTCTGTGCCGTACTGTGCTGCAGTCTATGTGTGTGCTGTGCTGTGAAGGAGCAGTAATAATAAGATCCCGAGCTGTGTGCCAACAACACTGAAACATAATCGTAGGGTCTGATTTGACCCCACAAGTTTATTTTAGAGATAAGATGATCACACAGCAATCCAGGGAGTCAAGAGTTGGAGACAGAATATCTAATTCCCGACGTCAGGGTCTTTTCAAGTCAGTAAAAACAAGACCTATGTCAGTTCTGTATGGTAGAATATTCTACAGTCATAGAAATATTCGATATGTGTACTTGTTCACTATGATGGTATTAACCACATATGGCTATTAGGTACATGAAATATGGCTGGTATGATTGAGGAACTGAATTTTTGTTTTATTTACTCGTTAACTAATTAAAGTTTAAATTAAATAGGTGCATTGGACTAATGGCTACCATATTTGACAATACTGGTGACATACTGTCTGCTGAAAGTATGAAAATAGAAATACCATGTATTATAAAATAAAGAGTCATGATAACAATTTTTATTTTTGTCACTTTACAAAGCAACCCTAATTCCACTGTTGGAACAAACAAACAAAGAAACAAAACCCACAAAGAGACCCTTAAATAGACAAACTTATGTTTGGGGTGGTGGTAGCAAAATAAATGAGGCAGAGTGAAAGATACAGGCTTCCAGTTACGAAATCACTAAGTCACAGGATTACAAGGCACAACATAGGGAATACACTCCATGATATTATATTAGCATATACATGGTGACAGATGGGAGCTACACTTGTGGGTGAGCATAGATAGTATAATCTCTAAGCTTGTGGAATCACTTTATTGTATACCTGAAACTAATGTAATGTTGTATGTCAACTACAGTTCAATTAAAAGAAAAAGTGCAAGTTATGAAGATGGGGTGAGAGGAGGGGAACTTCAGGAACACGGCCAAAAGGTACAAACTTCCAGTTATAAGATACATAAGTCCTAGGGATATAATATACACGATGACTATAGTTAACACTATTGTATGGTATAACTGTATATGCTAGTTCTTAAGAGAGTAGACTCAAAGAGTTCTCATCATAAAGAAAAAATTAAGAGAGTAGATCCTAAGAGTTCTCGTTATAAGGAAAACATTGTTTTCGTTTTTGCTTTTGCCTTTGCTTTTTATTGTGTCTGTATAAGATGATGGATGCTACCTGATATGTGTGAAATATATCTTAATAAAACAAACAAAAAATCAAAACAAAAGAAATCCCAATTAATACTCCATAAAATTTATTGTACTCTTTCAGAATTAATGACATTTTAGGGCAAAAAAAAAAAGACATTGAATTTGATTTTCCCCTCTGTCTGCAAACTAATATGCTGGAAAATAATCTATGTAATGAATAATGGTAATAGCTGGCATTCACCAAACACTTATAATGCACCTAATATATCATGTGTTTGAGTTCCATAGTACCCAGTAAGATACATGAACTTATTATCTCCATTTTATACTGGGGAGAAGAGAGGCAAAGACAAGTAGTATAGACCCAATTCAAAAGTGTCTATAATCTGAATTAAGATTGTATGCTTTAAGTATGATTCTGTGGGGCTAGAGAGAAAAATAAGTAATCGAAATCTGTCTTCTGACTGTCAGTAAATGACCTTTTGTTTTAAGAGTCTGTTTTTCAGGACCCTTAAGAGTATGTACATTGATTATTTCATAAACCTTTAGAATGAAATTAGAAATCCTAGTCATGGCTGAGACCTCTAACCGTTAATCTTCCACTCAGATCATTCCTCGGGTCATCCACTATAAAACACATTTGTGAGATGCTCTAATATGTATACATACTTTGTATATATAAAAATAGACATGTGTATTTGCCAAATCTTTACCAGCATTTTCTTATAAGGAAATGGATTATGTATATCTTTTTGTTTTGTTTATTTGTGTTTTCTAAGAGGTGCACAACTAGCATGTACTTTAAAAACATAAACCCAAATAGATATTAAGAACCTTTAATATTAGTCATGTAAAACCAGGTTGTAGGATACAGCAATGAACACAGCAGATTAAAAAAAAATCCTATTTTTATAGGGCTTTGATTCTAATGGATCAAAGCCAATGTTCATTTTTACATCTATTACTAGGTAGTTTAGAACATACCACAAGTTAAATAAAGTTATAATGGATTTGGGACTCTGAAAAGTACTAAATATCCTATTTGCCTTTATTTGAATAAATAAAACTATAAATGATATTCATTAACACAACAGTACAACAATCTTAGAATAAAACTATCATTTATATATGCAATCATTAACATGTAACTGAAAATACAAAATCCCTTCACCCTAGGTGAATAAACCTAATGGTAAAGATGGCAAATTTGAAGACCAACATTGTACTTAGAATACCAGATAGAAGAATAAAGAAACCTGTATAATCAAACTCAATATAGTCAAACCCATTTAGTAATTAGAGGGGAGGTTTGGGGGAACTGTTCCTATACTGAGAGTAATTTTATCATAAATGGGGCCTTGAAGTGTAGATTTTTCTGTGGTTTCAGTGAAGAATTTTCAGGGTTTCAAGATAAAATATTTATTGGAATGAAATAATCTGTTGATTACTACTACTACTAATAATAATTACAAGATAAATTTTGTACTATAAAAGCATAAGATATGTAATGGTTGATGTAAATAAATGCCACTCGGCCAACGGATAGAAATTATTCTATCTTTATTTCTAGAGTGTAGTCTACATAGGTATGAGTATATCGGAATTAACAAAGACACAAATATATTTTAAATGCCTACTCTGTGCCAAGAAGCTCCCTATCTAGTACAAGTAAGCCTTGTACTCTGTTCAGTTTGTATTTTTTGGAACCTGTCTGCCATTTATTGTATTGTGGAAACTGAAATAGTTTATTAGACACAAAAGACTTATAAAGGAAGCTACGGTGAAAATATACATGCACATACACACACACGAACACATGCACACAAATTTTTAATATCCTCAAGACAGTCCTGATAAGAGTAATAATTTCTTCTCGGCACAATTAATGAAGTGTGTCTTTTGGCAAGAACATACAGGAAGGTCATTTGGCAAAAGAATATTTTCCCTAAGGTTCAAGTACCTCATTTTCACTGTACAATTATCTGTTCTTAATTTCATTAACTTCTTTATGAACAAGAAGAAATTCTTTTTCCTTTTCTGCCTAAAATTTTTACCTGTGGTGTGACTCCCTGGTTGTACAGAAAACATAAAAAGAATTATATTCCACTAATGAAAGTGTAGTGTAACAGCATAAATCGATTAACCATTGCCATATTGGACAGACAATGAGAGGGGCCAAAGATAAAGTACTGTAACTCTTCTAGTAGTAGCTGTTATTATTCTCAATCTTAAATATCTTCTTGATTCTTTTGTACTTTTAGCCTCATACCCCTTCATGATAGCTTCCACAAGCTGGCAATGTGATTATTTTCTTTCTTTTTATTAATGGTATTTTTTAATGTTTTATTTATTTTTGAGAGAGAGAGAGAAAGAACGTGAGCGGAGGTGGGGGAAGCGGGCAGAGAGAGATGAAGACACAGAATCTGAAGCAGGTTATGGGCTCTGAGCTGTCAGCACAGAGCTCTATGCAGGGCTTAAACCCATAACCATGAGATCATGATCTGAGCCAAAGCTGGACACACAACCGACTAAGCCACCCAGGCATCCCCAGCAGTGTGATTCATTTTCTGACTTAAGACGGTATAACAGCTCTCTAATTTCACCATGGGCCCTTGGCTCCCTCCCTGGCCTCTTCCAGTCACTCTCTTCCAGTCACTTTATCTGCCCCAACAGTTCAAGGCACAGACCAAGGTCTCTCAATACTCAGCAAGCCTACCTTACTCTTACCCAGCAACCTACCTACCTCTAACTCCTAAGGCTGTAGGTCTTTGATCCTGCCAGGACCACTCCCTCAATGCCACCTCCAGGCTGTGCCCGGTATTTCCAAGGTCATGCCTACCATCTGCTCTGGGACCATCAACAATGATCTTGTGACCCTCATCCCAGTTTCAGTCATTTATGAAAAACTCAAGACTTCCAGTCATCCTCAGTTTCAATCTGTACTTTCTATCTAATCAATGTTTGCTAAGAGCCCTCCTTACATTACCTTCTGACATGCTATATACATTTTTATTTATTTATTAAAATGTAAATGACTATAGGGGAAGGCAAATAGTTCCATTTTGCTCACCGAAACTTGAATAGTGGGGGAGGGGACACACTGTAAGTGATCAATAAATATTTGTGAATGATATAAATACTACTCAGACAAAAAAGAATGAAATCTTGCCAATTGACAACATACATGAATCTAGAGAGTAGTATATTGCTAAACAAAACAAGTCAGAGAAAGACAAACTTATGATTTCACACTGATGTGAAATGTAGGAAACAAAACAAATGAGCCAAGAAAAAAAAGAGAGAGAGGGAGAAACCAAGAAACAGACTCTTTACTCTAGAGAACAAACTGATGGTTACCAGAGAGGAGGTGGATGCATGGATGGGTGAAAGGTGATGGGGAGGAAGAAGGGCATTTGTGGTGAAGACCAATGAGAAATATATGGAACTGTTGAATCACTATATTGTACACCTGAAACTAATACAGTATTTTAAGTTAACTATACTATATTTAAAATTTATTTAACATTTTAAAAATAGGAGTGCCAAGGTGGCTCCATCGGTTAAGCGTCTAACTTTGGCTCAGGTCATGAATTCAGAGTTCATGAATCTGAGCCTGGCATCAGGACCTGTGCTGACAGCTCAGAGCCTGAAGCCCGCTTCGGATTCTGTGTCTCCCTCTCTCTCTGTTCCTCCCCCACTTACCTTCTTTCTCTCTGTCCCTCTCTCAAAAATAAATAAAGAATAAAAAATGTTTAAATAAAAATAAAATTTGAAAAATAAATATTTCTGCATGGAATAATACTGAATGTCTTATATAGTTCACACACTATCTTTTGATAGGACTTTTTTTTTAAATTTTTTAAATGTTTATTTTTGAGAGAGAGAGACAGAGCATGAGCAGGGTAGGGGCAGAGAGAGAGAGGGAGACACAGAATTTGAAGCAGGCTCCACGCCCTGAGGTGTCAAGACAGAGTGTGATATGGGGCTCGAACCCACGAACTATGAGATCATGACCTGAGGTGAAGTCAGTTACTTAACCAACTGAGCCACCCAGGTGCCCCAGACAATTTTTTTTTTTATTTGAGTACACATTTTCTCTTCTTGAATCTCCCTTCCAACCTCTCCTACTGGTACCTATCATTACCTGTATTTAAATTAGATAATTTCAATTTATGGCTAAAATCTCAGTCAGATAATCTTGGTAAATAGATGACAACTTTTATTTTATTATACTTCATCACCTAATTGTCTGTTTTTCTTCTTGGCTCTAAAGGATCTTCAGCTTTCTGGTAGAATGCCTAGCACATGATGTATCTTACAAAAGTGTGGTGCAATGCACGAATTAATGTAATAAAGTGAATAACTAAATAAATCGCCTATCTGGCCAACTCACTATAGGATCTGATATAAAGGATCTTAGGAAAATCCTTTATTTCTGTCCTATAAAACTACTAATAACAACAAAAAGCACTTATACAGACCTATAGCCAATAACCCACATTTACAATTATGGAGTAAACATTTTAGACACTGTGGAACCCACAGAAATATATAGTTTAAGTGTGTGAACGAGTTAACGAATCAATTAATTCTCTTTGAATTACTATATTTTTGGAGAAAGTAGAAGTTACTAATGACTGCTGTGAAGTGCTATCCTATACAAAACGAACAAGAATTTAGTCGAAGGTAGTTACTTCCCAGCACTGCTGTGCAGGGTTGGCCTAGGTGGAAGGTGGGGAGGCGCAGGGATGCACCAGCTATCTTAGAAGAAGACGGTGTGAGTTTCACAAGGGTTCTGGGCTTGCCTTCCAGTTGCACACTCTAAATATCTCATCTTATTGATCATTGCATTCTTAGCATGGAGCACAGCGTGTTCTATTCAATTACAATGAAACATTAGCTGAGGTTTGAAAGATTAGGGTTTTGCTGTGACAGAAGGGCAGAGGAAGCATTATATGGGAAATGAGAGTCCTGAGGAACCAAAGCAGACCTAAATCACAGCAAACATTTAGATGTGAAAAGGAGCTGGGGTGCATGGGGCAAGAGACAAAACTGGGACTATTAGCAGATCAACAAGCTACATGGCAGTGTGTTTACTGCTATGAAACTCAGGTTTTATCACCATCTTAACTGAACTGCCCAGACCCTGCAGTTCCATTAAGGGGACCTTGCTGGGGGTGGGGGGTGTCTCAAAGATAGGAGAAGACTGAGACTAGGACTCCCTATACTTACATCTCTCCTGCATCCTCTTCCTTCACCAGAGCAACTTTGCTTTAACCTGCTTTAAGTATCAAAGATTTTAGTTTACATGAAAAAAAAATTAGGGGCGCCTGGGTGGTTCAGTCGGTTAAGCGGCCAACTTCGGCTCAGGTCATGATCTCGCGGTCTGTGAGTTTGAGCCCCGCGTCGGGCTCTGTGCTGACAGCTCAGAGCCTGAAGCCTGCTTCGGATTCTGTGTATGTCTCTCTCTCTGCCCTCCTCCTGCTCATGCTCTGTCTGTATACCTCAAAAATAAATAAATATTAAAAAATTTAAAAAAAATTAAAACTTTCCACGAGGTGATCATGAAGGCCTGAAACTTGGAAACCCAAGAGTAATATAATCAGGCTTCCGTGTTAGAAAGCACATTGTGGAGATGGCAAGTCGGGCCCAAATGGGACCCATGCGAATTGATAGTCTATGACACAAACGATGATGAATCACACTGACCCTGGCAGAACATTTGAGAAGAAGAAGTTATCATGAGGAATAGAGAGCATTTTGTGATTCACTGAACATGAGGCCTGAGGCAGTGGAGTGTGGAAGAGACCAATATTTTAGAATTAGAAAACTGATAGCTACTTGGGTTCCATTCACCAAGAGAGGAGATAGGAACTGAAGCAGGGTTGGGTAGAATATCATTATTTGACATTCAAAAACATTTAGTTCAATTTGTATGGGATATCCAGATGAAGAGTTCCATCTGGAATATAGTTAATATATGTTCTCTGTGAGTTGAAGAAATAGTTCTGTGTTGTATGGGGAATAACTGAGGTATTTTATGTTATTTTGTATGATGTGAAAAATAAATCACCTATTGAGAATGAGGGGAAAGATTTGAATAAACTAAAGGAAGTTTGAAAATTTTAACCTAATTGACCTAGGAGACAGTTCCAAGATTTAGTTATTTTTAGGACTGATTTTTTTTAAAGGTGTACAGGTGTTAAGGCCATGTTAATATTGGATGGTAAGAATTTGCAGAGGCAAAAATCCGCATATTTATGAAATGTCTCTTTGGTTATTCTCAGTGTTTGAGTTGTAGGGACTGAAATAATGAGATCATAATATCGATTCACAGTCAAAGGTATATGAGGCACCTGCAAAAAAGCAAAGGTTCCACATGACTGAACAATCCTGTAAAGAGAGTGGATCAGATGATAGACTCTAGCAATGAAGGTAAAATCAGTAGTTAGTCATTGGGTTAGGGGTTAGGGACCTGACATTTACAGTGAAGCAGAAGAGGTTATAAGAAAGCTAGAAAGAACAAAGTGAGGGTTGAGGGGAATATGGGAGGGGGGGGAGAGAGGGTGACGGGCACTGAGGAAGGCACTTGTTGCGATGAGCACTGAGTGTTGTATGGAAACCAATTTGACAATAAACTGAGATATATATGTATATATAAAGAAAGCTAGAAAGATACAGCGTTAGGGACGTCTTCAGAAATGAAAAGTTTAACTTGGAAACAGGAGAAATCATCATCTTATGTTTTAAGTAGGTGGCAAGAGGCACTTATAATGGAAAAAAATATTTTCCCTCCCGAAAAAATCATTCACTACACAAAATACGATATAGATCAGTAGCTACTACAAGTTCAACAAAAAACAACTACAAACAACTATGCCTGTGCGTACACACACACACACACACCTTTATGCCTCCTTAGAGTCACTTTAAAAGTTTTATTCTGTAAAAAGTAAATGTTTTACATTTACCATATCTCTAATACTTTAATATTGTTCATTAATAAGAATAACATTTTTCCCAATTTATCCTTGCTTTTTATTGAGAAACCATTGTTGTTTAGTTTATATAGAGTCAAGAGTAGCCATCATATTCCTGTTGATACTCGAGTAATCCAATATGGTGAACTCTAAGAGGGGATAAACAAAACAGATTATAGCTCCCTTCTATTAAATATTAATTTGTGATTTTTCAGCCACAATACATCTTGTGTAGGTAACTTAGATTATTGCAAAGTAGGGTTCTAGAAATAAAAGTACATTTATTTTTCACTATCAGAGGTAAGTTTTAAAGAATATGGGGTTAAAAACAGTCCTACGAAGGACACCATGCACTTATGTTTTAAAATGAGGAGACCAAGCTTTGAAAAGGAATTCCAGTTTTATTTTTTGCTGCATGAGAGCGACACAGCCCATCTTGCAATTCCTTTCAAGTAGATCTGTGCAGACTATGTGGCTGTCCCAAAGGAAGTACAAGCTGTTACCCTTTAATTTTTTTTTCCCTTTTGGAAACTGATTTGATTTCTACTCCTTGTAAATCTGGCATCTTCTATGTAATACTACATGCTATTTGAAGAAAAGAGAGTTTGAGATTTTCATTCCTTACAAGCCTACCTAATTAATTAGAATCTCTCGTCTTCCTCCAAGTCTGACACAATTACTCTGAAAAACGTTTCCCTTGCTTCTTTCTCAAAACCCAAAACAGTATTGCTTCATATGAAATTAAAGAGACAATTTTTAACTTATTTCTTTTATGGTATGTGAAATCTATTTACAGCATGAAGTAGAGAACAGAGAAGCTTTAATTTCTATATCAAAGAAAGGAATTGTCCCATCTTAAAATGTTCAGCCCCAAAGACTAGAAAGTTCTGATAGCTCACTGAAAGAACACACAAAATAAGACTCAGAGAAAAATAAGTTGGGGGAGTCCTTTCAATTCATGATATAAAGGCAATTACTTAAGGAACTAAAATATTTAAGAGTAATTAAAGATTATAATAAACATTATCTTGAGTATATAGTTTGAAGGGATCAAAATATATCATATGGAAGGTGTACACTTGTTTTTAGAAAAGCTCGCACCTATGACATATCAGATAAAGAGTTAGTATTCAAATCTATAAACACCTTAAGAAACTCAACACCCCCCCCAAAAAAAAAACAAAAACAAAAACAAAAAAGAAACAAATAATCCAGTGAAGAAATGGCCAAAAGACACTTTTTTTCAAAGTAGACATTCAGATGGCTAACAGACGCATGAAAAAATACTCAACATCAGTCATCATCAGAGAAATACAACTCAAAACCACCATGTACCAGCTCACAGCTGTCAGAGTGACTAAAACTAACAACTCAGGCAACAACAGATACTGGTGATGATGTGGAGAAAGGTGAATGCTTTTGCACTGCTGGCGAGAATGCAAACTGGTACTCTGAAAAACAATATGGAGGTTCCTCAAAAAATTAAAAATAGGACTATCCTATGACCTACTAATTACACTACTAGGTATTTTCCCAAGGGATACAGGTGTGCTGTTTGAAAGGGGCACATGCATCTCAATGTTTATGGCAGCGGTATTGACAATAGTCAAAGTAAGGAAAGAGCCCAAATGTACACTGACTGATGAACGGATAAAGAAGATATGATATACATATGTGATGAAACATTACTCAGCATTCAAAAATAATGAAATCTTGAGGTGCCTGGGTGGTTCAGTTAAGTGGCCGACTTTGGCCCAAGTCATGATATCACAGTTTGTGGGTTGATCCCACAGTTGTGGGATATCACAGAGCCCCGCGTTGGACTCTGCTAACAGCTCAGAGCCTGGAATCTGTGTCAGACTCCGTGTCACTCTCTCTGCCTCATCTCTTCTCCCCGACTCATGCGCTGTCTCTGTCTCTCAAAAATAAATAAATGTTAATTTTTTTTAAAAAAAGAATGAAATCTTACTATTCGCAGCAACATGGATGGGACTAGAGTGTATTATGCTAAGAGAAATTAGAGAAAGACAAATATCCTAAGACTACAATCCTTTGTGAAATTTAAGATGCAAAAGAGATGAACATAAGTGAAGGAAAGCAAAAATAATATAAAACAGGGAGGGAGACAAAATATAAGGGACTCTTAAATATAGAGAACAAACTAAGGGTCATTGAGGGGTTGTGGATGGGGGGATGGGCTAACTGGGCAGGGGGCATTAAGAAGGACACTTGCTGGATGAGCACTGGGTGTTTTATATAGGGGATGAATCAATGGATGCTACTCCTAAAATCATTATTGCATTATATGCTACCTAACTTGGAGGTATATTTAAAAAACAAGAAAAAGAGAAAGAAAACTTGCACCGACATATATATGATTGCTTGAGAAAAGAGACATTACGTCATTAATGGAAGGGGAAGCAGCACGACATGAAGCTTAGGAGCCTGGACTCTTCATCACACTGTCTAAGTCTTAGTTATGGTTCAAGGACCTATTTCTTAATTACATGTTCTAGTCTTTTTATTTATTAGAGTGCCAGGTATTAAACATCTTCTATCCCTTTCCTGTGTTTTGATATTCTACTTTGTCATGCGAGGGCTTGAAGTTGCTAGACCAGGGGCTCCCTTGGGATTCCTAGGCCCCTTTCAGGGAATCTGTAATGTCAAAATGATTATCAGTGATAATTGTGAGATATCACATTTGCTTTTTTCACTCTAATACTCTCATGAGTAGAGCTTTTAGAGGTTGCATAGCATACAATATGGGAACAGAAAAAAGGAAGTAGGTATGAAGTCAGAGGTTAAAGAGATTTGCCACCATATAAAACAATGCCACCTTTATCACAATTTTTTGTTTGTTTTTGAAGTTATTTTTCAGAAAAATGTTATTTTTGTTAACATGTAATGGGTTGACTATGGTCACTTTTACAATATCTCATCTTTAATATGGTTATAATGGATACTACCCACGGTCTTTGGGGTCCTAAAAATGTCCTGAGGCCAAAGAGTTTGAGAAACTCAGCTGAGACTATGTTTCTCCACTGTAAGCTGGATTCCGATAGAGTTAACAGGGGGCACTAGAGAGACATGACAAGGAAAGAAGGAGAAGGGGCTGGTTCCTGCTCATCTACGTTCACTTCCTGTTAGATCTCTCTGGTATTTCACCCTCACACCACATGGTTCCAGATGGAAGAGGCTCTAGACACTAGCTTATATCCACATGGATAAAGGCAGAGTGAGCTCTGGATACACGACCCTGCACAGACCTCAGAAACGCCCCTTTAATGTCTGACTGCCAGGCTGCAGGCCCCCCTTGAGCTCCTGAGCTACAAAACTCAGAAGGAAGTAGCCTCTTCACAGAATTCCCAGGGTGAGATCTGCCAGGCAACACCTTCCCGCAGAACCCTGGATCCCTGTTCCAAGATGTCCTTTCTCCAAGCTTCTGAGTTTTGATTATTCCAACCTAGGGGCAGGACACACTACCTGTGGTTCTACCTCTGCATTACCTCAGTATTTGTTGCTTTGTCAGACTTCCAACACTGTTTAACCAATCGCCTACTGCATACTTTCTAGAGTAATAGAGTGAGATTTCTGTTGTCCCGAATGGATGGAGCTGGACACACTTAGCAACAGGTGTTAATGCATTAGACATCTCTGAGAAGCTACCGGTTATGAAAGAACCAATCATCTCTATGGTGACATTATATTAAAAAAAAAAAAAAAGTAAGTGTCTAAGAGAAAAATCAAAACTGTCTTCTGTGAAAGTATGTTGGAAATTTACACAAGGGATAAAAATATTATGTTTCCTACACATAACGGCTTTGTGACTATATTTTCAAATATAAAGAGATCTATATTTATCTAGTCATTTAAAGGAGCACTTTTCCATATTTGATGGAAGTATCTTTTAAAATTATTACCTAAACAGAGACTTCTAAGATTTGAATGACAAGTGATGGATAATGATAAAGTAGATTTTCTTGAATGTTTAGCTATTATTACATCAGAGATACTTTAAATATTTTGCACAATCTTAGTATAACAGTTTAAGTCTTGCAACGAAGATATTTCTTAAGCACATAATCTCTTCTCTTATAGAGAACTTGATACCGATTTTCCATTTGAGGTTTTTACCGTGTATACGTAGTTAAATAAATAATTAGACTACTTACCGCCTGAAAGGAGAGCAGGCTTACTTTTTACCATCGGACTAGAATGAGGAAATTTGTTGCTAAATGACATGAAAAGGTGTGCCGTGAAATCATCAGGAAGCTCTGCTTCCAGGAATGTCTTCATAAATAGCTTGAAACCTTCAAAATCTATCGTCTGAAAAAAAATCGAAACATTTATTTTCAGAGTCAGCCAATGTTAAGATTTTTATGTGCTATATTCAGAATGAACAGTAGTAGAAATGACCTCAAACATTCGTATGCCCATGTCTACAAAAGGAATGTGACTATTTGAGAAATAGATGGGAGCAGTCCTAGGCTAACAGTGGCGATTAGATAAGTATATATCTTACCTGTGGTGATGCAGCAGGAAACGCAGAAGCTTTCCCGTGGGACATTTCTATTTCCAGAATATCTTATCACCTTAAAAAATCTACTCTCTGAAGCTTAGTTTCCTTTTCTGTAAATTGGGAATACTGTTTCCCATCCTGCAGAGTTGTTGTAATTAAATCAAGCAACTGACATGAACATGCCAATGCAGTCATGAACACAGCATGAAGAATACTCTGAAATATTTCTCTTGTCTCCTTTCCTTGCCTCTAATGGTGAATCTTGCTTTTGACAAATGGAAAAAGCAGTGAACGTAAAAATTTCACCCTAGCACCAAAATCAATTGATAAGAAATTCCGAAGTGAAATTCTAAAACTTCCCATGCAAACTTTCAAAGAAACCTATTTCAAGATCTTTGCCCACCTGTACTCACTGCAGGTCTATAAAAAAAACACAACAAAACAAAAATACAGATATATATTTGGAGAGAACCATTGCTACATTGAGAGTCACCATGTCCACTTGGGGAAACAGTGGTGGAAACCACCTTTTATCCTTGAGTTAAGAAAAGGAATTCCCAGGAGCCTCCTGGACAGCTTACTTTCTCCACACAGATGAGGAGAGTGGACTGGAGAGATCCAGATAGAATCTTACTCTTGTCTGGAAAACTAAGGACAAGAGTGGAGGTGCTTTGGGGCAAAGACAAGTCAGGGGTACTATATTGGATTTGGCCAACACCCTCATGACTGTAGGGACAACGAGGCATAAATATATCCTGGGAAATCAATGTAGACCACGTGGAAGAGGCCAGTGGAGTTATGTTGGGTCCTATCCAGTAGGCCATTTGAAAGGAGTAAAAGACATACTGAGAAGAAGCTGGAATAAAGCCACATCTGTCCAGACCAAAGAGTACAAGGTCGATGGGCCTCAGAGGAAGCCCTTGAAAGGTATTACTTTTTTCTTATCCAGTTCAGTGTAACTTGATGAAACCAAAAATAGGGCAAAATGAAATTTGACTGATGGATGCTCTTAATTTTGGTCAAACTTCTGGCAGATGAGAATAAATTAATTCCTTAAACTGCTATTTTGGACAGAAAAAGTATTTGCTCTATGGAATTATGTTGGGATAAGATGGTACAGAATGATCAATTTATCGTAATACTATTTTGGATAAACCTAAGATGGAATATGACATCCAGGGATATCATTAGAGAAAGTGCATTTTTAGAGATTAGGTCGTGTGCCAGTTAAGAATATGTACTATGTATGTTTCCGTATCTGATATAATCTCAAGCCAATAAGAAACAAAATCAAAAACTTCACTTTGTTTATTACTGGTTACAAAACTCTGCCTACATCTTAATCTGATATTTTTAGTTAGTTTAATCTTACTTTGCTTATTCATAAAGTGCACTCCAGACATTTGTACTGGTGGTACTAAAAAGGCTTCATTTTCTTCCATGGGGCACCTAGGTGGCTCAGTCGGTTAAGCGTTCAACTTGGGCTCAGGTCATGACAGCTCAGAGCCTGGAGCCTGCTTCGGATTCTGCGTCCTCCTTCTCTCTCTGCCCCTCCCCCATTCATGCTCTGTCTCTATGTCTCTCAAAAATAAATAAACATTTAAATTTTTTTAAATAAAAAAAGAAGACTTCACTTCCTTCCATATTTAATAAATCACTACCACCACAAAATATTATACATCCTACTAGAGAAGTGAACCACATAATTAAAAACCATGAATAATATAAAAATATAAAGAATAGCCTCAGGTAGCATTACTTCCAAAAAGCAATATGCTACCATGAATGAAACCAAAGTTTACAAATACACGGATAAGGTTAACAGCCAGACCACTGTTTCAAAATTAGTTTTCTTGAGCAGAGACGCCTACTCTTACTAACAGGGTTCCTTAGGCATGGCCTATTGCAAGAGATTTAATCCACATTCAGTGACCAATATCGATAGACAATCCTCTAATGTGTGAAGCCCCATGGGACATTAGGAGTTAATTTTATTACAAAAATATAACTTTGTGTAAAAATAGTACGTATTCATAGGCACTGTGGCTGGGAGCATGGTTATTTATATTCACTCTTGCTTCTGTGCCTGAAGCCTTAAGCCTTAAGCAGTCGTTATATTTGCCAATGTAACAGAAGACAGGAGCATAGTTTTAGAGGGAGACTACCAGAATCTTCTCTCAGATTCAACACTTTCTAGCTGTGTCAAGGTGGTCAGTTTATTAATCTCTCAATGCCTCAATTTTTCCATCTATAGATAAGAATAACACAATACCTACCTTCTGGTTTGTTAGAAATTTCAAACAGTTTTTGAAGAATAAGCTTCAATACCACATTACCTTAAATGTTATTATATGCATTTGAATATTCTTTTTGGTGGTTATTATTATTTATTTTATTTATTTTTTACTTATTTTTTTTCTCTCTTTATTTATTTTTGAGAGCAGGAGAAACAAAGCATGAGCAGGGGAAGGTCAGAGAGAGAGAGGGAGACACAGAATCTGAAGCAGGCTCCAGGCTCTGAACTGTCAGCACAGAGCCCGACGTGGGGCTCAAACTCACAGACCGTGAGATCATGACCTAAGCCGAAGTCGGACACTCAACCGACTGAGCCACCCAGGCACCCCTTATTATTTATTTTAGAAAGCTGATAACAAAACATGAACAAAGGACTAGTTTTTGACAGTTTTCCTCTGGATCTTCTTTTGGAACATGGTTATATTTTAAAACAGAACTATTTTGAGGTAAAAGTTTAACACAGTAACAGAGGAAAACAATAACAACCAACCAACAGAGAAAAATAAAAGAAGAACTTCGGAATAAAATAATTTTGTGTTGTATTCCAATATCTCTACTTGCTACTTGAGTAATCTGGGGCAAGGAATTTATCTGCTCTTTTATTTATTTTTTATTATTTTTTAAAGTTTATTTTTGAGGGAGAGACAGAACATGATTAGGAAAGGGGCAAAGAGAGAGGGAGACAGAGAATACGAAACAGGCTCCAGGCTCCAGGCTATCAGCACAGAGCCTGACTTGGGGCTTGAACTCACGAACTGTGAGAACACGACCTGAGCCGAAGTCGGATGCTTAACTGACTGAGCCACCCAGGCACCCCTATCTGCTCTTTTCAAGAAAAAAATCTGCTACATCCCAAGTGGGTATATTTTATAAAGCCTGATATAACCCAAACAGAACTTCCTTGGAATTAGTGCCTGCAATTTAATAATGAAAACCAGAAAATTAATCAATCAAAAAGAATAGCATCCCTCTTAATAAGGAATGCATTACCCCTTGGTCCTTCTTTCCCGGTCCTCAGGAAACTTTCTAAAATTAAATACTGCAGCTCTGCCATGCTCAGTAAGCAAAAAGCAGCTTGATTTTATTCTCTGACAGCTCCAAAACTTTAATTTTTTCTTTTTTTTGCATATAAAGTCCTATGTATAAGATCAACCATTCAGGATTGTCATCAAAATGTAATAATAAATCAGTATAAAGCACTTAAGATGCCCTTGGGCACATGGCATGTAAAATAAATGAAATAACACAATAGTAAAAGGAAGTGCTGGTTTGAGGTTTAATGGATTTTTTATTATATTAATTTGCCCTCCTCTTTGTTAGCCTAGAAAACCAGAAAATTCACTACATCCTCCGGAATCAAACCTGCAGTTTTTGTGTTTTTCTATTTTGCTATAATTGTTCTATAGCAGGCAACATTGACAAATCACTGCTTTTAAAACGTGGGCATTTATAAACAGATATCTTCCTTTAAAAAAATAAAAGTCTATTGTTGGAATCATCATAATTTCCTCAGTCTTAAAAGTTTTCTATGAGATGATATCATCCCATTTATTATTTAAGTTTTACTGATGATGTGAACTTCTCTTTCGAACTTCTTTACAGTGTTGGTGGAAGCAAAATTCCCTTCCCTTACGTTTTTGGCCATTACAGACAGTTTACAGTGTTGTAAACTCAAGTTCTTTAGAGCCAAAATTGAGCTGTTTCAGTGTTTCCAATTCATAGAGTTAATTATTCTGCAATGCCTTCTCTGGTTACTCTGTCTCCTTCTTTTCTTGTCAGTAAAAGATTTTCAAATCTCTTTTAAATTCTATGTTGTCTAAAATATCTGTAAGTACATAGTGTTCTCAATATATACATTTTCTTATTTCATGATTCAGTAGAACATTGCCAAATTTAAGTATTTTATTTTCTACTGCTGTCATGTAGCAGCATTAGACTTGGTTTTTGAAGACTGTGACCTTTAAATAGAATGAGATCACTTATATGCACATCAATGGAAACACTAATAAAAAAAGTTGGGTTGGATTGAACTGAATGAGCTTTCAAAACTCGAACTGGCTGTAAGCTCAGAGACACACACACCACACAATGTTTAAAATTTTGAGAACTGCTTTTTCATGTTTTTTTTTTTTTTTTCCTTAAGGAGCAGCCACAGACTATTTAGGGAGATAACATAGAGAATCTGCAAAGAATACAGACTGCGGGAGCTGCTCAGATGTTGCTGCCAAATTGGCACGAATTCAAAACACATTTCTATATGCCTTTCATTATTATATCTGACCATCTGGGTCCTTTGTTTTTAAGTCCCTGTTAATATTAAAGAAATAACACTAGTATTCATCCAAGTAGATTCAAAGTGAATGAAAATAAATGTCATCAGTCTATCATTAATGTATCCTCATGGTTTCAGGATGGAGATTTTCTCCTATTTAGCAAATGTTCACTGTGCACCCACTTTGTATGAGGACGTGACTTAGGTGTTTGGGTAAAGACGCTACTGCAACATGCGAAAATCCTTCCACTAGAGCCTAATCTTCTAACAAAGGAGAGAAGAAAATAGTGAAATAAATAGGTTACATGTACAACATGTGACAGTATTAAGTGTTGTAGAAAAAAAAAGGAGGAAAATAGTTATATATTTGGGAGGGGAGAGTGTAGATTTAAATCTTATGATGAAGAAGTGAGAATCTGTTCTTTGAACAAAGATTTAAAGGAGATGAGGGAGATAGCTTTGCACATATCTGGAGAAAGAACATCTCAGATAGAATAAGTAGTGCAAATGTCCTGAGGTACTAAAATGTTCCTGTTTTAGAGGAATTTATATACAAGTCAGTAAGGATGGGCAGGAGAGCAGAGCAGGAGTGAAGGCAGATGAGAATAGTAGAAAATACATTCCTAGATGTTTATTATAGAAAGTTAGGGGAGAAATACATCAACTGTGACAGATATCACCTAGTCATTTGAAATAATCAGATCATTGAAGTTTCGATTTAGGAGACGGTACTGCAGATGGTCTTTCTCAGATTCTAAATGTTGCAGATACAAGATAGTGTTTTTTTGACAATATCGAGATTGGATCCTCAGTGCACTTAAGAGAAATCTGTAAGAAACTATTCGAATTGATGTGTTTAATTATGATAAGATGTAACTAATTAAGCTCATAAGTATCTATGTAAGTTATCTTCTCAAACTTTTACATAGCTCCGTTCTAGGGCAGAGCAATTCTCTCAGTATCAAGGTGTAAAAATGAAGCCACATCATGAAAAGAAAGTTACTACATATTTCAACATTAATTAATACATAGTGAATATGAGGTTAGTAATACAGAATTATCAAAGGGATTTTATTATTCAGTTTGGTGGTAAATTTTCAAAACTGGTCTCCGGTTGTAGGTTTGATAAGAGGAAAATGGCTTCCTTTGTGTTGAGAGGAATAGGGAAGAGAAGTAGGAATATTGGTTGACATGTCCTTTCTGTTCCTTGCTAACCAACTGCCCTGGCATTCATGCAGTTGTAGGAGGCGGAACAGACACAACAGACACAATAACTCAAGGAGCAGGGCAGCATTCTGGATTGTGGCCAGGCTTGGCAGGGAAATGAATCACATCTTATGTCCTCCTCTCCTACCTCATGGTAGAAGGGAATCAATTTAGAGTTGGAAAAGACATCAGAGTTATATTTTCTCACTTTATAGTTGAGAAAAGTGAGGCTCTGAGAAAAAAAAGGTGATAGGATAGGCTGAGGGTGTATCTCAGATATTCCCACCTCCCCTTTTCACATTTCTTCTAGAAATCCTGTATGAAATCATGCTGGTTGCTAAAGCATAACTAACAGCCTCTGCCTTTAAACATCAGTGGAACACCTATATGTCAGGCACAGGGCTAATTATTTTACATATACTTTAGAATTCACCCCTTGTAACGACTCAATAAGGCCAATATTCTTTCTTTTCCCCCTTTGGATAGCTGAACAAACTGAGGCTAATAATTTGTCCAAGACCTGCTAATATGTGGCAGATGTGGGATTTGAACTCAGTTCAGTTGGGCTCCTAACACCACATTTTCTCTGTTATACTTTCCAGATGCTTTCTCTAATGGCAAAGGTTAAATTTGGTTCTGGAAGGACAAGTATAGCTTACAATAAAAGGGTGTTTATATCATTGCTAATAATTCTATCAGTGTCAATATCCTTGTTAAAGACACTTAAAATATTACATTAGGCAGCAGCACTACCAAATGTAAGATATGAATTCCCAGGTTTCTTACTAAGGAAATGAAGCAACTCACTTGTCTAGATGTAAAGGGTATCCTTCTGCATTAGTAGAATCCACAGTACAGAGTACCAAGTGCAAAGATAAGGGAAGCCCAGGGAACTATGAAATACAACTCAGCCTTGCGCCAAGGATCATCCACTAACAGGAAACGTAAAGAGAAAATCCTACACTCATAGGCACTGATACACCAAGAACACAAATAAGACAATAAGGCATGTCTTTTTTTTTTTTCCCTTTGCTAACCTCAGTTGTCCCTCTTATTTCTATTCTGCAACTGAAATTGCTTGCCTGCTTCTCCATATGGAAGAAAGACTGAGCAAGGAAAAGGAAGAAACTCATCCTGCTGACCCTAAAAAAGACAGGGCTAACTTTGACACCAGTTTTCAGACAGTCTGTGGTAGGGATGCAGATTGTGCAGAAAGGGGTGTTTGTTGACCAAGGTGTTCAGTAAATGTCCTTTCATAGCTAAACCCTGCTATATAAAAGCAGTCATTTACTCCTAAGAGTTGCCTCCTAAAATCATAAAGCCCATGTAGTCCGTCTTGGGGTAAGGGGAGGTGGTGGTTGGTAGGTACCCACAGAGGTCAGGGGTATTATCAGGGAAGTGTCATCCTCTGAAGGAGACTAGTAAAGGTCATCGCAGTCGATGCATTGCCATTTCAGTCCGACCTCATCCTAGAAGACCGTAACATGGAGGACCTGTATGTATCTAGTCCATCAAAGTCATTCTGCTGTAACCAATTGCACTGTGATATGTTGGGGATGAGATCACAGTGTTTGCTGTCATTGAGCCCACAGGGAAACTTGTGAATAAAAAGCTGTTAGTACATACCCATTGCTGTTCAAGGGAGACACTATTATGATTTTAAATATCTCAAGCATTTTGGTAAGATACATTCCTGGTATGATAGAAAAATCCATTTAGAGATCCCAAAAATGGGTTGCAATTCTATGCACTCAGCTGAACTATGGGCCCAAAATTTCCTTTACAAAATGGGCTTTACTAGGAGACAGTGACTGAAACAATAGGTGGGTTACTCTTTTTTTCCCAGGAAGGCAAAGATCAACAGCTTTTCAGTTATATTTCCTTCACAGATTCTAATAGCACTGTAGATGCCCCACCCCCAAAAAACATCCCTATCAACTGCATTTAAATGCAATTATAAATCTCCCATTGTAAATGAATAAATTAAGACTTTCATTAAATGAAGTATTTTATTGGAGTCTGATCAATGTTTTGGTGAAATTAGAAAATTAAATACAAGAGTCTATAAAACTAATGCTGATCAACGTTCTGGTGAAATTAGAAAATTAAATTCAAGAGTCTGTAAAGCTAAAGCCCACCCTCTAGAGCCTCTTTGATTCCATTAAGGTATTAGATCCTCCGTTTGAGACTTTTATGTGAACAAATATCAGGTAATTATAACTAAGTATTACAGGTAGCCGTGCATATTATATGAATTTTAATGGTACAGAAGTACAGGTCAGTGATATGGATAAGAAATTCATAGCTCACATCAGAAAAAAGAAAGAAATGACAGATTTCAATAGAAAAGAAAATGTCTTACTTGGTTAAGAATGTCTTGTTTCTGTGCATGCAAGGAAAGAAAGAATACATGTGTTAATGTAAGATAACTTATACTCATTATCTCATATTGCTGACAACTAAAAGGTCAATTTTACAGATTGATTTTAAAACATACTCTAGATCCATGGGTCTCAAAATGTGGTCCTAAAACAGCATCGTTATCATAAACTGTGAAACTGATAGAAGTATACATTTTTGAGCCTTACTCCAGAAACACAGAAACTGAGGAGGGCAGGGGAACAGGCAGCAATCTGTGTTTTAAGAAGGCCCACAGGTGATTCTCATACAAGCTAAAATTTGAGAATCACTAACTAGATCAAACTTTGAGTAAAATAAACAAATGGTTCTACTTGACTGGAGATAAATGTAGTGAATAACACATAGAAGACTTTTACTTTCCAGAGAAGATCATGAAAATACAACACGATATATAAGTATATATTAGATTATGAATACTTATTTCCCACTTCTAGTGTTTCCATCTTTTGGAATAACATGTTTGACAAGCCCATTGCCATGTCTTTAAAGAAAAATACCTTCCCATATATATAATACTACTTATTTTTTCCCCATGCCTTTAGACATCAATGGAGCAGTTTAGAATTGAATTTGAAATTCAGGAGGGAAAAAACATATATATATATATGTATATATATATATATATACATATATATATATACACACACGCAATTACTTACACTATAATATACTACATATATTTTACATATACATAAAATGCAAGCCAAACAGGTTCTTTCTCATATTATCAAATTCCATTTCTTTCATGAATCAATTATATCTGAGATATGCTGACTGTATTTTACTATTTTCCTGTGAACCTTCTCACTAAGATTGGATGGCTACTCAAAACTAGCTATAATCATATTGTTAACATTCATGTAAGATTAGTTGGAGACTAATAAGAATCTCTTACCTTGTTAGGTATGAGTTAGTAGTAATTATGTGCATTGGAATATGCCATACTCATTACATAATAAATGCCATTCAACATTCTTTCCCATATTCTCATTTCCCAAGACCTTTCATTCTATGGTCCAGTCAACAAAGTGAAGAGGAAAGGGCATTAGTCTTAATCTGGGATTCCAGACAATCAGGTTTTAATTATGGCTCTTGTCATGAAACTAGCTGTTTAACCCTTAGAAAGTAATTTTACTTTTCTTATCTAAAAACTTTATCATCTTATCTGTTTGGGAAACTGAAGACCTTTTTAAAGTTTTTATTCTTAGGGAATCTTTAATGCCATTGTTTAGATTTAAACATTTTTTTATTCCGCTATTTATTTTTTCAAAGAGTGATTATTACATAATCTTTAAAAAATACAAATTAAAAATAAATGATTCATTCATATATTGCAATTAGTATTTCTTCTCCATTAGACTCATCCATATATTATTGCAATTAGTATTTCACATATTCATTACATGAAGTTTTTATACAAAGAGCTTTTAGAACTCAGTAATTAAAATACTGATAAGAAATACAATGCATCTACCATAGAAGCAGCTTTACTTTGTAAGAGGAAAAGCAAATAAGAGATACTGAGACTGTTCTTTCTTTGTTTCTTTGGAAATATCTTTTATAGGGATGATATAAGCAATATCTACTTTAGAAAACAAAGGATTAATTATTCTAAAAGCAGTATAAATACTTTTCTAAATTTTCTTGTATAATGGGGCATCAATTAAATAGTCATTTGTGGCAAACAACTTTAGGATTAATCTGACCAATCAACAGAGAGTGATAACTTCCCATGTGAATGGAGAGTATGAATTCTGGCATACTGTTGGAGTAACCTTTCAGAAACTAGATGAAGTCATGTTCTGAAGAGAACCTCAGGCCTTAAAAATTTCTTTGTCAACACTAAATATCCCTAATTACTTCCTATTGGCTTTCATAAAATACATACTAGTGTTTAAGAGTCATATAAACTTTTTTTCCCCCCTGAAGGGAAAAGACCTATTGATGTTAGATTAGAGAGTAGTTTTGCTCTTAAATTAGAATCACTCTGGGGTCATAATGAGATCTAACTTTTTTTCTTTTCAACCATTCATTATTTTAATAATGCATTTCAAGATCAGATCTGTGCATTTATGGAGACTTTTTACATTATTGAAAAGGCTGACATCATATGTGCATCTAAGAATGAATCTAGTAATTACCTCAATAAATCCAGTATACGGTGACTGAGAATCCTCATGAAATATATAATATCAGTAAGACTAAGTCTTGAGAGTCTTTTAAATAAGAAATCATTGAAGCAAAAAGACTATTTTGCAAAGAAAATTACATTCCAACTTAATTTATAGCTACCAGCTATTTTTAGGGAGAAAGAAAACAACAACCTGGTTTTATCTCTGTGTACAGATTAGATAACATGTACGTTTTCAAGAATGGTTGGGTCTGTAAACATTAATGACATTTTGGGGCTGGGCAGCAATTCCGTAAAGTTGCTATCTTCAGCTTTCCCACTCTGCATTTGTGGTCTTTGAGATTTTCAGTTCTACAAATTTATCTGCCAACATTTTTTTCTCACACTACAGCATCCAGGAAAATAAAACATTGGGAAATGTAGGCCGGATATCTGCTTTTGTTCCTGGGTAGGAAAATGGGAATGGCTTTAAATTGCCTTATTTTCCCCATCATTGGTATGCTCTAAATATTAGATTACTTGAAAAAGAAAATAAATCTTAGGTTAAAGACTTTTACAAGGTACAGTAATGTATCAGAATATAGACAGAATAAAAAAATATGGCATGAAAAATAGCTATGAGAAACCCTGAAAGGAAATTATAAAATAATATGACTTGAAGTTAGAATTTAGAGATTTGGTTTTGACTGAAATGTAAATTCTATAAATTCTAAAGAAATATAATATTGAAGGAAAACTAAGACCTGTGCTCTCATAAACATTCAAAACCATAATGACAATGGTAACAAAAAACAAATCACATTTAATCAGCAAACAAATCTATCTAGCTGGGTAAATAATACAATGAGGGGAATGGGTCTTTTGCAAAGAGTGATTTGTTTTAACTTGCATACGACACAACTATCACCTGGTGGGAATGCAAAAGAACTCACAGTAAAGATGCTCAAACATTTAAAATGTAATATCTCCCAGCTAACATTAAAAGAAAAGTTATTTAACAAGTAATGAGGAAAGGATAGACATTCATTCAAGCAAGGTGTTCAAAAGCAATTAACAGGACATGAAGTTTTTTATAAAGAAAGAATTTCAGGGACTCGTCAGCTTACTGGTAGTAAGATAAAAGAAGATGGGGGAAGAAATTCCTCTCTTTTTACCCAAGATGTCTTTTTAAAATTACAGATCTTTCTTTAGCCAAGGGGGTAATTCTCTGAAAGGAATAACTGTCCTGCCCCCACCCACTGCTCAACTGGGGTTAAAATGTGTAAGTTACAGAATGATTGGCAAGTATACTTTGTCTTCCCTTCTATCTAATCCTGACCTGATGATACCTGAACAAGCCATCTCAGAATTACAAGGTCTTTAAACTTTAGGAAAAGAACTTAAGGCCATATTAGGGATGATATATACTCTTTCAAGCACATAATATAGAAATGTCATTTTCATTAGCAATTGTTTTTTAAATGAAAAAAAGTAGTACACTATTTTATGAATTTTCCAGAATAGCATTTCATTATGAATTTCATTTCATTTACGGTATGGTATATGGTACATATATTTCCAAGGACTCTTCAATAAGAAATTCCTCCTCCAATCATATTTATAAAAAACTGGTATAAAGAAAAAAGAAGCTTTACCCCTTCAGGATTATACTTTGCAAGCACACCATTACCATGGAATTCTTCAAGAACATCCTTTAATTTCTTTGTGGAATCTATAAAGAAACAGAGAACACATAAATTGATTATACATGCTATTGTGGTTAAATAACCCAGTTCAGAAACAAAGATCTATTAAAATATAATCACCAATAGATATTCAATTTTAAAATGAACATGTGAAACATTCTTTATCATTTTCGAAAGACTACTTGGTTGAAAAAAGCAAACACACAAAAAAAGAAAGGAACAGAAAAAAATATATTTGTCCAAATGTGTTGTCCAAGAATAAGGCCACTATCTATGTAGTACTATAAATTAATGAGCAAACATATAAGTAGGTAGCATCTTTTCCCTTTACATTGCATCTAAACGAGTGAAATAAGCTTAGTTTAAAAAGAAACCATGGGGGGCGCCTGGGTGACTCAGTAGGTTAAGTCTCCAACTTTTGATTTTGGCTCAAGTCATGATCTCAAAGTCATGATATCAAGCTCTCTGCTGAGCTTAGAGCCTGCTTGGGATTTTCTCTCTCCCTCTCTCTCTTCCCCTCCCCCATTCGTGCACATGCTCTCTCTCAAAATAAATAAAAAAAACATTTAAAAAAAGAAAGCGTAGGCATTTCTTGTTGAACTTTACAATTAACATAGTGCATTTCACATATTTTACTCCATTAACTACTAAGAACCCCGGTGGACAAATAATAACGATAAAATGTGTAGTTAGCCTCAATGGTGAGTCCAGTCGGAGGCAGGGTATACATTTTAGTATTTTGCAGATAATTTTAGAGAGAAATTTCTAAATATACACCAAGAACAAACTAAAGCTTATTTTAACTCCATTAACAAAGTTTAGGGAAAAAAATAAAGAAAGTTAAGGAGGTATCTCTCTACCTGCTAGATGGTATGCTGCCCCATTTATGAAGCATTCAATGAAGCTACTTACATCACTAAGTTAAGAAAAGAAAAAAAAAAAAAAAAGCTTAAGGGTACCAGGGTGGCTCAGTTGGTTGAGTATCTGACTTTGGCTCAGGTCATGCGCAAAATGTTGACTCAATGTCCATGAGTTCCGGCCCCGCATCAGGCTCTCTGCTGTCACAGAGCCTGCTTCGGATCCTCTTCCTCTCTCTCTCTCTATACCCCTCCCTCACTGGTTCTCTTTCTCTCTCTCTCTCTCCCTCTCTCAGAATAAATAAACTTAAAAAAAAAAAAAAAAGCTTAGAGGCGCCTAGGTGGCTCAATCCGTTAAACATCTGACTCTTGGTTTCTCTTTGACTTTTATTATTATTATTATTATTATTATAGTTTATTTTCAAATTGGTTTACATATAACACCCAGTGTTCATCCCAGCACGTGCCCTCTTTAATGTCCGTCACCCCCTCTTCCCCCTCCCTCACCTCCCTCACTTCCCTCACCCTCAGATTGTTCTTAGTCTTTGAGTGACTCTTGGTTTCAACTGAGGTTATGATCTCATGGTTTCAACTGAGGTTATGATCTCATGGTTTGCGAGATGGAGCCCCATGTTGGGCTCCATGCGGACAGTGTGAAGCCTGCATGGGATTCTCTCTCTCTCACTCTTTCTTCCACTTCCCTGGTAACTCTCTCGCTCTTTCAAAATGAATAAATAAACTTAAAAAAAAGTTTTAAAGATTTAGATCTGTTACCAAAAATTTTAAATTGCTTTTACAATTTTGAAATATTTTTAGGATGTTCATCATATTGAGATTGTGACAAAAGAACCCTGAATTAATATGGAAATGATGTCATGAAAAAACAAATATTATTAGAAAAACACAAACAGAATATAAATATACGCATTCAATCTACTAATACAATGTTCCCATGGTTAACAAAATATGCTTTTGATAAAGCAACGTAGTTACAATATACTTAAATTAGAGAAAACTATTAATACTGATAAGTCATCTAAACATTCTATCAAGTTTGATTAACAGTGATAAAACAAGACTGAAAGTGAAGTGCAGGAAATAAGCAGGAGTTTAGTTTTCCATTAGGGAGCAGGGCATGGACATTACTTCCTAGCATTTGAATATCCTCCTCCTTGCCTTTCCCCAGGATTCAGTAATGTTTGTACTACCATAAAATAATTCCCAGTTCCAAAAATACTAATTTACAAAAGAGCTTTTGAGGCATCCTGACAGAAAATTAACTCAGATGCCCATCAAGTGATCATGTCTATATTTGACGAGTTATACTTTCATTTAGACTGTGCAATTTCATTTATGCTGTAAGTTCTGTGGGGTTTTTTGAGGGTGACTGTATTGTTTTTATAGTATTAAAAATTCCACTTAAAATAGATTCATTACTTTGACCATTTTAAAGTATACAAGTCAGTGGGTTTTTAAAATATATTTACGTTGGTGTACAACCATCATCACTACATAATTCCAAAATATTTTCATCACCCCAAAAAGAACCTCTATATTCTGGACCTTCCATACAAATGGAATCATGTAATTTGTTTTCTTTGTTTGACTCCTTTCACTTCAGGGTTCACTGATGCTACAGTATGTATCTGTACTTCATTCCTTTTGGTAGCTAAAAAATATTTCATTTTACAGATATACCACATTTTCTTTATCCACTCATCAGCTCATGTACATTTGAGTTGTTTCCATGTTTCGGTTATTATGAAGAATGGCGCTATGAACACTCAAATATACATGATTTTGTGCAAATATATGTTTTAATTCTCACGGGTATATACTTAAGAAAAGAATTGCTAGGTCATATGGAAACTGTATGTTTAACATTTGGTGGAACTGCCAAATAGATTTCCACAGAGCTATCCTACTTCACATTCCTACCAACAATGTCTGAGAATTCTAGTTTCTCTACCTCTTTGTCACACTTCTTTTTTTTTTTTTTTAATTATTATCAGAGCCACCTTAGTGGGCATGAAATAGTTTTGATTTGTATTTCATTAGTTATTTGTTAATGACTAATGATGTTGAACATTTTTTCATTTTTTTAATGTTTATTTATTTTTGAGAGAGAGAGAGAGAGAGAGAGAGAGAGAGAGAGAGAGAGAAAGGAGAAGCAGAGAGAGAGACAGAGAGAATCTGAAGCAGGTTCCAGGCTCTGAGCTGTCAGCACAGAGCCTGGTGCAGAGCTCAAACTCACAGACGTGAGATCATGACCTGAGCCGAAGTTGTACGCTTAACCAACTGAGCCATCCAGGGTCCCCTGAACATCTTTTAAAATGCTTATTGGCCATTTGTGTATCTTTTTTGAAGATACATCTATTCAAGTATTTTGACTATTTTTTAATGGGGTTGTTTACCTTTTTGCTATTGAGATTGTTTTGATGTGTGTGTGTGTGTGTGTGTGTATGGTATAACATGTTTGAAGCCTGTATAGTTTCCTATATATTTCTTTTTTAGCATATATTTTGCTAGCACTTTCTGTACTGTGATCAGAGTTAATTTGTCATGTCTTGTTTCTTGCTAGATTGTCGGTTGCTCTGGGGAAGAAAATGTATGTTTTATTTTGCATAGAATTCAAATTTATTACAAAGATGAAAAAAACTGCAATAAAGATTGTGATTAAATTGATCAGAGATATTTGTTAATTAAAACAAATTATAGTAATTACTTTGACATTTACCTTGGCAGAAACTAAAACTACTTTAGAGACCAGGTTCTATATTAAAGAGACATATGAGGGGCACCCCGGTGGCTCACTCGGTCAGTTAAGCATCTGACTTTTGATTGCAACTGGAAGGTCATGATCTCCCAGTTAATGAGTTTGAGCCCCACATCCAGCGCTGCACAGAGCCTGCTTGGGATTCTCATTTTCTCTCTCTGTTTCTCTTTCTCTATGCTCCTCCCCAACTAAGGCTGTCTCCCTCTCTCTCTCGGTCTCCCTCTATCTCAAAATAAATGAATAAACCTTATAAAAAATAAAGAGAGATATGAAGTTGATTCTTTATTCCCAAATCCTTCTTCATCAATAACATGGCATTACTCTTACTTAGCAGAAAACTTTTATTTCTTCTGATTTACAGATGTAGATGCAGATACTTCTGTATATACCTACATAGACCTACACATTTCTAGATTCACAAATTTTTGAATAACATATCCCAAGGACTCTGTTTATTTTAACCATATCTGAGCCCCATGATAAAATGGAATGGGGAGAAGAAAATTTGCTTTCTTATACCTAGACTTTCTGCAGAACTTTAGAGACACTGTCTAAAGATGGGCTTTTCATTCCAGGCTTACATTGAAGTAAAAAAAAAAAAAAAATCACACTCAGGAATCACTTATGAATGCTCTAGGGAGGGCAACTGTCCTGAAAATCATTCATGTCATTTTTTTTATATTTTCTTGGTCATAGTTTATATTAGAATATTCTTAGTGGGGAGATCACGAGGAATTAATTTAAGAAATGAAGAGCCAAAAATTTCTATGTTTCAAAGATGATCCTGCTCTAGGACAATTTAAGAAACACTAATTCATATTTAGATGAGTCACCAATCAGTCCATGTACCCCTTTTTCAATTCTCAAATTCTATTCTTAATCTTGATACCTAAAGTATATTCATGATCCAATCCCCACTTCATAATCTAGTTTAGAAACTGGAACATTATCCTCTTCTTCTATTCCAGTCCCAATAACCTCTCTTGGGCCCAGTCTCTCACACACTGAGGCCTTAACCTACCCAGTCAATATTCTATAAAATTAAGATTCTGGTATGAAACATCAAAGCGTTTCAGAGAGACTGCCTGGGTCCCCTAACCTTTAATCATGGTTTCCTTATATGAACAGTCTACATATCTAAATGGAACCCCAAACTACAGCAGATTGTAAAGATCCTGCCATTGGGTTCAATCTACCTTCCAGGGCGAATAGTCATTTACTTATTTTATAATTCAGCAGCTTTTCTGGATTTGCCCCTATTACTTGCCACCATAAAAATTCCTATCTGTTTGATTATGTCAACTCTAAATCACGTCTATCGAAATAGTACTAGGGTGGTGGAGAGAAGAAATGATCCATAACTTAATCCGACCTACTCTCTAGTGTAAAACAGACATAAAGGAAGTGATGCCTAGATGAATAGATGGTGAGTGAAAGACATAACCTCAATCACATTTAAGCTAATATTGGAGCTTCAAATAGGAGAGCACAGTGACAGATTCTGGGCTGAGCAATACTTGAGAAATCCAGGGAGGCAGCCAGCCAGGAAGGCAGCTGTGAACTGGGAGATCAATTCACAGGTAATATATATTGGTAATGAAACAAAGT
Source organism: Paguma larvata (assembly GCA_030068075.1). NCBI lineage: Eukaryota > Metazoa > Chordata > Mammalia > Carnivora > Viverridae > Paguma > Paguma larvata. Next base: position 44,094,192 of record CM057834.1, read on the forward strand.
CTGGCATCAAAGAAGCCTGGCAACTGAAGGGCTGGGCAGCCAGGTTCAAACAGCTGGTTTCATCCTGAGACCAGGGGTCAGGATAGATGCTCAATACCAAATAATGGGTCTCCTAGAAAGCAAAGGAGGATCATGACATGAAATACACACCTAATTCCGGAGGCACTGATTCTTGGCTCTGCTAATAGGGCATGAGGCTTGGAAATGAACACTAGAAACAAATCAAAGCCCTATAACTAGCATATCCATTTTACCAGGAAGTAATTTAATATTACGAACCACAACAGAGACTATGGGATTATTTTAGGTTACTTGCTCTACCGCCATCAGAATCAGAATCACCTAAGCACTAAGGTGGTACTGAACCAAAAAAGAGGAATCATTTTGTTCAGCAAATGCTTTGGTTCTATGCAAGGACAGAGGAAATGTACATGGGCACTGATGATCTCCTTAGGTGTTTGCTACATCTCAAATAAACTTCCTTTGTAATTTCACAGCCTTTTTGACTCTTTATTCCAAAATACTCAACACACATTGTCAGATTAATCACGAAAGTCTCATGGAGTTATGGAAAATTTAAAGACAGAGAGTTTTAGATTTGAGTCCTGGCCCCAGTATTCTTTGTTGAACATGCCTGGGCATATCTTTAATGTCTCTTTGGCTCGGTTTTCTAACATGTACAATGGGAATAATGATACAAACCTTGTAGTACTGTATGTAGCAAAGCGTCTGTTGCCCAATAAATACCTGTTCCTTTGTTCCACCATAAACATGACTTCAAACATATCATTACCCTTCAAGAGTTTCCTGTTGTCTTTGGATTGAACCACAAGCCCCTCCTTTTGGCATGATAGTTGTGTCAAAATATGATCCATAGTCTACCTACCAATAGCTATTTTTGATACCTTCCTTATTATAGTCAATATTCATCATAACACATCCCATGATTTTAGAGACCCTCCTTTGCTTGTGATGTTCTCTTTGCCTGGGATTCTCTTCTGTATCAAATGAAGTTCAAACAAAATGCATGCTGCAGTTTACTTGCCACCTTGTTCACTAAACCTCTCTAGATCTCCTTCAACCACAGTAGATAGCAACTAGCCTTCTATGGAACACCCTATAATAACTTTCTTAGAATCTACACCCGATTTATGCATTTCGTATAATTAACACTGTTAATTAACATTTGCATGCATAGATTGTTTTATAGGTTGCAAAGTGTTGTATCTCATTTTTTTAAAGTGTTGTATCTTACACTTTCATTGAAAACTCACAACTATCATATGAGTTTATCAAACTCCTTCGCCATTAAACACATGAAGACATCGAGGTTAAAGTAATCATTACTTATTCAAAATCATACAACACTAAGGGGTTGAAGTAGTGATCCAAACTTTTGTATATGATCCAAATCTGTTTTCTTTATTTTGTAAAAGCAAAGCAAAGCAAAACAAAACAAAACAAAACAAAAAAACAAAAGGAATTTCCATCGTAGCCAAGGCATCAACTTGGCAGTCCATGGTATTATTAATTTAGTTCAGTGAAGTTTATTACCTATTTTTCTAGTACATGGAAACATTCTATTTATTTTTTTACCAACTAAAATTAATAGGTGAAGAATACCTTCTATATATTTCAGGAATAAAAAAATAAATAAAACAAAAAGTTATGTGGTTATTTTTAAGGTAAAATAAGGTTAAGGATTATATTTTTGTTTAATAATGGAATTAGAATATATATACAGTTCTTTTTGAAAACCTTAAAATATATGTAAACTTGACATAATGTATGTACTTCATATAATTATTATAGTCAATCATAAATATTAAAATTGCTTGTGTGCACTGTGAAGGGAAAGTACATGGCAAAGACAGAGAATTATCGAAGTAAAATTCTAAAAATGTCCTGCAAGGAACACATTCTCATCATACCTTCTAAGAAAATCATTTTTTGTTTGTTCCAAAGTAAATATACTTTAAAAGTCAAGGACAATAGCTTTCCCACCCAAACAGTAGTCCGAGTCCTTTTCACTCCCGTGAACAGATTATCATATTCCACTGTTAACACTAAGACTATCCAACTTACAAAGCGCATTTTTTATTTTTATAAATACCAAGTTCTGAAATTACTGACTACAGATTAATTATCTAGTCCTTTATTTTCCTAAGTAGACAATATGATGGGCCCCTGTTTCAGTGAGGACATCAGGTTTCCAGGAAGAAGACAGCTCTGACAATGTGAGAGAGGCTGCTAATGCCTGTAATCTGAGTTTGGGACCACGGAAAAGTCATCTGTTGGTTTTCCCAACTCAAGGTTTCAAAAGTTTTCTTCAAAGTCTAAGCTTCCCTGCATGGTATTTTCCCCTTATCACAAAGGTTACTTGTGCCTAGAAATCTTTTTCTGCACTCAACCTATATCATCTTTGGACTGGCTATTTTAACCCTATAGTAAATATGGTTTGTAGCTTCAACTGTTTAAGTAAAAATTTTCTAGTCTAAATACTGAGCTAGCATTAATGTGCACATAACATATCAGTACTCAGTACAAAGTTAAATGTGAAAATTAAAGTTTCCCTTAACTATATAGTATCTCAAATTAGCAAAATAACCTAAACAGTTTTATGTTTAACCCAGTGGTACTCAAACTGGGATCTATCTTAAATCATCTGGGTAACTTTTAAAATATATTGATGCCTGGGCTTAAAACACAGTGATGATGATTGAATCCACTAGAGTGGACCTCACCAGACATGAGAATTTTTAAAAAGGTTCTCACATGAGCCTTATATGCAGCTAAGGTTAAATTAACCACTGCTCTTATCCTTAAAGAGATGCATAAAGAAATTGAGAATTAATTAGCAAAATTTTTGCTGCTAAATTTTCCTACCTGGGTCCCTGTTTCAGTGAAAAAATTGGGTTTTCAGGAAAAAAAAAGAACAACAATAACAAAAAAAAAAAAGCTCTGATGACACGAAGAGGTAGCCAGGGCCTTTAATCTGAATTAATATATATTTAGACTGGCTGTAAAGAGTATATATAATCTGTAATAAGTATATATTTAGTCTACTTATTGCTCAGGGGACTTCTACTAGGGAAAAAACTTATTAGAACATTTTATTTAAAAACTGATTTACCCTCATCTGAGGTCATGATAGCCAAAAATAGTATTTTAGAAATAGAGAAGAACCCAAAATTGCTACTGCTATTAATGTAATTCCCCAGGTAATATAAAAATTGTCCTATTTAAATTGTAGTCAGCAACAATAAGTAAACACCTACAGCATTATAGACTAAAACATTTGGAGAACCAGCCACCGAGACACTGAAGTTCATATCTACTTGTGTGAGAATTATAATAAATGTACACATTGAAAAAACTCTGGAACTATTGCTAAAAATAGTAAGTCCCACTGTAGCAGTTTATATGCTAACTGAAAGGTATGTACCTGGATTTTTAAAATCATTCCTAGGGTATTCAAGTGGTACAGCTACATTAGGGAGAATTGTTTTAAAAAGCTATTCAGTTGTGCTGAGTGCAAGTTCCCTTTCCACATATTTCTACCAAGTTCTCGAGATCATTGTTAACTTGAAAAGATAATAGCCATTATCTTAGAGAAAACTGTGATACACACTGTAGTAATTATTTCTATTTATCTGGCAAGAAAATTGTTTAATTTCAGGATAAATGGTGATGTGAAACCATGGATAAAATTTCCTTTCACTTTTTGATACTCATTATTTGATGATAATACTCTCAAATAATCAATCGTTAAAACTATTTTCTACATTTGCTATTATTTTTCCCTTATTCATCTATTTATACTTAACTTTTTGATGTGTGCACTCGTTCAATGCCTTTGACAAAATATTTGTAAGCGTAATTCCATTGACGGACAACATATCTGGTAATTTGTCCTTCAGCTGGACACTGTCCCCAATGCCCATGAAATATTCTACATGTCACATAGATTTTCCCACATAGAAAATTCATTAAGAAAAAATATACACTTGCATTTGAGTCACTCTTCCATAAAATAATGAAAGACTGATACTGAAAACATATTTTAATTAAGAATTATAATTGAGAGGGAAGGACCAAGATGGCAGAACAGCATGGAAGTTTTGTTTGTTTGTTTGTTTGTTTGTTTGTTTTTAGCATCTCTCATCCCTGAAATGCAGTCAGATCAATATTAGACTATCTTGCACACCCGGAAAACTGATTTGAGGATTAACGAAACAATCTGCACAACCAGAACCACAGAGCTCAGCAGATAGACAACACAGAGAGGTGAACTGGGGGAGAGAGAAGCCACGGAAGGCAGGGATATGTTTTTGCTTGCAGAGAGAGGACAGAAATGCAGGAGAGAACATAGGAAAAACAAACCCTCCATAAAAGCAGTTGGAGAGAAAAAAGAAATGTGGAAACAACGGCAAGGGTCTGAAAAGGGAGAAAGGAGAGGAATTAAATTCCATTAAGACTCTATAATCACGGCGAGTGCAGAGTCTGAAACTCCATAGCTGGATACCTGGTGGAGCTCTGGTGGGAGGGGTGAATCCCCAGGAGCAGAGAGCTAGGTCCACGGAGTCCAAGGGCCACACCGGGAGAGGCAGTTTCCCTGCTGGGGGGACATTTGGTAGAGACTGTTAGGCCTCTCCAAAGGCAAAAAGTCCCAATGGACCTGGAGAACAACCACTATCACTGGTGCTGGAACAAAGACATTAAGGGTGAAGCCTGGCGCCAGAGGTGTGTTGTGATTTACCATAATCCCTGAAACACTGCTGCTACACAATCACACAAACTTTTTCTGGGGCAGGCTCAGCACCCAGCTGCAGTCTCTGGGCATTAGCAGCAGCATGGTCGCACAGACATTCCTGGGGGCAGACTAACATGTGGCCATTGATCAGCAAGACCCTCTCCCAGAGGATCTGAGCCAGTCAAAGCCGCAGTCTCTCAGAAGTGAGGGGTTGGAAAATAGCCCCATCTGAGATAAAACTCAGGAGGTTGGTGCCACCTGACAGCCTAGTGGCTTGGTTACAGTCACAGACAGGGTAGAAGCAGGAATGCGTGGAAGTCAGACACAAAGGAAGGGTACTTGATTGTCAGTTGGGGGGAATGTGGAGTTCTGATACTAGAGACTGGGTAGCTGGATGACGCCATTTTCACCGTTTCCATACCTCCACATACATGCCTATGCCCACAACAATGCACCCCAGTAAGCTAAGCAGCACCATCTATTGGAGAACAGAGCTGTTACACTAAGCTCTGTCCAAATGGGCCAAATGCACACTTGGGAAACACCACAAGACTCTATGCCTGCTTAGTTTACGAACTGTAAAGTGCTTCATTTTGACTTAAACGGGAATCCAGATGTAATTTCAAATGCATTTCATTTTGTTTGCTTGTCCTTTCATTCAATGTTTTTTTCTCTTTTTATTTTCTCTTCTAATTCTTGAAAACAGGAAGACAGGGGCGCCTGGGTGGCTCAGTCGGTTGAGCGGCCGACTTCGGCTCAGGTCATGATCTCGCGGTCTGTGAGTTCGAGCCCCGCATCAGGCTCTGTGCTGACAGCTTGGAGCCTGGAGCCTGCTTCGGATTCTGTGTCTCCCTCTCTCTCTCTGACCCTCCCTCACTCATGCTTTGTCTCTCCTGCTCTCAAAAATAAATAAAAACATAAAAAAAAAAAGTTTAAAAAAAAAAAAAAAGAAAACAGGAAGAGAAAAAAATTACTTTTATTTTTCATTTTTATTAAAAATATTTTATTTACCTTTTTCCTACTATACTGTTTGTAAAATTTTAAAATTCTATTTGATTTTCATTATTTCATTTTATTCTATTTTATTGTATTCATTTTTTCAAGGTACCAATGTTTTCCTTTTTTTCCCTTTTTTTTCCTTTTCTTTTCTTAACTTTCCCTTTTTTTCTCTATTCTATCAAACTTCTTTCGACAACCAAACCAAAACACACCTAGGATCTAACATCTTATATTTGATTTATTTGTATTGTTCTTAATTTTATTTTTTTTCACTTCATTAATTCCTTTTCTTCCTTCAAAATAATGAAATGAAGAAATTTACCACAAAAGAAAGAACGGGAAGAAATGACATCCAGGGACTTACTCAACACAGATACTAGCAAGATGTCTGAATCAAAATTTGGAATCATGATGATAAGAATACTAGCTGGGAGTAAAAATAGCACAGAATCCCTTTCTGTGGAGATAAAAGAAGTCAAATCTAGTCAGGATGAAATTAAAAATGTTACAACTGAGCTGCAGTTATGAAAGATGCCATGGTGGCCTGATGGATTAAGCAGAGCAGTGAATTAGCAATATAAAGGACAAATTAATGGAGAATAATGAAGCAGAAAAAAAGGGGGGAGATTAAGACAAAAGAGCACAATTTAAGAATTAGAGAACTCAGTGACTCATCAAAAAGGAGTAACATCAGAATTATAGGGGTCCCAGAAGAGGAAGGGAGAAAAAAAAAGGGTACAAAGTTTTTGTGAGCAAATCAGAGTGGAAAACTTTCCTAACTTGTGGCAAGACACAGACATCAAAATCTAGGACACACAGACAACTCCCATTTGATTCAACAAAAAATGACCATCAACATGGCTGGCATATCATAGTCAAATTCACGAAATACTCAGGCAAGGAAAGAATCATGAAAGCCGCAAGGGAAAAAAAACTCCTTAACCTACAAGGGAAGACACATCAGGTTCATAGCAGACCTATCCACAGAAACTTGGCTGGCCAGAAAGGAGTTGCAGGATATATTCAACGTGCCGAATCAGAAAAATATGCAGCGAAGAATTCTGTATCCAGCAAGGTTGTCATTCAAAATAGAAGGAGTGATTAAAAGTTTCCCAAACAAAAATTAAAGGAGTTTGTGACCACTAAAGCAGCCCTGCAAGAAATTTTAAAGGGGACTCTCTAAGGGGAGAAAAGTCAGGGGATTGGGGGGAGACCAAAAGCAACTAAGACTAGAAAGGGCCAGAGAACACCGCTAGAAACTTCAACTCTACAGGCAATATAATAGCAATAAATTCGTATCTTTCAGTACTCACTCTAAACGTCAACGGTCTAAACGCTCCAATCAAAAGACATACCGTAACAGAATGGATAAGAAAGCAAGATGCATCTATATGCTGTTTACAAGACACTCACTTTAGACCTAAAGACACCTCTAGATTGAAAGTAAGGGGATGGAGAACCATCTATTATGCTAATGGTTGCTGAAAGAAAGCTGGAGTAGCCATACTTAAATCAGACAATCTAGATTTTAAAATAAAGGATTTTTAAATAATTAAGACATCTATCCACTAAGAAGTTCTAACAATTGTAAACAGTTATGCTCCAAGTGTGGAAACACCCAAATATATAAACCAATTAATCTCAAACATAAAGGATTCATTGATAATAATACCATAATAGTATGGGGCTTCAACACCCACTTAGAGCAATGGACAGATCACCTAAACAAAAAATCAACAAGTAAACAATGGCTTTGAATGACACACTGGACTGGATGGACTTAACAGATATATCCAGAATATTTCATCCTAAAGCAGCAGAATACACATTCTTCTCGAGAGCACATAGAACATTCTCCAGAATAGACCACGTACTGGGACACAAATCAGTCCTCATCAAGCACAAAAAGATTGAGATCATTCTATGCATATTTATAGACCATGACACTATGAACTTGAAATCAACCACAAGAAAAATTTTGGAAAGGTAATAAATACTTGGAAACTAAAGACCATCCTACTACAGAATGAATGGGCTAACCAAGAAGTTAAAGAGGAAATTAGAAACTACATGGAAGGCAATGAAAATGATAACCCCACAGCCCAAAACCTCCCGGACACAGCAAAGATGATCATAAGAAGGCAGTACATAGCAATCCAGGCCTTCCTAAAGAAGGAAGAAGGGTATCAGATACACAACCCAAACTCACACCTCGAAGAGCTGGAAAAAGAACAACAAATAAAACCCAAAACCAGAAGAAGACAGGAAATAATAAAGATTAGAGCAGAAACCAATGCTACTGAAACCAAAACCAAAGCAAACAAACAAACAAAAACAGTAGAACAGATCAATGGAACCAGGAGCTGGTCTTCTGAAAGAATTAAACTGATAAGCCCCTAATCAGTTTGATCAAAAAGTAAAAAGAAAGGACACAGATAAATAAAATCAAGAATGAAAGAGGAGAGATCACAACCAACACAACAGAAATATAAGCAATAATAAAAGACTAATATGAGCAATTATGCATCAATAAAATGGGCAATCTGGAAGAAATGGACAGATTCCTAGAAACATATAAACTACCCAAACTGGAACACAAAGAAATAGAAAATATGAACAGACCCATATCCGGTAAAGAAACTGAATTAGTAATCAAAAATCTCCCAAAAAACAGGAGTCCAGGGCTGATGGCTTTCCAAGGGAATTCTACCAAACATTTAAAGAAGAGTTAACATCTATTCTTTTGAAGCTGTTCCAAAAAATAGAAATGGAAGGAAAACTTCTAAACTCATTCTGTGAAGCCAGCATTACCTTGATTCCAAACCCAAAGACCCCAATAATATGGAGAAATACAGTCCACATTCCCTGGTGAACATAGATGCAAAAATCCTCAACAAGATACTAGCCAACCAGACTCAACAATACATTAGAAGAGTTATTCACTACAACCAAGTGGAATTTATACCTGGGATGGAGGACTGGTTAAATATCCACAAAACTATCAATGTGATACATCATATCAATACAAGAAAGGACAACGATCACATGATATTCTCAATAGAATGCAGAGAAAGCATTTGACAAAATATAGCATCCTTTCTTGATAAAAATTCTCAAGAAAGTAGGGATAGAAGAATCATACCTCAAGAGCATAGAAACCATATATGAAAGACCCATTCCTGATATCATCCTCAATGGGGAAAAACTGAGAACTCTCCCTCTAATGTCAAGAACACAACAGGGATGTGCACCCTCATCACTGTTATTCAACATAGTATTGGAAGTCTTAGCCTCAGCAATCAGACAACACAAAGGAGTAAAACGTATCCAAATCAGCCAAGAGGAGGTCAATCTTTCACTCTTCATAGATGACATGATACTCTATATGGAAAACCCAGAAGATTCCACCAAAAAACTGCTAGAACTGATCCATGAATTCAGCAAGGTCACAGGATATAAAATGAATGCAGACAAATCAGTTGCTTTCATCACCAATAATGAAGCAATAGAAAGAGAAATGAAGGAATCGATCCCTTTTACAATTGCACAAAAAAAACATAAAATACCTAGGAATAAATATAACCAAAGAAGTGAGAAATCTATACACTGAAAACTACAGAAAGCTTATGAAAGAAACTGAAGACACAAAAAAATGGAAAAATATACCATGCTTCTGTATTGGAAGAATAAACATCATTAAAATGTCAATAGTACCCAAAGCAAGCTACATTTTCAAAGCAATCCCTATCAAAATAACATCATCATTCATCACAGAGCTAGAACAAACAATCTTAAAATTGTATGGAACCAGAAAAGACCTCGAACAAACAAAGCAACCTTGAAAAAGAAAACCGAAAGTGGAGGCATCACAATCCTGGACTTCAAGTGTATTATAAAGCTATAATCAATACAATGTGATACTGTCACAAAACCAGACACTCAGATCAATGGAACAGAATGGAGAACCCAGAAATGGACCCACAAATGTATGTATGGCCAACTAATCTTTGACAAAGCAGGAAAGAATATCCAATGAAATAAAGACAGTCCCTTCAGCAAATGGTGCTGGGAAAACTGAACAGCAATATGCAGAAAAATGAACCTGGACCACTTTCTGACACCACACATGAAAATGAACTCAAAAATGGATGAAAGACCTAAATGTAAGACAGGAAGACCTCAAAATCCTAGAGGAGAAAGCAGGCAAAACTTCTCTGACCTCGGCTGCAGAAACTTCTTACTCAAAACGTCTCTGGAGGCAAAGGAAACAAAAGAAAAAATTATTGGGACCTCATCAAAATAAGAAGCTTCTGCACAGTGAAGGAAACAACCAGCAAAACTAAAAGGCAACTGGTGGAATGGGAGAAGATATATCCAAATGACATATGGGATAAAGGGTTAGTATCCAAAATCTACAAAGAACTTATCAAAGTCAACACTCAGAAAACAAATAATCCAATGAAGAAATGGGCAAAAGTATGAATAGACACTTTTCCAAAGAAGACATCCAGATGGCTAACAAACACATGAAACAATGTTCAACATTGCTCATCATCAGAGAAATAAAATCAAAACCACCAGGAGATACCACCTCATGCCTGCCCAAATGGCTAACATTAACACACAGCCAACAACAGATGTTGGCAAGGATGTGGAGAAAGCGGATCTTTTTTTGCACTTCTGGTGGGAATGCAAACTAGTGCAGCCACTCTGGAAAACAGTATTGAGATACCTCAAAAAATTAAAAATAGATCTACCCTACAACCCAGTAATTACACTACTAGGTATTTACTCAGAGGATATAGGTATGCTGTTTGGAAGGGGCGCATGCACCCCAATGTTTATAGCAGGGCTATCAACAATAGCCAAAGTGTGGAAAGAGCCCAAATGTCCATGGACGGATGAATGGATAAAGAAGATCTGGTACATATATACAACGGAGTATTACCCAGCAATCAAAAAGAATAAAATCTTGCCATTTGCAACTACATGGATGGAACTAGAGGGTATTAGGCTAAGTGAAATTAGTAGAGAAAGACAAGTATCATATGACTTCACTCATAAGGAATTTAAGATACTAAACAGATGAACATAGGGGAAGTGAAGCAAAAATAATATAAAAACAGGGAAGGGTCAAAACTTAAGAGACTCTTAAACATAGAGAACAAACAGAGGGTTGCTGGAAGGGTTGTGGAAGGGGGGATGGGTGTTGGGAGCCGTTTTGGGCTCGCAGGATGAAACCCCTCTCGATGTGGGATGTGGAAAATGTTGAAGCAAAGCTTCCGCCAGCCAAACTGGCACCTAATCTTACCTCCTTCTAAATAATCTTTCAGGCCTGGATTTCTTGAACTGCTTTCGCTGGCCTAAGGGACATAATGCTCTTTGGTTTAATGGCATATGGAAAAGGGGACCTGGTCTTGATGGATAAAATCTGAATGAGACTAACCTGGTCAGAAGTAACCTCAAAGTTGCCTCTTGGGGATAGGTTACACAAATTGATCATATAGAATAGCACTTATGAGTTAGCTAGAAATTAGCAGACGTTAGGCCCCAAGACTCCTTGAACCAAACTAGATTTTCCCTGCAGGTATCACATTGTGTTAATCATCCCCTCAGCTCCACCATAAGACCTCAAGGCACATCTCTGTAAGGCTTCTCTCAGTATTTGATTAACAGACTGATAGGAGAGACTGAAAAGAGACTTAGGACCTTCCCCGGAGGTTAGCCTAGCCCAAAGGTTAGAAGCACTGTTTACAGATAAGGTACAAACAATAGCCAACCTTCCTGAGGTTAACATTTCACAAATCCTTTTGCTATTCCCATTTCCACGCTCCTTTATAATAAAAAGGCAATAACAAAATACTTTTACAGAAACTGCTCTTTGTATAAAGAACAGATAATCATGAGCCCTTATGATATAGGCTCACTCACTCATAAAGGAAAAGAACTTAGAGATCATGTCTCTACCTCCCCCATTATGGTTAAAGATTATGGACAGAATGTCTCCTAATCTATAGATAATTAACATAGGCAGGCCTAGGTAACTTCCTGTTTTCTCCCCCACCCTAAATTTATATGTTACCAACATACAGGATTAAGGAAGTTGCCGCCTTGCTGGTAAAAATGATTATTGTTAAAGAGATCAAACTATGGAATGTCTCTCATTGTTATAATGTAACTCGCTACCTTTAAAAATAAAGACACTGAGACTAGCAGGTTGGAGATGCCAGAATTGCCAGGGCTGCCTGCTTGGTCATCAGACTCCATCTCTCATGGCTCTCACACTTCATTTCGCCTGACCGTCCGTCCTTCGTGGACCCCTAGATTCGCCGGAACAAGGACCCGGGCAGATGGGCTCAATGGGTAAGGGGCATTAAGGAATCTACTTCTGAAGTCACTGATGAACTATATGCTAACTGAACTTCGACGTAAATTAAACAGTAAGTTAATTATTTTAATTTTTAAGTAAGATTTTTAAAAAAAGAAAAAATAATAAAACATAAAGAATAAAAGAATAATTTCCCAAAGATTAAAACTCCTTCAAAGACATCTTAATATTTAATATTTAGAATAAAAAAGTTCTTCTTTTTGTTGCAAGAAAAGATTGTAGCTAAAAATAAGTAAATATTAAAGGCCTAAAGAAAGTTCAATGCATACACATTCAAAATATTTTTTTCTCTTCTAAATAAGTGGATTATGAACCTAGTTAATTTATGCTTACAGGATAAAATATTTATTGTGGATCAAAATTTACTTCATCAGCTATAAATAAAAGTTGATTGCTTTTTAGGATTCTCTTTCTGTGGCTGAATTCTGTGTATGCTCAGGTAGTAATTGCAATTATTTTTTAAAACACATTTTTTATTTTGAAAATAAATGAGGATTCCCTAAAGAAAAAAGAAAAAAAAAAGAATTGTAATTGATACCTAAATTGATTAGCACAATTCAGTGGTGTTCCATTAAATATTCAGCTACTGTTGAGGATGCGGAATGATCACTTGCAGTGTTTGCTGATTAACCTGTTGTAAAACGTCCACCCATCTTAGCCATTTCAAGTCTCCAGCACGGGATCATGAATGCGGAGTTGGGAAGAAATGTTAATATTTCACTCACATGAGCAGTAATTAATGGATTAATCAACATAGAATTTCATATATTTTAAGGAGAAAGAACAAATCTTTAGAAATAGAGATCAAGAGTAGTAACAAAAGGCCCAGTTGTGACTGCTCAATCATTCTTGCAAATATTTGAGAGGCATGTACTGAGTTTAGAACAAGCATTATTCTAAGTACTTGGAATACATCAATGCACAAAACAGAAAATATTCTTGGCTCATGTAGTTTGCAGTCCAGTGAAACAGAACAGAAAACAAACATACGTAAGTGTAATATATTAGAAGATATCAACTGCTATGGAAAAAATAAATAAATAACATGTGATAAAGAAAATTATCCACTTGCAGGACATGGTCTGCAATTTTAAATAGCAAGAGTAGACTTCTGTGAACAGGTGACATTGGGCAAAACTGAATCTGATTTAAGTTATAAAAGAAGCACTCTGTTCATGTAAAAGTAATGAAATCTGAATAAATTCTGTGGATTATAACAAAGTCTATTCTGATTTTGATGGTATTTTATAAACTACAGTTATTTAGTTTGTAACCATCTCTAACTTGTACATAGTGGCTCCTCGTACCTCTTTTTTGTCAGCTCCTGTGCATCTATAATTATTTCAAAATATTTTTTTAAATGGAGTGCTCTGGCTTTGTATTGAAAACAGACTCTAGAAGACAAAGGTTAAAAGAGGGGAAATAATTATGGAATTATTGCATTAATTCAGTCTAGAGATTTGGTGACTTTGTATGAACGTCTTAGTGGTAGAGTAGGAAACATGGATCATTTTGAAAGTGGAGCCCAAAGGATTTTCTGATGGATTGGATTTGGGTTTTGAAACTTAAAAATCAAGAATGATCCCAAGGTTTCATGTTTAAGTAATTGGAGGGATTAAGTTGCCACAAAGAGGAATGGGGGACACTGACAAGGAGCAGGTTTGAGATGGAGAATGCTCAATTTTCATTTTTGGCATTTTATAACTGAGAAATGTATCAGATACCCACATATGGCCATTAAGAAAGCAGTTATAATGGGAAAGAAAAGTACAGCCTAGGTCGTATACAAGCAATGATATTACAGTGCACTTATTGTGATGAGCATGTTGTCATGTATATAATTATTGAATCATTATGTTATACAGAAATTAATTTAATGATCTATGCCAACTATATTTCAAATAAATATTTTAATAAAAAAACATTCACATATTGGTGCAGAATTCAGGAGAAGATCTAGGTTATGTACATGTATACATATGTTTGATATGTATGTGTTATGTATATGTTATGTATATAAATGGTATTTAAAGCCACAGAACTGAGTATCACAGGAAGAGTGACATAGAGAAGATACCAAGGACTAAGACATAGAGCTCTTAGATGTTCAGACGTTAAGAAAAGAAGAAGAATCTGTAAGGAGACTAAGAATGAGTATCTAGTGAAACAGCAAGAAAACCAGAAAAACAATGGGTCATGGAAGCAAAGTGTCCTGCAGCGTCAAGTAAGATGAGGAGCAGAAACTGAACATTAAATTAGTAAAAAGATAGCCATTCATGTCCCTGCGAAGAACTGTTTCAGTTTAGTGGGTGCAACAAAAGCCCAGAGTTAGTTAAGAGAAATAAAATGGAAGGAATCAAAAGCAGCAAATAGAGACAACTCATTCAAACAGGTTTTCTGCAATGGAAGTACACAATTTGAGCAGTACATAGACTATAAGAAATGGGCTCAAGCTGACTTTCCTAAGAGAAGAGAAAAGAAACAGCACTCTGATAAAAATGATCCAGTGGATAGGGAAAATTTAAAAATTAAGGAAAAGAACAGAAAACCACTAGAAGGGCACTTTTTTTAAGTGGGTAAAATAGAATGCAGTCTTGTTCACAGCAGATGGGCTGGTTTAAAACAGGGGTGGGGGGCACGGATAGTTCACCCAAGCGAGAAGGCAGAGTATACAGGTTCATTTGCTGAGGGGCAGGGAGATGTCCAGTTGTCGTATGTAAAGGTCTCATGACAACTTTAGTCAATGAAGCAGGAAGAGAGACCATCAGCTGAGAAAAGAGGAGAAGGGAAGTGATAGAGATTTGAGGAGAATACAGAGGTCTTGGAAAGCCATCCAGGAGATAGAAAAGGGGAATGGACAAGGGAGATGTGGTTAATTGCCAGGCCACACTGAAGGCCAGCCAACTATAAAGGAGATGGAGAGTTAAATTTAACTACCTTTATAGTTTGTTCGTCCAAGTGCTTTGCAGTGAGTGGGGGAAAGGAAGTTGAGGAAGGAAGCAAAGGGATGATTTTAAGGACTTTTCCTGGAGGGTTATATGGGTTTTGGATTGTGACTTCCATTCATGAACAGACCACTGTGTGACTCAGCCAGTCATTTGAGAGAGAAACATTTCCAACAATTATTGTACTTTTCAGAACTTTTCCCCCTCCTCAGATGACTACCTCCTCTGTACCGTCCATAAAAGGATATGGAAAAGAGAACTCTGTAATTCACATTGCTTTCTATATATGTTTCCCAAGAGGGAACAGTACCTCAGTGATTCTTGTTTTCCTTTTTTTCTCCCTTCCTTCATTTTTCTCTCCATTCTGTAAAGCACCTAATTGTACTTGGATACATTTGGTTCTGGTTAATAATTGTCTTTCCATCCTTCTTCATTGTCCAGAGAATAAAATACAAAGCTGGAGTAGCTTAGCTCTATCTGGAGCCATCATTATCAGTGGTGAAAAGGGCTATTTCTCTAGAGAGACATTCTAAGCCTCCTGTCCCCACTTTACTGTGGCTGCTCCTCCCTTCCTGTCTGATGATGCTCTAACCGTCTTCAGCACTCACCCACTTAATTCATTTTGGAAAGGTTGAAAAATAACAGTGAGATGATTCCGAAGAATTTCTGCCCCTTGACAACACTTTCCAACTTAAATGGTTGAAGTTACATATTTTTTTTCCCCCAGTTCCTTGGCTTACAGACTGTTCATTTATTCTCAATATTTTTTTCCTTCTTTTTAAAAGTGATTTTGAGTCATTTGTTAGGTTTGGTGGTGGAGGCTTTACAAATTGTACTCACTGTATTTTCCCAGGAAGACAGGCTAGATTTAAAAGGTATATATTGAGGTGTCTGGGTGGCTCATCGGTTAAGTGACTCTTGATTTTGGCTCAGGTCATGATCTCATGGTTTGTGAGTTGGAACTCCGTGATGGGCTCTGTGCTCACAGTGAAAAGCCTGTTTAGGATTCTCTGTCTCCCTCTCTCTTTGCCCCACACCCCATTCATGCCCTCTCTCTCTCTCAAAAACAAAGATTAAAAAAAATTTAAAAAAAAGTATATATTAAGCAAGAAATGGCACTTCATGCAGTAATATTCAAGCAGATCCTTCACAAAATCGTGCAGAATCTCCAAACTAATGAACTCGTTTTCAACCAAATATCCAAATTTTAGATTGATGAAGGCTGCTTATCTACTAGCTATTTGTGGTGATGTTACTGCTATCAGTAAATGGGGATAATATTATCTTCCTTGTATTTTTGGTGGGCTTAGTACCTGATGCATAGTAATTATTCATTAACATAAGCTCTTCTCATCTGTCTTGTCTGATTGTCACCGTGCTCTTGAGAGTTTTTTCTTCGATAACCTTAACTTCAGATTATTCTCAATTTTCTTCATTTTCTTTAGCGTTTTCACTAGATGCTTTAAATTTTCTATTTAATCCAATAACCAGGATATGATACCAAATGTTTTAAATTAAGTTATACTTAAATGATCAATTTTATTTTTTTATTATGGGCAATAGAGTTAAGTATAGCCATTTTATGTGCTTCACTCAAATATTTAATGAAATGCAACTATGAGTTACAGTTTTGATTCTCTCATTATTTAAACCTTTTAAACCCACATTAGCACAGAAAATGTAAGTTTATTTATTTTTTAAAGTTCTTGTGTGGGTTGCGAAACACTTAACTGGGAAACCAGACATTCTGGCAACAATCGTGTATTCTCTAGTGACACTGCTAATGACATCCTGTTTTAAGACAACATACAACTACCAAAGTTTTCAATTCGTTTCTGACCATAAAAATTTTCAGACCCCTGTGTGTTTACCAACAAACGCAGTAATAGGCAATGTGGAAAAACCAAAGTCTATTTGTTTTGCTGGCATACGTATTTCAAAGAATAAGATTTGCTCACATACCTATTTTAAAGGACATAAAACTCTAAAATACTGTCCCCAAGTTTTAAATTCAGAACACAAGGCAGGGAAATGTGTTATATTTATCTTGTGGCTTTATCTATTTCCTCATCTCTACCACGCCTCCAGGGGCCATGAAAGCTTTATTGTGAAAAAGAAGCCTCTAGCTCTACATGAAATTAAAAGTCTTTGAAAGATTTGCTTCCAGACCTTGGCTCTTAGATGATGTATATGATAGTCCTCTCATAAAATGGACCTCCATTTACTCCCTGTAACACTGAGGAAACCAGAAGAAAAACAAAACAAAACAAACAAACACAGTACTGAAGAACTCTTCCAGCCTTGAAATTCTATGATCCAAATGATAAAAGGATCTCCAGATACCACAGGAAAATAGTCAGATCCACACCCTCTAAATATTCTCCTACTAGTATTCCCAGGTCTACTTCCCACTTCCCTTAATTCTTACCCAATTTTTGAATATAAAGTTCAGAATAAGGAAACTGGAAATTTCTAATCCCACTAACCCAATAAACAGAAAAGGGAGGAGAGGAATAATAATTCCAGTTCAGAAAGGCAGAGGTTTTTCTGGTACGTCAACTTCCCCAGTGTTATTAGAACCTCTAGTAATATTACTACTATTATATTTGAGAAATATATTTAGATTTATGCTTCTTACTCTGAAAACTGATAAAGTTAGATCAAAGTCCCTTAAAGCTTAACTTGACAATTTTAAATGGAGAACTTTACCTACAAAATGACAATCTTTATATTTTCAAAAATTATTGAATAGAGAGTAGACTGGAGATGAAACATTATGTACATGGATATTATCACTTAGTTTCTTCAAATATCCCCCCTGGGTGGTGTTCAGAAGGAAAATAAGTGGCATAATTTTTTTTTTTTTATTAAATGGTATCTCACAATCTATATTCTTACATCGGGATAATTGCTATAACAAGTTTCAACAGACTTTGCCATAATTTTCCATCAAAGAAAACCACCTTCTAAAATGCTAGCAAAATGTGTTGGCTATCCTAAGGGAAGGGATTTCCAATGCACCTGTGTTATATTTCAGAATAAAGTCTAGTCCCCCGTTTAAATATTTTTGAAGATCTAAAAAAGAATGGAACAATTAGAGGTGTTGATTTTGTAAAGGAATTTAGTTACAAAGCAAATCCGAAATAGTATGAGGGATTTAAGGACCATGTACCATCACACAATATAAAAATCAGGAATGAGAAGATTCCAATCTTGCAGCAGTCGCTCCAGTGAATTGCAGAAACCCATTGATCAATGTGCTTCTCCTACAGAGGAAATTCTCAGTCAAGATGGAAAACAAGTACTAACAACAACAACAACAAAAACCCAAAACCTACCAAGGACATAAAGTCTCCAAAAATAAGCTAACACTGCTCATTAGTTTCTTACAGCTACTGTAATAAATTATCACAAACCTGATGGCTTAAAACAACTGAAATTTACTCTTTGATAGCTCAAGAGTCCAGATATCTGAAAGCAAGGTATCCACACTGTTAGTCCCTTCTGGAGCTCCAATGAAGAATCCTTTTGATGCCTCTCCTTTAGCTTTTGTAGACTACTATAAATCCTTGACAATCCTTGGCTTTTTGACACATCACACTCATTTCTACCACTGTCACCACGTGTTCTTTCCCCGTTGCTCTGTGTGTTCTTCCTTTCCATATTTTATAAGGATAGTGCCCACTGGATTTAAAGTCCACCCTAAATCCAGGATGAAATCCTCTTGAGATCCTTAACTATTTTTGCAAAGATCCTTTTCACAAATAAGGTCGCCTTCACGGATTCCAGCGATTAGGACTCAGACATATCTTTTAAGGGGCTATGGGCACTATTCACACATAAGGTACTGGTTTTAGGTAGAAACTTTAAAGATGGTGTTCAGCCAAGACTTTTTTTTTGATGCACAGCTCTGAAAAACCCAGGAATCTTAATGGAATTTTATAAAGTTTATTTTTGATTAAATGGTATGTTAGTTCAGGTTCAGTATATGCAAGAAACTGGAGAGACATCTGTGAAGGGCAAAGGAAAGCAGGAGAAGGTAGAACTTTCAAGTAGGGAAGCAGATCTAAGACTTGGGAAAAGGGACAAGAAGGAAAAGAATTGGGTCGCAAGGCCTCAGATATGGTGCAGCTCTCACAAAGTCTCCCCCAGACCAATGAGGAGTTCCTGAGCAAACACTGCCTATTGGAAGAGTGCTGTGTTAGAACTTGGATTTACCACCATCGCAGTGGTTGGTCACTGCCTAGGAGCAGTCTAGGGAGAGTACGGCCTCAACATTAACAGTGTACTAAGTCCCAAGTGTAAGGCCTAAATAATGAGGAGCCAGTCAAGGCTCAGTTGACAAGTTTTCTGTCACCATCCATCAAAGTTCCAAGAAGAATTCAAGAGGGAAACTTATGTAAATACAGCTCTTTGGTTCTCTGTAAGATATCCTTCTAGGGTTGTTGATTATGAGATAATACATAAGTGATCTTTTTTGTTTCCCAATACCACTATTATTAGTACAGCCAAGGGTACAAGCAACCTTGAAGGCATATCACTCTATGGTGATGCAGTATCTGGAGTGGGATGCTGATGGAGATGACTTTACCCTTATGAAGAGCTACCTGAATGGTCCTGACAGCAAGACGGTACTCAAAAGGGTCAACTCGGCTGCGAAAGAGATCTCATGCCTAACAATAAAGGAAATATGAAAAAAAAAAATTACACATTTCTACGCTTTTTTCTAAACTTCCAAAATTTTTATGAAGACAGCTAACCAAACAGACATCTTATAACCGGTATAGAAGCCAGATTTGCTACTTTGCATGGTGAAAACATCGAAGTATAGTTCAGCGAAGGATTTGTTCATTTAATTACTGCTGTGAATTGGGAGAAGAGAAAGCATTGATACTTGAGGCAAATCTTCAAATACATTTTGGATCACGCAGGTAAAAATCATTTGGCAAGTATATGTGATCATGACATGAAGATGAGCATCACATATTATCATTTTATCACCAGTTATACTGGCACAAACAAGGTGAATGGAAATAGATGTGGAATTGGAGTTTTACAGAGCCTATTATTGTTGTCTATGACATCCGTTGAGAGTTCACAGCCATCTGTTTCCAGAGTCAAAAGAGCCAACAGGAGAAATTATCCACTGGTTCCATTTACTTGGACATGACCTTGTACTTGGACACAGCTAAACTTCAGGCATTTATTCTTGCCTCTCTCATCCCTTTCTCTCCTGTTCATAATTCCCATTCAGTAAGCAGCAGCTTTGACTACATCTTCTATCTCTCTTTTCACCATTAAACCTCAGTCAGGAAGTCTGCAAGGGTTTAATTTTAAAAATTCTCCTGGGGCACTTGAGTGGCTCAGTCAGTTATGCAACCCACTCTTCAGACTTGATTTCAGATCAGGTCACAATCCCAGGGTCATGGGATGAAGCCCTGTGCCAGGTTCCATGTAAAGGTATAGAGCCTGCTTGGCATTCTCTCTCTCTCTCCCTCTCTCTTTTCCTCTTCCCCATGCTCTCTCTCTCTCTCTCTCTCTCTCACACACACACACACACACACAATAAATGAAACTTTCAAAAAACAAAACAAAACAAAAAACTACCCTGTTGTTTTTATTTTGTTAAAGGCTATTTTTATTCACTGAATCTCTAACATGTTACTCATTCTTCATGTTTCTACTTAGAAGGAAAAGGTTATTTGTATCTAATACTTGATATACCAGTATCATTATATACTTCACACATATGCACCAGTAAGCTCATAAAGTGCTGGATAATTGTTTAATGATTAAGTAATTGGTGCTTTAGTGCTTTATACATAAAATCTTTGTCGAGATTTATGTAAGTCTTTCAGTATTTATTATTACCTGGGAAATTTTGGTTGGGTGTTTTCATAAGCTCCAAATGCATTCTTATTTTCCCTAATAAAAACTAATGGCATAGAGGCTGCTACTATTAAAAAAAAAATCGCTAGTCAACACATTTTCAATAATAGATTAGATTTAGATCATAAGAGAAATGCATTATACTTACTAAATAGAAAAACAATGTATATAGTTAGTGAATTCAGGCAAAGTAACTGAAAAATAACAAAGATGGTAATAACGAAGGGACAAGAATGAGAAAAGCCAAAAATAGCACTGGAATTTAACAGAGCACATCGGAGGATCCAAATAAGTCTGAACAGTACAGTCCTCAACATCAGCTGCTCTAAATAAGGAGTCAGATCCTCGGGTTTCTTCTGAAAAAATAGTGAAGTAATCAATAATGGGAGCAAAGAAACACATAATCAAAATGCCTGTCCTGTACTAAAAGTCCTAGAAAGGAGTAAGGGAGAGCTTTTGAAGTGGGCCAAAGATGAGATCACCAGGGGATGTAAGTGTACCATAAATAAAGGTGATTACACTGGCCAACAGCTGTCAGGAATTCTTTTATATTGCGACCTGTTGACATCATGATAAAAGTGTGTTGATATAAGTTACGTTTTCATGAACCTGTATTGCCTCACGAGTTTTTTGTAGAATCCAGTGCAAAGTGTTGGGGGTGGGGGGTCAGGAAGCATATAAATGCATAATACACTCTAAAAAAAATTTTTTTTAATGTTTCTGAATGACTGGGCAGAAAAGAATGACAAGCCTTGAAGAAATCATCTTGATGTTATTTTTGTGATAGGAAGGGCACGACAAAACCAAAAAATTATCTCTTCCAAAGCCAAATGTGGTCTGGGAATTTTTTTTTTTAAATACAGAGAATTCCAAGAAATTAAAATAAATGCCAATTATTACCTAGCAGGAACTTTGCCTAAGGCACATCATCCAAGCACATACAAAATTATAAAGGAGATTCAGAGTGATTGCTTATGTGTTCCACTGAAAATCTGAAATTAAAGAGAAGCCAAGAAGGGGTAGTGTGCACCACCAAGTGTCAAAAATCGTGGGGAGTGTGCACCACCAAGTGTCAAAAATTGTAGATTTCCTCTTATTTGTGTGGTGTTATTATTACTATTTGGCTAAAGTATACTGGTTTTGATTGCATGTTCCTCTGAATTAGATGATCTGCTTTATGACTTGATAAACAACTGGACTTTTGCAAATGTTATTTAAATCTTAATCAGATTATAACTGGATATCAGTCAACTCTTTTTCAATCTAAGTTTCTATATACTCATATGCAATGGTCTTCTTCACACTATTAGGTTTTCTAAGCAGGTCTGAATTAATACAGACACATGGACAACTAAGTAAAATTGGCAGCAAATTTATTTAAAAATTTTTAATATTTATTCAGCTTTAAGAGACAGAGAGAGGCAGAACGTGAGCGAGGTAGGGGCAGAGAGAGAGGAAGACACAGAATCTGAAGCAGGTTCCAGACTCTGGGCTGTAAGCAAAGAGCCCGATGTGGGGTTCAAACCCATGAACCCCAAGATCATGACCTGAGTCGAAGCGTGACACTTAACCGACTGAGCCACCCAGAGGTCCCGACGGCAAATTTCTTTAAATTTGTGAGATTAAAAAAAATAATTTGTTGTTGCCTTAGAATTCTCCAATTTCTCTCCTATCCTAAGTCTCCTTTTCACCGCAGATTGCTTTATCTGTCTGGATCTCATTGTCCAGACTGACATCGTATTAAGTGATATGTGTTCCGGGGCTGCTAAGATGGAAGTGACAAAGATGACTGTGTTTCTTAATTCCTATGAATAAGAACCATAAGACAGAAGTTGCCTAAATATAGAAAGATATCAATGTCTTTAATTTCTCTACCTGAAAATGACCACTGTTATCACTGTAGTGATATATTTCCAGAATTTCTATGTATATATAAATGCATATTTAGAAAACCGGAATCAGAAATCACAAAAAATGGGAGGAGATATGACATGACATTTTTAAGCTGCTTTTATATTTAATATATTCTTTCTTTATTTATTTACTTACTTTTTAATGTTTATTTTTGAGAGAGACAGAGACAAGGTTTTGAGAGACAGAGAGAGACAGAACGTGAGCGAGGGAGGGGCAGAGAGAAATTAAGACACAGAATCTGAAGGAGACTCCAGGTGCTGAGCTGTCAGCACAGAGCTGAACTCGGGGCTCTAACTCACAGACCACGAGATCATGACCTGAGCTGAAGTTGGACGCTCAACTGAATGACCATCCACTTGCCTCTAATATATATATATATTTAAAGTTTTTATGTTAATAAACACACATCCATATTACTGTTAGTATTGGGTGAATAGTGTGCCCTTCTGTAGTTGTACTCCAATTTTATTTACTTGTCTATTTAATTATTTAAAATACTGCTAAATTTTTATTGATATTAAAGATAATATTATTGATATTTAAAATACTGATAAATTTTTATTGATACTTTGGAACATATGTGATTCTATCCATAGGATAAATTCCTAAAGGCAGCACAGATGGTTGGAATATTACATATATTAAAAAAAATTTTTTTAATGTTTATTTTTGAGAGAGAGAGAGAACACAAGTGGGGAAGGGGCAGAGAGAGAGGGAGACACAGCATCCGAAGCAGGCTCCAGGTTCCATGCCATCAGCAAAGTGCCTGACACAGGGCTCGAACTCACAAACTGTGAAATTATAACCTGGGCCGAAGTCAGACACTTAATCAACTGAGCCACTCAGGTGACCCAGTTTCATACATTTCAAGGCTATTTTTACATTGTGCCAATTTGCTCTTCAGCAAATTTGAGCCAATTTAATTTGTCATAACAATGTACATGAGGAAAGTATTTGTGTATAGAATCTGGACAAAATTCAAATACGATGCAAATATATTTGTATTCTAGCCTCGATAATCATATGCTCCAGTAAAAAAATTCCACCTTCACAGTTCATACTGCTGTGAATAAATTAAGTAGACATAGGTATTATTGGTGAATTCTGTTTCCCCCCTATTGGAATAGAGTGATTAATAAGTATCATGCTCTTGGGGCACGTGGGTGGCTCAGTCAGTTAAGTGTCCAACTCTTGATTTTGGCTCAAGTCATGATCTTGCAGTTGGGGGTTTGAGCTCACATCAGGCTATGAGCTGACAGTGCAGAGCCTGCTTGGGATTCTCTCTCTCCCTCTGTCTCTCTAACCCTCCCCTGCTCTTGTTCTCTCACTGTCTCAAAATAATAAATTTTATGTATAGATAGATAGATATATACATACATACATACATATACATATAAGCATCATGCTCTTAAATATTATCAAGATAAAGAGATTGAAGAAGCAATGTGCTCTCAAATGAAAAGACAAGATTTAGTTAGGAGACCTGTAGTAGCTGAGCAAATACATTCCTCGTACCTGATTTTTTTAATCTGTAAATAAAGATGACAGATTGGGCAAGTTCTCAGCTTTTTCAAGTTGTGAAGCACCATGTATACCAGACGGCAAGCTCCATTAAGCCAATGATCATGACTTATTTTCTTAGTTTCTGTTCTATAGCACCTAGCATGTAAAGTACTTTGCATAAATTAGTCATTTCTATGTGCTGCACGAATCATATTAAAATCTATTTTTAAATGAGTATGCTAGGCAGCTTATTAATCCATTTTCATTTCATAGGATCATATAAAAATAAAGTAAAAATTGATTTTCCAGTATTAATTACTCTATAACCATCTGCAAATGAAACCATTCTTCCATTTACTTGATTTTTTTAGAGAGTCAAGAGATAAAAGTTGATTGAGGTCTCATACAAAGTTTACTAATATGAAAGCCTTGGTTTTATATTTCTTGCCTTAGCTAAAATAGAGTTGAAGATGGAGTTGACTTTTAATTCTTGCTCTTACATAGGTAGCCCTGAATTTTAAATGTAACTATTACTTAATCCTTGGAACTTTTAAATAAAATATGAATTATTTAATGGAAAGAATGAATACATTTGTTATTATTTTTATGCCAGTTGTTTAAATTAACAAAGGGACATTGTGAAAGATTTGCCATTTTAATTAAGAGACAGAAAAGCCCCGTTTTAACTTTTTTTTTTTTTTTAATATAAAATATTGTCAAACTGGCAGTATGCACAGTGTGTTCTTGATTTTGGGTGTAGATTCATTGCTTACATACAACATCCAGTGCTCATTTCAACAAGTGCCCTCCTCAATGCCCATCACCCATTTTTCCCTCTCCCTACTCCCCCCACCACAACTACCCTTCAGTTTGTTCTCTGTATTTAAGAGTCTCTTATGGTTTTTCTTCTTCCCTCTATGTTCGTAGCCACTTTTTCCCCATCCCCTTTCCCTATGGTCTTCTGTTAAGCGTCTCAAGTCCCACATAAAAGTGAAAACATATGGTATCTGTCTTTCTCTGACTGACTCATTTCACTTAGCATAATATCTTCCAGCTCCATCCACGTAGCTGCAAATGGCCAGATTTCATTCTTTCTCATTGCCAAGTAGTATTCCATTGTATATATAAACCACATTTCTGTATCCACTCATCAGTTTATGGACATTTAGGCTCTTTCCAATATTTGCTTATTGTTGAAAGCACTGCTATAAACACTGGGATACATGTGCCCCTATGAATCAGGACTCGTGTATCTTCTGGATAAATTCTCAGTGGTGCTATTATTGCTGTGTCATAGGGTAGTTCTATTTTTAATTTTTTGAGGAACTTCCACACTGTTTTCCAGAGTGGCTGCACCAGTTTGCATACCCACTAACATGCGAGTGGGTTCCTGTTTCTCCACATCCTTGCCAGCATCTTTAGTTTCTTGACTTGTTCATTTTAGCCACTCTGATTGGTGCGAGGTGGTATCTCAGTATAGTTCTGATTTGTATTTCCCTGATGATGAGTGACATTGATAATCTTTTCATGTGTCTGTTGGCCATCTGGATGTCTTTTTTGGAAAAGTGTCTATTCATGTCTTCTGCCCAATTCTTCAGTGGATTATTTTTTTCAGGTGCCGGGTTTGGTAAGTTCTTTATAGATTTTGGATACTAACCCTTTATCTAATATGTGATTTGCAAATATCTTTTCCCATTCTGTTGGTTGCCTTTTAGTTTTGTTGATTGTTTCCTTTGCAGTGCAGAAGGTTTTTATTTTGACGAGGTCCCAATAGTTCACTTTTGTTTTTAATTCCCTTGCCTTTGGAGATGTGTCAAGCAAGAAATTGCTGTAGCTGAGGTCAAAGAGGCTGTTGTCCACTTTCTTCTCTAGGGTTTTGATGGTTTCCTGTCTCAAATTTAGGTCTTTCATTCATAATGGGTTTATTTTTGTGTAAGAAAGTGGTCTATTTCATTCTTCTGCATATTGCTGTCCAGTTCTCCTAGTACCATTTGCTAAAGAGATTATCTTTTTTCTACTGGATACTCTTTCCTGTTTTGTCAAAGATGAGTTGGCTATACATGTGTGGGATGTCCACTCTCACCACTGTGTTTAACATCGTGTTGGAAGTGCTAGCATCACCAATCAGACAAGAAAATGAAATAAAAGCTTCAAAATTGGCAAAGAAGTCAAACTTTCTCTTTTCATCGACATGATACCCTACATAGAAAACCTAGAACTGATACATGAATTCAGGAAAGTCGTAGGGTACAAAATCAATGTACAGAAATCAGTTGCATTTCTACACACCAACCATGAAGAAGCAGAAAGAGAAATCTAGAAACTGACTCCATTTATTTGCCCCAAGAACCGTAAAATATCTAAGAATAAACCTAACCAAAGATGTAAAAGATCTAGATGCTGAAAACTATAGAAAACTTATGAAGGAAATTGAAGAAGACACAAAAAAATGGAAAAACATTCCATGCTCATGGACTGGATGAATAAATAGTGTTAAAATTTCAATACTGCCCAAAGCAATCAACACATTCAATGCAATCCCAATCAAAATTGCAGCAGTATTCTTCTGAAAGCTAGAACAAACAATCCTAATATTTGTATGGAACCACAAAAGACCCTGAATAGCCAAAGTAATATGGAAGAAGAAAACCAAAGTGGAAGGCATCATAATCCCAGACTTTAGCCTCTAGAACAAAGCTGTAATCATCAAGACAGTATGATATTGGCACAAAAACAGACACATAGACCAATAGAATACAATAGAGAACCCAAAATTGAACCCACAAGTGTATGGCCAACTAATTTTGACAAAGCAGGAAAGAGTATTCCATTTTTAATTATAAAAGTACCATGATCAGGTCCAGCTTGGGCTCCGGTCATTATCTCACAGTTTGTGAGTTCGAGTTCTACATCAGGCTCTGTGCTGTCAACTCAGAACTCAGAGCCTGCTTCGGATGCTGTGTCTCCCACTCTCTCTGTCCCTCCCCCACTCACACTATCTCTCTCAAAATAAATAAACATAAAAAATTTAATAAAAAAAGGTACTATGATCATAATCACCACTTAAGAGTACTACGGTTGAAAGAAGTAAATTAAAATACTCCATCAATACCAAAAGTAAAGGCTCTCACCCACTCCAGAGCTGACTACTTTAGCCATTTCTGCTCTGTTTAGCAATTTCTGTTATGACAATATTTACTTATTACCTGATATAAAAGAAAGTATGTTGCATATGTAGTTCCCCCCAAATGCACAGAGATACATTCAATATTTTACTGGTTATATTACTAGTTATAGTTATTTTGACTGGGACTTTATAACTGTAAAAAAACTGTTTCTTGATTCTTCTATTTCAGTTTTCTCTGTTCTCTATGGAGGCTGGGAAAATTGACCTACACTCTCTTTACTTCACTTTCCTTTCTTCCAACTTTTCCGAACTCCACCTTGCCTTCTACATTTTTATTCTGTGATGGAGATGCCTTATTTTCTACAGTGAATGTTGTAGCTGGGCAGAAGGCCAGCATAGAGGTAGAAACAGGATATGGAATGCAAGAAAGTACTCTGTGTTAATTTTAAGTTGGGTCACTTAAATGGGGATATGCCTTCTTCATGCTTTCTCTTTCTCGTTTTTGCTCGAAAATTATAAAAACCTACACACAGCCTAGAGTGTGCAGGAAATGGCAGGGCAGTAAAGTAAAAGAAAATCACCTTGGGATATAGAGCCATCCGCCAATATGTAACATTCCCCAGAAGGATATAAACTTCTCTACATTTTGGAAATTCTGGTCTCTCTGTTTAGGCATCTTAGCCCACCTTAACAAATACAGTATTCAGTATTTTCTCTATTAGTTGATATCTAAAATTTCAAAACTACATAGCAACATTTACAACACTAGGCATATAATGGTATAATTTACTGCTCCACCAAACAGTGTGATTGGCCCCTGAAGGATGGAGCTTGAAAGCTAGATTAATCCTGTGTCATTTGCAAAGAATGTTAGGTTCTATTTTCTTATAGTCAATCCACATTTCAAACTATGCCATACTATAGTTTGCATAGTATTTTGAGCATGATATTCTTATATAGATTTTTTCACAGTAGCTAAATGCCTTTCTTTATTTTTTTCTGAGATATTTACTAAATGAATACTAGACCCAACATTTCTTTGTTATTTGCCCTATGTTTGAAATGGAACCACTGTTTATAGTCATATAATTAAGGTCTTCTTCAACTATAGATATTGTATTGACTTTTTTAAGAGAGAGATAGAGAGTATGCATGTGCATGTGTCAGCAAAGGGAGGGGCAGAGGAAGAGGGAGTGAGAGGATCATTGTTTTTTAAACGCTTACTTATTTATTTTGAGAGAAAGAGAGAGAGAGAGAGAGAGAGAAAGAAAGAGAAAGAGAAAGAGAGCAGAAGCAGGGGAGGGACAGAGAGAGAGGGAGAGAGAGAGTCCCAAGCAGGTTCCATGTTCATCTTGGAGCCATGACATTGAGGCTCGAGCCCAGGACCATGACATCTTGACCTTAGCCAAAATGAAGAGTCAGGAGCTTAACCCACTGAGCAACCCAGGTCCCCCTGTATTAGCTTTTTTCTAACGAGGGCATCATAATTTCAATTTTGAAGAAGTCTTGCTAATATCTGTTTTTATTTCATCACAGACTTTTCTTATTTTATGATACGGCATTCTCTAAACTCTCACTAACAATAATACTTGAAAATGCTTTCTTTTTTTAATTATAACTAAGCCCAAAGCTTAATTTGTGGAGAATTGATCTTTTTTTTTTTTTAAATTGGCTCTGCCCTGTCATGAATATGAAATATTGTTTCCTTTATTTATGTCAACTTTAATAAGTTTTCATCAAGTTTTATAACTTTCTCCATTAGATTATTGTACATATTTTGTTAGATTTATTGTTAGATACAGTATATGTTTATTGTTATTTTGGATAACATCTCTTTATTTTCTTTTTACACTTTCTAGTTGCTAGGTTTGAAATACAGAAGCAGTTTTTTATTAGTCTTACAATCAGCAACTGGTTAGTACAATTATTAATTATCAAAATATGTCCACAAAATATTTGAATATTAAAAATAGATGATCACACCATCCATGTTTAATTGGTCTTTCCATTCTAATCCTTATGTATTTTTTCTTTTCCTATTTTACTGACAGGAATCTCCATTATAATGTTCATTAGAAATAGTGACAATGAGTATCTTGGCCGATTTCCTAATTCTGAAGGGAATATTTGTACTATTTTCCATTAAAATTATATTTATTATGTTTTCCTGTTAAATACTTTTAAGCAAGTTGAGAGTAGTTTTTTTTTCTGGTTTACAAATAAGTTTTCATCATGAATATACATGCTTTTAATGCCCCTTTTCCACATGAACATTTTAGTGAAAATTGCATTAGTGCATTTTAAGTTTTAAAAACTTTTCTTGGGGCATCTGAGTGGTTCAGTCAGTTAAGCATCCGACTTCGGCTGAGGCCACGATCTCAAGGTTTGTGAGTTTGAGCTCCATGTAGGGGTCTGGGTGACAGCTCAGAGCCTGAAGACTGTTTCAGAATCTGTGACTCCCTCTCTCTGCCCCTCTCCTGCTCATGCTCTGTCTCTCTCTGTGTCTCAAAAAATTAAAAAAAAAATGTTAAAAAAATTAAAAAAAACATCTTTCCTGAAGTAAATGTAATGAGTTTGAGATACACTATATTTTTTTAATTGTTAATACTCATTAATACATCCTCTCAGGCCATTTTCTTTTTTATACTGTATGCTTTGTATGTTGTATTCTCTAGTCTGGTCTTTGAATGGTTACACAATTCAGATGAATTTTAGTTAGTACTCAAAATAATTTTGGTAAAATCTGAACCATTAAAAAGTCTTTGAACATTTTAACAATATTCAATTCCCTCCCAAATCATATGCTATTTTGATTAGATATGAGCTATTTTGTTTTTTCTCACAAGAAATTATTACTATTATTTATGTAGTTAAAATTGGTTTAGTTTTCTGTTATGAGCCTTTTCCTCAGGGCAACCTGGCTTCTTTTTCATTTATCATCCTGTGTCAGTTTCTCTTTTTTTTTTTTTTTTTTTCTTTTGCCCTTTGGGAATTTTCCATACTTCTTTTGAGTTCAACAACAATATATTCTAATGTATTTTTACTGTTGAAAGACTTTTTAATATGGCTAGTCTGCCACATTGATGAGAAAGAAAGTCTCTCAAAAAAAGAGGTGTCTGGCTGTCTCAGTCAGTAGAGTATGTAGCTTTTAATCTTGGGATCGTGAGTTTGAATCCCACATTAGATGTACAATTTACATTAAAAAATTATTAAAAAAAAAAAAAAAAAAAAAGGAAAGACAGTCTCTCCTTCTTTCACCAGAGCACGGCTATCATAAACTAAGGTTCTGGTTGCATCAGACTAACATGCCCTACATCCCTATGGCCTGTACGGTGAAGCTAACAGTGCAGTTTCCATGAAACAGAGCAAGAAAGAGCAGCTGAATATTATGAGTGACTTTTACCTCTATTTTCCATTTTCCCTTGGCAGTTTACACTTATTTTATCATTTGACTTTCAAAGTCTCAGAAAAAAAGATTAAGTAAAAAGTAATACGATATAAAATTATGACACTTCAAAGTTTTAGAAATAGCTAAGTGGGTTTTTAAAATCATTTTGAGTATTTTATTATCAGTATCTCAAGAAAAGTGTAGAAAAAGGCTAGCAAACTAACTCTAATAAATGGTTTCACTCTTTCCATTTCTAACCTTGCCTTGTCATTCGATTTATTTTTAAATAAAACATTTTGGCTCTAAATATTGACTCCTTCCATCTAGTTCATTGAAAGCTAGTATATATATATGCAATATATATCCAATACATATTGCATATATATATATATATATATATATATATATATATATATATATATACACATACGTATATATATCGCAAAACCTTATTGCAGTTCACAATTAAATTATATTAAATCCATTCACTGCTGTGCTTTTTGTCAGAAGATCAAAAAGAGAACAGGTCTCCTTACAACTGAACTAGAAATCGAAGGCCACCTGCATCAAAAACATATGTGGAAAAGCACATAACAGGAAGACAGTTACACAAAGAAACTTAGGACTGCTCTCCCAAGCTGAATTCTGAAATAGAATCATTGAATCATAACCTCAAAATATATATCTATTGTACATTCCATAGTCATGAATAAGGCTATTTCTGAAACAGCAGATTAAGTTAAACATTCGTTTCACATTCCAAAATTTAGGATTACTCAAATTTATTCAAATATTATTGGAAAGTACAACATACAGATACGATTTTTCTTTTTTGCCAACAGCTGAAAGATCTAAGGGTAAAATAAAGCTATATTACAGTTCACTATCCCACAAGCTCAAAGAATTTACAAACTATTTACAAAATAGTTTTTGAACACTGTGGCATAAAATCATTTGCGAGTTCTCTTTTGTTCGTTCTTTCCTTCACTCCTTCCTTCCTTCTTTCCTTCCCTCCCTCCCTGTCTCTCTCTTTCCTATGTTTTTTCTTTTGTTTCCTTTCTTTCTTTCTTTCTTTCTTTCTTTCTTTCTTTCTTTCTTTCTTTCTTTCTTTCTTTCTTTCATCTTTCTTTCTTTCTTTCTTTCATCTTTCTTTCTTTCTCTCTTTCTTCTTTCTTTCTCTTTTTCTTTTCTTTTTTTTTCCCTTTTCTTTTCTTTCTTTTTCTCCTCCTCATGACATTTTTAAGCAATTGTACAGAGATCTCCTGTGTTTTAAACTTCATAGGACGTGAAGGTCAGAAAATTTCTAGGAAAATGCACACAAACACACACACATACACACACACTTAAAATATTATAAATCTGGCAAAAGTTGATGGCTAAGACTGCAGCTGTAGCAGAAGAATGAAGACCTGCCCTGGTCTCTAAGGAGCACTGCACTGAGTGATAAGTTTCACTAGGACACTGTTGGGAAAGAGACAGACTCTGTTACCCTGACCCCAGGCAAAATCTTGCTGCTGTTGGTAGGAGGAGCATATAAAGCTCTCATGACCAGAGCACTGTCCCGATACAAAACAGAGGTCTGTTACCTCTGGAGGAAGATCAGGAACACTGAGAACAACCCAAGCCATGAGGACCAGGGGTATAGAAACTTGTCTGACGATGCAGCAGATGGGATGAAATTCTCCACCACCATCTCCGTCCCAGCAAAATCCATGCATATTAACCCTGCCTCTTATTTTCTGCATTCTGATGCTTTGATATTTTGAGGCCTTGCTGAACCAGAAAAGACTGCTTCTTTCAAGGGTTAGCTAATTCCTGGAGACAGCAAAAATCTCTCCTGTGAGCTTGCTTTTCACATACAACTTACCAAACCATACCTTCTATTGCAGCTGCCCACTTTAAAAGGCTCTCACACCCTTAGCCACTACTTATCTGTTCTCATTACTCCAGGTCCAGGTAGCAAATAAACAGAGACAGCTTCCATGACCCAAAGCCTGCTGAAATTACTGAAATTAAGAAATCCTAAGCCTGCTTATCCTTCCCCGCCCATTCTTTCACACATAATAACCATAATAACCATAATAACCGCCCTAGCCCATGTTTTCTCCTTAGTTCCTGTACCTTCCAACTGATCCTCCTGGCCGAGGGGGCACTTCTCTGAGGATTTGTGAGTACAACAAAGTACCTTCTCAATGGCAATCATTCCATGATCTGTTGATTCTGCCATACCTAAATAATAATAGAACCTATTTTTAAAAACACCTTATGGGGGCGCCTGGGTGGCTCAGTTGGTTAAGCATCTGATTTCAGCTCAAGTCATGATCTCACAGTTTGTGAGTTTGAGCCCCACATTGTGCTCTGTCAGCACAAAGCCTGCTTCACATCCTCTGTCCCCCTCTCTCTCTGCCCTCTCCCCACTCAATCTCTCTCTCTCTAAAAATAAATAAATACAAACACCTTACATCAAGTAACATACAACAGCGCCTACTTCTGAAGGATGTGAATCAGCACAGAGAGCCTCCTCTAAGGCACAGGCATGGAGGGTCTGCTAAACAATGTCAAGGGAGCGAGAACACTGACAAAAATCCATCAATATTCCGGACCTGACTTTTCCACAAGAAAGCTGCAGCTGACCACTGGAGGATTTTTTTAAATGGAGTATTTAAATTTGAGATGATAATGGGATTCATATGCAAGTAGCTCTAAGACAGAGAGGTCTCATGTTGTCTTCTCTTCAGTTTTCCTCAATGGTAATATCTTGTGAAAATATAGTACAATATCTAACCCGAATAGTGACATTGACAGTCAAGGTACAGAACAGGTCTGTCACAATGAAGATTCCACGTGCCCTTTTATCGCCATATTCAATTTCCTCCAGCTCCTACCTCCTCCTTAGCCCCTGACAAGCACTCAT
The DNA here is from genome assembly GCA_030068075.1 of Paguma larvata. Lineage (NCBI taxonomy): Eukaryota > Metazoa > Chordata > Mammalia > Carnivora > Viverridae > Paguma > Paguma larvata. The sequence continues at coordinate 44,128,012 of CM057834.1, forward strand.
AATTTTGTCATATCAAACATACTGCATACATGGAATCACACAGTACGTAACATTTTCGGACCAACTGCTTTCTATCAGCAATACTTCCTGGAGATTCATCCAGCATGTTGCATGACTCAATAGCTGTTTATCTTTATTGCTGAATACTATTCTACGGTATGGAGTTATCAGAGTTTGAAGGACAATTGGGTTGTTTCCAGTGTTTGGCTATTATCATAAATAACACTGCAATAAAGATTGATGTACACGTTTTTATGTGAACATAGCTTCATTTCTCTAAGATAAGCACCCAGGATTACATTTGCTGTGTCATGTGGTAGTTACACATTTAGTTTATTAGGAAAACAGCAGACCACTAGAGTAGCTGCACCATTTTGAATTCCGGCTAGCAATGGGCACTTTCTCTGCATCCTCTCCAGCATGTGATATTGTCACGATTTTTGTTGTTATTGTTGTTCTTGTTGTTTAGCTATTCCAAGAGGTGAGTAGTGATATCTTGTTTTAGTTTTGATTTGCATTTCCCTAATGAGCAATAATGTCAATAGCTTTCAATGTGCTTCTTTACCATCCGTGTATCTTCATCAGGGAAATGCCTATTTATGTCTTTTGCCTGTGTTCTAATAGGAATATTTATTTTGTTTTGCGCTGTTGAGTTTTGAGAGTTCATTATATATTTTAGACAGTAGTTCTTTGTTGGACATGTTTGTTGTCATTGTTGTTGTTGTTGTTCTTTGCTTTGTTGTTGCTTTTTTTTGTTTTGTTTTGTTTTTATTGTCAAGTTGGCTAATGTACAGTGAATATGTTTTGAAAATATTTTCTCACCGTCTGTAGCTTATCTTTTCCTCTTAACAGGGTCTATTGCACAGCAGAAGTTATTTTGATAGAATCTATTTTACCTATTTTTCCTCTTATGAATGTGCTTTTGGTATCAAGTCTAAGAAATCTTTACTTAGCACCATATCCCAAAGATTATTTTTATATGCTATTTGCTGATATTTTCAAAAGGATTTTATATCATATTTATGGGGGAGTTTGTCTGTTCTGTTTTTTTGTTGTTGTTTGTTTACTGGAAAAGAATGTGTACAATTGGTATTACTTCTTCCTTAATTATTTGATAGCATTCCAGTAAACCATGTGGGCCTAGAGATTTCTTTGCAGGAGCTATTAAATTATAAATTTAATTTATTTAATAGTATTACACCTATTCAAGCTATCTATTTCATATTGATTCAGTTCTGACATGTCCTGTTTTTGGATGACGTGGTCTAAGTTATTATGCTTACGTGTGTAGAGTTGTTCATGGTAATCCCTTATTATTCTGTTGATGTGTATAGGATCTACAGTGGTATCCCCTGTTTCATTCCTGGTATCGCCAGTTCATAGCCTCCTTCTTTTTTCTTCATCATTCTCCCTGGAGATTCATAAAATGTTGTTAATCTTTTCAAAGAATAAGTTCTTTGTGTCATTTATTGTTTCCATTATTCCAATTTTGTTGATTTCTACTACCTTTGGTATTTCATGTAAATTCCATGCTTTTGTTTGCTCTTGTCTTTCAAATCTCTTGGGGAAGGAGATGAGAGTATTGACTGGGATGGTTTCCTCTTTTCTAGTACATGCATTTAGGGCTATACATTTCCCTCTCAGTCTTTACTAGTTGTGTTCCACAAATACTGATATATTTGCATTTTCATTAAGTTTAAACTATTTTTTTATTTAAGATGAGATTTCCTCTCTGACCCACTGGTTTTTAGAAGTATGTTGTTCAATTTCCAAGTATTTAGAGGTTTTCTCTTATCTTCCTGTAATGGATCTCTTATTCGATTCCAATGGGATCAAAGAACACACTCTATTTGACTTCAATTCTTTGAGATTTGTTAAAGTTTGTTTTATGGCCCAAGATATGGTCCATCTTGGTGTATGTTTTATGGGCACCTGAAAATTGACATATAAGTATTTTACTATTGTTGCATAGGAAATTCAATAAATAACGTTCAGATCCTATTGGTTCCTAGTGCTGTTAAATTCTTTTATAGCCTTGCTGTTTAAATATCTAAGTATTCTATCAATTACTGAGAAAGGTATAGAAATTTCAACTCTAATCGTGGATTTGGGCATTTCTACTTTCAGTTCTCTCAGCTATTGCTTTACATATTTTGAAACTCTACTGTTTGGTGTAAACACATTAGGAGTATTCTGTCTGATTATTAGATTGACCCTTTCATTACTATAGAATGTCTCTCTCCATTTCTGGAGATACTCTTCACTCTGAAATCTACATTATGATATAAATTTTTCCATCCTACTTTATTTTGATTAATATTTGCATGTTACTTTCTTTTTCTTCCTCTTAACTTTCAGTCTGCCTGTACCTTTATATTTGAAATGAGTTGGTCATGATTTTTAATCCACTCTGCCACTACTTATCTTTTAACTGGCTTACTTAAACTATTTGTATTTAATGCAGTTATTCATATATTTGGGGCTCAAACTGTTTTGTTTTACTTTATATTTGTTCTCTCTGTTTTTGTTTCTCCTTTTTCTTGCCTTCTTGGGGGTTACTTAAATATTTTTGCAATTCCATTTTCATTTATTCTAGTGTTTTTATGCTTATGTCTTTAACAGATTTAAATGGTTGCTCTACACAGTATACTACATACATATAGGTTATTATAATATATACTTCACCATTTTCAAGGTAAGTGAAATATAGAAAATTTACCTCTTTTTGCATCCATTTACCCTCCCCTATTAATGATACAATTGTTTTAAATATTATTCTGTATACATACAATTATTTGCAAGAAAGAAAATATTTATGGATAAAAAGAGTTGTACTCAAATATTTAAGTAGGATCTTTCATGATTGGTGAAAACTGACATTCAATTCAATAGATGATTTGATAAACAAAGTTTGATACATTTATATAGTGAAATATAGGAATAACAAGAAAAAATTATCAATACATGCAATAAGGATTCTTTCAAAAGCATTATGCTAAGTGAAAAGAGCCAGAAAAAAGAAAAACACAAAACAACATAAAAACAAAATATATATAGACTATATGACTCACTTTTTATGATATTCTTGCCAAGATAAAACTGTAATGACAAAAATTAAATCTGTATTTGCCAGGGGACGGGTGTGGTAGGAGTGAATTGACTGAAAATGGGTTTGATGGAACTCTCCGAGATGATGGAAACTGCAAATTAAATTTTTTAAAGCATCTAAGCTAATGCATTACTACATGTCTAAAGTACTTTGCAGAATGTTTTCATACATTATCTAGTTTAATCATCCTATGAACTCTTGCATGTAGTTGTGCTAGTCTTTGTTATTTAAACTCAATGAGACTGAGGCTCCCTGACAACCAGAGTTTTCCCAAAGCCATGTAGAAAAGAGACAGTAAAGCAGCAACTGAAATGATTAATCTCTAGGTTTTCCATATATCTTTTACTATATTCCTCATACAAATAGGCTGTACTATGCTAACATAGGATTTTTAAAACTTTACACTTCAAGTACATGTTGCATGTAATGAAAAAAAAAATGCAACCATGTGTTTTAAAGTATCACCTTCACCAGGGTGGTTATAAGAGAAAAAGAGCGAGAGAATAACACTAAGGAGTCTGAGAAGGTGCAAACCAGTCCTCACAGACAAGGAAAACATAATATAGGCAGAATGTTTAGCTTTGTTTAGCTGATAGCCACAAATATATTTTAAATAAAGAGAAAAACCATTTTGGCATCTTAAAAGTTAAGCCTTTAATCTGCTTTTCTGAAAGCTTCACAGAAGTAGTTTTCAGCTTCACATAAAGCATATGATGGTTTCCATTAGAAATTAAACATGAGCATTCCCATCTTTTCATTGGCTAGTCCTTTGTCAAATGTTCCAAAGTGATCAAAACGAACAGCAAGATGAATCACAGATTGGAGGGCATCTTGTCAGATGAAACTGTCTAAAGAATATTCTGACAGTTTTCAGTACTGTATTACTTAAAATAGCCAACTAGATGGGTGGGGTTGTTATTACTGTTCTAGGAATAGATTTAATTACAAATGGCAGGCAGGAAGCCTTGACAGAATTCTGATTGATGGTTATACAGTCATGTACCTTGTTTCAGACCCATCATTTGCTTTGCCTTCCCAGAGCACAATGTTCCAACAGCCCCCAAATATGAGAATGAAGAAGTGCAGTAGCTTATTCATGCCACTCTAATCCCCAAATCCAATTAGCATTCAACCTTGTCATGTAGCTACCCTTCTCATGCCTTTTCAGCTACATGCGGTTCTGTGGCTCTGATTAAAAACAGTGGGGGGCCTTGATCACTTAAGACGCTTCTCATAAAATCATCGGGAGTCTAGCAGAGAAAGAGAATGAGACCCAACAGAAGGGTAGAGGCTACATAATAGTCCAAAAGAAAACTACATTGATATATGCCAAGAAAGACATTTTCATCTTAAACTATCCATTAAGAAAATTAGAGGAGGAAAATGAAAAACTCGATAATACTTTTATTTTTACAATATTAACTTGAACAATACAGTATAGAGAAGAAAGAAAACACAATTACTGCGGTCACTATATGCCACATGCTCTTCAGATTTATATTAATTACCTCATTCGTTCTCACAATGAACTTCTGAGGTACTTGTCATTTTCCTCATTTTACAAAGAAGGGAAAGGAAGATCAGAAACGCAAAACAACTTATCCACATTAACGGGCCCAGTAAGCAGGAGAGAAGACTACAGACGCAGGTCTTCTTGATCCTCAGGCCCAAGCTGCGTTTTTCTCTCCAAAACCTATCATGTTTTCCCCAAACCTATCATTATATAACTCTATTTTTTAATTTATCAGTTACCTTCTTAGCTTTTCATTAAGTACGCTTTCTTTTAATCACCTTCTATATCTTTGAGTTATCTATTTAAATGATTTAGTTTTATAATTATAGATAAATGAGATGAATTTGATTAACCACCAGGAGTGAAAGAAGGATACTGCCCAATTTACATACACACACACACACACACACACACACACAGCTTTGGGGATGGTCAACAAACAACAGGTTAGAAATTTTATTAGGTAATAAAGAATACAATGTAGCTATAAAGAAATAGAGGGAGGCACCTGGGTAGCTTAGTCAGTTAAGCATCTGACTCTCTGACTTTAGCTCAGGTCATAACCTCACAGTGTGTGAGTTCGAGCCTCACATCATGCTTGTTGCTGTCAGCGCGGAGCCTGCTTCGGATCCTCGGTCCCCTTTCTCTCTCTACCCCTCCCTTGCTTGCTCTGACTCTCTCAAAATAAATACACTTAAAAAAAAAAAAGAATGAGGGGCACCTGAGTGACTCAGTGTGTTAAGCACCTGACTTCAGCTCAGATCATGATCTGGCAGTTCATGAGTTCAAGCCCCATGCTGGAGCCTGCTTCAGATTCTGTGTCTCCTTCTCTCTCTCTGCCTCTCCCCTGTGTGCACTCTGTCTCTCTCTCAAAAATAATAAACATAATTTTTTTTTTTTTTAAAATGAGAGGGGCACCTGAGTGGCTCAGTCTAAGTGTCTGACTCTTGATTTTTGTCTCAGGTCATGATCTCATGGTTCATGAGATTGAGAGCCAGCAAGAGTTTGAGAGTCGGTTCATGAGATTGAGAGTCCGGCTACATACTAGACGTGGAGGATGCTTAGATTCTCCCTCTCTCTCTCTCTCTCTCTGCCCCTCCCCTGTTTGTGGTCGCTCTCTTCAAAATAAATGAATAAACTTAGAAAAAAAAATAATGAGAAAGCTCTCTAAATACTACTAAAAATAGTTATAGGATTTAAGTAAAATGGCAGAGTGCAAAAGAATGTATATACCTTGGAGAAATTTTAAGAAAGAAGGATAATAATATACATTAGGTTTTGGTTTGCAGAAAGAAACAATGGAAAGGCAAATAAGAAACTAATAACAATAGTTAGCAATAGAGAACCAAAGGTGAGAAAAGAGATGCTGGGGGAGGGGAAGGCGGTCTTTCATTCTTACAAAAATGAGACTTCTCAGGGCGGCTGGGTGGCTCAGTTGGTTGAGCGTCCGACTTCCGCTCAGGTCATGACCTCGCGGTCTGTGAGTTCGAGCCCTGCGTCGGGCTCTGTGCTGACAGCTCAGAGCCTGGAGCCTGCTTCAGATTCTGTGTCTCCCTCTCTCTCTGCCCCTCCCCCACTCATGCTCTGTCTCTCTCTGCCTCAAAAATGAATAAACATTAAAAAAATAAAAAACAAAAGAAATGAGATTTCTCAGAGTATTCCCTTTTTGATGGTTTTGACCTTCAAACTGTATACATAATTAACCTATTCAAGACTAATCTAAGGAGAAAAATGCTGGTACCCCAATCTGGATAGTCAGAAGAGTTAGGTCAATAGTAGATAAAGGTTATCTTAAAGGGTATCTAGCATGTGGTCTCAATAACTTCCTGTTCAGCTCAAGTAAAGGGTCAGGAGTCTGAGTTGACACTTCAGCTAAAGAAGATTAGACACTGGGTTAAATAATTCTGAATTCAAATTTTAGCTTTCCTGCTTTCTAATTGTGATACATGCAGGTTAGTTAACATCTCAGTTTTGATTGTACCACTTGCAATTATAACGGTATTGACTTTAAAAGGATATGCTGAAAATTAAATAAAATAAACATAAGGTGCTTGGATACAGAAAATGTGATAACAATTTAGAATTTCCATCATTCCCACCACCACTCTGATCATAGAAGCAGGAAAGAAATGGGGAAACAGTACCTCTTGGAAGCCAAAGGACACTGAGACCAGCAAAGTCTCAGATCAGGTGTTTGGACAATGATAATGAGAGGCAGAACTAAAGAAACGGTTTCATGTTCTGAGCAAAATCCACCTTTTCCTAATGTTTCTATAAATGACAACACTGGTGCCTTGAGTTATAACAAAAACAGGCAGGTGGAGTCAAGTCAAAAGAGGGACATTAAATTAAACAAACGCCTGTTGTGCAAACTTTGAAAGTTACTATAAGGGTAGTATTAGAATACTTTTAGTTTGTTTAATCTACTAAGGTCTCATTTTTGTTTGTTTGCAAAACAGTTTTAAGAAAAAGTCACCATATCTATAGTATAATCATTAACGCTTTCATACTTTTTCTGTTGAGATACTTTTAATTCAATCCACTAGAGACACTTCCTTCACGGAAACATAAAACTCCTCTTATAAAAAAAAATTTATAGCCAGGGTGCTCCAGGTTAAACTAAATTTCTTGAATTTGTCAAAGAAGAAGATACAAATTAAATCTGAAGAAAAATGTTCTTTTTTGGCAGAAACACTAACATTCTAATTAAGGAGACAAGGAAAATATATACAGACACAAAAGTCATGTGAGACAAAATCATGAATTGAGATTCATGAAAACAAAATGTACATTCCAACCATACTTGGATATATTTTAGAGGAAAGAAGGTAAAAACACAGAAGACAAGAGCTAGAGAAGTTTCTCAGAATTCCTAGAGGAAAAAGGAGCAGTGGCTATTCTGAGGAACACGATGGTGAATCTTTAGAAAAATAAAGGCAGTCATTGTAGCAAATGGATACTGGAAATTCATTCTATAAGAAATGTTACTTGAAACTTCTTACATTCAGAAAAGACGGAATTATTAAAATGGGTTTCCTCTCCTTATCTTACCTTATCGGGACATGGCATTCCACCACTACCATCTCAAGAAAACATCCCTGCCTTTTCTCCCACACCTATCGGTTGTGATATACAAATACTGTATTTCCTCCCTGCTTCCCAGATGCATCGACACTGCTTTCCCTTCTGGGTCTGAGTTTCTGAGACTCATTTGGACATTCACCTTTGAGAAATCAGGGAAGATTATACACTTTTTAAAGTATCACTCGAAAAATACATAAACTTAATTTTTTTTTTAGAAAATACAAAGAGTGTTCATAATATCAAAGGGTACCTGGGTAGCTCACTTGGTTAAGTCCGTCTTTTGATTTAGGCTCAGGTCATTATTGCGAGGTTTGTTGAGTTTGAGCCCTGCATCGGGCTCCATGCTGATAGTGCAGAACCTGCTTGGGATTCTCTCTCTCTCCTTCTCTCTCTCTCTCTGTCCCTCCCTGGTTCTCTCTCTCTCTCTCAAAATAAATAAATAAACTTCCAAAAACTAAAAAAAAAGAGTGTTCATAAAGTATCACTCAAATATTTTTCTAATTAGTACATAAGAATTTTTATGAAGATGATTGTTTGCCAAGAGAAATATACAGATATCTCAGTTTACACAGAGTGTATGTATAAGTTGATTCTAAACAAAAAAAAATTATAACATTAACAATCTTCATGAGAAATTCTTATATTACATCTAGTGTTAGAATTTCTGTCCAAGTCTAGGATTTCATCCCTAATTTATACTCCTTTTAAGTCAAGAATTTACCATTTTATTACAAAGTAAAGACTATTAAGATCATTTTAATCATATCTATACTTGACTTAATTTCCAATTTATAAAATCACTGCCACTACTGTAACAGCAATTTAATTTTAAAGGAGCAATCATTTCTACAATTTATTTTGCGTGCCTCATTTTCTTTTTTGTTTCTAATTTTACAAACGCAATTATTTTTCTGCAAAAGTCCATTACACTCAGTAGGAATGTGGGGGCTATAGTATTTATGTTGAGAGACCCATTAAAATCTAGCTAACTAAATATTAATAAGGTCAATAGTATTACTGGCTTCTCTTAGTCTATTTTGTGAAGACTTTGCAAAATATTATTTTTTAATTTCTGTGCACTTCTATGAATATTAAAAAATATCTTTATTAGTTAAAAAAAGCTTTACTTGTTAACATTCTTAATATAATTAATTTATAAAACAATGTTGAAGTTTTGCCAAATTATGATGGATGAAATTATTGTTCTATTAGAAATATTTCAAATATGCGCAGAAGTTTAGAGAATAAAATCACAAGCATCTGTGCACCCACCGCATAGATTTAACAACTGTTAAAATGTCCTATTTTTCTTCCCCTTTTTATGAAAATCAACATAGAAATCATAGATTTACCAAAACACACATACATATCACCCTCAATCCTACCAGAAAATAACCATAATCCGAAAGCTGAAGTATATCTTCCTCATACTGATTTTTCATATATTTGCTGCATATTTATATATCCATAAACTTACAGAGGATATTTTTCTAATATTTGCACACAAGTGTTCATTTTCACAGGCATATTATGAATATTATCTTCATTCATAAGATAAAAAATGAACGATAAACATAATGAAAACAGCACTTAGAAGTGATTGTGTTAAAAAAAAAACAAAGGAGATAAGGAAGATTTGAAGTGGATGAGTCTGGGGTAGGCTGCGATTCAAACAGAGGGATGAATATAGGCCTCTCAGACAAGGTGTCATGAGCAAACATTTTAAGAAGACAGAGAGTGATTTATTTTCTCCATCTATTATTACATGTGTTTAGATGTTGCCTAAAAAGATTGACCCTCTTTTTCCTTAGTAATGCTTTTGCTTTTAATCCTTTCATCTAATATTGCTATGCTAGCTAACTGTGTGTATGTGTGTGTGCATGTGTGTATGAGGTGTGTGTAAGGAATGATAATTTAACTAAATATTTTTGCCATTTTTTTACTTTATCTTATCTGTTTCTTATTTGTTTTTTTTATTTGATTAAAAGAATCAAATGGTGTTTTTTATCCTTCAAATTTGTTAGGCACTGTCCCTTCATGAGAGTTCATTTGTTTGAATTTATTATGACAAATTTTTAACTGAACTTATTTCTATCACCTTGTGTGTGTGTGTGTGTGTGTGTGTGTGTGTGTGTGCATGTGTGTGTGTATGCATGTGTGTGTGTGTTTGTGCATGTGTGTGTGTGTGTCTGGGTGGTGTCTACCATGATCTTTCTTTGCTCATTTAGTGTTCTTTTCTGGCTTCTAAGGCTATAGTTCAATTTTTATTTTTAATCATTTACTGTGGCCTTTGAAACTACAGAGACCATATTTATTTATATATTTATTTGCTTGTTTGTTTATTTATTTTAAGTTATTTATTTTTGAGAGAGAGAGAGAGACAAAGACCAGGAGAGAGGTAGATAAAGAGGGAGACACAGAATCTGAAGCAGACTTCGGGCTCCAAGCTGTCAGCACAGAGCCTGACACAAGGCTCAAACTCATGTACCGTGAGATCATGACCTGAGCTGAAGTCAGACACTTAACTGACCGAGCCATGTTGGCACCCAATTTTACAAGTAATTACTCTTATATGTGTAATATAATCAATATAATTTTTCTTTTGTCTATAGTTCAATATCTGTACTATTGCTCAAAAATTGCTCCAAGCATATTTTAGTCACAAGTGAATATTCCCTTCACTTTCCTTGTACCTAGTGTCTAGAATTAAGTTCTTTCTTTTGAACCATAAAAATATCATTAATTATTATTTATTCTACAAAATAATGCCTTGTGTTGACAAGCATTACGTGAGTTTATAGCATCTCAGTGACTATATTCTCTTTTCCAGAGATTGCTTTCACTCTTTTCAGTTATTTAATTTGTTTCACTTTAATTTAATAAGTCTTATTGCTGCTGTTATATATTTCTAAATTCTATTTCTTTCTTTCTTTGAGAATTTTCAGTTATAAAATTATTTAATTCTTCCCTTACAGCTGATTTGTATTGATGATTTTACTTTTGATTGGGCTTGTTATTGATTACCATTCTTTGATTTTTTTTAACGTTTACTTATTTTTGAGGGACATAGAGACAGAGTGTGACCAGGGGAAGGGCAGTGAGAGAGGGAGATACAGAATCTGAAGCAGGCTCTAGGCTCCGAGCCATCAGCACAGAGCCCGACGCGGGGCTCAAACTCATGAACCATGAGATCATGACCTGAGCTGAAGTCAGCCGCCTAACTGACTGAGACACCCAGGCGCCCCTGATTATTTCAGGTAAATATTGAATAGAAGATGTTCTTCCTTATTTTCTGCTCTCCTCTTCCTTCATAGGAGTTTCAAGTTACCTCCATTCAGTCCTAAAGCCTACTTTCCAAAACCAAGATTTAGATTGGTGAATTGCCAGCATTGAGTATCACTCACAACCCCAGTGGACTTATTTATTTGGATACTCCTTGATAATTGTGTAAAAACCCATCTATAACTGTAGCCTGCTGCCTTAGGAAACACCATCCAACAGTGTAATGAGAATATCACAGAACAAGTCACAAGCCAGTGGGTGGAATCACTATAAGATACCAGCTGCTTTGTTCTCCTTCCCTGTATTTGCCTCTCAAGGCAGCAAGTACATCACTTTCAAGCATCTTTTCATGAACTAGTTGGACTCACCACAGCACTTGGCTTCTAACTTTGAACATACTTCTGGTAGCTCACCTTTTATGGAGTTTTTTTTAGTTCTTCTTGATACATAGGAACTGAGATCTCAGCTCCTATGTGTGAGTCTAAAAGGAAAGTTCAGAATGTCTGTACATTTAGTTACATATGCTATGTTATATTTCTGTCCAGTTTTTTAGTCCATGGAGATGTATATGTTTTATATAAACTATGATTTGGTTTTCAGTTTTGAAATAACTAATTTATCAACACTAGTGACTGTCACAAAAGGGTATGACATTATAAATCCATCTTGATAAGAATTCTAAGGAAATGATCCATGATTCTTTCTGATTCTCAATGTTAAAAGCCTACAACTCTTTCTATCCAAGTTATTTTACCAAGAATTCATAAAATTTGTTTTTTTAAAGATTTTATTTTTTAGGCAATCTCTACACCCAAATGGGACTCAAGCTCACAATCCTGAGATCAAGAGTCACATGCTCTACAAACTGAGCCAGCCATGTGCCCAGGAATTCATAAACTTTGAATCTAAAGTATATTGATATATTTTTCATTGAATTGAATCCTTTATTTGTAATTATGTTTTAGAAAATATCTTCATACCACCTCAAGTCAGTTTAGCCTCCTAAAACTTCCAGTCTTTTCTTTTCATGTAATAAGTCCATTATCATTTTTATATAAACTAGAATATTAAGACAAACAGTTTCTCATTTTTTGCTTCAAAAATAGTTAATTTTTTTTACAAATTTATACAGCAAAATGACTTGGTATGTGCTACTACCCTCCCCGAGGTGTGCACAGCAGCTTTGAGCTCCATTCTTCCTATGACTGGAGCTTAATCTGCAGCCTTCCTGCAGGGCTAACGTTGATGTGCAACACTATACTATAAAGTTCAGAAAAATGAGAAAGTGTTCTTTATCCAATTTATACTTGGAAAATAATCCTATAAAGAATTATTGCTTGGCAATGTACTATATGCACTGATATTACAGCTACAGATTTTACACTTAAGTCCTTGAGAATTACCTGGGTGTTTGTAGTTGAGATCATAACACACTACCTATTCCTTCATTACCAATCTGCCTTAAATATATATTTAAATTTATATATTAAATATATATATTTAAGTATATATATATATACATATATATATATATATATGTGTGTGTGTGTGTGTGTGTACCTATTCCTTCTTTACCAATCATATAAATACCTGGCTCTGAACAAAGGGAACAGTAAACACAAATAGACAGTTGATAATTGCTGCATATATGCTTTACAAACCAGAGCAATGTTATATATATATATTTAAAGCATATATATATAAATATATATATACATATATATATTTAAAGCATATATATATGCTTTACAAACCAGAGCAATGTTAAAGCCAGAGCAGTCTTGAAAATTTTCAGTTAAGCCTATATTTTTTTTCTGTCTCTCTTTCTCTGTCTTTCATAATAGCCAATTACAGTTTAGTTTTCTCTCTGAATGCAGAGTTTGACTTCATAGACCATATATTACAATAATCCATTCACCCTTCTACGTTACCCATTATTTTGTGTTTCGTGAGAACAGAAATGCTGATGTCTCGTTAGTCATTTTTATATTTAGTTCCTATCACAGTGACTAACTCAAACATTTAATAAACAAAAATGAATACACAAATGAGTAAGTACTAGCTCTCATAGCTATGTTACTATAGTTATCCCTAATTTAAAATAATCGAAGGATAATTGTGTCTATAATGCTGAGGTAAATATCTTCAAATGGCCCCAAATAAATATTATTTTCCTTTTACTCTGCCCCAGATGAGATCATTATGAAGAAATGGAACATGAGACCTTTAAAAAGTTATCGACGAGAACATCAAATTACATTGATAAGATCAGTATTGATGTGTATCAGAAATGATACAAACAACATAAAAAGGGATGGAGTAGAAAGTCTTGGAAATACCTCATAACATGTATTTTCTCATCTCTGCCACAGAACTGCTGTCTACAATTACATTATGAAAGAAATATATCATGGTAGGAAAAGTTTGAGCATTACTGCTTAGAGCGTCTTCTTAGAATAGTAGTCCCTCTGTTTTAATTACAAAACATTTCGCATTATGAAAAACGTGTCTTCGAAATGATTTTAACAGTAGTATATTTTGGCATATCTGTTTATCATTCGTATGTCTGGGTATATACATATTTTGGTATCACTTTAAATAAGTTATGGACATCATGACACCTCACTTATACATTCTTCATCACGAAACTCCTAGGAATATGGATAATCGCTTACAAAGCCACCAAGGTATTACGATACCTAAAATAACTGACAATTCCTTATACTAGTATCTAAAGTATATCCAAACGTCCCCATGTGTTATAAGAATACCCTTTAAAGCTTCCTTTTTTAATCTAGGTTCGTATACTGTAAATCATTATTTAGTCTCTATTCTAGGCTCACAAGATTTCTATGAGAGATGTTTATATAAACAAATAGATCAGTAATCGTTTCCTGAATATTCCTCAATAAGTAGCTGTTAAAAAATGTTGATATTTACTACAAAGAAAATAGTATTATGAAGAAAATATTTTCTTAAGGAAAAAGATTCCTATGTAAAAGTAATAAGTTACTAGCTACATGAAGAGGGCACACTGGTTAGTAAGCTGGATAGTTATCAAAAGGATTCTGGACTATTCAAGAAGAATGCATTAATACTTACTAAACATTCATCACCGTCCACCAAAACTACGAAGAATCCAAAAGAAGTGTAATAAAATTGAATAGATATAAAAAAGAGAGAGAGAGTGCACTCTACAGGATTTCAAAGACAGTAAAAGCATATTGAGCTTAAAATCAGTAGTCAGGGGATGTTACAGAAGCCCAGGTGAAAACTGACGAGGGTATAATGTTTGCTTTTAATTCATAGTTTCATTTTGTCAGAAAGGGTCAAGAGACTCTTTAGAAACAATGGAAATAACTACACTGGTATACAGGTACTCCAGGTTCTTACCCCAGACCTGCCACTAACTAACTGTGTGCCCTTGGTTAACTTGGGAAACATGTCCAGCCCTCAAAATCCTCCAATGGAAAAAATAAAAAATTCTCCACTGAAAACTGAGGGAGGGGGGCAAAACAGAGGATAACAAAGGCCCAGCTCCGTGTTCCTCTTCATTCAGAAATGGCCCTGTCATACCAGCCGTCTCCCACTTGCACTGGAAGTTCTTGAAGTTTCCAAATTATGCAGATATAAACACATTTATTTTTAACCAAGGTTAAAGAAAACTTTAGAAACAAAACTTGAGGAAGCGATAACTTTAATGTAGGCCAAATTTTCTCCTAGCATTCTCTGTTTGGCTATTGTGGAAAAGTGTAATAAAACTACTTTAAGAGGCAAATATATGATCTAAGTATGTCATAGGAAAGTCTATCTACATATTTAAGAATTCTGGCTAAATTATTTATATTAGGCATTTAAATATATTTTTTCTCATGTCTGATTTTAGTTGTGATTTAATTTACGATATTAACTACTCACCTAAAAGCATTAGATTTCCCACAAAAGGCCAGTGGTTTTCATTTTTAATATTCCATTTCAAATACTAACAGAGACCATGTTTTCAAAGTCATATCAAAAGAAGTGAGTGAAACATCAAATTTAAGACTTCAAGTTCAACTAAAGCTGAAGCAAAGAGTTTGTGAATTACATGGGCAGTGTCATTATCCCCAAGAACATGGACGTCATATTTTACCTTCCACCCATGTAAGAAATGTAGGGTTTTTCAAAGTAATATTCTAACACAGCTGGAATCTTCTAATAAGAGTTCATTAAGAAAGAATGCACACCACTAGGCAATTCTCTTTTTGCCAGAAAGTGCTTTTGTTTCTAGATTTTTAAGTATTCTTTTTCCAAAATCAACTTGAATACATGCCTGACAAACAGATCTGAAATCAAAACGGTATAGTAATTTCATGCTGGGGCACCTGGGCAGCTCAGTCAGTTAAGCATCTGACTTCAGCTCAGGTCATGATCTCGCAGTTTGTGTGTGTGAGCCCCAAGTCGGGCTCTGTGATGACAGCTCAGAGCCTGGAGCCTGCTTTGAATTCTGTCTCCACCCCTCTCTGCCCCAACCCCTCCCATGCTCACACTGTCTATGTCTATCTCTCTCAAAAATAAATAAACATTAAAAAAATAAATTAGCATCAGTGATAAAGCAGTATTTTTTCTAATAAAAGAGTAGGGAGTGAGGAACACTAAAAGTAGTCACTGTAGTTCTTCCCTCAAGAAAAGTATACTCTCGTTGCTTTACGCCAGACGTATGAAAGTGAGTAAGAGATCCTTTATTCAGCATTCCCTGGCGCATGTGAGAAATAAGAGGATGCTAACATGAAAACATGCAAAATGTTCTCTGTGCATATCCAATGTAAAATTTCTAGGACTGTGTTTATTTCCTTGTTTTTCACTAAATCTGATGCACAAGCAAATCACTGTTAAACTTGTTAAAAGCCCATGTTAACTCCTTCAGATCACTGAATCCCACTTCCTTTAGTACTATATTTAAGTTTTTCCTAGAGACTTGACAGAATGTATCCATATTGCGAATATGAATTCTTTTTTATATTTAGAAACCAGTCTGAAACTAGGAAATATAGTTTGCAAAGGCTAGACTCAGAGATTAATGGTAGAAGCAACCACGTGGCCATTCTTAAGAAACACAATGATTTTGGAGCAAAACAAAGGTGCTGTAGTCTGGTTTCTGGTAATCTAGTGAAAACCAAGTCACTCCTGGCAATGAATCCGTATTCTGAGTGAATTATGTCATCCTGAACTTGTATTATCATTGTTGGTCTCAGTTGTATTTACGTTATAGTATTCTAGGACAGCAATCACAGTCATTTAAATATAATGCAAGCCACAAACATGTGCAACACAAGTCAGTTAATATTTTGTTGTAGCCACATTTTAACAAACAAAAAGAAATAGGTCAAATCAATTTTGATAATTTATTTAATTCAATATTTCCAAAATGTTAACATTAAAACACTAATGGATGCCTTTATCTTATGAAAGCTTAGAAACCAGGGTTCATGTTACACTTACGGCACATCTCAATTTGGAGTAGCCACATTTCACACAGTGAAGAGCCACACATGGCTAGTGGCTACCATATTAGACAATGCAATTCGAGAAATGTTAAGGTTTCAAATGCTTTATAGTATCAGGTGAAGTGCCATGATCTTGAAGATTATTAAAATGCTCTTTGATGGTAACGGTTTAACTAAAAGATGATCATTTTCTCCTGTTACCATAGTTTCTAAACTTGGACCTTCTCTTTTTTGTTGTTATGTCTGAACAATTACATAGAACATAAAATTGCTGTGACAGTTACATGGTATCAAATACATTCACACTGTTGCACAAGCATCCCCTGAATCCATCTCTAGAACTTTTGCATTCTTCCCCAACTGATACACTACAACTATTAAAAACTATCTCCGCATCTCCCTCTCCCCCAGTCCCTAGCAACCACCATTCTATTCTCTGTTCCTATGAACCTGACTACTCTAGGTACCTCATATAAGTGGAGTCATACAGTATTTGCACCTTTGAGACTACCTTATTTCACTTAGCATAATCCCCCGGAGGTTCATCCAAGGAGCAGCTGGTGTCAGAACTTTATTCTTGTTAAGGCTCATTTACCTTCCTATGTATAAATTGCATTTAGCTTATATTTGCATCCTTTGTTGGACACCTGGGTTGCTTTCACCTTTGGGCTTCTGTGAATAATGCCACCATTAATGTGGTGTACAAATATCTGTTCAAGTCACAGGCTTTCACTCTTATTAAGCGTCCTGAGTTTGAGGAGCACTTATCATTCCTACGTTTTTTTTTGTTGTTGGTTTTTTTTCATTAAATTGGTGGCAGACTTTTCTTCCACATTAGAATGAAATAAAAATCTTTCCTCCTTGTGCTGGTAGTATCTGCAGTCTTCCTTCCTAGCAGAATAGAAATTTATTGCCCTGACAGCCTGATTTTTTTTTTGGCCCTTTATTTCCTACTGCTTATTCTACTCTATTTTTCCAAGGTCATCACTTGTAATATTAAATTCTTTTACATGGAGAAATGTTAGCATTTCTCTGAGAATATCTATGGAACCTTCTAACTTCAGCTACCTGGGTCTCAGATAAATTATCCCAGTTTGACATTTTTGTTGGAATTTATCTTGTCACATACTCCAGGCTTCAATCTTTCAAACCTCTTCACTCTATTAGTTCTTCTCTCGGCTCCCACATGTGAACTATTCTTGGTATTAAAAACTCATTTCGAAAGCAATACAATTTCAAAAACTAAAATACCATGTGCACTCGGTTAGGTTAAATTTAGCCTTGTGAAATTGCACCTTAGCAATTTTACAACATCAGTAAGTACTTCTATCTCTAGTTCCTTTTTATCCCCCCAATCCACAACTCCCCTTGCATTCACTTGTAATTTCTTCCTCTCTAGTAAATACGGCTTTGAGGAAACAAGATCCAAACTAAAGAGAAAAATAAACACACTGATGTACTAAGTACAATCTAAAAATAAGAAAACAAAGCACATGAAATCCTGAGAACTGATGCTCACAGCAAAAGTAGACCGTTCTCTAACTTTTTCAATGCCTTATTTAGAGTGTACAAAGACTTGTGAGAAGCATATGATAATTTTGTTAATAACCAGAACTATTCCAAAGACCTTCACTGTCTGAATTTCAAACATGTTCAGTGCTCTTTATTGCCAGCTATTTCCTTTAGTAAGTCCTACTAAGAAAGGAAAATAAATATAGATGAGCAGTTGTAAATAATGCAGCATTTAATTTTTTTTCAGTTGCAATGGAAGACCTACTCTCATATTTAGTATACCTACAGGCCTATTTCTCCTATTTGCCCCAAGCAGGACTGCTCTGGGGAACATCAAGCTATCACATAAATGAAAGCAGTGAGGAAAAGACAACATGGGAAAAGCTATTGACATATAGAGTGGAGAAACTTTGAGACAGGATTTCCATTACTGTGACTGAAATTACTCTCCACAGTAAGAATTTTTTCAAGAAATACTTTTTTATTAATAAAAGACTATTTAATTTTCAATATTACAATTTCTGATACAAACGCTTGTTTATTATCCTCTGTTGTATTTATTTATGAATGCAAATATGGTTGGGTTTGGAATTTTAGAGTCATTCGCCACCCAACAGTTAACTAACATAATTTCATTTTCTTTTGAAAATAATTCTGAAGAGGTAAATTCCAAAAGCAGACCAAATTTTCTTACCTTAGAGATTATCTGCTTGAGGGCTTGTAAATGTTTTCTTTATTGTTCAAGTTTTAAAATATCATGGCAGTATTCTATGTTATGTGTTGTGAGGTGTTTTGTTTTGTTTTGTTTTTAATTAGCTCTACTTAATTACCTGTTTGGGTCAGCATATTCATATTATTCTTCAGCTCCGAAAGTTTCTTCTATTATACAATTAATTGGTGCTTATGATTGATTTCTTCTGTTTCCTTATTCTGGCATTCCAATTACAGTATTTTATGGTTTCTCTAATCTTTATATTTACTATCTTTCCTCTCATAATTAAAAATTTTGTTTATAAATGAAACGTTACACAAATGAAATTTTATAAACCACATATTAGTGTAGAGGGGTATAAACAGAAAATTGAGAGATTAGAAAAGCAGATAACTTTTGTTTTGTTTGTTTGTTTGTTTCCTCCTTTCCATCTTTTTAAAAATTTTTTTTGATGTTTATTTATTTTTGAAAGAGAGACATAGGGATAGTGTGAGCAGGGATGGATGAGGAGACACAGAATCTGAAGCAGGCTCCAAATTCTGAGCTGTCAGCACAGAGCCAGATGCGGGACTCAAACTCACAAACCATAAGATCATGACCTGAGCTGAAGTCGGACGCTTAATCAACTGAGCCACCCAGGGACCCCTCCTTTCCATCTTGACCGTGCCTGTTTATCTGACTAGGACTGCTGGCTAGCATTATTCACTGAGGGGCAGACAGCAAATGCCTGCAGTCTCACATGCAGCATGAAATCTTCATTAAATGCCTCCCACTGCACGTTCCTCTGACATCAGAAATGTGGCTCCAGCTCACCCTCTCTTCTAGACCCTAAGCTTGTGAACCTCTTGCTCCAAGTTCCCCTTTCCAGGCCTCCTTCTGGGGTATGATGCTTGTAAAAGAATTCGAACCTGGTCAGTTTCACTAAATCCACTTAACCCATGGGAATCTCACTCACCCTTGCTATGACAAGAAATAGCATATATGTCTGCCCATCTTCTTCCACCGACTTGTTTTTTCTCTTATTTAAGTAGGTATATGACACACTGCCAAGCCCATTGTCTAAGCTAAGAACCTAACAGAGGAATAGG
This sequence comes from Paguma larvata, assembly GCA_030068075.1. Taxonomy (NCBI): domain Eukaryota; kingdom Metazoa; phylum Chordata; class Mammalia; order Carnivora; family Viverridae; genus Paguma; species Paguma larvata. The sequence continues at coordinate 44,147,798 of CM057834.1, forward strand.
TATTGTTCTCTTCCTGTGGCCATAGTGATGTCTCAGAGTGGTATCTTGGAGACTCAGGCCCCTGGCTTTAATGCTGGGGAGTGGAGGACTTCAGACCCATGAATTACCTACCCACCAGGCAGGCTCAACTTTCCCTAGCCCCAACCCTTAGTTATTTTCCTTATATCAACAACAGCACAAAAAAGAGGTCATGAGATCAAAGACTATACATAATCACAAAAAGAAAGGAAGCTATTAGAAATATATTGTACGTGTTGGGATGAACACTGTGTGTTATATGTAAACCAATTTGAAAATAAACTATTATAAAAAAAATAAAAAGAAATTAAAAAAAAAAAGAAAAATATTGTAAAGTACAATTCCCTGGACCAGACATTGGGCATCAGAGGATGGATAAAACACAACCTCAGGTGAAACTGAAGGAGAAAGATGCAGATTTTAAATATGGAATGCTTCCAATGTAGGCTGATAGAGATACTCACATTGTATACCTGTAGAAAATAGCCACCAAGTCCCTCTGGATGATTATTAGAAATTACCTCTATGTTCCTTTTTATTCTCCACTTAGCTGCCATTTTGCTTCAAGTTTTTCTGATCTCCTACCAATATTGATGATTGTCAGTTAATGAAACACTCATTGATCATTGTTATTTGACTCTAGCTGTTATTAACCAGGAAGGATTGTGGTCACTGGTCAGAACAGCAAGTCAATAAAGAACGTGGAGTGTGGAATCAGACACGCACAAGTCCCACTACTGAGAGCATGTTAGAGCTATACCACCACTCTAAATCCTAACTTTATTGGTCTAAAATACTATTGCATAATTTTTCCATAAAATCTAAATGAGGTAATCCAGGCTAAAAATAAAGCCCAGTATCACATATGTGGATAAATATCTACTATTATGGTAGGATAACACCTACATTCTCTGTCAATGCTTTAAATGGAATAGCAAAAACAAAAAAATTCTGAACCAACATACACTGATAATAATAATGGCTTCCTGGAGGTACCCAACATACTATGCAAATGTCATTCAAGCATGAACTTCTGGTGAGGAGTTTATTTTTATGTTCTATGCTGTTGATGGGACACACTTAACACCTAAAAGCCCAAAGACTACTGACACAGTTTTCTGTCTATAAGATGCTCTTTCTCATAACACGCATCAATATTTTTGTCTTCTTATTTTCCTTCAAATCCTTGCTAAAGTTGAGACCCGATTCCAGTTTGAGCTTTCCAGAAATAACTAAAGGCTTAGGGTATCATGAAGTTCATCTCCAATTTATGGTAATTTGATTATAATTTATCTCACAGGGACGTTGACCTTCACTCCTGATGATACTGGTTTATGGCTGCATCTACCATGCACATATATGCAACTAAATGCCATCAGGATAGTTTAAGTTATATGCCCCCAAACAGTGCATCTCACAGTCTGGTAAATGTTGCAAGTTTTAATTTGTCAATCATAATACTAACAAATGCCTGGTTTCACTATAATAAGAATTAAATTACAAAAAGCCCTGGTATAAAATTTGGCTTTTGTTTGAAAAGAAAATGATGAGATCTAATCAGACATCATTCTATCTTTAAAAATCAAACAAAAAATACAAATAAAAACAAAATCTTCTAAGGGATAACTATGGAGAAAATTATCAAGGGGAGGCTAAATAGTAATAAAAAACTTAGTAAACATTGGATTTTGATTTGAAAAGTTTAAAAAACACTTTCTTTTTTGAGGTGTCTAATATCTATGCCTTTGCAGTAATTTGCCCATTTTTAGAATTTGAATCAGAGTTAGATATTTTAATTAACATACATTTTTCCTTCTTACCAGGGAAATGCATGTTTTTATCTAAAATAAGCACACATGACACAATGTTTAGATTATATTGTCAAAACCAATTGTCTGCTTACCCTTGTCTATTTCCTTATCCCTGTCACAGATATTGACAATAATAATATATTACAAAGTAAAGTCTATTTTAATCACTTTCCACTGAAATATAATAATATGAATGTACATGTGCTTGCAGAAGCACACAAATTATGGCATGATGCTGATAGCAAGAATCAACTCTGGTAACAATGACAACAAAAAATCAGTAGGCGTCTCCTGTATCTGCCAAGTCTAATTCTGAATTTCTCTACTATGTGCTAATATACGAGAGAGCAACCCAGACACCAACTGGGAAAAACTCCAGATTTTCTCTTGGGTATACAAATCGTGACTTCTGCTAGGAAACTGTGATAATACCAATGTTCCCGAAGATTAGAACATGGATTCTTAAGAAACTTAAACCACCACAGGCTCATTGAAGGGGGGCCCTTAACAACTAAGAACACTTGTTTCAAAAATATCAAGGGAAAGTGGGCCATTGTCACAATCCTCCTACATGGGACTATTGAAAGTCTTTTAAAGGTGTTTTCCAGAAATATAAATAAAATGGCTAAATCAGAGGTGGTCCAATTTCTATTCTTTATTAATTCAAACACTTAACTCTGCCCCCTCTAATGCATGCGGTTCTACAATCTTGAACCAGCAGGCTATGATGAGAATTCCAACCTGCATACCTAAAAGGAAAGCAATAAATAGCCAGGCAGGGTGGCCTGCTACGTTCCCCAGCAGCATGGAGAAACTTAGCCCATTAGACTCCTGCAATTATTCCTTTCCTTTCTGCCTCCTACCATCTTGACACAGCATCAGAAAACTTCTGAGTAAGGTTCCAAGCAGAAGTCATGAAGGAACTATAAAAGAGCTGTAACATAAGGGAAACAGAAACAGAGGCAATGGCTCTTGGGAGAAGAAAAAAGAAAAACTAAAGAATACAATTGCCTCCAAATTATATTATCAGTCAGGATTTGAAATTCAACTTTTAGTTGTCAAGTAGAAGTTTCTACTCCACTAGTGAGGAGAAAAATGATGATTAAGATATGTTAATTGTTATTGAAAGTATATTTGGCTATTCTATGCTCAAAATCTATATATTATGGAGGGTAATATTCAAGAGAGAAAACAACTAGATATGGTGGTATTTATAAGGAGGTACAGAGACACAAAGTCAGATGTGTCTACTACAAAAACAGGCAGAGCTGAAATGCAATTTAAACATGAATATAAAGTACTAATATTTAATTATACATTAAAAGAACTGACCACTTCTAGTGTTTAGGCTACTTGCTTTTTCCTTCATGCTACTCCTTTGTCCACTTTTGTCTTCCTCTTTGTTTCCCTTAGTTTATGCCCCAATTGTTTCCAAATGCCAGGGATTCATTCACTTTCCATATTCAATTTCCTTTCCCAAATATATTCCATTTATTACATACACACAGAGAATCTAATGTGTATAATACCGAGGGATAAATACACACAGAAGCCTTGCCTTTAAGTCAGATGTATTCCATTTGGATAAGTCAATTGTTCTCTTAAACAATAACAATAATTGGTAATGCTACCAAGGTTGCAACCCATCCCACTGAGCAGAAGCCAGCCGTATCTCTTTTTATTCTTCTCAGTTACAGGCGAAACAAGAACTAGTCATAACTGTTTGGATCCAAGATGGCAGCAGGAGACTGGGGGAACCTAGTCATACCTGGCAACACATGTGATCACAAAAGAACCCCAAATCTCATTATAGGCTGCTTGTAATATAACAGCATTCCAGATGACACACCTGCCAACACAGTAACAGTTCCAACCAAAGCCATATAAGGAGAAAAAAGAGGTGACATTTGAGAAAAAAAACCTACTCATTCAGAGAAAAGTCATGCCTATTTCTCCCCTTTTTGCCCCGGGTCCATAAGATCTTTCTTGAGATGCACCCCAGAGAAGTGGATTTGTGAACTTATTCCCTGCTTCGGCATTCTTAGGCCATTGAATAATGCTCATGCTGTCCAAAGTGCACCTTGGGTTTAGTGTTTGGCTTTGCAACATGAACAGAGAAAAGACTTCCAAGGCAAGGCACAGGGCTTCTCCAGTGGTCCCAACAAGTTTTTGGGGAATGGGAAAATAAAATGGCAACGATAATCATATTTACCAGCACTATATCCCTATAGCATGCATACTGTAATTATTCTGCATATTCTACAGATTCTCCATTCTACAGAGATGAAATAACTTGCCCATGGTTGCATTGTTTGTGGAATCCAGATTAAAATTAGGCAGTTTAATTCTAAATCCATATTCTTTTTTTTTTTTTAAGAGAGAGAGTGCACAAGCATGAGCAGGGGAGGAGTAGAGGGAGAGGGAGTGAAAGAATATTAAGTAGGTTCCAGGCCCAGCATAGAGCCCAATACCAGGCTCAGGCTCAATCTCATGACCATGAGATCATGAACTAAGCCAAAATCAAAGGTCAAATGCATAACCAACTGAGCCACACAAGTGTCCCTCTAAATCCATGTTCTTAACTAGTATATCATATGCCTTATGAGTTAGAAAATATATAAAATAAACATACTAAGTTAAGTCATAAAACTAAATGAAGAGTCAAATGAATAATATAATGAATAAATTCTAAAAAGACAGAGATCAGTATAGGTTTGAATATTCAGAAAAACTTTATAACACCTTCTCTCCTCATCCATGTGTTTTGGGACCTTGTGGGGAAGGGAGACTCACGAAGAAAGAGGAGGTAGAAAGAATATAGGAAGAAGTCACCTTTCTTTTCATTCTTTCAATACATTGTCTGATATCAACTCACTGAAGGAATTATCTAGTGACATTCAATCTTCAACCATCTGATGATTCTCTATCCTTTAAGAAATGCTTGCTCACCTTCTATATAAACAATAGACATTGTGCATCAACAAAAAATTGCCTAAATCCTATTTCAGTGTGCCCTTTTTAAAAAAACACCATGTAGAAAATCCTACTCTTTTATTATAATAATATGTAGCCACTCTTTATATATAATTAGCATACAGTAGTATTTGTTTACCAAATTGTTTATACCCTGCTTTATTTCAACATATAGTTGACTATTTCTATAATCTACTTAAGCAAGTGGTAAAAAAAAAAAATCCTTAAAAAAAACACAAAACTTGGCAGTGATATTTTGCAGTTCCTGATAATGTAACACTTGCAAAAATTTCAAAGGTTGGGCAATTTAAAGCATTTCAAAAATTTTTAACTGCACATATAATTATGAAATGGTGTTTATCATTTATGGTTTCCAATTTACTAAAGTGTTATATTAAATAAGCTTATTGAAAAACATATTGTTTCAATTTAACAAAGATAAGCAGAGGAAAAAAAGCAAATGTTCTTAATGCAATTACCATTGATAAATGGATGGATAACTGGAGAGGGGATAATGTGAGTGGATTATATATGAAACTCTACGGAGGATACAGTGTTCTTTCCTTGATATTACTTTTCTATTGGGTTTAAGGCAAGAACTCTGACAGAGTTAACCTAAAATTATCACAGAGATTTATCTCAGAGCTAGAATTTGAAAATTCTGGAGCAAAGTATGTTTCTGTACTTAAATCGAGCTATACCTAGAGAACTTCAGGGGGTCCAATGAATACTTTCTGACCCAAATCCATAGTTATAATTTCAGACCAGGCTTTTGAGAAACATCTTAGGTATTTATATCTTAGAGCTGTCTATCCTCTCCGTGAACAGTTTCAACCAGATTCCAGAAAAGTTCTTGGTCTCTGCTCTACAGTCAATTAATTACATTAACATAAAAAAAGGCTACTCACATCTAAGTTAGAAACATATCCATGAGTAGGAAGAGTGAAATCTTGAAGACAGAAAAGTTTGTTTTTGGTATTAAAGCCTCTGAAAACCTTACCATGTCATTTTCTATATACGTAGGCTAAGGTCATTTTCTTTATTTGTTTAAATTTTACTGAGTCATTAGATCCATACTTATTGAGTATCCACTGTGTGTTAAACGCTATGTTTACAATGTGGATATATATTTGTGAATAGGTAAACTACCTTCAGAAATTAGAAATGATAAAAACAAATACTTAAAAAATAAATGAGGGGTGCCTGGCTGGCTCAGCTGGTAGAGTGTGTGACTCTTGATCTCAAGGTAATGAGTTCAAGCCCCATGATGGGTGTGGAGGCTACTTAAAAACTAAAAAAAAATGTTTTAAAAAAATTTAACAACAACAACAACAACAATAAAACACCAAATGAAAATCTCAAATCACATTAACTATGATACAGGAGATGAACAGAGTATAAAGATTGATAATATCAAGGAGGAAGAATTTCAAAGGACCAGAGGATGCCTCACAGAGGGGTTGGCATTTAAACTGAGAACTGGAAGATAAAAAGGAAGCACCCTGGGAAAAAAAATCAAAAGGGAAATATATTCCCAAAAAGAAGACCATATGACAATACAGTGTGGCTGAGCATAGTGGGCAAAAGGGAGTGGTGTCACAAGGTTTAGTACATTGGATGAGAGGTTGTTCATACAAGCCTTAGACTGAATAGTAAGGAATCTGGATCTTACTCAATGTACAACTGGACATCACCTCAAAGTTTTATACAGAAGAATTGATTGATGTTTTCTGAAGATTTCTCTGGCTTCTCCATTGAGAATATTTTGGAGAGAAACTTGAGGGGATGCAGGAAAACCAAGATGGAGAGTACCATGGTAATCAGGGAGAGACACACTCGGGTCTGGGTTTACAGTGAAAGAAACAGAATCAAGAGAAATGGAGAAATTATTTTAGAGGCTGACTTTCTGACAGTTTATATGTTGAGAGAGAGGGAAAGATGAATATTGAGTTTTAGTATTAAACTTTTCTTCCAATGTTATAGAAAGAAAATAGCACAAATTCAAAATGCATAACCTAAGGGAAAAATGGAGTTGTATTTTAATTTTGATTTTATTTGGATGGAGCAGAAGGGAATCAACATTTCAGTTTTGGATCTGTCAAACGTGAAATGTCAATGAGAATCCAATTGAAGATATCAACTAGAGAGTTGCATATTAGAGCTGAAGTTGAGAGAAGAGAATTGGATTAGAAATATACATTTGGAAGTCATTGTCACATACATGGTATTTAAAGCCTTTCAAACAGATGATCATGAAAAAAATGAACGCTGAGTTTTAGAAGAGGATACAATCTTGAAAGCAGCACATATTTAGGGGTCAGGTTTAGAAGAAGAATCTACAAAGGAGATTGAGAAGGACACTCCAGAGGTAGTCAAAAAAAGAAGAAATTACAGATTTGGAAGCAAGAGACATGTAGGTTTTAGGAAGAAATGTCTAGTTATGCACGTGAATTAATTTGAAGAGTTCAGGTAAAATAAAGAATGGATAATGACCATGAAAACCTTAGCTTTTGAAATTGATTAGGGTAAAACACAAGGCAGATAAATGGAACAGTATGTAGAGATGTTTAGTAAAACTCTTATAGAATGAACAATTCTAGCGTCCATTTGTAGGTTGATAAAAAGAGTTGTAGAGGAAGAAAAATAATTTACCTCTATCTTCCTAGGTTGTGGAATAAGGGAGAGATTAACAGGAAAATACAAGAAAGTTTAATAACATGTACACCTTCTGTATACATCAGACACTCAAGAAAACTAAGTAACTCTCCAAAATGACCCAAGCTACCATCTTATATATCATTTCCAGGTGGATAAAAAAGAAAAATGTGGTGGGGGAGACCAATGAAGAGAGGTTATCAGGAAAAGCATAGAAAACAAGGAGATGATTGTTACACAGATTTACGTCCAGTGCCTTCTCCACAGTTAAGAGTTTCTAGAGATTTGATCATCCTGCTCTTCCTGTTATAGAGGGGGAGACACACTTACAAATGGAGATTTCTCTTATGAATGAAAATGTCCTTTACTAAAGGACAACTTTTGCTTGGATTTCAGAACTTTTCCTGTGTCTTCAGTTTTTCAAAAATAACTAGACCGAGATAATTCTTATACCAAAGAGGTATATTTTGGGGTGGCAAATCCTCCTCCCTTTCAGAGTAAAGAAGTAAGTAAAAGACTACAGAATGGGAGAAGTCCCTGAGATCAATGAACAAGCAAGTTAGTAAGCTCATGAGAAAAAAAAACAAAACAATACAAAACAAAACAAAACAAACCCTGCCAAATAACAGATAAAAGCAATCCTTGCACAACTGTTTTAACAAGCACAAAACCACATATTAAAGACTTGAACTTCAGATTATAAATATCTATTTCTGGGAAAAAATGTCTTTCTTCTCAAGAATTAGAGATGTCTTCAATGATAATATTTCTCAACTCAATATCTTAGGCACATTTGGATGATGTCATGTATTTTCAATTGAATTCACTAAGGATTTCAGCCACTTTATATATATTTTTATTGTGAACAATATATTTTATAATTTAATAATCAAATTTATATGTTTATATATATTTTTCATTTCATACAATTATAGAAAGCCCAAGGTAACTTTGCACATTAAGAGAAAACTAAGTAGAGCTGTCTGGGTGGCTCAGTTAAGCATCTGACTCTTGATTTCAGCTCAGGTTATGATTTCATGGCTCGCGAGTTTGAGCCCCACCATAGGGCACTGTGCTGACATTACAGATTATGCTTAGGAGTCTCTCTTTCCCTCTCTCTCTGCCCCTCTCCTCTGCTCACACTTTCTTTCTTTCTCAAACTAAATAAACATTAAAACAAAACTAAGTAAAAAAAATTGTCAAAAAACCATAATTGAAGATTCTGATTACCAACTAAAATTAAATTAGTAGGACATAAAATGACTCAATTAACAGGTAGAATATTAAAATATGTAGATAAGCTAAAATATATAATTTTTAATTAATTCTTATTTCTTGGGTCAATACCACTTTTTATTCCTAACGTAAGCATTTTCTCAATTTTAGACATTTATGCCTGCAGTATACTAGATATAAGAGATTTTGCTACATCAAAAATTAGCCTTTGCAGAGGAAAACATGGTTATTATAGTATCTTATTAAAAGTGAAAACAACAAAGCCAGAGATTTTATATTTTAGTTAACTTCAACTGAGGGAACTTAAAGTTGACTACGCTTTATAAAGTCAGATTTTAAAATGTAACTCTGCTCTATACATATTATTATATTTTAACTGAGGAAAAACCACAATGTTTTACTCCTCAAACAAACAACTCTCACCAAAATAACTTGTATAGCAAAACAATTGTTAAAAGGAGACAAGGATACCCAAAATGGAGTCACTTGTGCTAAACACTTTATCAACAAACTAAGACTCAATACCTAACCTAACTGAAGCTTAAACTCCCAAGGAATGTGACCTTTAACCAGCCAACCAGGTCAGCACTAAGCAGATAATATGTCAGACAGACCTTCCCATTTCCTTTAGGAGGGAAAATTTACCTGAAATATAACCTTCTTGTTAATAATTCCCTTTTATCTGCCCCCTTCCTGACCTTAAAATCTTTATTTTTTAGATTCCATGGAGGTCCTTTTATTTGCTAGATGGGATATTTCCCAGTTTATGAATTGTTGCAAAACTCAATTTAATCTTTAAATTTATGCAGCTAAATTTTTGCTAACAAAATAAAACTATGATTAACATCAAGAAGCAAGTGAAACTAAGAGTATTATTTTTTTCTGGCTTCTCCACATTTTGCAGATTACTTGCAATGAATATATAAGGCTTCTAAAAATAAAATTTAATTTCTTTAATTGCCCTTACTCATCAACCTATATTAACATAACCTGTATTACCATCGACCTTTCTTTTAGATGCATAATCTTTTCCTCATTGTTTTTTTTTTCCTCCATAAACAAATAGCAACGTATAAATGTTTTTATGTTAAAGAATATAATTTTGTTCTTGCCAGCCAGGATATGGATTATAATAAAGAAAGTAAATAGAAAGTTTCAGAGAGGAAAATAGAGAAAAAGAATGAAGAAAGATACAAATTGAGAATAAGAGAGTGAGAGGTGGGTCAAATTTAGTCACTCTGGAGAAGGAAATTAGTAGCAAAATACCTTTACTACTAATCAGAACTCAGAAAGCTGCATTATACTATGTAGCTGAAAAATTATTAAAATTCTCAAAAGTCCCTTCATTAGCCTAGATGTGGAGAAATTTTTGTATATGGTTTTATATAGTTTTCTGTGTCACAACCAAGGTAAGTTGCATCAGAGATTAGAAGACATACTGAGTTTTCATTTACATTTACCCTTTTATAAATTGGCCTCATCTTTGTCATTGAAGATAACATTAGAAAGTTAAATAAAACATCATTTAACAGTCTATTTTTATTAATTATAAAATTATAGAATTTTACACTTTTTGATTCTCATAATAAATGACCTGTTCCATATAGATTAGTACCAACAGAAACCGCATGTCGAGTATAAATTAGAGACAAAGAAAATTATATAACAGGTAAGCAGAGATACTAACGAGCATTCCTTTTACTCTTGTTCAGTATGTATGTTCCTGAATTGTGTGAAAGGTGTTGTACCCAGCAGGCTTGAACCGAGGAGCTCCTCTCTAGAGGAAGATTGAGTTTCAGGTGGACTAAACTGTTTAGCTGGCTACTGGCTAACATGGTGATGCCACCATTTTCCAAAAATATATTTTATTTTATTCATTTTAATTTTTTTAATGTTTATTTATTTTTGAGAGAGAGAGAGAGAGAGTGCATAAGTGGGGTAGGGGCAGAGAGAGATGGAGACGCAGACTCCTGAATCAGGCTCCAGGCTCCTCGCTGTCAGCACAGAGCCTAACGTGGCATTTGATCCCATGAACTATGAGATAGTGACCTGAGCCAAAGTCGGAGGCTTAACTGACTGGGCCACCCAGACTCCCTTGAAAATACATTTTAAAAGGTTCATAAGAAACCTGGGTGGCTCAGTTGGATAAGCATCTGACTTCAGCTCAGATTATGATCTCACAGTTTGAGAGTTTAAGCCCTGTATCATGCTGTCTGCCCTTAGTATAGATTCTCCTTTGGATTCTCTGCCTCCCTCTCTCTGTTCTTCCCCGACTCACACATGCTCTCTCTCAAAAATAAGTGAACATTAAAACAATTTTTTAAAAAAGCTTCACAATATAAACAAATGGCCAAGGCAATTTCCACTTTCCTTAAAATTAACTCTTCATACAAAACAATAGTACATCTGAATTTTTACCTATTGAAAACAAAAACATAACTGAACTCTTACCTCTATGTTCTATCAACAAAGGACATAGTGTGAGGTAGAGAACTAAATGGAACATAAATACAGAGGCATCTGGGCACTCCGGCTAATTTATTTCAGCTTTAACGGTTGCATTAAGTCTCCAGCGGCAAACTTCCTTTTGCCCACTTAGTGCATCACACCTTCAGCATTTCTTGTCACTGCTGCTGCCCTGCACCATCCTATCGGATTCTGCCTATGTTGCTCAGGGTCTACACAGAGCAGCAGTGTTAACTTGAAGTAAAAATGAGATAAGCCTTTAAATGCTTACTGCAACACCTTGGCTGACCTCATCATGCTTCTTCCTACTAAAGTCTGGAAATGGATTCTGCCTGGAAGAAATTTATCTCTTCACCAAAGCTTCTGCCCCATTTAATCTCTGATTTTTTCCTAAGTCTCTCACTGCTCTCTCAAAGTGACTCTAAACTCCCTGCCCATCAGAACTGTCTCAAAGCCGCCTTAAAGGATATAGTCGAAGTACGTGGGAAATAGTCCATTTTTCAGCCTAGCAGCCTCCAAGAAATATTGTGCTTTATAGTTTGTCTTAGTCATAGCAAACATTTATATCCCTTATGAATAATTTGAACTTGTGGCAAAATGGAGTTTCCTGGGTCCCTTTATTCATTTTCTTCCTTATTGTTCCCATTTCCATTGGGAAACAGTTCTGCTTGTTTATGCTTTGTTTTTAAGCTAATGATCACCCAAAGGATAACAAAGAGTCAGTAAGGCATAGACTATAGACACAGTGAACCTGATTTGAACTATGGCTGTATAATTTAGTATCTCTATGATCTTATGTAAGTTCATTTCTTATGTAAGTAAATTCTCTGGACTTCGGTTTCCTCATCTGTAAAATAATAATAATAATAATAATAGCAGGGCTTATAGGGTTGTTACTATTAAATATATCTATATAGTTAAGGCACAGATACTTAGAAAATGTTAGCTGTAATAAATTCCTGACAAGATCCTTAAGTGTCAGATATTACACCAACATACCTATTTGCCATTCAAGATATGTTCTGAGGAATGATAAATATCAACATGCAAACATTTAGCTCGCCTTAAATGTACACCAGTTTGAACACTCTAAAATGGACCCAAATTCTTCAATGAGATATCTTTTGCCCTCATGGGAAGAAGCCATGAATAATAGCTGACCTAGACTACACAGGATACCAAAATAATGGTCTTGTAAGCTTTGACCTTGTGGGAGTGAGGCAGAATGAGGTCAGGACACTGCAAAAGGCTACAAAAAGAAAGAGAAAGGGAAACAGGAGAAGAAAGGGCATAGAACAAAAGAACGAATGTTTTGCTTTATACTCTAGGTGCGTTTTTTATCAGCAACTCATAGTATTACATCTGGTGTAAAAGATGGACTGCATTTGAACACTCTTTAAACAGTGTGGAGTAATAGCCTGGGAACAGTCAGAGAAGGCATTGCCTAGGACTTTTGACCCATGGAATGGCCACATCTAAATACAAGCATATCATAGATAATTCCACACGCTTCTACTATAGCCTTTATACTGATAGTAGAGAGAGGCAGTTCATTTTGAAAGAGAGACAATGACACAATAGAGACACGGACTCTGTAGTAAACGTGCTGAAGAAAGATAAGCTTTGAGAAATTGTTTCTACTCTAAAGTCAGGACCTAGCTACACCAAGTATCTTTATCAAGATGATTCCTCAAAGACATTTCCTTCAGGAAATATTGAGTAAAAGAGCCTGCTGTAGAATAGCTTATTCCCTATTTATTATACAAAATTTAGAAAGAAACTGGGATCCTTATGGAGAATCAAGACCCATGAGGAATATGGGATGGCTGAGGATATCTACTTCACATCTGAGGCATTCACACAGAGACCTTGTATGGACAGTAACCAATAAGTTACACAGCTTCTGCAAGATATCCCTAGACACTAAATCTCAAAATACTTAGGAAAGTTCCAGAAAAAGAAGCTTTGAACTATCTATTGAAGAACTCATAGTTGGGGCGCCTGGGTGGGTTCCATCGGTTAGGCGTACAACTTTGGCTCAGGTCAGGATCTCACAGCTTGTGAGTTTGAGCCCTGCATCAGGCTCTATGCTGACAGCTCAGAGCCTAAGCCTCCTTTGGATTCTGTGTCTCCGTCTCTCTCTGCCTACTCCCCGACTCTTGCTCTCTCTCTCTCTCTCTCTTTAAAAAATAAATACACATTAAAAAAATTTCTTTGGAAGAAGTCATAGTTATATGACAGAAATATAAACTCTGAAATATAAGCAAAACATAAGGAGGTTAGAATGTCGTCTTTGAGGCGGCTCAAGGAGGAAAGTCGGGAAAATTGTAAAGTTGCCGTACCTCTAAGTTGACCCCTGTGCTGTTAGTAGTTTAGAAAGTAAATCTTCATTAGGTTAGGAAGTATCAAGATATATATCCTAAGTTCTTCACCATGTAGAGTAAAGAAGATAAAATATAGGTAATTTCATGATGCACTAGAAAGTTTTTACAAAAGATGTCAGAGAGGAGGTTTTAGGAAAAGATGATCGGTACACACTCAAAGACCTGATGAGAGAAATATGTGGCCCAAATATTTGACCAAGTTCTGCCAGCCATCATTCTTCCTAAGATGTCTGAAAAATCCCTGTGGTTTCAATTAATTCAAGGAGGGTCAAGAGAAATCAGAGGTTAGGGAGAACAAGGGAAAAAATAAAAATACTTGAAGATTCAAGGGTCCTCTACAAACTCAAGAAAATATATCTGATTGAAAGTTAAGATGTTGGTAGACATTTTGGATGGAACTTCCAGTCCTCACTTTTGTGAGTACTGGGAACTATGGGATTCCCCTCAAAAGGACACCCTACCTATTACTACTGGTGCAGTCTGGGGGAATTACTTAGTCCATCTCTGGGCATTACTGCCCACAATTTCCTAGAAAGGAAAGCATTCGATGCCAGTTCATCTATCCTGTATCAAATAAAGAATAGGTCAATACCTAAAAGAGATGGAAGTGCAACATTAGTCTGGTTACAAGTGCCGGGTCCACATGTACCATTTTTCTGACCCATTCATTCTCTTCTGGCAACTTCAAGGTTGACACATTAGCCAGTCCCATCTACTCTGTGCATTCAGACCCTGGGGAGTTATGTCAATAGTCTTTCTATGAAAGACTACTCATTAAAGTGAGGATTGAAAGTTCCCATTCAAACCATCCAAAATGCCCACCAGTATCTTAACTATTTCTATTTTTTTCCTGGTTCTCCATAATCTCTGATTTCTCTTGACCCTCTTTCTTTCCCTTCACTCTGCTTGTTGGTCTTCAGATTCATCCTATCAGCCTTATATTTTATTATTTAAGATTTTTAAATGTTTATTTATTTTTGAGGAAAAGAGAGAGAGACCTTTCAAATGTAGGGTGTTAGGGGCTCCTGGGTGGCTCAGTCATTTAAGCATCTGACTTTGGTTCAGGTCATGATCTCAACAGTTTGTGAGTTTGAGCCTGGCATCAGTCTCTATGCTGACAGCTCAGAGACTGGAGCCTGCTTCGAATTCTGTGTCTCCCTCTCTCTGCCCACTCCCCCACACTTGCTCTGTCTCTCTCTCTCAAAAATAAGTAAACATTAAAACTGTAAATAAATAAATAAATAATAAAAGGTAGGGCTTTAGTAGGATGAATCTGAAAACCCAGAAGCAGAGTGAAGGGAAAGAAAGACGTTCAGAAACCAAGACAAAAAGACCTTGCCTAAGGTTACCTTTATATGGACTGAAAAGCAACATGAAAGGAAAACATGTGTTTTCACCAACGTCTGGAATACTGACAGTGGTGGTATGACTATTATAAGCTTATATTTACTGGAGGATAATTCTCAAGGTTTCTTTCCTGTTTCTGTAGGTCTGACAAACAGAGGTACAGGCTACTTTGATTCCAGACCATCGTTTCACAGATATTTTGTAGTGAAAACCCTTGGGAGACAGAGAACAGGAGGTGCATGCTGTTTGTTATGACATGGTTAATTATGCCGTTTTCCCATGATCCAGGAGTATTGTGTCTCCTGGCATCATAAATTTGTGGTGGGCTCAACTGTTACATTGTGAGTGGGTAAACGCTCAGACCTACCACGATCTTGACAATGTTCCCCCCCCACAAAATACGGCTTTTGATATGAGAAAATAATACTTGCTCCTGAAGATGCCTGGGAAAGTCTTTGAAAGAGACTGCAGGATTTGAAGATACAGTGGGATCTAACATGTTAAAGTGAAAAATTGGGTCACAATGAGCAGGTGGGTATTTTTCACATAATCCCATTGAATCGAATTATAAAATTCAACAAATAATTTAATTATAAATGCATCTTTGGGAGAAGCAGAGACTGTGTTGCAGAAGAAGAAAAGAAATAGTATAAAGATAACGCAGAACATTCTAATGGCAACTACAATGAAAGCGGTAATTAACTTACATATGGTGGTTTGCAGTTTATAAAGCATTTCCACACATATTTTTTTATTTGAGTCTTACAGCGATCTTGTGAAATAGACTTTATTATTTTCTTAATTACACAGTTGAGAAAATTAAAGTTTAGAAAGATTATGTAACTTGCAAAAGGCTAAAACGAATATATTAAAATAAATAAACAGATGTGACCTTGAGAAAATTGAATAAAACAAAAACAAAAATTAAGATTTGGCCATAGGTTCAGAACCTTTCATCACAAGTTATTCCTTTTATATTATACCCCTTTGCACCTACAAACCTGTCTTTTCCTCTATGTAAAACAACAAAATCCTTCTTTTTACTCTATTGATTTTAGCTGTATTTTTTCTCTTTCTTTTTATGGCTAACATTCTATTTTTAAAAAGTAGTGTATATGTATTCTCCCTGCCTCTCTTTTCCACTCATTCCACTGCATCTAATATTCTAAGAAAAATAAAAAAAAAAATCTTCATTACAATCACCAGTAACACTGTGAATGATGAGAACTCTGGACACAGTTTGGTCAATAAGTTATATCTCACCTTCTGTAAACACTTTTCTTTAGATTGTAGAATACTAGTCATTAACTTATTTACTCCTTCCTTTTTAGGTACTATTTTCAAATTGCTTTCATGGATATCTTATCTTAACTGCCTTATAAACACAATGATCTCTAGCACTCAATCTCTACATTCTTGTTCAGTTTTATCCCATTGGGTTATCTAATCTATTCTCATGATTTGATTACCACAGACAATGCAAAAGCACACCTGTTCTATATATAACTCCAGTTCTGATTTCTTTCTTGGGAGCTCCAGATCGGTATGCCAAAGAAAATGATTAATATTTTCAGTCACTACACAGACAGAAAACTATGGTTCGCTATGTCCAAAATCAAATCAGTTCTCTCTATACCTGTTATTAATTCATTAATTAGTTTGTTAGTACTGTCAACCTGGAGTATTCCAGCTTCCTTCCTTAGTCCTCATATCCTAATGGTGACTGCACTTGGTTTATTCTACCTCAAGATACTCTAATACATGATTACCTCTCTATCAACAATAACTTTAATTTCATTTAACTCTGAATATTCAACAACCTGAACTAGAAAAAATATTCTGCTAATTGTTTTTAGTCTCCCCCTAATAAAAGTTATTCTATACATACTTCTTTCTGAAATTATTATTATTTTTTAATTTCACTGTCACTCTTACTAGCATCTTCAATGTCTCCCAATGAGGATATGTTGATAGATAATCTTGCTAATAGCATTCATGTGCCCATATTTTATGACTATTGCTCACCAGCCTGTCTTCAGAGCTTATATGCATCCAGATGTACACACATCATACATACTCCTACACAAATGTGTACATACACCAACACACACTCCCTATAGTTCCCTAATGTGTCACAGTATACTATGCCTCAGCACATGCTTTTTGATAGCTGTTTGAAATTTCCCTAATTCTCTTATTCTTATTCAATAGTTTCAGTTAATATTAAAATCCTATTCCCCTCTCAACTCCAACCTACATGAAGAAGAATTAAAAGCTCTCCAAGTGTGTTGCATAGATTTCAATGCAAGATGGCAATGCCAAGAGGCTCCTGAATTCACCTCCACCCATGGATACAACAAATCTACAGCTACATATAGGACTGCTCCATATGAAAGAAGTCCATAAACTGACTTGAGAAAATCCACATTGAAACAGGTAGAAGGGAATGAGACACTATTTCACCAAAAACCCGACCCCCACCCTGGCGACACAGAATCAGAAGGAAACTTAATTACTACTGCTAGCTTCACTCTGAGGAGCAAAGGGGTTGAACCCACATCTGGTTTCCGAACTCTGATTACCTCCACCTGAGAAATGGACCCCCCAAAACACTGAAAACCAACATGGCTTGTGTCCAGGAGACAGGCTATAGTGACCTGAGAAACAGTTCTTAACATACTCACCTGGACTCACTGAGGCTACGCCCCAGGTCTAGCACAGAGGCAGCAGACTAAAGTGTTCAGTCTTTCCATTAGAAAAGCCTACATGCTTATCTTAAAAGTTGTGGCCTATGAACAATAACTTTTATGAAAAAAATAAGGAAATCGATGCCATTTACAATAACATTGAAACAATAAAATACTTAGGATTAAATTTAACTAAAGAGGTAAACAATCTCTACTCTGAAAACTATAAGATATTGATAAAACAAATAGAAGGAAACACAGTCAACAATACCAAAAGCAATTTTAGATTCAGTGCAATACCTATCAAGATTCCAATGACATTTTTTATAGAAGTAGAAAAACACTCCCAAAATTTATAAGGAACCACAAGGATGCTGAATAGCCAAAGAAACCTGAGACGAAACAGGAGGTATCTTACTTCCTGATTTTGAGTTATACTATAAAGTTATAGTATCAAAACACTATGGTAATGACAAAAAAGCAGACAAACAGACCAATGGAACAGTATCAAGAGTCCAAAAATAAACCCAATATATATGTATATAGTCAACTAATATATTTGACAAAGAAGCCAAGACCACTCAATGTAGAAAAGACAGAATTTTCAATAAATAATGCTGGGATAATTGGATATTCACACGTAAAAGAATGAAACTGGACATGTCAACAACACTCACAAAAATTAACACAAAAGGACTTAAGTTTAAGACCCGAAGGCATGAAATTTCTAGAAGAAAACATAGGAATATAAACCTCCTTGATATGGATCTTGTAATGATTTTTTAGGTATGAGTCCTAAAGCACAAGCAACAAAATAAAAAATAAACAAGTGGGAATACATGAAACTAAGAAAGATCTATATAGAAAAATAAGCCAACAACAAAGTGAAAAAACAACTTATGGGATGGGAAAAATATTTGCAAACCATGTATCTGAGAAGGTGTTAATATCCAAAATATATAAGGAACTCAGAGCAAACTCAATAGCAAAAACACAAACAACCCAATTTAAAAGTGGGTGAAAGACATGAACTGGCATTTCTCCAAAGATATATCAATAACCAATAAGTACATGAGAAGATGCTCAACACTACTAGTCATTAAGAAAACGGAAATTAAAATCACAATGAAATATCATCTCATGCCTCTTAGAATAGCCACCATCAAAAAGACAAACATTAACAAGTGCTGGTGTGGATGTGAAGAAAAAGGAAACATGGTGTACTGTTGGTGGGTTTGTAAAATGGTGCAGCCACTATGGGAAACAATATAGAGGATCCTCATAAAATGGAAAATAGAACTACCATACAATCCAGCAATTCCCACTTCTGGGAATATAACCAAAGGAAATGAAAACCCTAACTCAAAAAGATATTTGCACCCCCATGTTTACACCAGCATCATTTTCAATGGAAATGCCAAGACATGGAAATAACCTAAGTGTCCATTGGTGGATGAATGGATAAATAAGGTGTGTGTGTGTGTGTGTGTGTGTGTGTGTGTGTGTGTGTGTGTATGTGTGTGCGTGTGTGTGTGTGTGTGGTGTTATTCAACCAATGAAAATGAGGAAATCCATTTGTGACAACATGGATGGAATATGAAGGCATTATGCTAAGTGAAATAAGTCAGATAAAGACAAATACCATATGATCCCATTTATATGCCACATCTAAAACAAACAAACAAACAAAAGCAAAACCCATAGAAAAAGAGGTAAGACTTGTGGTTACCAGAGATGAAAGCTCATGGGAAGGAGAGTTGGAAGAAAGTGACCGAAAGATACAAACTCCCCCTTTTACAATACGTAAATACTAGGGATGTAATGTATAACATGATGACTGCTGTATGATACATAAGAATGTTGTTAGAAGAGTTAATCCTAAGAGCTGCCATCACAAAAAGCACATTTTTTTCTCTCTTTTCCTTTCTTTTGTTTCATTTTATCTGTAGGAGAAGATGGATGCTAGCTAAACCTATTATGGTAATCGTTTCACTATATATATCAAAGCATCAAACGGTATGTCTTTAACTGGTACAGTGATGTGTGTCAATTATTTCTCAATAAAACTGAAAGAAAAGGCAAAGCTGCAGCCTGAGAGGCAATCCTCTAACTTAATACACATCTAAGGGGCCAAACGCAATACTCCCCAGAGATAGGGAAGTCAGTGCTCTCCCTCCGCCACCCTCCAGGCTGTTTGTATCTGTTAGAAAGGAATTTGTACATATCACTGGTAGCAGGCTTTTGTAGTTGCTGCCCAGAGGATGCATCCCTTGATCTTCTGGCTCTGGTGGCCAGTAGGGCTTCTGTTTGCAGAACCCACAGGTTGACAGCAAATACAATTCATTCTTAACCACTTACCCCCTGAGTACAAAGCAGAGGTAGCAGACTAAAATTCCAAGGTTATGTGAAAAAGAGGCATATTTGCAGACCATGTACCAAAACAAACATAAAAAGGGGCTCATCACCACTAATCATCAGAGAAATGTAAGTCAAATTGTAAAGAGATATTACCTCACACCTATGAAAAAGGCCATTATCAAAAAGACAAAACCTAAGTGTCAGAGAAGATGTGAAAAAAAGGAAACTTTGTACACTGTTGGTGGAAATGTAAATTGGTACAACTACTATGAAAAAGAGCATGGGGTTTCTCAAAAAATTAAACACAGAACTACCATATGATCTAGCAATCCACTTCTGAGAATATATCCAAAGGAAAAGAAAACCCTAACTCAAAAAGATATTTGCACCCCATGTTTGCTGTAGCATTATTTACAGTAATCAAGCCACGGAAACAACCTAAGTGTCTACAGACATATGAATGAATAAAGAAAATGTGCCCTATATATATAATAGAATAGTATTTGGTCATGAAAAAGGACATCCTGCAATATGTGACAACATTCATGGACTCTGAGGTATTATGCTAAGTGAAATATATCAGACACAGAAGACAAACACAGTATGATCTCACGTACAGATAAAATCTAAAAATCTCTAAACTTATCAATGTAGAAAACGCACTGGTGGTTGCTGGAGGTGGAGGGTAGATTAAGTGGGTTTGGTGAAATGAGTGAAGAAAGTCAAAATTTACAAACTTCCAGTTATAAGATAAATAAGTCCTGGGAATATAACGTGCAACATGGTGACTACAGTTAATTAGACTGTATTGTGTATTTGAAAGCTGCTAAGAGAGCAGATCTTAAAGGTTCTCATCATAAGAAAAAAAAAAAAAGAAAGAAACTGTGTGTGGTGATAGATGCTAACTAAACTTATCATGATGAGCATTTCACAATACTTATGAAATCCTTAAGCTGTACACCTAAAATTAGAATAATCTTAGGAGCGACCAGGTGTCTCAGTCAGTTAAGCATCGGACTCTTGATTTCAGCTCGTGTCACAATCTCACGGTTTTGAGTTCAAGTCCTTCACTGTCTCCCTCTATCTCTGCCTCACCCCTGCTCTCTCTCTTTCTCTAAAATAAATAAACATTTATATCTCAATAAAAAGCAGAGTCTCATATATGTAACATTCAGAGAATGTGTTTCATTGCTTTATCATCATCCACCTCATTATTAGTCTCTCTGAATAGACTAAATCCTTTGACTGAAAGGGCCACAATATTCATTTCTGTATTACCCAAAACCAAACATATTGCCTAAGAATAAAAGGTACGAAGCATTGTTGTCTGAATAATGATCATTGAGGAAAAAAAGTAAGTTCCTCTGGTCTGTGTGCTCACATTTGAGTGTGTGTATACCACTTTCGCTATAATGGGGATGGTGATAACAAAGGAAACTTTGGGCAAGTAGCGACCTTTAATCTATAACCAAGTTAAAGATGAAGTATGTTTTCAATATGTATGCTTCTTAGTGATAACTTTTGTTATAAATTTATCATATTATATTAGTGATAAAGTAACAGTTGTTATTTTTCAATGAGGAGTATCATCCTCGTTTATATAGGCAAAGAAATGGGAGCACAAAGAATAAAGAAACAGAAAGGTCAAGTGTAAGTTTCCAAAATAAACAGTTGGTTATATTTTGCTTGCGTGTACTCGCCATGTAGTAGTTTTCACCAAATATTTTGGTGCTCCCTTGACACTGGGCAGACAGAAATAATGCATTTCTCTACTCACTTAGAATTAGATGTAATCATGTGGATTGCTTAGGCAAAACAAATCTAAGAATATCATTGCCAGAGAGAAGACTGAAGAGCCAGCACCCAATTTTCAAACTTTCTGTTCGTCTCTACCACAGCACCTGCCAATTTCTAAGGTTGACAACTATTCCATGTTACTTGATCGAGGACAAAGTGAAATTAACCATTTTCTAACTCAGATTTGGATATAAGATATGAGCAAGAAATCAATGCCTGTGTCGTTAAGCCACTGAGATTTTATGACATAATTTGGTCCACCAATGCCAATACTTCATGGAAGTCCTAACTTCAATGTTTAAGGTTGTTTGTAAGTCTTAATAAAACCATTTTTTCGGTCAAGTTTGAAAAGTTTGAAAAAATAGATATCTAAAAAAATCACTGACAATTATGTGCCATTAGGATACTAAAATAACAGAAATTTAGACACTCATAGTTATTAATTTCTTTTACCATTGCGAGCTTCACGGATTAAAAGGTTTAAGACATATATGGACCGAGAGAAGCTACAAGGAGAAATTTAGTCTGAAACAGTACAACAAATAGAAAACAGAGCCAGAAATGAGGCAAAAGAGATTATGCAGCCAACATACATTCCAGAAATAAAATCTGGGTCAGAGCCAGGAACTGCTGAGTTAATCAATGTGAATCAGAAGAAACAGGGTCGGAAATGAGAGACATGTATTATCTAAAATAGAGTTGCAGATTCCAATTTCGGACCAAGTATCAGGGCAAAGTCAAGACATTTCACATAAGTAGTATAAGTGAATAGGTCTAAAAAATTATTTTAAAAAGTTCTCTTTTGATATTAAACTACCTCAGGCATTACCATCATAATCCTCATCATAACAGCAACAGAAGGAGTCCTGGGCATTTTATGTGTATTCTCATGTTGAATCATCATTGCAATCCTAGGACACGGGTGAGAAAATGGAGGGGTCAATGCTAGCACTAGAACTCACCTCATTTTATACGCCATCAAGTTGCATTCTCTCTGTCACTGTGCTAAATGACCCTGTGCCATGCATTCTTTTGTCTTATATAAAGAGTAATTATCGTTAAGTGGTTTGGCCCCCCAACAGAGAGCCAGTCTAACACAGGGCATAGGCCAAAAGCAAAAGCTAAATGCATCATGACAAATTAGAAAGATGGCTAATATGTGATCTAAATTTGCTTAACAATAAATTAAAGACCCACAGGGGAAGAGGTCAGGTCAGCTTCTCTCCATTCTCTTTGTCCCATCTTGTATGGATCAAGCACAAAACGTATCTCAAAGACACATTAGATCATCATGCTAGTGGGTGCAGTTTCTCGGGAGAGTAAAGGCTACTTAAAATGGAAAAGAACTTTACCATATTTTTATGACAATTCCTTCATGACTTTCTTCTCATCTCTTTCTCTCCCCATGTTTTTCCTAAAGGAAGAGTGAGGGAGGATCCAGGGACAGGAGGAGGGAGTGTAGGAGGAATGCTGAAATCTGTCTCTACTTTAGGTAGAGCTCCACCGAGGTTCACACATGATCCAGTCCAATTGACTGTGATAAGAGACCAGGAAGACATATTGAGGCCAAAGCCTTAGTTAGCAACTCTGCCTCTTTGTTTTGTCCTGTATGTGAAAACCTTTGAGAGATGGCTGTGGCCGATGGAGATACGAGGACCTGAATCCCAGATTCCAGCTTTCCCTATTTTGGAAACATAACTAACAACCCATTTATTAACATACTGAACTTCATAAGAAACACAAATAAATTATTATTGCTTTGATCACTTTCATTACTTATTAAGCCATGGCTGTGTGCTAGGTAATTTGCCTGAAAGAGACCATCTGCCTCCCTGTAAGGAGTATTGTGTTAAATGAGTTAACACTTGTATATTGTGTAGAATAGGACAGTGACATTTTTATTCATTATGATGATGCTTACTATCTCCTTACATCCTACAACAATGCTTTGAGGTGGACTCTACTTTTCCAGGTGAAAAAGTTAAGGCACACGTAGTCTATGTAATATTCTAAAGGTCACACCGCTAATAACTGCAAAATCGGGCTGGGGCTCAACACTGTCAAATATTAGTCTGCCTGCAAATTCTGTGCTCTTTCCACTAAGCCATGCTGCATGCCTCTCTCCATGGAAAAAATTGCACATGAGGTCCAAACATTAGGCATATTGGTCCTTATTGAAAAGAACAAGTTCATCATAATTTTGCAACTCTCCACAATGCCAGCTGCTATCAACAGTATAAAATTTATGAAAATTTGGAAGTGTTCCCACCATAATAACACAGTATATTTCAGAAATAATTTGCATGCTATATAACACACTTTATATATAGAAAATAAAAAGCTAATCCTAAGCGACAATATGTGGGCAGATAATGAATCACTTGGAAATATCCTGTAGCTTTTACATAGAAAATATTGTCCTCCATAAAAAGTTGTGGAGTGTCTTAACCCTTTGCTCTGCCATGAAACCACAGCAGGAAGCTCTGGCAAACTAATAATGTGATAAGCTCAATTCTCTACACGGCAGGAGTGAGAGCTCTCTGTCTTAGAACAACAGTTTGGATGACTTTATATAAAGAGTGGGAAAGAAAATTATACTCCTCTCCCACGTATCAATGGAAACGTTTCCCATGGAGTGACTCAGCCTGAAACCCTAAACAGGAGCATGGTCTCAGCATGCTGTAGGCAGCCGCAGCAGGCTTCACGTTAGCTGCCTTCGGCATTTGTGGGGACAACACAGAAATGAGGCTGCCAATAACACCAGAAGTTTCTACCTTGTGGAAAGAATCTAGTCTTACAGCAGGAAAAAAAAAAAAAAAACAAAAAACCACTGCCTGTGTTCGAAAATGCCGCACTTTTCTATTGATCATCTACATTCAAACAGCCAACATAACACACTCGATCTCTTCCTACTAAAATAATAATTGTCAAGTTACATCCCTTACAACTTGCCAAGCACTGCTATCATTATTTGACATATATTATTAATTCATTCAATTTAAGACTCACAACACTTGCCATATTTATTGTTTTCTGCATTTTATAAGTGCAAAGAATGGGACAGAAAATGTGAAATCTAAAACACGGAGGAACAGGATTTGAATACAAGCCGTCTGGTGTGCTAGCTGCCTAACTAGGAATGTTGTGCCAATATGACTCTATTTTTCCCCAGTTAATCACAAGAAAAGCCTTGAGGTGGAGAGAAGATTTCTAGTTACAGGGTGTAATGGACTAAATGTGTCCCCGCCAAATGTACATGTTGCTATACTACCCTCCAAGAGGAGAGGTCTTTGGGAGGTAATTAGAACTAGCTGAAATCGGGACAGTGCGGCCCCAACTGGATTAGTGCCCTTATTAAGAGTTCCTGGGAAGCTTACTCTTCCTCTCTTACTCCTTCCACACTGTGAGGGTACAAGCAGCAGTTTGCACCCCAGAAGAGGGCCCTAATAGAACCTGACCCCGGGGGAACCCTAATCTTAGACTTCCAGCATACAGAACTGTGAGAAGTAAGTTTCTGTTATTTTAAGTCACCCACTCTGCAGTACTTTGTTACAACAGCCCAAACAGAGTAAGATGGGGGGCGTATTGTGACAGTTGTGGAGAGAACCCAAAATCAGATAAATTGAGGAAATGAAGTTTATGATGTTACCTATTCCCCTCCTTGAGTCTCGTTGAGTGATTTGGTTTTACTGGGGTACAGAATCCATGAATTCTTTCATCTTGATGAGAGGTCTACAATTCCACCCCACCCTCCAAAACCATATGAAACATTTATTTGATATATAGCACATATAATCTTAACATGCTGCAATTTTTTTTCATTTTTTAACGTTTATTTAATTTTGAGACAGAGAGAGACAGAGCGCGAATGGGGAAAGCCGAGAGAGAAGGAGACACAGAATTTGAAGCAGGCTCCAGGCTCTGAGCTGTCAGCACAGAGTCTGATGTGGGGCTTGAACCCAAGAACCGCTAGATCATGACCTGAGCCGAAGTCAGACGCTTACGCGACTGAGCCACCCAGGAGACCCAGCATGCTGTAAATTTAACTTAAATCAATAATGTATTTTTTAAATTTAATTTAGTACACATAAACAGCTTCTTATTGAAAGCTACAAAAAAACTAAATAAAATAAATTTGATATACCATTTTCTAATCGACTATGGAGGAAGGTCACTTTATCAAGATTGCACTGAAACATGAAAAATCTGAACTTGGGGCACCTGGTTGGCTCATTTGGTTAGCATTCGACTTTGGTTCAGGTCATGTTCTCAAGGTTCGTAAGTTCAAGCCCTGTGTTGGGCTCTGTGCTGACAGCTCAGAGCCTGGAGCCTGTTTCTTATTCTGCGTCTCCCACTCTTTGCTCCTCCTCCTCTCATATTTTCTCTCTCTCTCTCTCTCTCTCAAAATAAGTATACATTAAAAATAAAATTTAAAGAAAAATCTGATCCTTAAATGCTGATAACAAGCTGATCACATGTGAATAGCATGGAAAATATACTATTTTTATAATCTTCAGAATGTTTGTTTCCAGCTATATTCTTTGCGCAATTTATTACAAAAAGATACATTCTAATCATGTTATTCTTTGCTCCCTAATTATATAGGAAACTTCATGGAAGATTAAGTCACATTGTCTTGCTTATTTAAAAAAAGAGTAGTAGATCATGGAATCTGCACCATTTTGGTTTTTTTGGGGTTTTTCTTCAGTTAATCAGTTAATTTGTGACCTCATAAAATCAATTGAAAAATGTTCTCATACTCACTGTGTTACTTCTTTCTGCCAACTTATTGAACACTCATTAATCTTTATGTCAATGTTACAACTTCTGCATTTATGACATTTTATTACAACTTGTTTTAAGTATTTCCACAAACTGATGACTAAATCAACCATTTTATGATATAATTAAAGTACACCTTATTCCTTAGTCAATAGAATGAAAGTAAGTAACAGTTTATAACATATTTAATACTTTAAATTGTGTTGGAATTCTAATATTTGAATGAAGTTATTATAAATGATAATTTAGCTATTATGGCAATAATTGGCCTATTTTATCCTAATGCTTCCACAAACATTAAACTATTTTAATGATCCAAGTAAATTCAATACAAGCTAACAAAACTCAATGTGTTCTTTACTTGGGGGATTATGTCACCAAATTCCTCTTTCCCTCAAGTCAAATCTTTGGAACTAAACTGGATTTCTCTCTCTCTCTCTCTCTTTCAATTTTATTATTTCCCAAACTCTCTGTTAGTTTTAATGCTACAATATCTGAATCTACACTTTTCTGGTTGTCTTTCATCATCCATGTTATTTAGTCTATTCCAGTAGCCCACTGGCAAGAAGCGAGTCTCTTTCCATTATCATTTACCATCCTTATTTTTGCCGAATTAAACTTCTTCGTCATGTTTTTCTACCCTTAAAACCCTACAATTTCTCCTCACTGCCTAACTCAAGTTTAGCATGATATATTTTAATTCTATCTCATTTTTACATCCTTAACTGCACTTACAGCCTTAATTTGTGGTATGGCTAAATAGGATTTCTCTCCCTTGCTCAAATATATGCCGAATTTTCCTTTTTATCTACATTATTTTCTTCTCCACTTACCTTAAATCTATTTTTTTAAGATTCATTTCAAATCCTACTTCTTCCATGAAAAGTTCCCTTTTCCCAACTCCAACTAAACTATACTAATGTCCTACAGAAGCCCAAACTTTATGTCACTTAAAATATTCTGCCTAGAATATCACATATCCATTAGTTTCTACCCTTCATTAAACATCTTTGAAGGGAAGGTTCATATCTATTCACATCTGTATTTCCTTCGGTACCAGGCAGAATACTCTAACTAAAGAAAATGCTCAGAACCGTTTACTTAATTATTGGATATAACAAAACAACAAAGTGCATACAGACAAGAATTTAGTCATTCTAGATCTCATGTCCATAAGAAGATGACCTGCGCATTCAGCCGTTTAAAACAATTTTTGAATATGAGGAGCTCATTTTGAAGAAGACATTTCTTCCCCCACCAGTAAGTTATGCTTTTTATTATGGACTAAGAAAATACACACATTCTTATGGCTTTGTACCTTCACTGCAAACACCCAGCGACATCCTCACAACCTCACCCTGAACACTTCAGCCCTCAAGTGAGGAAGACTCTAGAAAACTTGTGAAATTGTTTTTTTCAGATAATATGCATTATGTTTATTAATGTTCCTGACTTATATGCTCCCCATAAATGTGTTAGCATTCACTATTATCATCCTATTTCTTATTATTTCTAATTCCCCTTCTGTATAGAATTCTTTTCCCCTCCTCTTCTTCAAAGTCTTGTTCCATCTCCTGTATGCCACACCTCCTCTCTGCATAAGACTCCCCATAAGAAGGTGCCTCTTCTATTCTTGTGTCTAGTAGTTCTTTTTCTCTTTCTAAAGCTTCTCACATTCTCCTCGTCCAGTCACCATGGTATTCCCTCCACTCTTGCCAATCTTATTACATTCTCTGGTTATTTTATTTTTTTCTTGACTCATCAATTTCCCAACTTGTGCTGCCTCTTAATATATTAGTTATTTCCTTTTCTCTCTTCAATACCTTGAACCAACTGCTATTCATATTTATAGTTGAAACTCATTTCATGACACATGTTCCTGAAAATCTATGGTAAAAATAAAATTGCTTGTAAATAAAATCTTACTGTTTATGTGAAAAGAAACTTAATATTTAGAAATAACCTACTCTAAATCAGATTGTCATGGCCTATATTTTGTATAATCACATAAACTTGAAAAAGGTGGATTAAGGTCCTGATACCTTCTCTCAAACAACCTCTAATTTCAACCCCACAATGCATCTGTGACTCCCTGCTCCCAGTCCTTTTACTAATGTTACACTGACAAATGGCAAAAGCAACACTGAAACAACAAAGCCGTCACTTTTCCTTTTTACTTTTGTTTGTTCTTCTCAGCTGCCAAATCACCATTTCCATTCACCCAAACTCTTACCTTTTGCTCTACTTCTGGTACAGCTGGAATGCTTCCAGGCTTCATTTTGCATCTAATATCCTAGTTCTTTTTTTTTTTTTTTATGATATTTGATTTAAGTTTAACTTTTCCTTATTTTCATGCCAAAAGGTAGTTTCAAGTGGACCTACTTGCAAACACAAAAGACATACCTACATCTATCCCAATGCTAACCAGGATCTGTAATCTGTTCTTGTAAACAATTAGTATCTTTAATGTTAATGCCATGTTAATGCCAAATAAAGTCATATTATCATTAGGAATACTTACACTCAGCGTATTTCTGAAGTTGGGAAAATTCTGAGGGGCTGAGGTGGGCCCACTTCTCCTGGTTGGTCATGGTGGCAGTGCGAAGTGTCTTACATACCAGGTGAGGAATTCTTTATTCAGGTGTTTGGCAGAATTCTATACTTCAAAGTTTCCACATGGCATGTTTCATTATAAAATATCTCAAGCTTTCAAAATATGCAATCTGTCAACATGAAACCGGTATGGATGTAAGTTTGTAGTTTCAGTAATATATTAAAGCACTGTAGAAAAAGAAACATAAAAAAAAAAAGATCAGCATTATTGCACAAGAAAAAAATTGGCAAGTTATAGAATGTTAAGAATTTTTAATTTCTAAACAATGTATTCCAAAGTTATTCTCCTTTGTGTAATACTGTTTGTAACGGTCCATGTGTTCTTTAATGGCATTTATATATATGTTTCCTAATGCCAGATCACAGGAATAAATGTGATTAAAATACGAAATGAAGAAAATTTCATGGTCTGTTTTATAAAAGTAGATTTTTTTGTTGTTCGGTTTTATAAATTCTAGATTTCAAAAGCAAACAAGGGTGTCATTTTTATGAACATATCAATACTTTAGTATTTAAACAATTATTATGTAAAAAATCCAGACACAAATCATGAGCTCAGGGAGCTATTTAATCTCTATAGCTCCCTGCACATGCAATCAGCCAGTAAACCAGATTTCCAACAATGGTTTGGAAGGGCCCTCCGTAGTATCGCATATATTTGAAATCAGGCAAATCAATTTTGGGAGTCATGTAGAGTTTTTTTCTAGCAATAAAATAAAGAGAATAATTTTAATTTAATAATTTGTAAAACCCCCAATAAAATTTACCAAATGAAAGCAATTCCAAATGTCTGGCAGACTTGCATAATGATAGCAGAAAAACTACTATGAATCATGCTTAAAAATAAATCCCTAGGTTGTCAAGGTCTTACATTCACTGCTACATCTATAAAGGCAAACAAAATGAAAAACCATCTGGTTTCAGCTTTTTATTAGAGGCAGTAATCGATTGCTCAAAACCACACTGACATTGTGATTATAGAAAATGAAATATTTAGCAACAATGACTTAAGTTTATGGAATTGTATGCATGGAAGGCTTATTTATACAGGTGTCATTATCTCAGGCCACAGTACTTATATTTGGCATTAGTGCGTAACCTCTCATCAGCATCTGTTTTGTTTGTTCGTTCGTTTTTTGTTTGTTCGTTCGTTTTTTGTTTGTTTTCAATACCAAACCCAGGACCTCACTGTTGAATCCTGTCATCGCTGCCTTAGATTCTTGTTGTTCTCATCTTTTCAGAGTTCCTGCACTCAGTTTTGCAAGATGATGGTTTGCTATTTAATTGGGAATAATGAAGATCCTGATGTGTTAACAGAGGCCAAATAACTAGCTCTCTTTCCACTGCCAGGGAATGCTC
Source organism: Paguma larvata (assembly GCA_030068075.1). Lineage (NCBI taxonomy): Eukaryota > Metazoa > Chordata > Mammalia > Carnivora > Viverridae > Paguma > Paguma larvata. The sequence goes on from CM057834.1 coordinate 44,178,284, forward strand.
TTAAATCACAACTGTGACTTTGTGGAAATAATGCAAACTAAAAGGAATGGGAACATGTGATGGACGTTTATTTGTGTCTTCCTTCAGATTTCATCCTTCTCATTGATTTCATCTTAATTCTCTCCTCTCCCAGTGACATGGAGTTTGGAGACTATACAACAAGGTGTCCTACTCTTCCCTCTCCAGAGGGAGACAGATGATTCGGTCACATGTGGCACAGGAGATCTTCTCATGGGGTTTTAAATGTTGACTGGAGTTATTCAAGGACAGGATGAAAACAGTTGTACCTAATGATACAGCAATAATTGGCTGCCTGTCCATGCCTGAGTCAGACTGTCCAGATATCTTGTCACTTCAAGAAGAAAGTAACATTCTTTCAATTACAAATTAAGTGAATCAGAATCAATTTCTGTTGCCTACAACCCCCAAATCTTAATTGATCATCGTGGAAGTTCGCTTATTCATTTTAAAAGTTTATTTATCCCCTCTGTGTGTCAGAAAGCATTCTAGGCGCTAGAAATACAATCGAGATCAAAAGATACCAAAATAATGCGAATTATAACAATGTGTCAGCTTCACTGAGAGCTTACAGTATGCATGGCACTCTCCTCCCAATATTTGTCTGTGAGATTATTCAGTCCTCACGAAATAACTTTGTGAGGAACCAAGGGTCTCCATTTTCAACAAATAAAGAAATGAACACTAGATGATAATAATCTGGTAAAATTGACAGACACAGCTAGAAACTCAAACATTTACTCCTCTGCCTTGCTTCTTTGGTAAAATAACTCTAATCTTAATGAATGAAAATACGTTCATCCAAACAACTATATTCCACAAGTTATTTGCATAATTAAATGGCCAATGAGATATAAAGAAACATTGGATAAGGTATACCGAAAGGTTCTATTTGAAAAAAAAAGCTGGCAAATGATCTTTTAAACTTTTTTTTTTCTCTTCCTCTAACTTCTTACCTGCACTGGTAACATACTGGCTGCAAATCCAGTGGGTTTTTGTATACTTCTGAGATAAAATGGAAGGCACATGCCAAGAAGAGTAGAATCCTATGAAGTAGGCCAGGGAGGCAAACAGCTAACTGTGGAAAAAATTTGGCCTACCCTCTATTTTTGTGAATAAAGTTTTACTGGAACCAGCAAGCTGCCAATTTTTGAAGGGATCTCAATGCTAAATAAAGTTTGGGGAATCATTCTGAATGCAGTAATAAACAGTGGAAGAACCAAAAAGACCAGAAACCTGATCCCTGTGGGAAAATGTCATTACAGAAAAATGTCGGTGCCTTCATTTTGTTTCTTTCTCTCACTTGTATTGTTGTAATCGCTTCTTAACTGGTCCCCTGAGCTCCCTCCTTTCCCTAATGTTGACTGTTTGCTGATGGCCATGGAAAGTCATGGACTAAGGTGATTCCAGATGCTTGTCTGATAAATTAGCAATAAAATGTTAATTAATATATGAAAATAGTAATGAATTAGTTAAATAGCTTTCTACCTTGTTACTTGCTGTGAAATTTATTAAAACTCCCCTATTATTTATGTATTAAAAAGCTCAAATTTAAGATGACTGCTTAACTTCAGATCTCTACATGAATTCTGTCTTCAAAGTCAAGTGTTTCTGGCCATTCAATTTAGAATTGTACATTTCATAGACACCATCCCTCCATCATGCTTTTATTTGCTTTGAATATAATATCTTATCAAATGTTTAATATTTATATTATATAATTCTTTTTTTCCTCAGGCTACAAATGAGGGGCAACATGAGTTGAGTGTTTTGAGTCCTGATAGGATTCCACAGAAAGGACAAAACAAGTAAGAATACTTATTGCATTTTCCCTTGATTTTCATCCAGGTGTATATAGGAGCCAAGGGCAGGCCACCCCAAAATGGGCCACTTTGGCATGGAGATTATTCTGAGCTCAAAGCAATAGAGAGCCTATTGGTTCAAGGGAAATTTTTGCCCCTCCAATAACTACATAGAAGAATCTCAACTGGGGTTCGTTCCCAGAATAAGAGTTATTAGTAGAGGTAAATTTTATCTGAGTGACTCATCTTTATGGCTGGGCAAACATCTAGTTACCAAACTTCTGCTTATTCTCATCACCCTGTGAACTGCATCCCTTTCCACTGAAGTCCAAGAGCACTACCCCCTTCTCCTTAGTTCACGATGACAAACAGACTTCATTTTGCCTGTCTTTGAAATTTCCATATCTGTATAGGTTCCCCATACATATACTATTAGATTTTCTCCTGTTACTCTATCTCATGTCAATTTGATTCTTAGTCCGACAGTTGAGATACTGAAGAGGAAATGACATTCTTTCTCCCCAGTAGGTGTATTAGATTCTCTGTCACCATGTCCTCTCCTGTGCTTTAAGACCTAAGTACCATGAGGATACTGATTTTGTCTGTTTACTACTTTCCTAGTACTTAAAAGAATGCTTGGTATGTAGTAGCTGATTAGTAAATAATTAAGGTATGAATTCACTTACATGCTTTTTTCATAAACAAAGACCTGGGTAGTAGAGGTAGAAAAATCCCCCGAGGTTGAGAAACAGAAAATGGTACATAAAGGAGTTAGGAACAGCAGTCACTACAGGTTTCACTCTTTCTAGGGGCCACCGATTTCCGTAAACTCAACAGACATAAAACAAAGAAGTTGTAGTTAGAGGTACAAAACTTCTACAGTTAAAAGAAAAAGACTGGGGCACTTGGGTGGCTCAGTGGATTAAGCGGCTGACTCTTGGTTAGAGCTCAAGTCATGATCTCATGGACGTGGGATTAAGCCCCACAATGGGCTCTGCTCTGCACTGTGTGTGGAGCTTGCTTGGGATTTTCTCTCTTCCTCTCTCTCTGCCCCTTCCCTGCTCGTGCTCACATGTGTGCTCTCTCTCTCTCTCAAAAATAAAATAAATGAACTTTAAAAAAATATTGTACTTTACACAGTTTTTGAGTACTTTCTTTTGGTTTTTGCTGTTAAATATAACTAGCTCCATATAAATGAGCATTATTCCTAAGGGATGCTCACCAATTTATGATAACACCACACAACCATCAGGACTATCTTTAAATTATTTTTCTGTATCTAACAAAAATATTCCATATCTTTCTTTAATTTAGGATGATCTTATCAACACAAGTCCTACCCTTTTCTTTACTTTTTCCTTTTTTTTTTCCTTTTTTTTTTTTTTTTTTTTTTTTTTTTGAAGACAGAGAGAGTGCTTGTGAGGTAGGGAGAGAGAAAGAGACAGAGAAAAAGAGAAAAAGAGAGAGAAAGAATCTTAAGCAGGCTAAACACCCAGCAAAGAGCCTGATGCAGGGTTCAATCACATGATGGGAAGATCATGACCTGAGAGGAAATCAAGAGTTGGACTCTTAGCCAACTGAGCCACCAGATGGCCCAGTCCTAACTTTGGGTATCAAGAACAGTTTCTCTCAATTGATCTATTACAATTTGCATTTTATTAAGAGGCTTTTAAAGAATAACGGCAGCTCTGAAGAACTCCACGTATTCTCTTTCGTTCTCAGATTTGGTTTATTACAACACTAATACACTTTGAATAAAACATCCTCTTAATTCTTCTCCTAGTGTAAGTCTTTATCTTCTTATAATCCTAGTAGTGCCAACTCTCATGATGTGATGTGACATGAAGTAAAGTAAGAAAAAATAAGGGTGGGGTGCAAATGGAAAAGATTTCCTAATCGAATATTTTAAACTAGTTGAACATATCACAACTCTGTATAAAGAGAAAAGCTACATGTATAATTGTACATCAGGAGACAGCAATTCATGCCTCCGAGGAGATGGGAATGATGGCAACACCTTCTTACAGTCTCTGCCTCTTCATAAATGTGTGGAAAGAGAATGACAACATGCAGCTGAGATTCCCTATGGTACGTTCACAGATTTCCTGTTCCCAGGCAAGGGGTTCTTCAGGTACATAAAATGAAAGCCAGGGAGAATCCGCTTTGCTGGCTGTTGGAAAGCAGCCTCGAGCTGGCTTTCTCATCTATACAATGGATGTGCCATTTTACTTAGTCGTTGGCAGGAAATAATCGTGTTGGAGAAACCGGAGCAGGCTCTTTGGCCTACTGTACCTGGGCCAGCACATATTCTCCACGATGAGGGAAGGAAATCAATATCCTATGAAGAAGTTATAGGTAGTATCTAGATGAATGAATGTGATGGACTGGATTCATTATTTATTAGTCACATTTAGTGTAGATTTCTAAATAATTATTCAAAATCAACAAGTCATGATTCCAATCACTAAATAAAGTTAATACGCATTAAGGCACACTGAAAATTACATGTACACAAATTTAGGATATTATGATGACTGAAAATATTTACTCAATCTGAAAGGTAATAAACCCCAAATTATTAGAGAGGTGATGGAGTAATCACAGCAAAAAGGATTAGTCAAAATATCAACCATAGAATTTATGAAAGAAGGGTAGGATGATGGAGCACCTGAGTAGCTTAACCAAGCCTCTGACTGGATTTGGGCTCAGCTCATGATCTCACTGTTTAAATATCAAACTGTGTATGGAACCTGCTTGAGAGTCTCTCTCTCCCCTTCCTCCCTCTCTCTGCCCCCTCCTCGCCGCTACCCTGCTCACGGCATCTCTCTCCCTCTCAAAAAGAAAATGTTTAAGAAAAGTAGGATGAAAATAAATGGAAAATTAATGCTATCATGTAAATTTAAGTACTTGTTCATTTATTAATCAAAGGAACAACATGCTAGACACTATGCCAGATGCTAGAGATATATGAAAAGCAAAACAGATATGTTATCTGAGTTACTGGACTTTGTTTTGGGGAAAGATCTACATTAAAGAAACCAACTACACAAATAAGTCATTGTGAACTATAATAACATATATGAAAAAAAAAGGCAACATGGTTCTCTGAAAGCACAACAGTATCCTCATTGAGAGATTCAAAGAGCAACTCATAAATGAGGCTTTATTTAAACTGAATGATAGTGGGGTGCCTGGGTGGCTCAGTCGGTTGAGCATCCAACTTCGGCTCAGGTCATGATCTCACAGTTCATGGGTTCAAGCCTCACATCAGGCTCTGTGATCAGAGCCTGAAGTCTCCTTCAGATTCTGTGTTTCCCTGTCTCTCTGCCCCTCCCCTGCTCACGCTTTCTCTGTCAAAAATAAATAAACATTAAAAAAAAAGAACTGCTATTTACTAGAAGAATATGAGGTATGAGAGAAGAGGTAAAACAGTATTTTGTTAGGGAATACATGAAATTTGAGAAGAGACATATAAACTGACAGGACTAGTAGATAGTGAGATACGCCTAGGGCTAATAAAAGAGAAATAGAGGTCATATTTTGTGAGTTGTCTGGTATAGATAATACTTTTGGAGATACAGGCATGCGTACATTTGCCTGATGTAGCAGCCATAAAGCTGTGCCTCTTAGCTCTGTCTTTAAGAAAGAGCATGCATTCAGCTGCAAAGGCTGGAGTAGCTGACAGCCTCTAGCTCTCATTTCTTTCAGAATACAGTCTGCTTTTGAACTGAGGTCACACTCTTCTCAGGCAGGGGTCAAAGACTAAAGATGATGGATGTACTAGGACAGTGTGGTTTTTGGACACTGGAGGATTCCTGTAATGATCCATATTTGCTCCAGAACAACCCAGTGGACTGGCTGAGATTTTGTTAAATCGGCATTGTGATATGAAGCTATTCATAAACAAATCAGCATCCTCCACTTCCTTTCTTTTCTTGGGTATCAAATCTGCATCATTGTTAGAAGGCCATCTCTGCCCAAGCCTGCTTTTTCTCCTTTTATCTTTCACAGGAATAATACCCTGTAAGCCTTTGTATCACTAACTCCATTTTAGTGTTTCTTTCCTGGTAAAGGATCCCATGTGTCAGGATTCCTAGTAGGAAACAAATGGTACACTTAAAATGGGTAGGTACAAGTTAAATAAAAGGATTTTGAGTAAGTGTGGCTGGGGTTTAGGGAGGTAATAGAGGCTGGTGAAGTGATGATGTAGCAAAAGTTGGGATCTTATTGACCCTAAGCCTAAAGGGAACAGGGATGTTGTAGCTAAGAAATCACAGAGTAGTTATTCATACAGGATCCTCTGGGAGAACCCATGGTCTTGGATACCAGGATTCACCTATTTTCAAAGGACTCAGCTGGGCAGGAGGTGGGGGGAAATGACTTCTCTGACCAGGTACTCTTCCCACTCTCTGGTCTCCTGTAGTGCCTCATGTTGACCAAACCGAATCATAAGTCAGAGGGCAAGGGCAACCATTGATGCCATCTGTATGAAATAACTTCAGGAGGCACAGAGTGATATGGAAGGGGATAAGGGAGAAAGGAGAAATCTGAAGGGGCAAATATGAAATACCAAGCACATCTGAGGAAAGAATACAGTGTGAGAAAGGGGGCCCAGGACAAAGTTCCAAAGAGTTCCCATATTTTGATATTAGAAGTAAAAGGGTGCCAGGGCACCTGGTGGCTCAGTTGGTTAAGCGGTGGACTTCGGCACAGGTCATGATCTCACAGTTCGTGAGTTTGGTCCCTGCATCAGGCTCTGTGCGGAGCCTGCTTTGGATTCTGTGTCTGCCTCTCTCTCTGGTCCTCCTCCACTCACACTCTGTATCTCTCTCTCTCTCTCTCTCTCTCTCTCTCTCTGTCTGTCTCTCAAAAACAAATAATTAAAAAAAAAAAAGTTGAGAGGTGCCTGGGTGGCTCAGTTGGTTAAGTGGCCAACTTTTGATACCAGTTCAGATCAGTATCTAGAGGTAGATCATGAGATGGAGCCCAATGTCAGGCTCTGTGCTGAGCATAGAGCCTTCTTGGGGTTCTATATCTCCCTCTCTCTCTCCCCCTCCTCCCCTTGCTCTATGTGCACACATGTGCTCCCTGATGCTCTCAAAAATAAATAAATGAATGAATGGATAAATAAACTTTATTTTAAAAAGTAGACAAAGACCCCCAAAATAGAATATGGTGTCAGAGAGACAACAAAAGAAGAAAAAAAGAATCTTTCAAAGAGAGAGCAGAGGGCACTTTTCGCAAGTTTCTGGGCAGTTAAATAAGACGACTAAAACATCCAATGGCAACATGATGGTCACTGGTGACCCTAGCAAAACAATTTCTCTGAGGCGGGCCACTCTAATTGGAACAGGTTGCATAGTAGAACTGAGTTTGAGAGGGCTGTGAATGCCATCAACACTTGGAGAAGTGTGATTGTGAGGAGTGGAAAGCTAAAAGTAGCTATCCAAGAGGAATATGGAATCAAGGAATTTTGCTTGCTTTTTTTTTTGTTGTTGTTGGTAATTTGTAGGTATCACTGGAACAAAATTTTAAATTGAAGAGAAAGCTTTAAGGTTAAGAATCAGAAGAAGTGATAGGTATTTCAACCTTTAAAGAGGATTTTAGGGGTCCCTGAGTGGCTTAGTCGGTTAAGTTTCTGACTTCAGCTCAGGTCATGATCTTTCCGTCAGTGAGTTCGAGCCCCACACTGGGCTCTGTGCTGACACCTCAGAGCCTGAAGCTTACTTCAGATTCTAGGTCTCCCTCTATTTCTGTCCCTCCCTCTCTCACCCTCTGTTATCTCTCTCTCTCAAAAATATATAAATAGACACTAAAAAAAAATTTAAAAAAAAAAGGATTTTAAAAGCCTTGGTTAACAAGAGGAGATAAGTTCCAGAGAACATATAAGAGCCAAAATAAATTGTAACAATGACAACAGATGCAAGTAGTTTTGTAGATTTGGTGCTTAGAAAAAGGAAGATTTTTGGCTGATGACTTCTATTTTCTCAATGATATATAAATCTCAGTTATTAGCAGATAATTTAGTTAGGATGGTGGGGGAAGAGAGAAATAAGTGTGGGAAGATATGAAAAAAAAAAAAATATGACCGTGGGAGGCCTGGTTGGCTCAGTTGGGAGAGCACTCTTGATCTCAGGGTTTTAAGTTTGGGCCGCTGGGTGGCTCAGTGGATGAAGCATCTGCCTTCAGCTCAGGTCCTGATTTGTGATTCACAAATTCCACGACCCTGGAGCCTGCTTCAGACTCTATGTCTCCCTCTCTCTCTCTGCCCCTCCCCGACTCACTCTCTGTCTGTCTGTCATTCTCTCAAAAATAAAAACAAACATGTAAAAAATGAATTAAAAAATAAAATAAAATCTTTAAGAATATTTTTTAAAAATAAAAAAAAATTACAAATGTGGTAAAGCAAGTTTACTAAAGGCATGTAGTAAGAACAGCAGACAAGAGTTAAAAGCTAATGCGATATTGCTATTCATAAATTTAGAACTAAAACAGCCTGGTTTTAAATTATTAATTTATACATCTAAAGGACAATTAAGCATCTAAAGGACAAGTAATCATATTCTTATCCCACCACTTCTGAATCAAACAGATCTGTATTCTCATTCAAATTCTCTCTTCACTATGTAAAGTGAATCACTTAACCTATCTGAGTTTCAATTCCTTTCTCATGAAAAGGGGATAACACCACCCACTTCCCAGAGGTATTAACAGCTAATGAAATAGCATGTGCACGATACAAAAGAAATAAAAGCTTCTCAATAAAAGTTATTATTTCCTTGTTTTTGCAAGTGAGGATTTAAGATATATTTACAGTATGGGATGTGAACATATATACAGTATGCATATACGGGAAATACACTGGCAGTCTGCAAACCTTTGAGAAGACTATGTGAGTGGCTTAATATAAGATTCATAATTGTGTTATCTTTGGACTCTGATGACACATAAAAAAATCAAAAGAGAAAAAATTAAAGTGAAATATTTGGCGGTGCCAAATAGGGAAATCTATCAAGCTTTGCATTATCTGTAGTTTGTAGTCATGATTTCATAGTTGGGTTATCATTTTTTTAAAGAAAATTATACTTTGTACACATGGTTTTAAGGAGAATACCCTTTAGAATAGAGACGCGAGGGTTAAGTAGAAATGGCTATCCTGTACAGGGACAGAACTTTTATCCATAGGAAATACTAAACGTAAAGTGCCATGCTAAGATTCTGCTTTCCCACCATGGCCACAACAATATCACTCATCCCACGTGCCATTGTAGAACCCTGTTGTACCCCTTTAACAACTGACATCTATGTTTCCACCCCTTATACTTGTGCGTACCTTTGTGGCCACCTTTTAACCATGAGATTTCAGCAGAAATGATGCTGCATGACTTCTGTGGCTAGATCAAAAAATAGCACACACTTTGGTCTTGCTTTTCTTCTTGGGACACTTGCTCTTAGAAGCTAATCAACACATTCTAAGAAAGTCCAAACTGGCGTATGTGAAGAGACCACTTGGACATACCATGCATATGTGCATCAGCCAACAGCCCACATGAAGTGCCAGTCAACAGCCAGCCCCCCACAACGTGTGTGTGAAGATGCCTTCAGATTCCAGACCAACTGTCAAGTAGTCCCATTCTCCAAGCTGTACGTCTTCCCAGATGAGGCACCAAATACAGCTGAATAGAGACAACCCAACTCATTATGCAACTAGTAAAGCCTGACCCAATGAATACAAGAACCCAATAAAATGGATGAGTTACAGTAGTGAGTATTTTGTGGTTTTATTGCTAAAGAGTAAAAATAACAAGTAACTTAGGACAATATTTGACTCAAATAAAAAGTACCAAAATGTTATTTTACTGTTAATATTATTGCATTTTTAAATATGTTGAATAAACTGTGTGTGTGTATGTGTGTGTGTGTGTGTGTGTGTGTAACTCTTAATTTACCGTTCTACATTGTCTGGTTCATGTTGCTATGAATTTTCCATCTCCTTCTGAAGTGAGGAATAAAGTCTTTGGGAGTTGAGTATAAATATTTAATATAGGTTTTCTTCTAACTTTGGCTTGTATAGTGATGGATTGTTGAAAGATTGAGAGTCATGGAATTAAAAATAAGAAGCTAACAGAGCACCTTAGAAAAGGCAAAGATCTCAAAGCCTGAAAGAGAAAAGATCCATTTTGTGGTCCATTGTTCTGTTATGTTTTATCAGGGAAAAGGGCTTGTTTTTGTCTTTTAAAACATTTTCCAAATATAAATATAATCCCAAATAAAGAAGACAAAATGTGAAGGATAAAAGATAATGTTCTCCCACCCCCAGAATGGAAATACTGATAAAGAAAAATTCCATTGAGTGGGTTTTTTTAATCTGTTTGACCTGGGACTTTTTCAACAGAATTATATTTTCTAGAATGCTAATTATTAAAAGTTGATAAGTTTTATCATTACTGTTTCTCATGCCCAACTCGAGAAAGCAGAAATTCACTAAAATAATTCTCCAACTCTTTGCCAAAGAGCCACAGATAATATATTCAGACTCAGTATTAAGAATGTACCTGTTTACAATTTTTTTATTAATTAAAAAATAATAAATTCAGTTTTAGGCACTTCCTAGAAATTGATGATTGCTGGTAAGGAAGTAATATCTTTCAAACCTTTTATTCCTAGAAAATAATCAACTCTAATGCTGTTATTCAACTTCAGGTTAGAGTACGCAACTGCCTAAGGAAAAGCATTATTGCAGTACACTGGGGACCTTTTTAACCAAATGAAATTTGATGTCTGCTCTGAGAAACAAGTAATGCTTACAGTAAATCCACGGTAAAACCAGAGAGCTATATTCAGTTTATGGACACAGAGACAGTTATCAGCAATAGAAATAAAGAAATATTATAGAAAAATACATATTTTGGTCATATAGTTGTTTTTTTTTCACCTCTGAAAAAAATCCATTATCTTAAACATTCCATGTATATCATGGTTCACCAAAGACACCACAGAAAAAGACAACGTAATTTTCTCATTTGACTTCTTTATGCGTTGCTATCATTGAAGTATAAAATGTTGCCCTTCCATACTTGAGAAAATACTGAACCGAAAAAATGTCTTCTTTCACAAGTTAAGCTTTTACTCTTATCCTGTAGAAGATCATTTATAGAATTACAAAAGAACAAACTAACAAAATCAGCCTAGTGTGTTTGTTACTCGACTTATAGAAAATATCGGCAACATCGATAAGTTTTTATAACCAAATTAGGATTTAGAAAATGACTCAAATTCTCAACTGGAATAATTGCTGAGCAGAAGTATAATGGGGTGTAATGCATTCAAGAGAGCCAGCAGGACATCCATAAAAACACACACAGAAATGTTGACAAATGAAACATTATTACAAAGGTTTTAATGTAAGTTTCTAAAAAAATGAATTGAAATGAAATTACTTTTTTTAGAAGAATTCAAGGTGTGAAACGAGGTTGTAATATTTTAAATCAGGTCTACATCAAAAAAGATGAGTGAGAACAGCAGCTGTTGGGAAATCGGCAGAGAAATAGCACGTCTCAGCCTCTCCTGGTTAGAATGGCCTAAATTTAGCAGCACTTGGAAATCCAGGGAGAGCCTAAATCACCCTGTGAGATCTCCTTTGAACTAACAAATTCTTCCTTCAAGGTTCTTTCAGAGACAGGATATATATCCCTTCCACTTAAGTGTAGAGTTATAATCTTGAGATATTTGTTACAAAAATGTATCTATGACATACTGGAAAAGGATAAATAATTGAAAATTTGATTATGTAAACGTGTATTTCCACTGACCACAGACAACAGGGGCATAAACACACATGCATACAAACACAAACACCCACAAAAAACACATATGCTCATATTTTGTCAGAGACGATTGAGCATTTCTGCCCTCTCGGGTCATAAATGAGTAAGCCCTTTAAGCAAAGTCCCAGATATTTACAAGATTTTTTTGAATGTGGTGTTTCCGGAAAGCTCGGATTCTTTCTATACTTAATTTGTTGTCCTCGTTATTGTTTCTAAATATTAAACATTAATAGCCTATTTGATGTTGATTAAATATGATTTTTTATACAACTCCTTTTCTGCTCTTTTCAAGAGCAGCACATGTGTACTCTAAAATACATTATTTTTATTTTTTTAAGTTTATTTAGTTTTGAGAGAGACAGAGACAGTGTGAGTGGGAGAGGGGCAGAAAGAGAAGGAGAGAAAGAAAATCCCAAGCAGGCCAACAAAGAGCAGGACATGGGGCTCAAACTTAGAAAACCATGAGATCATGACCTAAGCTGAAACCAAGAGCCAGATGCCTAAGTGAGTCACCCATGCATCCCGAAAGCACCCTGGGGTGCTTGGACAGCTCAGTCAGTTAGGCATCTGACTCCTTATTTCGGCTCAGGTAATGATCTCACAGTACATGAGACCGAGCACCCAGTCAGCCTGCTTGGGATTCTGTTTCTCTCTGCTCCTTCCCCACTCATGGATGGGTGGTCTCTGTCCCTGAAAATAAATAAATAAACATTAAAAATAAAGAAATAAAATAATTTTTATCCTAAGAATAAGGCACAAATAAAAAAAACATAAAGCTTAATGTACAATATGTAAAGATACTACATATATTGTTTTACAGTAATAGTGATGGTATTGTGTCAGTATGTTTGGTAGAAGCTGGAAAGAGCACTGGAAGGAATACCCTACGGCAGAGTCCCAAAGCCTTGATGGGGAGATGATAGAGACAGAAACTGGAGGTAAGGGCAGTGGTAAATAGATTACACCTTAGAAGCCCAGGGGCACAACATTCTGATCTTACAGCTTCCAAGACCTTGGGGTTAACAGACCAAGAGCAACAGGTGCAGAGCACGCACTCTCCACTTCCACCTCTGCCCCAAGGTAACACCTAGACTCATTATAATGTATTTGCACTGGGGTTATTAACTCCCCCCTCACCTACCCCCTGAGAAAGGCTGCCATGATGGTTCCAGCCTAGAAAGACTCAAGTAATATCAAATCCCAAAACAACCCTAGGGACTGTTTCCACTCGAAGAACCTGCCCATTCTTCCATCTTGAGAGTTCACTTTCACTTTAATAAACTGCTTTGTGAATGCTACTTTCCTTCTGGCTGTCTTTATTCCAGCCTGGATCCTCTCTTCAATTTTGTTTGTGAGGAATCCAAGAACTAAGACCTCTGTTCACACAACACAGACTCTCCAGAGGGTAACAAATATATTAATTTAGAAAATGTATGTATTAGTAATTAACATTTTCCTCAACCTGTAGTGCACTTGAATCTCTGAAGCATATATTTCTATCCATTTTAATGATAAAAATAATGCCTCCATCGACTACAAAATCTAAGAGCACTCAAGATACTTTTTATACAGGAACTCATAAGTGAACAACTTTCAATTTATAAACTCATCCTTATTACCCTCCTGAGGCTTATTTCCAAGAGTTGAAAAAAATCCTAAATTAATTTGAACACTGTCTCAGTGGAATATAATACAAAGATCTCAACCTATCCTTTGAAAAATATATATTCTTATTGAAACGGAAATATAAAAGTATACAGTTACAATTGACCATTTTCCAATTGATAAGCATATTTTTTGACTCACATATACACACTTAAACCTTTTAGAGTCAAGATGTTAACACTGCTATTTCTATGCTTCCTTTATTCTTTTATTGCATGTGTCATACATATATAAACACATATTATGAACTGTGCATTGTACTATATGTTTTGAAACTTTATATAATTTGTATCATACCGCCCATTTTTTTCTGCAATTTGTATTTTTCACTCCTTTTTTTTCCCAGATGTAAACCCATTAGCATAGGTGGCCAGATTTATTCATTATCAGTGCTGTGGAGTAAAGGTTTTCATTATATGAATATACCAAAGTTATTCATCTAGTCTTTTATTCATGGATCTTGGGTTTTGTGTGTAATTTTTAATTATTAAAAACAATAATGCAATTGACATTTTTGCATATGCTTGCTGGGCATATAACTAATGACGCAACGTTGGATTTTAGAGTATGGTTAGATCTGTGGGACCAAATTCTTCTTTACAATGTAGTTATTTTAGTCAGTTTCTTAAGCTTTTGCCCATAAGATGAACGTGGAAGACACACTCTTACGGTAAACTCCAATGAGTCACACTCTTAGGTATTCCTTCCTCCCTGAACGTGGGTGAGAGTTGTGACTTGCTTTTAAACAGTAGAATATGGCAATGGTCACTCCCTTGATTAGATTACATTATATTGCCAAAGCAAAAGGATTTTGCAGATAATGAAAGTTCTTAATCAGTTGACTTTAAGTACAACAAAAGGAAGATCACCTTGGTAGACTTGATCTAGTCAGATAAGCAATTCCTTTAATTTTTTTTTTTTAATGTTAATTTGTTTTTTGAGAGCAAGAGAGACAGAGAATGAGCAGGGGAGGGGCAGACAGAGAGACCCAGAATCAGAAGCAGGCACCAGGCTCCGAGCTGTCAGCACAGAGCCCAAGGCAGGAACCAAACCCACGAACCGTGAGATGAGGATCCGAGCCGAAGTTGGACGCTTAACCGACTAAGCCACCCAAGCGTCCCAAGCAAGTCCTTTAAAAGTGGGTCTGTGAGTGGGGGATGGGTGAAATGGGGGATGTGGATTAAGGAGAGCATTTGCCATGTGAACATTAGGTGATGTATGGAATTGTTAAATCACTGTATTGCACACCTGAAACTAAGATAACACTGCATGTCAACTATACTGGAATTAATTTTTTTTTAAGTAGGTCTAGATCTCAGAGTCTTGAAGCCCCAAAATCTCTCCCACCCTGCCCATCCCCCTTCCAGATTTGAAGAAGCAAGCTTCCATGAAGTCTATAGCCTCAAGGAAATAAATTCTGCCAACCAGATGGAGTTCAGAAGTCATGCTTCCCTAGTCAAACTTTCAGATAGGAAGTCAACTCTGCAGACATCTTGATTTCAGCTTTGTGAGACCTTGAGCAGAGAATTCAGCTAAGCCACACCCACATTCTTTATTTACAGAAAAAGAGATATAATAAATGAATGTTGTTAAAGCTACAAAATCTGTGGTAATTTAAGAAGGTATAGAAAAAAAAATACAATGGTGGTAAGATGCTACCTTGTTTTTGTTTTAATTTATAGATTTTAGATTATAGGACACAGGACACATTTTCACATGGACCTTGGCCATTCAGATATCTTTTTCAGTACACTGTCCATTGATATCCTTTTTTCATGTTTCTTTTGGGTTATTTTTCTTTTTCTGTTCCATATATAGGAGTTCTTCCTATATAAATTTATTGCTTTAAGCATATTTCAGTTGTTGATGGTTTCTTTGTTGTCAGAATTTTAAATTTTACCTTGTTTGAATATAGTAACTTTTATAATTTATTGCACACTTTTAAATACTACCTGCAATTCTCAGTATCTCAAGAAACAGAAAGTCTAGAAAATATAAATATCCAAAGTAAATGAATCTTCTACCAAGTGGATAAAGTTTTACTTGACCTGACCTATTAGAATCAATACTCAACAGATCTTAGTTCTCAGCTATTATGAGATTCAGACTCAGTCACCTATGGCAGCAGTTTCCAATGTAACACAAACAAATATTCAAGACGAAGGTCAGGAACGAGTATATGAATGTAAAATATTGGCCTACGACACTTGAAAAACATACCCAGAAGCCATGCTTTAGCATTTATCTTTTGTTTTCAATTGCCTCAATAAGATCATGTTTCACTGAAAAGAGCCAGTTTTTCAGTATGCTTCCGTTCCTGGGTTTCACTGCCGTCACCAGATTGTCCACGCAGATCTCTATGTTCAGAAATGACTACAATTAAAAGGACTTTGAGACCAGCAGCAATATAACACCAAAGAATCGGCATGATTATACTCTTCTCAGATTCATTTTAGGGTATGAATGTATTTCTTCTGAGAAAAATAAAAACAGAAAATACGCACAGACTTAGGAATATATATAAAAAATGGAAGATGCATGTAAAAAGAGGACAATAAACTCTACATTAAATTAAAATCCTGCTCTGTGATACACAAATAAGATTTAAGTGAGGTGGCAGCTTTGCAGGAAATATAATTACTTGGCCTGCAAGATGTGTATTATCATTAGGCAGCAGAGCGCCATGAGGGATATTAAGTTCTCGTAGCATCAGATGGCAACAGATTAAGGAGTAAGGAGAAAAAGAACGACCCCTAGGATAATGGAGAGCCAAGAGAGAGGAATAGGAATCTCAGTAATTGAGCAAGGGATAGAGACAAAATAGATCAGGGAGGTGCTCAATAAAAAGTAGCCAGAGTAGATAAGGCATAGATATTCAAATCCAACAGTCATCAAGTGTCAAGTACGTGTCACTGTCACAGTTTCTGGGGAAAATAACATGATTAGCCCATGGTGGCAGAGCTCAATGATCCCACAGTCTATTTGGAAAGTCGGACTTAAACACGTTCATCTTTCTATGAGGCGGCTTGGTGAGTGAGAGAGTGCCTCAGAGGCAGAGAGGTACAAGTATGATTCTGACTGGGAAGATTGGGGGAAACTACAAAGAGGAGGTGTACAATCCAAGTTAGACTGTGAATTATAGGTTCCCCGGGAGAGAGAAAATATGAAAGAGGGCATTCCAGGCAGCAAAAACACTGTGATCAGCAGTCATGAAATGATCTAGGCAGAGAGTACAGGTTGTGAGTGGATGTCAAGGACAGAAACCAGAGCCTGCAAAAGAAGGGTTGTACTAGGACAAGGGGTCTGGATATCAAGAAGATAAAGGGACGCAGAGTCAAGTTTCCTTATTAGTCTTGGTGATGAACTGTGACTCCTCAGTCATACATGAAAACAGAGTATATTGTTATTACTTCATTCAATATGTATTTATTCAGAATCAGGAACAGACTATATAAGTAAGCCAAAAAGAAGACAGGGATGCTTGACTTCAAAGGTGAGCCAAGAGAGCTGAAGTACATGGGACTATTTCTTTTTATCCTCAAAATATTCAAGAGTAGAGAAAAAGTTAACCAGCAAAGAAGATTAGTAGGAAAGACTTTTTCAGGGTTTCTTTTTTTTTTCATTATTATTTTAAAAGTTCATAAATTTCCTAATCCATTCTCCTCCTACCAAACAACTCAAGATTACTGCCATATTATCTTCAGGCAACATTTCCTTTGGACCTTTAATTATGGAATTTCATATCGTTTAATAAATATCTTTCTTTCCCCTTTCTCCTCCTTTCCTGAATAAACGTAAACACCCCCTCTTAGGATAGTTGTGTTACATCCAAGGATTCCCAACCACATTATGATGTCATTTACCAGACAGCCAAAGTCGTAACAAAGGCCTAGTAGCAAAAACTTAAGTGATTTCAATGAACAGGCATATAACCAGAAAACTGTACAGAGAAATAAGAAATAACTTGATAACATCTACTTGCTTAGTTTCTCTGTCACAAACAAAATGACAACAAGAAACAATTTCACTAGCTATAGAATTAATGGGAAAAGCAGTTCTATATTTTGGTACTTAAAGTGATATATTTTAACAATAATGTACAAGGTATTTCCTTTGTTAAATACCTTCTTTGACTAAAGAGGACAGGATAATGTATACTTAATATATAATCTATCATTTCTGTTGCTTTAAATATTGTGAGTTCCTATGACAGACAGCATTTACTTAAAAATGTTTTCTATTTCAAATCTATAAAGGAGTCAGCGTCTTCTTTCAAAAGACAAATGTCATTCATTCTTGCGAATTCATTGGTTCTCATGACAAAAGCGCTCCTTGGACAAAATCTGAAATTTGGTGACAATCATATATATCTGTGTTGTCCCTCTCTGCTTATTTCTTTTATATCTGTACATAATGCCTACTAAATTGGATCTCGGTAAATTATTTTTTGAAAGGGAGACAAAAACTGATAAGTTAGGAAGAAAAAGGAAATAATTTTAAATTGATATTTTGGTGTCATTTTCCACAGATATTCCATTCTCTTCTTACCACATTGTAAAACTGGAGGGTATGTAAATTTTAAGAGAAAAATATTTCCGTGACAGAATATTAATGTACAGAAAATTTTAATTAGATGCTTTTACAATTAGTTATTTATCGGTTTTATAGTTTTAAAGAAAACAGCTATATGTGATTTACATGAAGAGGATTGTATAAAACAATCTCCTTCCTTGAGTATCCACCCCCCACTCAGGATATTAATGGTTTATGAACAGTCTCAGGAGCTCCTTAGGCACCATCTTCTGACATGTGAAATTGCATGAATATGCATGCACACTTGGGAAAGAAAATCCATGAATTTTGTGACAATTTTAAAGGTTATATGATTCCAAATATTGAGATCATAGATTTTTCTGAGAATTTAAAATTTATTTCCCTCATAAACAGTGAATGACACATCATACCCCTATATTTACCTGTATCAGGGAAGCAAATGATTAGTAGCAGTGATACAAGACATCACTGTAGGGAAGTGTAAGCTCCAGATTTCAAATTCAGAATGAGTTCGCAAACTCATTTTATTTCCAGGTAGCTGACATATGTGTATAATAAATCAAGACCCCTGAAATTCTTTGACTAGCAAACTGAGTATATGAATTATATAGACTGACTGGGTTTTCCACTATTGGTATTTTTTATATATTTCTCAGACACTGAGGCATCTAATAAAATGTACAAAGTTCTTTCTCCTCAGTTATACATTCAAAGAGCATATGTGTATATTAAGTAGATTTTATAACATAAAAATATGTGTTAACATGTTTGACTTTCAGCAAAATACATATTTTAAAAATGTGTGATACAGTTAAATCAAATTTTATTAATAAATACAGAGGAAAATAGCTAACAATTATTAAGTGCTCTCTATCACCTAGGTACATTATTAACTTTTTATATTTATTTTGTGGATGTAAGAACTTTCTGGGTGAGGCAATACTATTATTTGCATATTACAAGTAAGAAAACTGAGATACAGACTTTAAGTTATTTGCCTCAAATCACACAGTAAGTGATAGAACCAGAATTCAAACTCACCAAGTCCAATGGAGGAAATTCCACTCTTAGTGAATTTTAACCACTGTGTTCTGTCACTTCTCTTACATAGATTAAATAGTTTTATATATTTTTTAATGTTTATTTATTTATTTTGAGAGAAAGGGAGAGCACAAGCAGGGGAGTGGCAGAGAGAAAGAAAGAGAGAGAGAGAATCTCAAGGAGGCACCATACTGCCAGTGCAAAGCCTGATGTCAGGCTCAATCCCATAGCACACAAGATTATCACCTGAGCTGAAACCAAGAATGGGATGCTTAGCCAACTGAGCCACACAGGTGCCTCAATATTTTATGTATTTTTAATTTTCTTTAAAGTAGGTTTCATGCCCAGTGTAAAGCCCAATGTGGGGCTTGAACTCAAGACCTTGAGCTCAAGACCTGAGCTAAGATCAAGAATCAGATGCTTAACTGACTGAGCCACTTAGGTATTCCTATATTTTTAAAAGTTTAAGAATCAGTGGGAAAAGACTAACAGGTCTTATTACTACTCTTAACAAAGTGTCCTCTTTCTTTTCCCCTTTTCTTCTTCCTTTTTTTTTTTTTTTAATGAACATATACTGTAGTTCTATCTCCTCATTTGCCTCTACAATTTTTTTTTTATATTTGTGTTTTATTTTAATCACTTCAGGTCAACTGCATTAAATGTATTATGCAGGTCACAAAAATCACTAAATTTATGTTTTGTTTTTTATGCTTTCTCTCGGAAATGATTTTTTAAAATAATTTGCAATAGAATTTATTTGACATTAGACGCTAATAAGAACATGAATACAGAGTCAGAAAATGTACTGTGATGATGGCAATGAGCCCTAAGGAAATGCCTGCATTATTTTAACAAAATTATTTTAATTTATTTTTATTTGATGGTCCAGAAATGGTAAATCATTTTAAAATGTACTACTTTCAGTTTTAGTAAAGTAATGAAACTTTTACATTTATTATGTATTTATAATCTTTGTGTATATAAGAATTGCCTCTTCAAAACACTTTATCCATGAATCCACTGTATTTATGACATATTTTGTTAATATAATATTTCATACTACTTAGGTCCCATGTATTTAAATATTTTCTCTCATTTAAGCTCCTAAAGGCAAGGAACATAGTTTGTAATTATGATAAAAAACAAAATTTCTATTAGAGATATATTTTATCATTAAATATAAAACTATAACTTCACAACATACTATTTTATATAAGAAATTGAATATCACTTCAAACTCAAAAGGAATGGACATTTATACATAGAATTGTATAAATAAACAAGAATCCTATAATATGAATTAAAATATAGTTTTAAAGTTTGAGGTAGTACATGTTAAAGTTAAATACATATTAAATTAAAAGTGGGACACTGACTTTCCAAAATTAAAATTATTTAAGAATTTTTGCCCCAATTTGCCTCCAGAAGTTATTTTATAATTATAATTATTTTTATCATATACAGTGGTTTTGTATAGATATATTTCTGCATATATTCCCACTTCTTCTTAAATTACTTAAATGATAGAGTCTGTATGTCAAATACTTACCAAAAAATAAAAATTAAAAAGTGAACACACACATGTATATGCACACCGAGGCACACATACAACCAAACTAGAGCTGTTTTTAACAGGTCATAAGAGCACTAGAAATGTACCATTCTCCAGTCAAGGAGCATTTGTGTAGCACCTGCAATGGTCCTAGCATATTTCCATATACTAGTGATACCAGGGCAAATAAAACACAATACCTGCCCTTGAGAAGTACAAAGTCTGGTGGAAAATGAGAGATATATGGGGCACCTGGGTGGCTTAGTCGGTTTAGCATCCAACTCTTGATATCAACTGAGGTCATGATCTCATGGTTTGTGAGCTCAAGCCCGATATCGGGTTCTATGTGGACAACAAGGAACCTGCTTGGGATTCTCTCTCTCTCTTCCTCTCTGTCCCTCCCCTGCTCAAATGTGCTCTCTCTCTCTCAAAATAAATAAATAAATATAAATAAAGAAAATGAGATATGTGTGTGTATGTGTATATATATATACATACACATATACACATACATACACATAAATACATATTCTTAAAAGGCACGGAGGTAAATATAAAAACAGTTAAGTTAAGGCACAGTTTGGGGAAAATAGGTGAGGTCTGGATAAAAAGTTTCAGAGAAAAGATTTCACAGAAAATGAGATATTTAAACAGAATCCTATAGAAGCATTAGGAATGAGCCAGGCAGAGGGGTAAAAAAAATATAGATAGATATACATAGATATAGATATTTTTATATCTATATATAAATATAGATACATAAATAGATATACATATATAAACATAGAAATGTGTCTATCTATATATCTAGATAGATAGATGATAGATAGATAGATAGAC
Organism: Paguma larvata; assembly: GCA_030068075.1. Classification (NCBI taxonomy): domain Eukaryota; kingdom Metazoa; phylum Chordata; class Mammalia; order Carnivora; family Viverridae; genus Paguma; species Paguma larvata. Next base: position 44,199,583 of record CM057834.1, read on the forward strand.
AGACAGACAGACATATACAGACAGAGAAATGTGTAACAGCCAAGGGTGTCGTGAGCCATTTAACAGGACTGAGCAGAGGTTGTGGACAAAGGGATGATAGATGATGATTAGAAAAAATGGAGTCAGAAGCCATATAATGCCAGTCTGAGGCCTTAAGGTTTTATTCTTAAAGAAAGGGAAACATTACAAATACATAGTTGTAAACATATGTGTGCATATTTATTTATATATGTGTGCATATATGTATATGCAAGTATGTATATACACACATACATGCAGGAGAATGTCATGGTTTCATTCATTTTCCAGATGGAATTTTGCCGACATTTATGGAGGCAGAACTGTTAGTGAAGAGGGCTGGCAAGGATGCAGGTAGAGATATAATAAGGATAAGCACAGAGTCAGATCAGCAGGGATGAAGGAGGTATGGCAAATTCTAGACATATTCCAGAGTTAAGATTGTGAAGAAATGACGAGCTATTAATGAACTAAAGAATGGTGGAAATGAGCCAAATAAACGTTAATTCCATTAATGGGACTCTGGAACAGCAGTGGATATGTGTTAAGGTTCAGGAAAATGACATTAATGAAATTATGTTGCATTTCTGAGACTTTTGAGTTCCTGTCCTTACTTATTTATACTCAGATCTATCCTCTGCTTCTCTTACTACATTTCTCGGGCTCCCTTGCTAAATGGCTTTAGCAAACCAGGACAAAGGGAAGGAGGGTAGTAAGAGGGAGTAGCCAAGATATTTCTCTCCACGTCTGCTTAGGTGTGAAGGATCCATTTTCTGGCAGTGACTGCCCCATCCTCTCTGGTTCTGGCTTCTTACCTTACTCCCTACCCCACTGTGGCCTGAGCTCTCCCAGCACTTGAGGATTCTTGTTAAACCTTCCCTTTACTTACTTTCTTCAGCTTTAAGATACTAGTGACTTCCACGGAAAACTATAAAAAACTTATGAAGGAAATTGAGGAAGACTAAAGGAAATGGAAAAACATCCCATGCTCATGGATTGGAAGAATAAATATTGTCAAAATGGCAATACTACCCAAAGCAATCTACACATTCAATGCAATCCCAATCAAAATTGCACCAGCACTGTTCTCAAAGCTAGAGCAAGCATTCCTAAAATTTGTATGGTACCATAAAAGACCCCAAATACCCAAAGTAATACTGAAGAATAAAACCAAAGTGGGAGGCATCACAATCCCAGATTTTAACCTCTACTACAAAGTGGTAGTCATCAAGACAGCATGGTATTGGCACAAGAACAGACACATAGACCAATGGAATAGAATAGAGAACCCAGAAATGGACCCACAAGCATATGGCCAACTAATCTTTGACAAAGCAGGAAAGAGTATCCAATGGAAAAAAAGACAGCCTCTTTAACAAATGGTGCTGGGAGAACTGGACAGCAACATGCAGAAGAATCAAACTAGACCACTTCCTTAAACCACTCACAAAAATAAACTCTAAATGGATGAAGGACCTGAATGTGAGACAGGAAACCATCAAAATCCTAGAGGAGAAATCAGGAATAAACCTCTTTGACCTGAGCCGCAGCAGTTTCCTATGCAACACATCTCCAGGGACTAGGGAATTTAAAGCAAAAATGAACTACTGGGACCTCATCAAGATAAAAAGCTTCTGCACGGCAAAGGAAACAACCAAAAAAACTAATAGACAACTGACAGAATGGGAAAGGATAATTGCAAATGACGTATCGGATAAAGGGCTAGTTTCTAAAATCTATAAAGAACTTACCAAACTCCACACCTGAAAAACAAATAATCCAGTGAAGAAATGGGCGGAAGATATGAATAGATACTTCTCCAAAGAGGACATTCAGATGGCCAACAGACGCACGAAACGATGCTCAAAGTCACTCATCATCAGGGAAACACAAATCAAAACCACACTGAGATACCACCTTACACCGGTTCGAGTGGCTAAAATGAATAAATCAGGAAACTATAGATGCTGGTGGGGATGTGGAGAAGCAGGCACCCTCCTACACTGTTGGTGGGAATGTGAACTAGTGCAGCCACTCTGGAAAACGGTGTGGAGGTTCCTCAAAAAAATGAAAATAGAGCTACCCTATGACCCAGCAATAGCACTGCTAGGAATCTACCCAAGAGACACAGGAATGCTGATGCATAGGGGCATGTGTACCCCAATGTTCATAGCAGCACTTTCGACAATAGCCAAATCATGGAAAGAGACCAAGTGCCCATCAACTGACGAATGGATAAAGAAGATGTGGTACATATAATGGACTACTATGTGGCAATGAGAGAAAATGAAATCTGGCCATGTGTAGCAACATGGATGGAACTGGAGGGTATTATGTTAAGTGAAATAAGTCAGTCAGAAAAAGACAGATACCATATGTTTCCACACATAGGTGGACTTTGAGAGACTAATCAAAAACCAGGGGGGAGGGGGGAAAGGAAAAAAAGACACAGAGAGGGAGGGAGATAAAATATAAGAGACACTCAAAGACTAAGAACAAACTGAGTGTAGGGGGTGAGGGAGCGGGGGAGAGGGGGTGACGGGCATTAAAGAGGGCACGTGTTGGGATGAACGCTGGGTGTTATATGTAAACCAATTTGAAAATAAACCTCATTTTAATTAACCTCATTAAAAAAAAAAAAGAAACAACTAATGAATTTACTACAGCCAATCACTCTTCTGGTCTGTAGCATTAACTCCAAAAAAAAAAAAAAAAAAGGTATTAGTGACTTCTTGTGGTTACTAGTTTTCTGGTTTCCAACACCTGTGTTGCCTAATGCCTGAAATGGTTCTTGTCTTTTGGCTGAACGCTGACTGATACCCTGTGGAATATTTAAACTACTGTGTACAGTTAGGAATATGGGGGGGACAGATCCAGCAGAGAGTCTAGGTTGAACTTAAACATTTGAGAGTCATCATGTATAAATATGGAAGATAACTGCTTAAAGAGTAAATTGGTTGAAAAGATGGTCACGGATTGAGCTAAGCTGGAATGACAGAAAAAAGATTGGGGGAAGATATTTTATGACTCAGAATAATTTAAAATGAATCCATGAAAGGAATACCTGGGTAGCTCAGTTGGTTGAACATTCAACTCTTGATTTCAGCTCAGGTCATGATCTTACAGTCCGTGAGTTCAAGCTCCACACTGGGGTCATTGCTGATGGTGCGGAGCCTGCTTGGGATTCTCTCTCCTCTGCCCTTACCCCATTTGTTTGCATGCTCTCTTGCTTTCTCTCTTAACATAAATAAACTTAAAAAATACATAAAATAAACTCATGAATAAGTGAAAATAAAAGAGACACTCTGAAAATAATTTTCTCAAGTTAAGGAAGAAAAGCAAGGCTTTCTTGGTGACATAAATTGTTTAAGCAAAAGCAGAGAGATGAATACAAAAATACAAAGACAGAAAGAGTTGAGATGTGATGATGGAGAAAGCCACTTCCCGAACTGAAAAGTCCAGTCTTAGGGAAAAATAGACTTAAAAAAATGTTTGGTTTGGATCAATATTCAGGAGTTATCTTTTGGTATTCTGTTATCAAGATCTTAATTCCTACACAACAATTAGCTCATAAAAGAAAGCCAAGAAAAGCTAACCTGGCTTATATTTTTGAAATAGTTTCAACAAAGTCTAGAATACAGATGGCATGTAATTTTTCAGTTATATTCTAATTTATTGGGCTCTCCCTTGGATATAATAATTCCATTTCTAAAAAGCTAAATGAGAATAGCTGTCACTGAATTTATTTGACAAAATAAATCCATTCATAGTCAGGGTGAGCCAGCAACAACCATGCAAAACTCCATACTGAACATACTCAGATTTTAATTAACCTCAAGGATGAGTTTTGTCTCTTTCCATTACTTGTTAAAGAGTGGTCCCTGTATGTAGTTGGCCAAAGGGATGGTATTTAGTTCCAAAAATGTGTGTTTTCAGCTGAATTAGATGTCTCAACGTCTCATTATTTTAAATCTTCTGAAGAGTTTCCTAAAATAAAACAACTTTTATTCATGCATTCATAGTAAATAATCTTTTTGATTGACAGAGATGGAAAGCATCATGTACTAGTACTAATTCTTTGAGCTACACTATTATACAAAGCTTCTGGAAAGGAAACATAAATAAAATGCCTAAATTATTTGTAATAATAATCATGAATAACCCGACTAGATATTAAGCCTTAAAAAATGTATGAAGGTAGTTCAGATGGAGGTAAATGATAATTCTTATAGAGTAGTGGTTCTCAACCTGAGATTATATGCCCTGTAGGAGTCGTTTGGCATTGCTGGGATAGTTGTGATGATCACAACAGTGGGGTGGGTATGGGACCTGCTGACATCTAGCGGGTAGAGGCCAGGGATGCTACTACATGTCCAGCAAAGCCCAAGACAAGCCCCAAAGAATTATCTGGCCCAAAGGGTTAATAATACCAAGGTTGACAGACTTTCCTATGGAGCATTGTGATAGAAACTGGCACTTGTTAGATACCATTACGCATAAGCCCGGGTGGATTAGGTTTTTATGATGCTGGTGACTGTTTCATAGGTCATTTAATTGTTTGACGATAGTAGTCCTGATCCTTAATATACCTACATATATTAAGTAGTGTTACAGAAAATGGCCATTTCTAATTAAACTGTTCTTCTGAAATGTCATACACTTTGTGTTTCAAGGGCTTTAAAAAACTAATTTCCTTTCTTTAATGTTTATTATTTTTGAGAGAACATAAATGGGAGGAGAAACAGAGAGAAAGGAGAGAGAGAATCCCATGAAGTCTCCGTGCTGAGAGTGGGGAGCATGAGGTGGGGTTCAATGCACAAACCATGAGATTATGACCTGAGGTGAATTCAAGACTTGGGATGCTCAACTGACTGAGCCACCCATGCGCCTCAAAGAAGTAATTTCTTAGTGCAGCAATAAATATGTTAAGGCCAACATTTTTATTTGTTTACATGTTTTTATAGTAATAAATTCTTGAAAGCTTGTATTTCCTTTTACTGAGATGGCACTTGTTAAATTACTCTTTAAATTTAAAAACTGTGTTTTCTGAAATTGGGGCACTAAATTTTCAAACTCATTTGTTTAACAGTATTTGTGAAAAACAATAATAAAGCTCTAAATATTCATGAATTATTAAGAGCAAATGTAATTAACTCCTATAAATATCTCAAATGAATCATATTTTCTCCTTTACGTTTAATGGAATGTGAAACTAACTTAGATTTCTGTTTTCTCCTTTGAGAGCTTCCTTTAGAAATATTACCAGCAGGGCAGAGGAAATACAGTTCCTTAGTATATGTCTGTAAGAACAACAGGCACTGATTCCTTGACTGAAGTCTAATTCCAATAGTTATCTGCTGAAACGATCAAATCAGCTCTCCAGACATTGTAAATGGAATACTACCTAAGGTGTAATCAATAAAAGCTACAGTAGTGGTCTTGTGGTTTTTCCCTTGGATTTTGAGCTGATTTCAAATTGTATGAGAAGGGAGGCAGTAAAAGAAGTATTTGATTTGGAGTCAGATTTAGATTGGATTTGACGTTTAATTCGAATTAACACCTCTGTATCTGCGTGTCACTGTCAGCATCTAATCCACACCTAAATGGACCTTGACTTAGCTCTGATCTGACCAAAACCCCGATGAATTCCATCCTTCACTGAAAATAATGTGGGTTATATGGAAGCTTTTATGGTAAAAATACAGGAAAAAGCACTATTAAACTCATTTTCCAAAGCAAAACTTCCCCTTAAAATTCCACTTGATACCTGTTTGCTTCAGTAGCTGCCCCACATGGTGGCTTCTCTCTCTTATACAGATTCTCACTTCAGAGATCTCCTACACACAGTAGCTCTGACTCTGCTCCCAAACCTCATGCCTTCCTACTTACTTTCCTTTAACTCTCCCCACCAGTTTGCTTTGATGAACAATTTTTCTTTCCTCCAGCGACTCTAATTTTTTTCACTTTCCAGTTACCCTCTGTAGAAGTGGAAAAGGGTGAAATTTTTCCCTTAAATATAATGAGAGACAACAGTACCTACCTCAAGGGGCTATTGTGAAATTAAAGGCCTAAGAATCTAACATACTCCCTGTTGCATACATATTTAAACACTCAATCAATGTTAGTAAATTGCTAGTTCCTTACTTCCTTGCATAAAGACAAATCTTAAATTTCTCCGGGAAGATGAAGACATAAAACAGCCCCATGAAGTTCTAACGAAAAAGAACTCCTCGTCATTGTCTTAAAGGCAAAGATAGAACATTTTTGTCAAACTTCAAGGATGGTCCTTCTAGATATTATAAGCCAAACATAGTTAAAATTCTTCAAAATTAAAGGTTATAAATTCTACGTTGAGATGGTAATCCCTAAAATAACCAAGTCCTCAGAGATGAGCAAGGGCATCTTGCCAAAGATAGTATTATTAAAAAAAGAAAAACAAATCATGTTCCTCATCAAAATGAGTAACGAAAAGCTAAAAACGACCTATGTAAATTCTTAGAAAATGAAATTTAATTAAAAATTTAGCATTGACTTTCCTGCATGAACCTGTGGGAGCAGCTGTCAACTTACTGGAAGAAAAGAAACTGCTCAGAAATTTTGAGACACTTAAATAGTACTTAGCCAAAACTTTGTCATCTTTATTGTAAACAAATACTTGGTTTTATCAAATGGATTCCAATAAAATATTTTAAAGTAAAAAAAAAAATTTAGCATTGATATTTTACTTCACATTGGGGACTATCCTGGAGACTATGAGACTCTATCAGGTTTTGACGGGATTAAACACTTAAGGTTTAAGTGGGTCCATAATTTCCTGTACATTTTAAAGTTGAAAAGTTTTCTTTTTTTTAACTAATGCATTTTATTACAACTTTGTAATTGAGCATACATCCTTTTAAAGAGGGAATATTCTTTCCATTTTTAGGAAAATGTTTAAGTTGACATGCTGTATCATAGTATTATTACTAATGCCCATTCTTTTAAAAATAATATTTACTATATATTTATTTTTGAGAGAGAAAGAGACAGTGAGTCAGGGAGGGCCAGAGAGGGAGGCAGACACAGAACTGAAGCAGGCTCCAGGCTCTGAGCTGTCAGCACAGAGCCCCATGCAGGCCGAACTCAAAGAACTGCAAGATCATTAGCAGAGCTGAACACGGGACACTTAACCGACTGAGCCACCCAGGTGCCCCAATGCCCATTCTTAATTAATTCATTTCAAACATTAAGCACTTAACCTCTAAAAAGAAGTATGATCTATCTTATCTAAATAAACGCTTTTTTCAAAGTTTATTCCCATTGAGTTATACAAAAGTAGCACATAAAGAATATATCACCACATTTATTACTCATGGTATTTCTCCATTCTATGCCTAATTTGTCTTTTAAAACAATCTTATACACAGTGTATATTCATATTTTAAAATGAATTATGCTTTGCATTTACAGTAATTTACTTCTGTCTAGTCAGTATCAAAGGATCACGAGACACTAATAAACAAATAAAAGATTACCCACTCGTGTCCATGCTATATCAGAAGATCTAGTTTGTAATTTAGGAGACAATATTAATGTTTTGAAATCCAACCCTTTGTTAGCTACACTCTCTCTTGATTATTCTTCTACCTCTCTATTTTCTTATTTCCTTTATCAAACTTTCTTTCTTTCTTTAACACACTGGCCCAGAGTCATATCTTGGGCGTCTTGGCTCTACGTGTCTTTTCCCTGAGGGATATCATTCAAATCTTTGTATGCAACTGTTAACCAGGTGAAAATGCCTCTTCGACTCATCTCAGTCCATAATTCTCACCTGACATCCAAGCCCACAGAGTCAACTATTAACTAGGGATCTTTGTCTAGGTATCCTACCAATACCTTAAGAGAAATGTTCTCTTTCCTCCCCTGATTCATCTACTTGGAGCTTCCTAACCTGCATTGTAGGTGTACAAGCAACTCATTTTTGACACTGGGTAAATGAGTGAGATGAAATGAATAAACATGTGAATTAATAAGTTAATTCCTTAGAAAATATCTTGTTCTTCTGTCCAGAATATTTTCTCTACTGTCTTTGAAAAAAATCCCTTTCGTTTTCTCTCATTATAGAAATTCTGACAAAGACTAACTTAAGTCTGATCTTGAGAATATTCATCTCTAGCTACCATGAGTCACCCTACTCTGACCCACTCTCTTTAAGGTCAGACTCACACAGCCTATCACATATTTATAATATGATTGTTCTCTGTTTTTGGAAATGTTAACATGCCCAGATGTTTGGTTTGCTAACATTACCTAGGATTTGGACTGAGAAGGACTAGGCTTCTCCTTTCTTATAAAACATGCATAGCTCAATGCTGACAAAAAAATTTCTGGAACACAAAGATCACTTTTAAAATAATTAACAGGCATGTAGTGTACCTTTACTAAGTGCCCAGCACTGTTCAGAATAGGTTAAAATATTAACATATTTATTATGTTACTTTCTATCTTTGGGGAGAAACAAAGATGGATGGCATGATGCAAACATTAACTGATCATTATCAAAATGAATTTTAATGTTTACCCTTTTAGTTTTTGTACTGCCATCTTAAGCAACCTTTGAAGTCTGAAATGTAAGCACTCTCTAATACTTTGTGCTACAACTTCTATCATCAATATGGCACTTTGCCCAAAATAAAGCCATCATTGAAACAGGCCAGAGAGTCTCAAGAACATTAATGTCCCTCAGCTCTTTGTGAAGCAAAGGGGAAAACGGTGATTCATGAGATCTAAAAATAAATACAAGTTTGTAAAGGATGAAAAATTGAACACAGTAAGTCATTTCTACAGTTTAATATAAGAATCTATTATATATTAGTCTGTGCATATTATTCATTATATAACTATGCTACCTTTAAATTACATCTATTTTTCCAATGAAATGCTGATTCTAAATAAGAAAACAAAACAGAGATAACAGGTAAATCATATATATATATCCATTATATATATATATGTATTTAACATATCACATATGTATCACATACATTTACATATGTATATATGCATTATATATATGTATTTAACATATCACATATGTATCACATACATTTACGTATGTATATATGTATTATATATACGTATTTAACATATCACAAAGCACTGACCTCCCAACAGTCAAAACAGTTACAGTCATAAATAAAGGATTACAATTGTATAATATTGAGCTCAGAGGCAGTCTCAGAATCTCTCTCTACACAGGACTAGAGGCCAATACTACCAACTGATTAATTTTGGCATAGGTAATGAAACCTATTTGTCCCCTGCTCTAGAATCAGGATTTTATAGAAAGAACCCAACAAAGTACGTGTTTTATATTATATGATGCTTCAAATGTCTAGGAAAGCTCCTAATTTATGGTATATACTAAATAAATTGTTCCATGTAAATATTCTTTATTATACATGTGTACACATGCTTTCAATGACAAGTAAAGGCACAACAGCTTAGCTAATTCAGAGTTCCATTATTTCTACATGGTTACCCTTACAGTCCACAATTATAGTCATTTCTGAAGGTCTCTGAACTGAATAAAAATTGTTTAATTGTATTTAGTTTCTTTAAAGAAATATAACTGGTAGAATTTGGTAATGACATTACTTATATATTGTATTAGTAACTATTATGTAAAATATTCTGCAGGTAGTTAGTTACAAAATATGGAATGGGAGAAGATGTTTGCAAATGATATATCTAATAAGGGGTTAATATCCAAAATCAAGAAATTCAACAACTCAGTACCAAAAAAAAAAAAAAAGCCACTCAAATAATCCGATTAAAAATGGGTAGGAGACCCAAAAAGATGTTTTTCCAAAGAAGACATACAGGGGCACTTGGGTGGCTCAGTCAGTTAAGCGTCTGACTTTGGCTCAGGTCACGATCTTGTTCATGAGTTTGAGCCCTGGATCAGGCTCTGTGTCAAAGCTCAGAGCATGGAGCCCTGGTTCAGATTCTGTGTTTCCCTGTCTCTCTGCCCCTCCCCGGTTTATGCTCTGTCTCTCTCCAAGTCGCTCTGTGTGTCTCTCTTTCTTTTAAAAATAAACATAAAAAAAAAACAAATAAGACATACAAATGACAAATAGACAAATGAAAAGATGCTCAACTTCACTCATCATCAGGGAAATGCAAATCAAAACCACAATGGGATACCACCTCACACCTGTCAGAATGGCTGAAATCAAAAAGATAAGAAATGACAAGTATTGGTGAGGATGTGGAGTCAAGGGGACCACTGTGCACTACTGGTGGAAAGGTAAATTGGTCCAACTACAGCAAAAAACAGTGTGAAGTTTCCTCAAAAATTAAAAATCGAAACACCATGTGATCCACTATACCACTACTGGGTACACACACCAAGAAAATAGAAACACTAATTTTATTTTTATTTTATTTTATTTAGTAATTTTTTAAGTGTTTATTATTTTTGAGACAGAGACAGAGCATGAGGGAGAGGGGCAGAGAGAGAGGGAGACACAGCATCTGAAGCAGCCTCTAGGCTCTGAGCTGTCAGCACAGAGCCTGATGCGAGGATCGAACTCACAAACTGCGAGATCGTGACCTGGCAAAATTGGATGCCCAACCGACTGAGCCACTCAGGCACCCCAAAAACACTAATTTTAAAAAGTATATGCACTCTTATATTTATTGCAGCTTATTTACAAAGTCAATATTGTAATGGGAATAAAATATATGTCCACCCATAAATGAATGTATTTATATATTCTACTAGTAACTTCTTTATAAGATATTACATAGACAGTAATTACAAAAATATGGAATAATTTTGTTAATCAAAATATGAAACAGAATGTTGAATTCCTAAGAATGGAGTGAAATATACAGTAGTGGTTTTGAAACATTTTTAATGGATTTAATAGGACTGACTTCTTGGGACTAATTGTATTTTTTTTGTTGTTTTTTGGGTTTCCTTTTCTAAGATCTAGGTGAAACATTGGGTTTGAACTCACAACTCCTAGATCAAGAGTCACATGCTATACCAACCCAGTTTCTAAACATTATTAGAAATAGTATTCCTTCTTTGAATAATATTCTACTAGTCCAGCTGATATATCAGAGGTTGAATTTTTCTAATTGAAGATGAAGAGGTGTACCCAGTTAAACCTGCAGTACCACTAAAACACACACACACACACACACACACACACACACACACACGAACTTATCAGAAAGTTTGATCTTGGAAAATCAGGACCTGAGTTTCCCTGATCTATCAGATTCTTTAGTTGCCTCACCCACTTTCCTTTCTTCAGGATTACTGAACTCTTGGATCACTTCAGTAGATATGAATTTACTATAATGCAATTTTTGTGGAGGCAAATCAGTTGACATAGTTTAGCACTGGAAACAGCATAGATGTTCCACATTTCAAATAAATCCATGATGGTAAATACTATAAATATATTACATTTATTCATTTATATGAATATATGAACTGTATGTAATTATGAGAATGACAATTTTTTATCTACAAAATCTCATCATGAAATTATGAGGAAAAATGCTATACTATTTTATAGTATAGTAAATAAGATAATGCTATTAAGGTATCATACCATATATTAATAGATAATAGATAATACTATATATATATGACAAAAAGTGGGAGAGTATTGATACAAATGATTGAAGTCAACTGAAATACTGCTTTTTTAAAATTGTTACTGAAAAAAAGCAGCAATTGCAGCAAAATCCTTTGTACCCTGAGCTTCAAAGCATTATTCAAAATCAATACCCTCACATAGATTTATTATTAGATACAATATCAAGTCTTAAATCGCAGTTCCCTATATGTAAGTTTTCAAGTTGTTTCTCCAAAGTAAGTAGGAAGGGGAAAAGAGCTTTGTAATATCTTCGCTTCCTAAACCTTTTTTTTCATCTTGGTAGCTTAATGAAAAAACAGATTTTTCTTCCATGTTAAAAAATAATACCCATTTTCTAGAGAGGAGTTTGGTGTGTCATTAAGAACTTAAGTAGATATAATGGAGTTAAGATGAATTTCCTTGAAAGTTAGGGACAGAATACAAAGAATAATATAATTTAACAATAGTTGATCAACATATTAAAAGAAATGTTTATGGAGAAAGGAAGCTGCCACTACAAGCCACGGACAAAATAAATTCATTCCTCTAAAGCCATGTGCCATCTAGGACCTTCTATTCTTTTCAAACATCCTCAATGGATGCCAATTGTTACCTCTTTTATTTCGTAACAAAAATGCTGCTTCCTGTATCAGCTTATAGCTTAAAATGTAGAAAAACAGTAAACATTCACTTTTTAGAAATTATCATGCTCTTTAAAAACTTAAACTGTGTAGATGATTTATATAAATCTGAAATATACCAATTTGTACCCCTCCATAAAATGCTTTTGCTAATTGTAAGTTGACACAATGTCTTCTGATTATCTAATTATTTAGTTATAAAAATAAATGATTGGAAATTATCAAGACCCCTTAAGCTTGCGGCTCCAAAATTGTCAGTAAAGATCATTATGAAATTTTCGTGAATATGTATACACATGTTAAAAATCTTAAATTTGTAGGTATGTATTTGTGTACCTACGCACACAGACACACGATCTTATCTCGAAATGATCAGTAAAAAGAAATTACCTTTTCTAACAAACTATTATGCATCATTTGAGTAAATAATAAGACTCATAGCTATCAGGTGGACATCTTTTCCTTGAATTCTAAGAAGAGTAAAGCTAGAACTCAACCAACTTTCCTAAACTGTTTTTCTTGTATTTCTCAGGTTTTCATGTTTATTTAGTATTAGTACTACCATATGAGTTCTATATTGTTTTTGTTATTATAAATTGTAAAATATTCGGCTCAATATACCTTAGATGCCTTTCTGGGCTTGAATTTTTTTTTATACACAACTGATATTCAACCTTAATCACATGACACTCTCTATTGTCGTTCAGTGACATAACATATCTCCTCAACTAGCTACTTATCTATAATCTATATATAACTAATCTACTAATCTATCTATCTATCCATCTATCTTTTAAAGTTCACTGCTGTAGTATATTCAGTGTAAATATTTGTAATCTAGTGAATCACATCACACGTACAAATTTAACCTATACGTCAAACTACTTTTCTTATAAACTGCCTGTTATTTCATTCAGATTACTAACAACCACCAAATTCTGTTTTCAGGGGAAAAAAATTAGTGTCTACAATTTCAGTCTCCCCATGCTTCCTATGTGCTTAGAATTCTGCTTAGTTCTGGGAAGATAATTACAAAGACATTAATATTTTTAGACTTGCATGTGACAAAAAATTAAAGGACCTACATGGCCAGGGTTCATTAAGACTCTTTTTTTTTTTTTCCTCACGTAACAATCCCAGGGAGCTACGGGAAGTTTTGTGACTATGTACCATGCATTGTCACCAGAACCTCTAAGAATTCACATGTGTAATTTACCCTCTACAGTATTATTGTTGAAATTCAGCCAAACTTTTGGTCTCATTCCTACTGAAACATTCTTTTGAAACAATCTGTTTGGGGAACTAACTCTGGGACTTCACTTCCATCACTCTTGCCCACAGCTTGTGCGGCACCGTACATCAGTAGTTTATAACGTACATATACTTCTGTTTTGTTTTGGAATATTCTCCATAAAACCAAGTTTGTGACAGATCCTTAATGAATGTTTATTTACTAAGGTATTTCACATTTTTAAAAATGTTTTTTAATGTTTATTTATTTTTGAGAGAGAGACAGAGCACGGGTGGGGAAGGGGCAGAGAGAGAGGGAGACAGAGAACCTGAAGCAGGTCTAGGCTCTGAGCTGTCAGCACAGAGCCTGACGTGGGGTTCGAACCCAGGAACTGTGAGGTCCTGACCTGAACCGAAGTCCAACGCTTAACCTATTGAGCCATCCAGGTGCCCCGGCTAACTTCCCAATTTAAACGTTTCCCAAGAAATAAATAGATACATCTCCATAGGGCAAGTTCTACAAACAAGAGGCCCTTTCAAATCAGCATTTGAAAATATGCTGATTGGTTTTGGGGGAAAATCATACATAGGAGAATTAAATCACACCCCTAGCTTTGAGGACTGATGATAATTTTATGACTTTTTGTGTCTCTAGTGCCTAGTTTTCGCAACCATGTACTCAAAAAGGAATCCATATTTGTGTCTTATAGAAGGGCAAAAATAGATTTTTCATTTTGTATAACTTTATGGTGACTTTGGGAATATCCAGTAAGAGGGGGAAAAGCTAATACTATTTCATCCATGAAATATGCACATATACAATACAGTCTGTGAACAAAAATTCTTTGTGTCTGTCCCTTATACATATCAATCTATAAATCAGGCTAACCAGAAAAAAAAAATCATGCCAATAATAAATCAGAAATTAACACTTTCACCTCTTTATTTCATCTATATTCATAATGGTAATGTACAGTAAAATTCTTACTATTTGCTTCATCTTTGTGTTTTGCAATTGCACTAATGTCCCTTCAGGGAAGCCTTAAAAGACTGTCAGAACTAGAGTATTATATGACTACACACTTTACTGCATAGTTTGCAAGCTGGTGAAAAGTCCTTGTGAACTACATTTTTATAGGATATAAAAAATTGAAGAAGATAGATATGGATTGTTTATACCATGTGATCTAATATCTCACAAACTGACTTTCCTTTCTCCTATTGAATTCATTATGCATTTTGCACGGGTTTTAGTTTATGGGCTGTAATAATATGTGCCAGCCCATTCCACTTTGCATCAAAAGCCAACAACATCTATTTAAATGCCACCAGAAAAATAAATGCTACAGCTTTACAAATTGTTATATTTCAGTTCTCAAAATCCCATGTTTTTATTTGATAACAATCAATGATCCACTCATGGCCTCATGTTCTAGACAAAACAAAATATCATATAGATTCCTGATATATTGTTTTGTTAAAGTAATATGTAACAAGACACACCACAGCTCAGAGTAGTGTAAATCTTACCAAATAATGACAAACAAAAATGATCTATATTAATGCATTTCAAAATATTCATGACCCAGGGTAAAGGTATATCCTGTTTAGATACCTGATTTGTTTCTGTTAGCTAGCCACATCTAAATTTTTAACAATTTAATATAGTTAAATTTCACTCTGTATTAAGTAAAGGAATGCATTTAAATACATCATTTGAAACAGACCGTTTTTATTACTTCAGTTGGGAGTTTGCTCCCTAAATAAAAAACACTTAACTCTTCTTCCAAGCTATTTGGATATTTTATACTTTATCTTGTCAGGACCTCCTTGCAGTCTATCTAAATATTTATGTCTTTAGAAGGTTCTAATCCAAGTGGCCGAAACTTTTTTTTTCCCCTATCTGAACTCACTCACCTAGGGCTATAAAGTCCAAAGAATATGCCTATGATTCTAAATATGTATGTTAGTAAACAAACATATGAAATTCTATTATTTTGTCAAACAAAAAACCTCCATAGTAGCAGCTCCTACAGCTGGAAAGAAAAATCAAGGAGCAGCATTCATTTTCTCCACAGTAAATTAACCTCATGTTTAAATAATCTAACCCCATAAGATATTTGTGTGACAAGTTGAAATGCTCTTAATGTGAAATAATCCAGACGCTTTCATGTAAGTAATAAATGACAATCGAATGCATGATCCTTCTTTTCTCTCATGACATGATTCTAGTTTCGACAAATTTTATTTACTGAATATTTAGCTAGCTCATTTTGCACAGCATATTCAAAAGGTTCATTTAGCAATTCTGAGTCATAAGGCATCAACGTGGTTTCTATTTAACTGGGGGACATAAGTTTTACTGAAGGATCAAAATGGCAAATTTAGACAAGTGACATTTAAACTGAATCAGCCAGAGCATGGGAAAGGTGGTTCTAGCTGGGGGGTATGGTGTCGAGTGGGGAGGCTGCATGGTAAGACAGAATTTTAACTTTGCAAAATAAACTAGAAGCTGGATGTTGTTTCTAGATGCAGCTCAGGAGTGCTAGAATTGCTCAAGTTCAAGCTGGAGCAGTAAGAACTGAACCACAAAAGACTTACAGATGGGGGTAAGAGATTTGGATGGCATTCTAATTCCATAATAACCTCCTTTGAGAGATTTTAAGCATATGGGCAGAGTTATAATATGGTTTAGTAATATAAATTTTATGTATAATAGTAAAAAATGTTCTTTTTAATAAATGGTAAAGTATCAATTTTACCCATGTCTTTAGGAGCCTCATCTCAATCTCATAACCTATTCTTCCCACTGGTAATGCTTAGTACGTAACTTCTCTCTGCTTATACAACCTCTTCATATATATGGAATATTACTTTGCTATTATTTTTTATTTTTTGAAGATACAATCATATGCTACACATTCTATAATTTAAAAAGTTTAAAATAGAATAGGCATACAGACAACTCTAACTCACTCATTATCATGGCCAGAGAATTACACAATAAGGAAGTATAGTTTACTTAATCATATCCCTACTGATGTTAATTTGCTCTTATTTCTCCAATTTTACACTATAATAAATAATGTTGCAATAAAATAATCTCCACCATATATTTTATATTCTAGTATCTTTACTTCATTGAATAAATACACAATAATGATGTTGTCTGGTCAAAAATGATGGGGAATTTGGATTTTAATAAGTCATAGCAAAAAACTTTCCAAATACTCCATGGCATTAATAAAATTGCTGATGGTTTATAAGAAAGCAATTACTTTACACTCTTGTCAATACTGGATACCATTAAACACTTTTAAATTTCACCAATCTGATAGGCGAACATTGGATTACATGGCTGTGAATGGTGGTGTGTGGTCATCTTTTCATTTCCAGGACACCTGAGATGGGGCATCTTGTCTCAGGATAGCCCGTTAGAATCACTTCTAGAGGGGCGCCTGGATGGCTCAGTTGGTTAAGCAGCCGACTTCGGCTCAGGTCAGGTCATGATCTCACAGTCTGTGAGTCCGAACCCCATGAGGGGCTCTGTGCTGACAGCTCAGAGTCTGGAGCCTGCTTTGGATTCTGTACCTCCCTCTCTCTCTGCCCTTCCCTTGCTCACGCTCTGTCTCTATGTCTCTCAAAAATAAAATAAAAACGTTTAAAAAATTAAAAAAGAAAAAAAGAATCACTTCTAGAAACTGGTTGTTCTCGTCCTGCTGAATTACCTCTATGACTCTGGAATCTTTCTTAAAATAACTTTTTGTATATCCTTGAAACCTAGAGGAATTAACCTTTTACCTATTATATAAATAAAAAGAATTTTGTCTCAAAAAATTACTCACATTTGAATGTGACTAAAATATTTTCTTTATAAAGGTGTTTTAATTTTTTTAAGTTTATTTATTTATTTTGAGAGAAAGATAGAGAGAAAGAGAGAGGAAAGGGCAGAGAGGGAAAGAGAATCCCAAGCAGCTCCACATGGTCAGTGCAGAGCATGACATGGGGTTCGAAATTGTGGACCAAAAGATCATGACCTAAGCTGAAATCAGGAGTTGGACACTTAACTGACTGAGTCACTCAGGTGCCCCATTTTAAATTTTTATATAATAATATTGACAAAAGAATATTCTTGGTTTTTTTTTTCTTTTTTTAAATGTTTATTTTTGAGAGAGAGACAGAGCATGAGTGTAGAAGATGCAGAGAGCAAGGGAGATGCAAATCTAGAGCAGGCTCCAAACTCTGAGCTGTCAGCACACAGCTGGACAAGGGGCTCAAACTCATGAGTGGTGAGAAAATGACCTGAGCCAAAGTTGGAGACAACCGACTGAGCCACTCAGGTGCCCCAATTCTTGGTTTTCTAGAGAATACATTAAGGGTTAAGAGTGTGTGCAGATCAATGAAGTCATAAACATGAGTCTGCAGTGACAAATAGGCAAAATGATTAGTAGGTGTCATTTCAGGACAGTAACCTGGTACTTGTGTACCAGACACACCCTAACTGGAGATTTTCTGATTTCCTAGGGTCACATATCTCTGTTCAACTTTCTATTTACTATTAATTTGAGTAAGTTGCAACTATCTAAGAATAAAGGTTAACCTGTAGAACTGAGTGAAATGCCAAAGATCATTCTTTGAGAAAATGTTATACTATTTTTTTTGTTTTTGAAAAGAAATGACTGCGGTGACTTTTATACCATAACCTGAATGTTATTATTTATTGCCACTGTGGACCTTTTTTCCCCCAATTTTATTTATTTGTTTTTTAATATGAAATTTACCCCAAATGTGGGGCTTGAATTCATGACCCTGAAATCAAGAGTCGCATGTTGTACTGACTGAACCAGTCAGGTGCCCCAAACAGTGTACTATCTTTTAGAAAATTCATTTTTTTATCCCTTTAACTAATCAGTACTATAAATGTCACATCTTCTGATTCTCTTTTGAATCATTTCTGACGTTTTACTAGTTCCTTCATTAATTAAAGACTTAAATAAAATCTTTGAAATGTGTTCATTTTGTATTTCTATGAAAGCCATTTTTTTTTTTTTATTTGAGTGACACAGATGTTACATTTGTTTCAGGTGCACAACATTGTGATTTGACAATTTTATATTTTACGCTGTGCTCATCACTAGTCCAGCTACCATATGTCATCATACAACAACATTATAATACCATTGACTATATTCCTCGTGCTGTGCCTTTTATTTCTATAACTTATTCATTCCATAGTTTACTTGCAACTTTAGCAGACATTTCCTAAGCAAGAAATTTTGATGGTCTCAAATTCAGTGATGAAAATAGAGAGCAGTAGGTTTTGAAAGTAAAAAGAAACTAAATATGAGTATATTTGAGAGCATGAGGGAGAAAGAGGAATCACAGATGAGACAGCAAGAACAAGAATGAAGCGGATAACGGAAAAACTAGTCTGTGAGAAGGGCGGAGCGTTGGATGGGCAGAGTATACACTAAGTTCCTAGCTTCTACCCAAGGACCAAATCTTCCTCTCCCGTAAGAGCAAAAAGAAGGAGGGGTGGGGAAGATAGTTTTTACTGACTAACAGGCAGCACTGAGCTCCCTGTTTCAAGGTTTGAACTCCTGTTTTTTGTTTCTATATAAAATATGGGCCATGCCCATCTGAGAATTCAATAAAAGGTGATGGCTGAAGTTTTAAGAAGAATGGGAAAGTTAAATGCCACTTTTAAACATATAGAAACAAGCTTTCAAGAGGAAAAACAATTGACAAGATTGTTAGAGTAAAGTACTTAGTGTAACTGTGAATGGTATAAGTATGTTCTGGGGAACCTGGGTGGCTCAGTCGGTTAAGCAGCTGACCTCAGCTCAGGTCATGATCTCATGGTCTGTGAGTTCGAGCCCCAAGTCGGGCTCTGTGCTGAGGGCTCAGAGCCTGGAGCCTGCTTCGGATTCTGTATCTCCCTCTTTCTCTGCCCTTCCCCTGCTCATGCTCTGTCTCTATGTCTCACAAAAATAAAATTAAAATGTTAAAAAAATTAAAAAAAAGGTATGGTCCTAGGATATGTTTTCTCCTCTCCTCTTGTCTTTGTCTAACTTCACTTTTCATCTTAGCTAAACTGTTACTGTATTAGGCAAAGCTTCAGTTACACTTCTATCCAAATCACGCCCGTGTAATGAATTCAGTTTTTATCTTCTGTATATGGCACATGTTAAATTTAAATATGTTACGTAAATACAACAAAAAGTAATATATATTATATATATGTAATTATATATAAAATTATATGTGATATTATACTATCTTGTTGAACAAAGGCTTAAAGTGGCCAAAAATACAAAGACAATCAAACTGGATTCAAGAGATGGAAAAAGGCAAGTGTCTCTAGGATCAGCAGACAAGACTGATGACAAAATGAGTTGGGCCAAGTAGGCGTGGGGAGGCCATGCCACCCTCAGGGACAGGAGCAGCTCACGCTTCAGTAGGCCTCTGCCTAGAGGGAGGGCACATGTTCAGATCCCCAAAAATGACTTGTTGAAGGAGGGCACAAATGCAGATGGCCTGACTTATAAATATCAGAAACTCCATGTTTTAGAAACCTCTAGTTTAGGGGTGCCTGGGTGGCTCAGTCAGTTAAGCATCCAGCTCTTGATCTGAGCACAGGTTCATGATCTCATGGTTCAAGTGATTGAGCCCTGATCCCCATGACAGGCTCTGCACTGACAACTTGGAGTGTGGTTAGGATTCTCTCTCTCCCATCTCTCTCCTGACCTCTCTTGCTCTCTCTCTCTCTCTCAAAAAAAAAAAATGGAAGAAAAAGAGAGAGAGAGAGAGAGAGAGGAGAAAGAGAGAAAGAAAGACCTCAGGTTTCAAACTCTGAGGTAATAAGCCAAGCCATGGTTTACTTCAGAGATGGGGATGACAAGTAAGGGACACCAGTAGGATTGCTGGGCGTGTCCTTCATCTTGGTCTGTGCTGGTTACATGGGTCTGTGCAGTGTGTGAACGTTCCATAGAACCATATAGTTATCATTTGTACCTTTCTATTCAAATAAAGAGATAATAAGAAATACTTGTGTAATTTGTTTGTCCTGTATTACCTATCTATACCAAATAGGAAGACTTGATAAAATCAGGGAATGTGCGTTTTTGCTCCTCTTTACCACCTGGCACAGTGGTAATATTTGACTGGATAATATTAATGACTGCTAGTGATCAACCAACAAATACATAGCTAGAACACAAAACATGTCGATACATAAAATATTTAATGAATTTAAATTTTGCAGTTTCTTCAAGAAATATTTAAGATGGGAGCGCCTGGGTGGCTCAACTGGTTGAGCACCCAACTTGTGATTTCAGCTCAGGTCATGATCTCACAGTTCATGAGACTGAGTACCATGACGGGCTCTGCACTGACAGCATGGAGCCTTCTCTGGATTCTCCCTCTCTCTCGACCCCTCCTCCACTCATGTGTACATGTTCTCTCTCTCAAAATAAGTAAATAAACTGTAAAAAAATATCAAAGAGAGAGAGAGTTAAGATGGAAGAATATGCACTCATATACATTCACAACAGAGGTAGAAATGATAGAGATAGGTAGAGATAAAGGTAATCTGCAGGATTTTGCGAGGAGTTTACACTCAAAGCCGTATTTCTTTACATTAACCACTGTCACTATTCATACTGCTGAACAAACTGAAGAGTAACATTTTGGAAATCTCTTATAAGAAGAAGGGACCTAAGCCCAGAGGTTTTCTTGACATTTTGGTCACATAAGTAGACTCAGTAGCTCTGCAAACAATACCTAACTCTGTGATATCCAATTAAGACCCTAATGAATGCTTTAGTTGGATGAGGAAGTTATTAATTTATTGTCTTTTCATTTATAGCCCTATTCTAAATCCAGTTATACCTGAGAAACAAACAAAACCATAGAATAAGACCACCAATTAATAAATAGGTGCTCCCATTACAGTCCTGTCATCTCTCACAACTAAAGCAAACTTCCTGTTCATGTCATTATAGAAATAGAGTAGAAACTTCCTTTTGTGACAGAATTTCCTCCTAGAACAGAGGACAACAAAACTTCTCTAAAAGAATCAGAGAGTAATTATGTTAGGCTTTGTGAGCCAAAAGGTCTCTGTTGCAACTACATAACTCTTCCAGTTGTAGTCAAAAGCAGCAGTAAGTAATACATAAATAAATTCCTTCGGCCATGTTCTGGTAACATTGTATGTAGGCAGATATGTACTTTAGGCAAATGCAGGAGAACATTTCTTAAATACAATTATTTATTTCTCTCATATCATGATATCTCTTCTTGAACCAGAAGGAAACAGAACCATTTAAGTATCATGGTTTCCTCAGTAGTACATTACTATAGGAAAAAAAAAAACAACAATATTTATCTTTGAATAATCATGGATTCTGGGTTATTCTTTATGCCCATGAAGCCCATAAATTATAAATAAAGTGGATATAAAGCCATGTCAGATTGACCATCTCCTTTACCTTAGCAAGTTTTCGCACAGGTTTTTTAAAGGTCTGTACTTATTTTGCTCTGCTTCCCAAATGTGGAGATAAGTATGTTCCCTGACAGCCTGACTCTTTCTGAGGCAGCACTCAATTTATCATTATTCCTGGAATACATTCTCTAAAACCTGACAATAACATCCCTGAAAACTTTGGAGAGGAAAAGTAAACCCTTCTCTCAGGCTGTGTAAATTACCACCAAGTATATCAATGGATAAAGTAAGAATCAATCCTGATTCATGCTTTTGGGACATCCTAAAAAGTGACAGTTTGTAATCCAAATGTCATGGCCCAGCAGAACTGAGATCAGAGGAAATTAGGCAGGAAACAGAAAAGACATTAAACATTATTTTTATGTCACTTTTTTAATTTTAAAGAAGCCCATTATTAGAAATATCTGAGTGAAACAGTATGAAGCTGGAGCTCAGTTACAGCTCCTAAAACTGCTTCCTTCAAATTATGTATAACTGAGAAAAACAAAACAAAACAAAACTAAACTAATGACTGGAACATAAAAACAGGACCAATGTTGCCAGAAGGGCTTAGTTAAATGCACTTAGAGTTCCTGAGAGCACTGAAAACACATTAGCCCTGACGGATTTAGCAGACTGCTGACTTGAAAGCTCTCGTCCTTAAGGTAAATATCTGGGACAGGTAACTAGATGTTTCTGGATGAGGAGGAGAGCCAAAACCAGTCTATTTGAGAAGGAATAAAGAGAATATTCACCGGCAAATGAGGGAATTGTCCCCTAACACTGGCAATCTTTTGTTCACTAATATTGCAAAAATTCTAGATGCTATGTAAATAGCATCCCTCTACTCAAGGACCACCCTGGAGGAGAGGCAGGAAAGCCACATACCTAACTATACATGAGAAGCTGTATACATAAAAAAAAATTTTTATGTAAATACATAAAAATACATAAAAATATTGTAACCGCACCTAGAATCGGGGACGGGTCAGGCTGGGGAAGATAGGAATGTTTCCTGGGGAGAGAAAAGAGCTGGTACTTGAAGAGATGAACAAATTTAGTCAGAAGAAATTGCGTTGTGGGGAAAGGCTGCCAAGAGAAGAAGGAGAAAGCCTTCTAGGCAGAAGAATGCAGGAGTATAAAACAGCACATCAGAGAAATAAAAGGCATGCCCATGAAGTGGTTAAATGTGCCTGTGTACATGCAGGGGGCATGGTGGAAGGCTAACAGAATAATAATAGAAACTGCATTAATTGAGTGCTAGCTTGTGCCAGGGACTGTGCTAAGAGAATTTAATGGATTTAGACTTTAAAACAACCATGTAAATGAGTTTCTATTTTTAATCCCATTTGAAAAATAGAAAATTGTGATTAAATAACTCAGCCAAAACCACACAACTAGTAAGTACTAAACTCAGGATTTAAACCAGGCAGTTTCTAATCACTGTGTTCCACAGTGTGTCAGGTTAAGAAAAATCTACAGATTTCTTTTTTTTTTTTTTTTTTTTTTTTGCCTGAATGCCAAGCTAAAGTGAATCTACAGCTTGTTTAGAAGGAATAGGAGACACTGAATTATTTTCAGTAGGGACAAGGGAAAAATCAGAATCTTAAATATAAAAATCAACACTTATAATCTTAAAAAACGGTATCAAACAAGAAATGATTTGGAAACAAAAAGACCACATAGCAGTTAAGAGTACAGTGGAGTGAAATTAAAGAGTCTGAAATTGCATAGTATGGGTAAAAATGGAAAGGGCACATATGAGAGAGAACAGTCAGGAAAGATCGTGAGTCTGCTGACACAGAAGCTGAGAGGGTCCTAGGAAGAGAGATCATTACAAGATGACTGAGTCTGAGATGATGGGAAAGCAACATTTTGGAGGGATCAAGATGGATTCAGTTTTCATATTTTTGAGAAGTCAGTGGGATATATACATAGAAAAATCTAGTAGGCAGATGAGAATGTCTCACAAGTTCCTCCAATCCAACATGTATAAACTAAATCCATTAAGGCCCACAAAGGTAACGGCACACCAGTGGACTTCTGCTCCAATTCTCTCCCAATTAATGCCAAGATACGGCCTCTCTACTGTGAATGCCAGAAGTTTAAAGGTCATGCTGGACTTCTCTACTCCATTTCCTCATATACTTATATCCAGACTGTCAGATGCACTATCAATTTCACTTCATAAATAACACTCAGATTTCTCTTTCTCTCATTTTTACACTTTTACTGCTGTAATGCAAGCTACAATTATGACTCATCTTAATTACTAAGATGGCCTGCTAATGAGCTACCCAACTTCCATCTTGCTGAACTACCTATACACCCTATATGTAGCACAGCTAGAGCAACCTCAACAAAAGATAGATAATGTTGCCCAAATACCCCCATCTCCCTTTAATCATTATTCCCAATGCTCTAAGGTTAAAGATAAAACAGTCTTGGGGCACCTGGGTAGCTGAGACAGTCAAGTGTCTGACTCTTGATCTTAGCTGAGGTCATGATCTTACAGTTCATGAGATCTAGACCTGCACTGGCCTCTGCACTGAGAGCATGGAGCATGCTTGGAATTTTCTCTCTCCTCTCTCTGCCCCTCCACACCTCACTCCATGTGTGTGTGTTCTCTTTCTGTCTCTCTCTATAAAATAAACTTAATTTTTTTGAAAAAAAGAAAAAAACAGTTACATGCCATCTTTAAACTCATACATACCTTCTCCAACCTGTATGAACTTCTTTCAATCCTCAAGTTTACCTTGCAGTGTTAGTCTTTTTACAAGCTTTTCTACTTTTGCTTTATTATCTAGTAAATACCAACTCATTCTTCTGACTTCAATTAACAGTCATTTCTTCATGAAGCCTTTCAAACTCTCTCGATGAGGTCAAATAATACTGTTATATTTGGACCATTCATTTAAGATGCAATTCCCAATTTATTTGTATTGTCATCTGATTTGTTTTCCCTCCACTTCAAACCAACAATTCTCACTTCCGTCTGCTTTGGTCTAACTTGTACCCCACCATTCAATTAAAATTGCCCTTTTCAAGGTCAACAAAGACTGACTTTCCCAATCCTGTGGTCATCCCACATGGTCATCTTGCTTGTCCTCTCAGTAACAAGTGACATATAACAACAGCCCTTTCTTATCGCACACTTACTAGGCATCCAGGGAAATTCTCACTTTCTCCTGCTACTTCTTTTTACTTTCCCCAAGGCTCAATATTGGATCTTCTTCTCTATCTACTCTCAATCCCTACATGATCACTCCTAGTCCCAGATCTATGCACAACTCTCACATTTTTGTCTCCAACAAGCAGGGGAGAAGAGCGGGGTGGGGGGAGAGAGAGAGAGAGAGAGAGACAGAGCCAACATTAAGCAGGCTCCATGCTCAGTGCAGAACCTGAGACAGGGCGAGATCCCACCACCGTGGGATCATGACCTGACCAGAAATCAAGAGTCTGCACTCAACAGACTGAGCCACCCGGGTGCCCCTCCAACAACTTCTTTTAATTTCAGCCTCATGCATCCTGCTGCCTTTTTAACAGTACCTATTAGATAATTTAAAGGCATTTCAAATGTAATAGTTCCATGGAAGAATGGGACATATTTAACAAATCTAAAATAGCACATTATTTTTTTTGAAAGATAGAGAGATACTGAGAGAGAGAGAGAGCTATCTGGGGAGGGGCAGAATGAGAGAGAGAGAGAGAGAGAGAGAGAGAGAGAGAGAGAGTCTTAAGCAGGCTCTATGTCCTGCTTAGTGCTCCATGGAGGGCTCAATTTCCTGACCTTGAGATCATGACTGAAATCAAGAGTTGGATGCTTAACTGACCAAGCCACATAGGCGTCCCTAAAATTGTACATTATTTTAAATAGCACCCACTCTCTATCACTTCCTTTCCTCTTGCCCTGACCTACTTTTCATCATGACACTAACATATAAAATTATATTAAATATTTGCTACTTTCTATCTACTCCATGAAAAAGTAAGTTTCCCCAGGTACTGTTTTTACACGGCATTTCTGATGCCTAGAACAGAATGTGGTAATAGGAAGGTGCTCAAAATATATTTATAAATCAAATAATAAAGTATTATCATTCACTCACTAAACTGTAAAGTCACTGCACAGAAACTATGTGTGTGTTTTATTAGCATTGTTTTCCAAGTACTTGGCAAATGGCAGTCATTGAATAATTTTTGACTGCTTGAATAAACAGAAATAACATTATAATAGTGCAGTCTTACAAATGACAAAGAACAGAGTTGCAATAATGAGTAGAGGTATCTAAAATGGTAAATTCTAGAAACAACCAACAAAATGGATAGGCAACCAATGGAATGGGAAAAGATCATTGCAAATGACATATCGGATAAAGGACTAATATCTAAAATTTATAAAGAACTTACCAAACTCCACACCCAAAAAACAATCCAGTGAAGAAATGGGCAGAAGATATGAATAGATACTTCTCCAAAGAGGACATTCAGATGGCCAACAGACGCATGTAACGATGCTCAAAGTCACTCATCATCAGGGAAACACAAATCAAAACCACACTGAGATACCACCTTACACCGGTTCGAGTGGCTAAAATGAATAAATCAGGAAACTATAGACGCTGGCGAGGATGTGGAGAAGTAGGCAGCCTCCTACACTGCTGGTGGGAATGCAAACTGGTGCAGCCGCTCTGGAAAACGGTGTGGAGGTTCCTCAAAAAAATGAAAATAGAGCTACCCTATGACCCAGCAATAGCCCTGCTAGGAATCTACCCAAGAGACACAGGAATGCTGATGCATAGCGGCACGTGTACCCAAATGTTCATAGCAGCACTTTTGACAATAGCCAAATCATGGAAAGAGACCAAGTGCCCATCAACTGACGAATGGATAAAAAAGATGTGGTACATATATACAATGGACTACTACGTGGCAATGAGAAAAAATGAAATCTGGCCATGTGTAGCAACATGGATGGAACTGGAGGGTATTATGTTAAGTGAAATAAGTCAGTCAGAAAAAGACAGATACCATATGTTTCCACGAATAGGTGGACTTTGTGAGACTAAGCAAAAACCAGGGGGAGGGGAAGAGGGGAAAGGAAAAAAAGACACAGAGAGGGAGGGAGATAAAACATAAGAGACTCTCAAAGACTAAGAACAAACTCAGGGTGAGGGGGGTGAGGGAGGGGGGAGAGGGTGTGACGGGCATTAAAGACGGCACATGTTGGGATGAACAATGGGTGTTATATGTAAACCAATTTGAAAATAAAGTATTATAAAAATAAAAAAAATAAAAATAAAATGGTAAATTCTAAAACAAGACTAAAGATAGCAAAAACTGATAAAAATAAATGCATTTGATTATTAGGAAATTAATAATAAACTTTAAGACCAATTTAAGTATATGTATATATTGATACCCAAGTATAATTGGCTACAGAATTATTGGGAGACACAGAGACAGACACTATAAGGGTAAGCATGATATAGTAGATACTCTTCTTAACATCTGGATTCCCTTCACTCCATATGACAGTGTTGAAATTTTCTGCACCATTGTATCAACTAGGAGTTCAATACCTATCTGCCCTGCCCTTAAAGAGGCTACTTCCCCATGGGGTATCTTAAATCCAAAAGAACTGGCCCTCTTTATTTTTACCTCTGTGTGAATAAGGAGCCATATAACTGAATGTTATGTGAATAGGTTATTGCTTAGAATGCAAAACATTGCAATGAAGTTAAGTTTCAAGGACATCTACATGTGGATAATATTTGAGCCCTTTTATTTAAAAATTGAAATTCGGAAGAAACACAAATGAGAGCTGGTAACTGTAATATTTACTAGCCTGTTACAATTTTTTTAAGCTTAATGATTTTTAAAACATTTAGT
This sequence comes from Paguma larvata, assembly GCA_030068075.1. Classification (NCBI taxonomy): domain Eukaryota; kingdom Metazoa; phylum Chordata; class Mammalia; order Carnivora; family Viverridae; genus Paguma; species Paguma larvata. The sequence continues at coordinate 44,227,482 of CM057834.1, forward strand.
AAGACTACATTGATTGCACCTTGGCAGGTAAAATATGGATAAAGAGGAATACCCTTAAAGTGTGGAGGCCAGGAAGTATTGATACTATGCAGGAAGTGGCCATGAATCTATGAGCCAGTCCAGTTAAACCATTTTTAATCACCACTGACTCTAAGCTGGTCACAACAAAAAAAAGCTGGTTCAGGTTCTAGAAATGGCAAGAATTAGGGCCATGACTCAACTACGTTTGGCTTTTGCTTTGATTAACAATTATACTGGCAAAGAATTATTCTTGCAAAGAATAAACACAAGATTAAGATTCCAAGTCAGTAGATGCTCCGTGAGGCTTTGTTTTATTCCACAGGAAGGCAAAGCCAAAGGTCAATACTTTCAAAATCCCATGCAAAGGGAGGAATTCTCCCAGTTAGCACAGTACAAGATGTAGGAATTTGGTGTTTTATAACCATCTGGTTGGGGCCCACAGCAACACTGAAAGGGCCAGTCCTCTTCCTTTTAGTGAGAGCCTTGCTGTACCACAGATGTATAGATTCTTCTGTGTTCTATTTCTTGTACTTCATCAAACCAACACAACTTTCAGTCCAATCGGCTTGGCTATTGCCTACCACAAACACCAGTTAGGAAATCTTCCCAAAATCCTAAGTACATGGGAGAGGAAGCTCATTTCACAAATCAGTATTCAGTTTAAGAAACAGAAATGCACAAAAGCTAAGAGAGAATGAACATTCTTTGGATAGTAAAAGACCACCAATGTTTTGCTTGTCATAACAAATAAACAAGTCTTCACAGGTATCAATGAATCCTTTGCACTTAGTCTCTTGGCATTCAAGCAGAAAGTACAAAGAAAAGAGTCCTGAAATAAGAACATAAAATTCCACCTCAAATCTACAAAAACAAAAAGTGTGTAATGAATGGATTCTGGATAACATAAGGCAAAGGGAAAGTTGATGTCTAATGTCTGCAACTCAGACCTATCGAATTCATTTCTACAAACTAAAAATTAAATTTTCAACTTTTTTTTTCCTCTTTGGCCTGGAAAAAAATATCATACATAAATACATTAACCTCTTTTAGTAATGTCTAAAACATATATAAAAGAGGGAAAAAAATCAAACATATAAGTATTAATAATACATAAGCTTATCGGAATTTTTCCAATCATAAGCTCTAATAGAGTGTTCCTGTCTGAAAGTCATCTCTTTCCACATGGTTTTCATTTCCTTATGAAATTATACTTTTTAAGATCCCACAAATAAAATTAATTAGGGCACCTACTGTATTGTATTCTAAGCAAAATTAGTATTTTTTTTTAGGTCACAGGTAACCTTTATTTATATTGCTTAGGTAAAACTGCATAGAAAAGAAATACTGTACTAGAAATTGAAAAGCTATTCCAAGGACAACCTAATTCTATAATTTCTAGAGGTACCCATAAGTGAAAAACACATACTTGCAAAGCAGACAAGTATATTGTTGTGGATGAATTCACTTTGAAAGTAAGATTTGATATAAATCATGTTTTCCCTCCTAAAAATGCTTTCATCTATTTTATCAGTTGCTATCTGATTCTATGGAAAGAATAGAGGGAAGATAGGGCTATGGGAAAGGAAGAATCTGAGCAAGCGACCACCCACTCATGAATTATACTCAGAAATCATGATAAAAATCTTGTAGGAGTGCTTATTTACCTTTTTTATAATAAGCATTTCATGTGACTGAGAAAAATATTTTCTTTCTGTTATCATTGGTACATCATCACTTAAATGAGACTCTGAGAAAGTGACATAGGAGTGGGGAAAATAGACAAGATATTTTCTATTCTCTGCACATGTGTGGCCTCTTAGCCTACTGTTTACTTCCGATAAGCCCTCAAAGTCTCCATGTTTGTTCTTGTCAGATACTGAAAATAACTCTGAACCTTTCACTTCTTTATATCCAGGTTGACAACTGAATGCCGATAATCAATTCATGAAATGTGTCACAACTAAAACAAATGCCTAAACCTAACTTACACTGTTAATATTGTAGAAATAAAGGACCAATTACTGAATTTGGTCAAATTAAGAATAATCTCATTCTCTCAAAACAGAATAACATTAATGAATATTATTTCCAGAATAAACAAATATATTTATTACTACTACATACTAAGGGTAAAACATGACAGAGGACAGGCACTTGTTCAGAATCAATACAAAATTTCCTGAAAAAATGGACAGTATATTTCAGAGAAAAGAAATGGTCACTTAGTGCTCTAACAGAGTAAACTGAAAGATAAAAACAATGTTGACCAAGGGAAATGCTTTATAGACAATCCATCACCCTCAATCAAGAAAGAGGCATTTTCAAAATTCACTTATGTATTCAGTGTTTTCCTGTTTTTGTTTTGTTTTTTGTTTTCTTTGGTACCTGTTTTGTACCAGCGACTGTTGTAATCACAGAGAAAACAAAGAATCAGAGACACAATGAGAGTGCAAGTAAGGTAAGTAAGGAACACTAACAGAAAGGATATTTTAAGCAGCTTAATGTCAAAGAAACATTGGATTGGAAGAGAATACAGTGACAAAATATATTCTTGAAAGGATATAGAGGGACCATGTTATGAAACTGTGTAAAAGCTAGGGTACAAGGACAGGTGGGGGTAGTGGGGAGGAAGGTTGATTTATATATGGATATCGACAATTTTTAATTAAAAACTAAATTTAATTAAAATGTTTAAATAACAATACCAAAAATAAAAGTTAACAGCACAAAGAGGAAGAAGGTAATAAGATTTAAGTCTTGTCTTGTCTTTTCTTTTCTTTTCTTTTCCTTTCTTTTCTTAAGGAATTACCAAGTACATGTGTGGCAGAGTTCTATGAGATGTCTACTGCAGAGAATGGAAAGGTAAATAAAACATGGGCACTGACAAGTATTACTGGGGTCAGACCGAGATGGGGGATCGCAAATTTTATTATAACAACAGTTTTCACAGTTTTGTGATTTCTGATAGCATTTGATACCCCAAGTGAAAAAGCAAAGCAAAACTGCTCAGTTGAGAAAGGGTAAGGATTTTTCCAGATATGAAATGGAAGGAAGAGTACAAAGAAAAAATCTGGGCAATGGAATTGTTTAAGTTGTATACTAGGTCTTGGCTGGATGGTAAGGAGATGGTGAATGAGGAAAGAGTCATGAAGAAAACAAGGTGTGTCAAGGTGCTGGAGACTGGTGGGAAGTGGACAGAACAAGACGATTACTGTTTTGTGACTGATAATTTTAAAGATGAAAGTTCCAGATAATATCAAGATGCAGAATAGAGTTATTGGCCAATGGTTAATGTGGAATGGAGTAGTATACCAATGAAGATAAATTGGTTAAAATTTCTATAGGTTATTAATTGACTTCTCAACCTATATACTTTATCAATCATAACACGGGGTGCCTGGGTGGTACAGTTGGTTAAGCATCTGATTCTTGATCTCAGCTCAGGTCATGATCTTACAGTGTGTGGGTTTGAGTCCCGCATCAGGCTCTGTGCTGACGCCACAGAGCCTGCTTGGGATTCTGTCTCTCCTCTCTGCCCCTCCCCAGCTTGTGGTCTCTCTCTCAAAATAAATAAATAAACTAATTTTTTTAAATCGATCATTATTTTAACAGGAGATAAGAAGAAGTAAAATTGTCATCCAAATTTCTAAATTCGAAGAAGTAGTAAAGAAGATGATAGACGATACCGAGAGGGTACGTGATGACAATGTAAAAGGCAAAATGAAATACAACAATACACCTTGGATGAGCTCGATATTTTTTAATGTCACACTCCCCAGCTGCTGAAAAGAATCACAGACTGATCTAAAATGTCATCATTGTAAAGTCATGACCACCGACTCAAATGCCCCTACCCCCAGTATCACCCAGATCCTAGCCAATGTCTCAATCAATAAGAGCTCCAACCTTGTTCAAAAACTTCACACTTTCTCCATTTTTCAGAATCTATCAAGAAAATTTAAAATCTACAAACATCCTCCACTTAGCACTACAAGTCCTATATACCTATTCAGATTGCTCCTCGCACTCCCTCCTTCCCTCTTTCTCTATAGACGGGAAGGTGTTAACTGCTAGTCAAAGTCAACTCATACTCCATGTCTTAGAACCTATTCAATTCCACATTTTTAGGAATCTATCGAACATCGCTTTACTTTCCTAAATTTCATTTTGTGTTTGGTTTTGTTGGAACCCCTGTCCTAGCACTTGAGGATATAACTGGTGGACTGAAAGACATAGTATGGAGGGGGTTGGACCCCTTTTCCTCTACCTCAATATATTCAGGGAGTGGTGACCGCCTACTTGATCCCCACCAAGAAAAGGAGAGTACACTTATATATTTTCAATCACTGGCACTTTTCATAGATATTTAAACATGCTCAAAAACACCCATCTTAGAAAAGCTCCTTCAAATTTCCATTATTCTCCAAAAACAGTTCTTTCTTTCAAATCTTCATAGACAAACTTTTTGAATGAGTCACTCCATCTCCATTTCCTGAGCTCCTACTCACTCCTTAACACATTTTCACCTGGGTTTCACCCCAATCACCATGGCAACACATCTTTAGCTCAAATCACTGATGATCTCCCAGTGTTCAAATCCAATGGATGTTTTTCATTCCTCATCTCAACCTCTCAGGCACATGTAGCAGGGATGATTACTTTGTCTTTCTTATAGGATGTTTTCCCCTAGCTTGTGAAATACCAGAGATTTCTCCTATTGTTTTCCTTCTGTCTGAAAATTCATTTTCACTCTTTATATCCCGCCTATTCCAATATACTCTAAAAACTCATCAAGATTTGTACCTAAAATTATCTTTTTACAGTCTGCATTCTTTTCCCAGGGATTCTTATTCACTTCAAAGGAATCGAGTACTATCTGTATCACCAGATTTATATACCTTTTTCCCAGTTTGCTGCTTTCATCTCTTCATTTATGGAGCCAACTCTTCACGCAGGAGTTGTGCTTGGATGAATGAAAAGAGTACTGGTTCCCACATCAGAGTAAAGAAATCATGATCTCTAGACACATCGTGGTGTGTTTGTGTGTTTGGAAATATCCCTACCTTTTCTCAAGATCCAACTCAAATTCTAAATTATCTGTAATGAACTCCTTATTCTCTTACTTTCGCCTCCTATATACTTCTTGCCCATCTATCTCCTATCACTGCCCAGAACCCATGGTGTTATAATTTCTAAATCCATGTCATGGGTCTTCCTCTAACCCCCAAACTAGGAGCCACTTAATGTCAGGTCCAGGTTTTATTCATAAATTTCTTCCCAGAACTTACTACTCTGATATATGGGAGATGCTCAAAAAACTCTGTATGAACAACTGAATGCCAATAGGCCACTAAATTGTGCTCTGAGGTTTTTAAAGAGATATTAATAGATATTCCCAAAAGAAGGGATTCTGTGATTAAACAGGGTCAGGGAAATTTGTACTAAATCCTACTCCTAGAGATTCCAACACACAGTTGCATCTGAAGAACTGTAAGAAGTCCTTAAAATAGAAAACGATTTAATTTTGTTTAATGTTTGGATAAAGACAGCTTTCTTGCCCTTTTCTTCTTTTAATACACATAATAGCATTCCCCAAACAATTTTCCCTTATGTCTTAACATAGTTTGGATTTGGATTTTAACTTATTAGGATCAGCCAAACAGATGTTAAAGAAACAGAGCTTATGTACATTCTCTTTATCCAGTACTCTCCCCAAAGGTAAGGCACAGTAGCTAATTCCTTTGATACAGTGTTGACATTTCATAGTGGAGAAGAAATTTTCATCAGTATATACTCCCATACTCTTGCCATATACACCAAATCTAACAGATTCTTATTGTTTTCTTTTTTACAAAGTTTCTAATTTTAAGAATTAATAAACATTGACCAATCATAAGGAACAGCAGTATTACTAGAGCCACACTGAAATCATTGTTTTGTTTTGCTTTGCTTTGCTTTGAAAGTGTTCTTACAAAGATAATATAGTTACCTGAATACTAAATGTACCAGTAAGCAGTTATGCAAGTAACTTAAATGACAGAAGCATCCATGGCTCCAAAATATAACTTACACATGAAGGTCAAAAACCTTTACAACTTCACCTTCACAATATGTTTTCTGATAGAGTTTACAGTATATTCAAAACCAGGAACCCAAACACAACAATAGTGCCACCATGAATGGTTTTTATGCTATGCTTTTTTCAGTGTGTGACAGGGAAGGAAACTCTATTTGCCAAATAGAAAGTGCTGACATATGGGGTGGCAAATAACATTATGTAACGATAAAGCACCCATCTTGGTAACCAGAACTCTTATTAAGAACAACAGGATAGCAAAGTGACTCATCAGCTTGTATGCTCTTTCTCAATTCTAGTAATTTGGGACGAGTGTGGGTAAGTTACAAGTTGTTTATGTGCAGCCCAAAATGACAGGCAACACAAGTTACTAAGCAACATTAGGGACTTGGTTTTTCTAATCTTTAAAACCTGCCACAAACTGAAAAATCCTATAATATAAAGGTAAAGGGAAAAGCAATGTGGGAGTCATGTTTCTGACTGAATGAAAATGTTTTGCTCAATAATTCTAAAATTCTGATTCACCATGAGTCCATTTGTCTTGGTTTTAGGATTACTTCAGGTGCATAATCCTCCTCTTGTCACTGTCAACACCAGAAGCTTATTCTATCATGACAAAAAGGATAACGGAGGGGAGGCATGTGGAAATGGTTCTTATGAATCTTGAAACCAGTTTGTTCCCCAGTAACAGGGACCTCTGCTCTTCCCTATTTCAACTCTTTGTTACTTTGATAGCACTTAATACAACAATAACAATAATAAATCACGTATTTGCTTCCTTGTTTATTGTACTGACTTGTGTCTTTCTCTTTCACTGTAGTACCTTTAGTACTGTAGGAACTTGTCTTTTATTTTATTCTTCTTTCCCTGAGGTTGGCATATTGCCTGACAAAGTAGATCATCAATGACTTAAGAATGAAATAAAATAGGGGTCCCTGGGTGATTCAGTTGGTTAAGTGTCCGACTATTGATTTCAGCACAGGTCATGATCTCAGGGTTCCTGCGTTCAAGCCCCACGCCGGCCTCTGCACTGACAGTGCAGAGCCTGCTTGGGATTCTCTTTCTGTCTCCTCTTTCTCTTCTCCCGCCCTGCTCATGTGCTCTATCTCAAAATAAAAAAATGAATAAACTTAGAAAACAGAGAGAATCAAATAAAACACAGGATCCTGGTGTTAGCAGTTCTGTTTCTCAAAGTAATAGTTTTAGTAACCGTGTTTATTTATATGAACCTTAAAATTTCCCAGAGGTCACTCTGGGAAATCTCTAAAATACAGTATTAAGAAAGGCAGGCAAGCAAGAATTCCCCTTTATTTCTTTTCCTGAAGGAACCAGTGAAGGGATTCTTTGGTCAAAAGCCCAGGAAAAAAACATTTCCTTACATTTTCTGTCTCAGCAAAACAAGTTGCTGAATAAACCACAAACTCATCTTTTGTGCTTGAAGTTCTGTTTTCAGGTCAAGGATCCTGTAACGCTCTTTCACAAGACCTCTATTTCTTCCTCCTTTCCAGTTCATATAATTCAAAAGGAGTCCATCTATGTAATAATAGATTTCCTCACGCAAGAGGTCACATTTTCCCAGTCTGCACAGGTACAGATAGGAGAGTAGTCAATAAGTATGAAAATAGAGTACCAGTTTGTATATTAAATGGATGATAGCTATGACTACCTTTTAAGAATGTTGGAGGAAGAAAAGTGAAAGGTCTCTCATTATAGTTCTAGCTAAAAGGGAAGAGCATTAAAATTCCTTTCTTTTTAAATGTGTGAAAGTTTATTCCTTTACTTGGAGAAAGAACATGAACTTGAGCTAGGAAGGGGTAGAGAAAGGAGGAGAGAAAGAATCCCAAACAGGCTCCATGCCATCCGTGTGGAGACCAATGTGGGACTCAAACCCATGAACTATGAGATCCTGACCTGAGCCAAAATCGAGAGTCAGCTGCCTAACTGACTGAGCCACCCAATCGCCCCAAGAATTAAAATTTCTAAGGGTTGATTATGTGTCCATCACTCTCCTACAAGTATTTATATGTGTTATCTAATGTGTCTTAGTTACCAGTTGCCATTTTTTTTTATAATTCAATAAAAACATTTTGGGCAAAATAATAAATAAAGATGACCCTAACGAGAAGCTATTATAACATTTAATAGATTTTATGAGTCTCATAAATATTTTATCAATATAAAACTGGGATGGAAACACCTTTTAGATTTAGATTTTATTTAGAATATAAAGCAGCTATTGTGCTTTACTTTTTACCTGAAACAACAGCCTAAGTAAATAAGAAGTAATAAATAGCTAATATTTTTGAGTATTTATTATGTTTCTTTGGTTCTAAGCCTCTTACACACAAGATTAAACCATGTAATTCAATGAAGTGGATATGAGTTTCATCATCCCTAATTTACAAAGAAAAATCTAAACCATAGAATTTAAGTTTCTTACTCAAGGTCATCCAAGTACTAAAGATTTGATGCCACGCCATTTGAATGCAAAGAATAAGTGTTAATCCCTCTATCACAGTGCCTAAGAAGGAAATAATGAAATTCAAATGGGCATCTTTGCATACTGAGAAATCTTACATGGAGTTGATTTCCCCACAATTCCATCATCATGAATAATCAAAATACGATACAAGCCAAGATTCTGTAAAGAAAAGTAGAAATATAAAGCAAGGCCTAGCTATTTCACTGAGGTAATCTCATCCTGAGATAACTTTGTTGATGGAACTCCAAAGGGATCTTAAATAGCTACCACACATCTCATCACGTCTGTTCTTCTCCTGGTTATAACACTTACTTGACAACTGATTTGTGTGGATTAGAAAGAGGGTAAAATAGAATTATTTGACCTAAGATGATACTTTTAATGAAAATGCTGTATGCAGAAAGCCCTATGCAATGCCCATCCAGGTCACAATATTATGATGTTTAAATACTTAATGAAAGAAATTTACAAATCATTAATAAGTAAAATTCAAATTATCCGATAAACTGAAAATACTTCTTTAGGGGAGGGAGAGTGAAGATTGATTTTTCAACTATTATCCTTTTTTTTTTTCATTTTTCTCTCGTGGTAGTCAAGTTTCTAATGTCTGCTCACAGATATGATTCAATATTCATCAGCTATGACTAAATCAAATTCTTCTCAGGACTTTTCCTCAAAGAATATGAGTTCAAGAAATATTTTTTTAAAAGAGCCATCTCACAATTTCATTCTATCGGCAAAACATATTTGCTGAACCATTTATTCTAATATCCCCTCCCCAGATACATTAATACCAGAAATTAGGTATCATTATGAATTTCAAAATTGTGATTTAGAGTATGCCACCTGTCATGTTCCAAAACATCGTCTCCTATATTCTAAATATGCAATCCCACAGAGGGTGGTAAATATCCTTTGAGTAATTTTATACAAATTATGAGTTCAAACTATTAAAATATACTGTCTGGCTCAGTGCTTGTAACTTGCATTTGAAAGATTATTCTCTAGCCTTTTTTGGGCTAAAGACTGGAATGGGAACTACCTATCCATTTAGGGAATTGAATTAGAGCTTTGAATTCAATGTTGTTGTTTTTTACTATTGTTTTAGACATAACGCTCAGCACTAATGTTCCAAAGATAAATAAAGCTTAATTTCCTTCCTCAATGTACAAAATAGATTATGTCAACCCTCAGGGGTATATCCAATAATAAAGGCAAGCACAAGTTTCAGTGGAACAACAGAAAAGGACCGTTGGGCCAGTGGTGGAATCCAAATAGAACCCTGAAAGGTCATGATCCTAGAGCAGAAGCTTAAAGATGTATCCTATGGTAAAACACTAATGGGATAAGGACAGAAGGATCTGAGTGTCAAGAAAGAAATTACAGACAGAGACAGGTGTAAGCAGAGACAAAAGAGGTATAAACAAATAAGCATGAATTGTAGAGGGTTATAAAAAGCCAATAAAAGTTAGGAGTAGACTTGTAGCTTTTGTGTTAAAGGCAAAAGCTCTAGAACCAGACTTCCAGTTCATACCCCAGCTCTATAACTATTAATTTCCTAACTGTGGGTAAGTCATTTAAGCCTCTTGTGCCTCACTACGCTCTTTTAGAAAATGGGAATGCAGATGCTAATAGGATTATCCTACAAGGGCACTATCGAGATTAAATGTGCAAGATGTCTATACAAGCAATTGGTATGTAGTAAGCACTCAGTAAACGTTCCTGTTAATATTTTTAACTATAAGTAGAAGACAGCCAAAGCACCACAGTCAAAAATCATCCCTTGAACGAACTCTATTTCTAGCCTCAACCTGCAGCGTCACAAGTGACAAGATATAAAACAAAGAATCAGGGCTAACAATGTAAATGTATTCGCAAAGCTCCATCAAAGTTCATCAACTTTCCTTATGAAGAATGTATATTTATAGTCTAATTTTGAGGGTAATATCTTTTGGACTCCTTGATATGTAGTGATTGGCAAATTGCCAATTAGAAATAACTGAGTCAAGGACGCCGTTTCAAACGTACAATGCAATACAGATTCCCTGTTAAAAGGCAAATGTTCATTTCAAATTGTTGACTCAGATATACTTAAAAAAGAATTTCAGCTGTTTAAATTTAGCATGCTGAGAAAGACCAATCTTAAAATATTGTTTGGCATTGTGCCCACAGCATTTTCATTTTATTCCTTGTTACTGTTTGTCTTCTGTGTTAAGAAGACAAGCGACAGTAATCATGTTATATTCTCCTTAACACTTTGGATTTTACCTAAATGAACCATTTTGTTTTTATCCTCACCAGTTAAAAATGGCCTTTCATTTTCTGGCAAATTTTCAGCAAGTGATTATGCAAGAGCCAGTGAGATGTCCACATACTGTTTTACCTCTTCAGTCATCAGCAGGCCTTTCTCCCCACTTTCCTTTGAATCATCACTTTTGCTCTTAAAAAATGTGTAAAGGACATTATCTGAAGACAACCCTAATCTAATTTTTATAATCAGACCTTACCAGTACTTAGAGAATTGTTTTAAGTCTGTGCTTTATCTATCTACCCCACATACCATCCAAAGAGTTTGTTTTTTAGTGTCCCTCAGGACACAGTTTCTGGACAACTTCCATTCCAGTCTCCCACCATGATCAGCCAGCATCTCCTTATTTTCCTTTTATCCTTCTTGGTTTTGGGGCCTTCCAACTTCTTCCCTCCTACATTAACCCCATCATTTTCCTTCCTGGCAAAGATGTCCCCAGCTTCATTCCCATGGTTCATGAAGGCACAGTAGAACACTTCACTTGGACCAGATGAATGTGGCAAGTTTGGATTTGGGGTCAATTCAGATTCTAATTTGAATGAATCCAATCTTGGTTCACAGGAGAGCAGGGAGTTCTCTCCTGAAGGTTATGATTTCTCAAGCACTCTCAACATCCTCTATCTATAGAACAACAAGCTCACTCCACTAGAATAAGGTAGAGTACCATTTTAATAAAACAAAGTGGCAAAGTGATTAATCCTGGCCCACCAGTTACTAACTATACTGTTTGAGGCAATTTGCTTATTTTCTCTGAGATTAAGTTTCTTATAAATGGGAGGAAATGTAGCTGATAACCCCAAAATGAGAAGATATATTTAAAGTACATAACCCAGTACCTGCCATTTGTGTACTCAAAATTACTTGGAAATTTTCATGTACTGTATGGTGAGTAAATCATACATCCAAAGAAATGAAGGAGCTGTTAAGAGGTGGAATCTACTTGATAATCAATACCTAAGAGTGAACAAAGGCATAGGATTCTTACTTGAGGTCTGATTTTGTGTCTTTTTTTTTTTTTTTTTAAGAGAGAGAAAATGTCATGAATGGGAGAGGAGCAATAGGAAAGGCCTTCTTTAAATTCTTGCCTACATCTTCCTCTGGGCAGATGCTCCTAGGCTAGAAGTATTACCCTTAAGAGAATATTAAAACAGTATGATGCATATGTAAGTAAAGTTCTGTTCCTGAGGACAGCCAGGAGGAGAAGCATTCAGGAAAGGATATTCTTAATGTCATTTCAAGCCTATACATCAACATCATAGTCACTATTATCAGGGACCAGCAGCTATCTTTGGCTTGTCTGGCTACAACTCTTCCTTCTTCCCATCGTGTACAAGGAAAGCATGAGTCATAGGGTACCTGCTTAGTTCAGACACTTTCCCAGCAAAACTTACCAATGGTTTAAACCTTAAAGTACTTGTTTTATTTTAAAAACAGTTTTGAAAATCTTCACTTCAGACATAACATTAGGTGTAACCTAAAGTTTGTCATGAAGGCAACCAAAATATGAAGCAAAAGATTTCCCCAAACTCGACTCTGCCCACCTACGTTTCTATCTTTAAAGATATTCTGACAAATCCCTATTCAACTCCGACTCCTAGCGATTCCATTCAGGCTCTCAGCCTGATTTTTCTTCTCTTTAGCCAACACTTGAGGTTCAGGTAACGATTATTCTAGAGTTGCTTACAAACTGGCACCAACCATCTTCTTTTAGTCTTTGTATAGATGTTTCCTTTTCTTTTTTTATAGCTGTCTAAAATTTGTAACCACCCTCATGCATGCGCTACCACAATATGTCCTCTGGATGATATTTTACTCAGTGATTTACAAAGTCATATGTAGAGTTTTGCACCAAGAAATATGTGTATATGGAATAGGTTACCTGTAACTAACTATTTCCATAATGACAAGAAAATTGTATGGAGATGTCTAGGATGAGTAGGTGAAGTAATTCAAATTACATTCAGTATATGTTTTATTTCTTAATAAGATAATGAAGATTAGGTGGATTCGAGAAGGAGTTCAACATAATTAAAAACTGAAATAACTGGTTAAGAGTGATCCTTGGTTCCTCTTTTCTAATGATGGAGAATTTTAGAATTATTTTGCATTTCAGAATAGTTGTTTCATAAGTTTTGACATCTCTTTATCCTAAAGAACTTATTGCAGCACACGAGAGAGTCCGCCTTAAAATCCTGGATTCCATTTTGGGTAATCTTTGTTGTTTCATTAACCTTTATTGGAAGAAACTACGGTAATACAGTATCTTTTTCCAGTGATCCTGTACTAAATCTAATATTTTTTTGTGAAATATGTTCTTTCTGCTTGAGAAATTCCTTCTTTTTTTCTTTATTATAAAATTCTGGTCAGTGTAAAAGAGAACCTGGTTAGAAAAACACCAACATTTTCAGATTAATTATTCCTGGTTTTCCTTTAAAAAAGACCTTTAGTATTCTGCCTGAATTCACATTTATTTGGTCATTTACTTTACAATGGGCTGGCTGTGTCACTGACCTGTTTTTACCTCCTTTTTGGAGTTTGTTATCTGCAATCTGAGCAACCAGTGGAAGTAGTTTTGCAAAAGTTTTTTTATTCTTCATTTTATTTTGCCAGGGACCACAGTGCTTCTTGGTTCTAAGTCTAAAGCCATCTATATAAAAACCACCACTTTGAAATCACAAGGAAGGGGCTGCTGAGAAAGTGGAGCTGCTGATTGCAGTAGTAAGAAACTGGGGAATCCAGCATTTCCACCCACTAAAGAGTATTTGAATGTTTATCGTATCATCAGTGTCGCCTAGGCTGTTGTTGCCTGGCGGTTATCTAGAGACCTACTTCACATTTTAACTTAACAAAGTAAATCAAAGACCTTTGCTTCATTTGGTTTGTTGGTTTGCTTCTTTATTTTGCAGATTAGGAATGAGCCTGGAATGAGTCTGTAACAATTAGCTGGGCATTTGAAAGTCCAAGCTGGCCTCTTCACGAATATTCTTTTGAAAACGCCAAATGCCATCCATTGGTAACTTTCGGGAGCACGCGCTGGTAATGAAATGTAGGGCGCATTTACCAGCTTTGTCGCCTAAAACCCCAATGGACTGGGTGCTTTATGCATACCTCACCAACCAGCCACATCCGTCAGCAAATAACCGACAGTAAGTAAAGCAACTGTAGCGTAACTAGGACGGGAGTCAGAGAGACAAACGGATTTAACATCTCAAGGAGAATTCAGAGCTATGCTTTTCTAACTTTCCTCGCCATTTCTTCTCAGCTTCCCTTCCCCCGCAGCCCAAACCCAGAAGCCACTCAAACTGCCGACCGTGTCGAGTTTAACTTACTGCAGTGTGATGCAGCCGAAGGCTGGGCGCATCTCCGAAGCGAGAACAACCGCTTTTCCGGAGAGGACCTGAGACCGCCTAGCCAGCCCCCGGGATCCCTTCCAGTCCAGTCCGCACGCTCTCCGCTCGGTAAGAAGGCTGCCTCCCCGCTCGGCTTCCCCCAGGGGAGTGGAGCTTCAAGAACTCCGCTCGCAGCATCTCCTCCCCTCCACTTCCACCCCCTTGCTCAACGCACGGCCCATTCTAACTGGTGTCTGAGCGATGGAAACCGACTGCCAGTCCACAACACACAGGCGGCCTGCAGCCCACCAGTCCCTGACCATTTGCAACTCGCAAACAGAGGTGGGTTTCCGGAGCCTGAAAGTCATCTCGGGCACCCAGGTTCCCCACCTCGCACTCCCGCTCCCCCTCCCAAGCGCAGCCACCTCCAGTCTCCCCGTTAAGCCGGGCATCACAAATGGTTATTTTATTAGCCATACCAATAAGCATGCGAAGGAAACGGGATTTGTCAGAGCTCAAAATACCTGTTGTCCATGACTCATGCTCTTCTCTCATCTCTCTGAGTCCTTCATTTCTATCAAGACGCGTTGATGTTGGAAATCTGTGCAGTGCGTGCGTGTGTGTGTGTGTGTGTGTGTGTGTGTGTGGTGAGGAGGAGGCAATCTGCGGCGCAGCAAGCAACAGCCCTCCCTATCTCTAGCTGCCGCTTCTACAGCTGCTGTTGCTACTATTGCTGTTGGAGCTCAGGGAGAATGAGACAGAGAGAGAGACAGTGCTTTACAGCTATTTAACTGCTGGACCAGTTATAAGAGGAGGGTGGAGACTGTGCAGGTATGAGTGGCTGCTGTTGAGACATTAGGCTTATTCACTGCAATTACTACCATTCAGGATACATTTCCCCTTCAACAGGAAACTTGATACCTATCTCCCCGCCACCCTTTTGCTAACTATAGTCCTTGATGGGTCATTGTTCATCAACCACTCACCTAACCCACTTCCAGCAATTCTAACAGCTGCACACTCTATTTCTGCATTCTAACCTGGGAGCAGGTGACTGGAGGATGGATGACGATGAACTAGGAAGGCAAGGGGGAAAGCAGGTGAATGTTAAAAGGGAAACTATTTGTACATGTAACCAGTCAGAGCACAGATAAAATGATAGTTTTGAGCCATGTGTGTACAACAATGCACTGAAGTAATGTAAGCTAGTATATAAATCATCCCTATTTTATAAAATGTGTACAAAACCAGATAGTTAATAAGGAGTGTGTTTACAAGCTTAAGTGCAGGGTATCTTGATATACACATATCCCTTGGTGGCTCTGTCCTCTGTACATAGTATCCACTGTGATTTCAATACATTATGATTTCTGTCCTCTAGAAATTCTGGTGAAACCTACTGGTGACTGCTGTCTGTGGAGTCTGTCTTTCTCTTCTTTTTGGTTTCTCATTCTCTGTCCTGATTTATCTCTAGCTTATTCTCACATAAGGCAAAGCCGAGCTGAACTTAGAAGTTAAAGAAGTGCTCAAAACTGCCAAAGACAAGAATACTTTTTAATAACTAACTTAATTCGCTCTGACAACAGTTTGTCTTCATGTTCTTGTCCTGTAATAGACTGAATGACCATCAACAACCTCTCCTAAATAGACACACATGCATAAACACACATATATATGCACACCACCAAACTGATAGTAATATGTTACTTATTTTTTTTTTTTGAGAGACAGAGAGAGAATGAGTAGGGGAGGGGCAGAGAGAGAGGGAGAGAAAGAGACACAGAATCCTAAGCACGCTCTGTGCTGTCAGTACAAAGCCCTGTGCAGAGCTTGATCTCAGGAACCATGAGATCATTACCCGAGCTGAAATCAAGAGAAGTGAACAGTTGAGCTACTCAGGTACCCCAACTGGTAGTAGTATTAATTCACTTTCAGCATTTAGTTGTCTAAGCTAAAAATAAACTTAATTCTTTTTAATTTTATTTGTAATGCACACCATTAATTATTTCTGCTGTGCTGTGAGCAATTTTCATATTTGCCATACAGTTTCTCGTTTGCTGGGGCTTATGTAATCAGAGTTAATTTGGACAGATGTTAATACGAAAAGAAGGAAGTGTAACAGAAATATAACAGAAGATCCAGAAGGAGGAAAGGAACTCAAAAGGATTAAGTAATACATTTCTCCTGACTTGTTTATATTAGAAAATCACTGCTTTTAGCTAAAAAAGGCCAGTTAATGCACAAAGCATGTATCAATTATCCAATAATTATCTATTTATCAAAACCAATCTTATGACACTTTTTACAGAAAATACATAGATTAATATTTTGTTTTAAACGTCATACAATATACTAAATTCAAAGAGTATATAGAATTTTTTAAATGTTAAAATCCTAATAAAACATAAGGCCAAACAGTCACATATTTTTGCCTCTTCAATTTCTGTTTATATGTTACCGTTTTTAAAAATCCAGGGGCACCTAGGTGGCTCTGTTGGTTTAGCATCTGACTATGGCTCAGGTCATGATCTCAAGGTTTGTGGCTTTGAGCTCGTGTTGGGCTCTGTGCTGACAGCTCAGAGCCTGGAGCCTCTTTGGATTCTCTGTATCCCTCTCTCTCTGCCCCTACACTGCTTGCACATACTCTCTCTCTCTCTCTCTCTCTCTCAAAAATAAATAAACATTTTTTAAGAATCTTTAAAAAAAATCCAGAGTTACTTCACATTTAAACCTACATTCAATGCAATGTAAGGAAATGGGCAAAGGTTGTCCACCATACTTAGAAATATATTTGATAAAGAAGATCAAATTTATCCATAGATCTATCAGTGGATTTTAGAAATTCATAAGAATCTTTGTATAACTAATCAATCTCGAAAATACAGAGGCAGAAAAACAAACCTGTTCTATAAATTTCCATCAATCAACAAACCCAACAATTTATGGGTATATAGAAATAAATACCATAATTGCCAACTAAACTTCTTTATCATCAAAATATGTATGCCTGGGGCTCCTGGGTGGCTCAGTTGGTTTAGTGTCTGATTTAGGCTCAGGTCATGATCTCATGGTTCATGAGTTCAAGCCCCATGACCGGCAGTGCACTGGGAGCTCAGAGCCTGGAGCCTGCTTTGGATTCTGTGTCTCCACCTCTCTCGGCCCCTCCCTGTGCTGTGTGTGCGCTCTATCTCTGTCTCTCTCTCAAAAATAAATAAACAATAAAAAAAAATGCATTCCCAAACTAGATTCTGTAATTCCCAAACTAAATATTTGTTCACTGTAGAAAAGCCCAAAGATGGGAAGCTCTGCAGTGGCAGAAGCCCTGGCTGTTTGGTTCCCTCCTATGCTTCTAGCATCAAGCAATGTGCTTACAATGTGCTAGTGCACACTAAGCAGTTTTCTAACAAATGAGTGAATGAATAAATAAAATAATGTCTGGATGCAAGATATTGTGACGATAAGTGAACTGAGAATAAGGATATTTAAATTCTTCCAGTCTTTACTGCTAAAAAGTATCATTTCACAGACTTTACAAAACTTCATAATAAATGCCCCTATTACTTTTCCAAAATGTTTTTCTACTATATGAATTCAGTCAACTTAATTCCCTAAAATCTCATTCTCCAAGAATTTTGCAAATCAGTAACATCAAGATCTATTCATCTGTAAGAAATGCATGGTTTCTCCCACTTTTACGTCCAATCTGTAGCTAGATTAGTGGATACTGGGCTATGTGTTTGAGAAAATAGATTGTTCACAGGAAACAACAGGTATTGGCAAAGATGCCTACAAAGAGGAACCTACTGTTGGTAGGAATGCAACTGGTATAGCCACTCAGGAAAACAGTACGGAGATTCCTCAAAAAGCTAAAAAATAGAAATATCGTATGATCCAGCAATTGCACTCTAGGTATTTATGGAAAGAATACACAAGTACTAATTCAAAGTAATACATGTAACTTGATGTTTATAGCAGCATTATTAAAAATAGCCAAATTATGGAAAGAACCCAAATGTTCATCGACTGAGAAGCAGATATAGAAAATGTGGTACACACACACACACACACATTCCCACCCCTAGTCCATGGTGACAACCATTCTCTATTATAAATTCAAAATTTTTTTTTCATCCACATATAAGTGAAACCATGAAGTGTTTGTTTTTTTCTGTCTGGCTTATTTCATTTAGCATAATGTACTCCAATTATATACATCTATCTATATATATATATAAAATTATATATATATATAATTATTTCATTTTATATATATATATATATATATATATATATATGTAATGGAATATTACTCAGCCATAAGAAAGAATTAAACCTTACCATTTGCAAGGATGTGGTTAGAGCTAGAAAGTATTATGCTAAGTGAAATAAGTCAGTCAGAGAAAAACAAATAACCTATGATCTCACTCATATGTGGAAATTAAGAAACAAAACAAATAAACACGGAGGGGGTAGGAAGAGAAGAAAACCAAGAAACAGACTCTTAAGTATAGAGAACAAACAGATAGTTACCAAAGGGGAGGTGGGTGGGCGGATTGGTTAAATAGGTGACGGGGATTAAGGAGGGCACTTTTTGTGATGAGCACTTGGCGTGGCATGGAAGTGTTGATTCTCTAAATTCTACACGTGAAACTAATATTACACCGTATGTTAACTAGCTGGAATTTAAATAAACTTAGGAAAAAAATCCAGAAGAAGTATAGGTTTATCCAAAATAAGAGAAGGAGGAGGAGAAGTGGAAAAAGTAAATAATTAGTTACACATTTATGTATGTGTGTTCTTAAAATGTTAGTCCTGTAATAAGGATGATAAGCAAGGTAACCTTTATTGACCTTTCATGAATTTTAGCCAGGTAATTGTTAAAACAAATTTATGAAAACAGAACTTAATTAGTGACGTAGCATAGATTACTTAAAGTAAATATAAACCCGTATTTATATATTACATATTTATATAATACATATTTATGTGAACTGGTGCTTAGAAACACCTTGTCATGTTACTTTATTCAACAAACACTTACTGAACATCTATTCCATATGAAGCATTGGAAAGAGAAACACAGTCTATCACTCATAGCATCTGCTTCTAAAGGACATATGGTCCCATAAATAAACATATTTTTACTTTATAACTAGAACATTTTTTATTTAATAATGTTATATTTCAGAAAAATTAACTGGCTTAATTTATATCAAGTGTGATTAAAATTGTCACCAACTTTGACTTAAATGATGAGAGCACAGCTACTTCCTGAATTAAGCAGATTGTAACATGGGACTTTTTCCACTGGTTTTCTTTTTTTTTTTTTAATTTTTTTTAATGTTTATTTATTTTTGAGACAGAGAGAGACAGAGCATGAGTGGGGGAGGGGCAGAGATAGAGGGAGACACAGAATGTGAAGCAGGCTCCAGGCTCTGAGCTGTTAGCACAGAGACCATCGCGGGGCTCGAACTCACAGACCGTGAAATCATGACTTGAGCTGAAGTTGGACGCCCAACCGACTGAGCCACTCAGGTGCCCCTCCACTGGTTTTCAAACCATGAATAAGTAGTTGTAGGCTAGGAAGTTGTGAAAGATCCAGAAAAGGTCCTACTATTAATATGAGTAAAAATCTTAAACTATTGGATTTGAATAGGATGCTAGACCTAACCTACCCCAGTTCTCACATTGTATAGGATAGCCAGTAACACCATGGCTGATTTCTGGGTCATTTACCAGTCTCCACTAGACTATCTGGCTAGGAACAGCAGTGTTAGGTATTCAAGCTTTGGCACACCCAAAAAGGCATGTTTTAATTCCTAGGTGTCGAATGGCCAGCTATGACTTTGGGAAAACTGTCTTTCCAGACTAGTTTTCATGTTTATAAAATAGGGATATTTTTTCAGTGTTATCAGGGTATAATTGACAAATAAAATTAGAATATATTTAAAATGTACAATGTGATGATTTGTTGAGCACACAGTATGTGCTAAGATTCCCATATCAAGTTAATTTAATATATATCCATCACTTCACATATTTGATTTTTTTGTTTTTGGCTGGAACACTAAAGTTTTACTCTCTTGGTAAATTTCAATTATACAAAATAGTATTATCAAGTATAGTCACTATGTTAATCATTAGACCTTTCCTATTCATCTTATAACTGAAAATTCATATTATTTCACCAGCCTGTCCCTACTTCCATACCCTGTAGCTCATGGCTACAACCATTCTGATTCTCTATTAGAAGTTCAAAAGTTTTTATTCCACATGTAAGTGAAATAATGCAGTATTTTTCCTCTGTCTGGCTTATTTCATTTAGCATAATGTAGTTTAATGTGTGTTTGTGTGTGAGTGTGTAACCTTTCATTTGTTAGGATTTTTATTATCAAAAATACAAGAGATAAATGTTGGTGAGGATGTGGAGAAAAGGGAACCCTTATATACTATTGGTGTGAATGTAAATTGGTACAGACACTATTGAAAACAGTATGGAGGTTCCTCAAGAAACTAAAAATAGAATTACCATAAGGTCCAATAGCCCCACTTCTACATATATATCCAAAGGAAATGGAGTCAGAATCTTGAAGAGGTATCTGCACTCTCATGTTCTTTGCAGCATTATTCCCAATAGCTAAGATAGGGAAACAACCTAAGCATCTGTCAATGGACATACGGATAAAGAAGATAGAATATGTACATATATTAGGTGAAACACGCCAGACAGAGAAAGCCAATTACTGCATAGTATCACTTAATGTGAAATCTTAAAAACAAAACAAAACAAAAAACTCATAGAAGCAGAGAGTAGAAAAGTAATTGTAGGGGTCAAAGTAGGGTATATAGATAAATGTTGATATAAGAGAACAAATGTTCAGCTATAACATGGACAAGGTCTGAAGATCTTATGTAAAACATGATGACTACAATTGGTAATATTCTATTATGTCATTGAAACTTGCTGAGAGTAGAACTTAAATGTTTTCAAGAAATAAATGAATGGGGTGATGGATGTGTTAATTAACTACAGGGGGGGCATCCTTTCACAAGGTACAATATGTCATATCACCATAACATACACTTAAAATATCTTAACATTTTATGTGTCAAGTATACCTCAATAAAGCTGTGATTAATACAATTTTCAAAAATATAACTACTTCTTTATGATAGCCTTGTAGGAATCATGAAAGCAAGCCCTGCTGGCTATTAGAGTCAGGTGATCTGGGGTCCCATTCCTCGGTGGCAGCCATAAAAGCTTAGGCACCTGTCACATGTACAAGCTCCTTCCAGAAAGATTTTGGCAACCTGGTTTTAAGCTTAGAGCACGCCAGAGAAAGAAGGCAATGCAACTGCCCATATCTCAAAATGACGATGACAGCAGCCACCCCAGAGAAGAGTTGAGAGTATCAAAGAATTTGGCACACTACATGCTGCCTAGAAGAGCTCCCATACACACATGCACACGCACGTGCACACACGCATACAAAAGGACTATTACATCCTCCCTTCATTAGAGTGCTACTTTCTGGGATTAATGTCTAAGTACTTGACTTTCCAGTTGATTTTTAAACTGAATGATGATGGCAGAATCTGCATGATTTCCCTTGGGCGCAGCAAGTATAATGCTAACCGTAAGAGACAATTTTTACAATCAGGGTTTTTTCTCTCTACTTTAAAGAAGGCAACTGGTGTTGGAAAGAGGTCTGACTGAACAGTGATAAATCACATGAAGTTTTGAATTATATTTGTTCAATCAAACTTTCTTAAGCACTGACAACATGTGAACTCCACAACTATATACATACTTTAGGAAGCACAGGAAACGCAGCAAAACATGATTTAAAGCACAAAACAAGAAGTCTGTGACAGAGAAATTGTAGTTTTGAAGTTGAAGTTTTATGTGGGAAATTAGCAGACACTGATACGGTGCAGCCATTATTTGCTGTCTCCATGATGGATGAGCATCACAGCGTAATTAATGTAGCAATGGTCATCCACACAGTGAGTTTCAGGACAAATTCCTAAAAATGGCCAGAATTTATATAGCATGACCTCACTGTTATTTAGACCAATGTGTTTTTCTTTTCTTTGAAGACTCAACATGTATATTCTGTTGTGACTTTTTCTTATTTTTTTCTGAGAAATTAGATAGGTAGATTTAACTAATTCTTCTGAGTTTTTTCTAACCTTAGAATGACATCCCATCAGTCTTCCTAACACTTTGGGGACCATTTATTTGTTTGTCTCCTCACTGGACTTAACAGGTCAATTGAGATTTTTTTTTTAGTGCACAAACAGAAGACATTCAAAGATTTTCAACTGCATTGATATGGAGTTGTAAAAATATAAACTTAAATGTTTTTTAACAGAAGAGTTAATTTTCATTTGATAACTAAATATTTAGAACAGCAGATTATAAATTTCAAGCAAATAGTTATTTTTGCTTTAAGCTATTTAACTGGTTAAGTAAGGTTCATCTTGTCTACATATCTGACAAAACAAGCTTAAGATGAAGGGTAGGGGTTTTCTTGTTTTTGTTTTGGGTGGGCACTGAATGGCTTCCTATTGTATCTTAGGTGATTAAACCTTAAAGTAAATTTTTATTAAGTTGAAACTTAGACTTGTATAACTTTTAGAATGGCAAGTAGCCTGAAATAAAGAGTCTTTATTAAAATATGTAACAGGAATCATAGCTAGCGATGATAGCATCCACCCCAGAGAAGAGTTGAGAGGATCAAAGAATTTGGCACACAACACACTTCCTGGAAGAGCTCCCCTACACACATGCACATGCTATCTGTACTATGCCTTAAAATGCATATACACAGATTAGTTCGAGGTGGATTTAACAAAGCATTTTATTGAAAAGGGAAATGCTGTAAGATTGTGGAAATTTAATAACAAGATTCATTATCTTTAGATTCACTGTTGTGAAATCAGCAATCTGATTATTCCTAAGTTATTCCTAAATTGGTTTGCATCTGAGGATGCATTTCTTCAGTTAAACTTTTCAGTCTGTATGGACTAGGAGGTAAATACAAATATTAAAATAATAAAGTGTTTTTTAAGTAGAGAAGCTTTTTCTAAGCCTCAATGAATGTTTCTTAAAAATTGAACTCGTGTTTTTTGTGGTGGCTTCTTATTGATTATCCTGCAACCAGCATGAAGAGTAGGAAGGAGGAAAAGTTTGATCCTATATGAAACTTCAGACAGTCCCCAAACGGGTATGTCTACTAAAACCAGTTCATTTCACTCTACAGTGAAGTGAATAACTCCTTGTCTTATTCTTGTAACCATATTTTTAAATGTCAGATTCTCAGAGAACATAGCATAAAGAAAGGTGTCCTGAAAGATGGTATGTTTTGCTTAATGATGCCTTTTTCTAAAACTTTTTATATGCTTTTCATAGTCTTTTTTTTTACTATTATTTTTTTGAGAAAGATACAGAGAACAAGCAGGGGAAGGGCAGGGAGAGAAGGAGACAGAATCCCAAGCAGGTTCTATGCTGCCAGCACAGATCCCAGTGTGGGGCTTGGACCCACAAACAGAGGGTTCATGACCTGAGCTGCCCAACCAACTGAGCAACTCAGGCACCCCCATCATTCTTATCTATACCAGTATCATGTATGTAACACAGCTTTGTAGCTCTTCTTACAGTATTATGAAGAGGAACTTTAATAATTTGTGGAAAGAGAAAGAAAAATAATTTTCATTGGAGATGTTCTAAATAGTTTTAAACATTGGGCTTGGTATAGTTATAACTAAGTTTTATTAGATAGTATGATAATTTTATTTTGTAAATGGACTTCATTACATGTCACCTTGCAAATTAAAAATAAGTTGCATAATTAAAACAGACAATGACTAAATATATTTTTTAAAAATCAGACACTTTTTTTTCTCAGTTGGCATGACCTGAATTCAGAGACTTATTTGCCCTGGATGATTTATCTAAAAATGGCTTTGAGGTTGAATAGTTCCATGAAACTCTGGCACATTAGCACTTTTACATCAATAGGAACTGACGTCAAACTGTTAGGCAAAAATCGCCACCCACTGTGATAATCTGGGGAATCTGTGATATCACGAAAATTTAGACGAACAAAATATACATTCTTTAAAAGGAAGAAAAACTAATGCCTATAGTAAACTTTTTTTTTCTTGGAAAGATTTATTCCAAAATACAACCACCACCACCACAAAAAAACTTGGAAGAACGTACACCTTCAGGATAACTTTATGTTTCCTTTTTTTGTCCACCAAAATATGTTAACTCTCAGGAAGAGCAAATATTTTTATGTTACCCATTAATCTAAGAGCATCTGCTAAACAATGATACTTTATTTACTTATCACAATATCTTATGAGGCAGATACTGTTGTCTCTTTCAATCTTCATATGAAGAAACAGAAGTACAGAGAAGTTAATTAATTTATTCTAAGACCAAAACCTCTGATGAGTAGCAAAGGCACCGGATCTTCATAAGCTAACTCCAGATCTCATATTCTCAACAACTCTGCTATACTGCCTCTTTACTTTCAATAGATAAATATCATTTAAGATCTGAAATTAGAATGCCTAAGGCAATAGGACAGATAATTGCTTAATCTATGTTTAATCAGTACTGATGTACCTAACACTTGAAATGTCAATAATTTATATTAACTTTAAATCACATGAAGGTAGAATTCTTGACAATTTAATATCCTCATTGAACTACAAATTCAAGATTCCTTACATCGTTTCATGTTATAATCTACTTCAGGCACTTGCATACTTATTGCTGCTAATACTTTGTAGCAGATATACTTTATTCAAAGGTAAATAATAATTAATAGACCTATTCATCTATGAATTTTTAATAACTATGTTAACTGTATAATGTATATATATAGTGAAGCATGATACATTATTATGGTTAATTTTTCTGTGGCTCTCCCACATTATACCATAAACTCAATGAAGAAAGGACTATATCTTATTTGCCTTTGTAGCTTTAGTTCTTTGAAAAATGTTTGCAATAAGAAACATTGTCTCAAAGCTAGAACAAACAATCTTAAAATTTGTATAGAAACACAAAAGACCCTGAATAGCCAAAGTAATACTGAAGAAGAAAAACCAAAGCAGGAAGCATCACAATCTCAGACTTTAGCCTCTACTACAAAGCTGTAATCATCAAGACAGGATGGTATTGGCACAAAAACAGACACATAGACAAATGGAATAGAATAGAGAATCCAGAATTGGACCCACAAATGTATGGCCAACTAATTTGTGACAAAGCAGAAAAGAGTAACCAATGGAAAAAAGGCAGTCTCTTTAACAAATGGTTTTGGTAGAACTGGACAGCTACATGCAGAAGAATGAAACTAGACCACTTTCTTACACCATACACAAAAATAAACTCAAAATGGATGAAGAACCTGAATACGAGAAAGGAAACCACCAAAACCCTAGAGGAGAAAGTAGGAAACAACCCCTTTGACCTCAGCTGCAGCAATTTCTTGCTTGACACATCTCCAAAGGCAAGAGAATTAAAAGCAAAAATGAACTATTGGGAACACATCAATATAAAAAGCTTCTACACTATAAAGGAAACAATCAACAAAACTAAAAGGCAACCTACGGAATGAGAAAAGATATTTGCAAATGACCTATTGGATAAAGGGCTAGTATCTAAAATCTATAAGGAACTCACCAAACTCCACACCCAAAAACCAAATAATGCAGTGAAGAAATGGGCAGAAGACAAGAATAGACACCTTTCCAAAGAAGACAACCAGATGGCCAACAGACACATGAAACGGTGTTCAATGTTGTACATCATCAGGGAATACAAATCAAAGCCACACTGAGATACCACCTGACGCCGGTTAGAGTGGCTAAAAAGAACAAATCAGGAGACTATAGATGCTTGTGAGGATGTAGAGAAATGGGAAGTCTCTTGCACTGTTGGTGGGAATGCAAACTGGTGCAACTGCTCTGGAAAACAGCATGGAGGTTCCTCAAAAAATTAAAAATAGAACTACCCTATGACCCAGCAATAGAACTACTAGGAATTTACTCAAGGGATACAGTAGTGCTGATGCATAGGGGCACATGTACCCCAATGTTTATAGCAGCACTTTCAACAATAGGCAATTATGGAAAGAGCCTAAATGTCCATCAACTGACGAATGGATAAAGAAGATGTGGTTTATATATACAATGGAATACTACTTGGCAATGAGAAAGAATAAAATCTGGCCATTTGCAGCAATGTAGATGGAACTGGAGGGCATTATGCTAAGTGAAATAAGTTGGTCAGAGAAAGACAGATACCGTATGTTTTCACTCATATGTGGGACCTGAGAAACTTAAAAGAAGACCAATGGGGGAGGGAATGGGGAAAAAAAAGTTACAAACAGAGAGGGAGGGAGGCAAATCATAAAAGATTTTTTTGATGTCCTAAAAAAGTTTCAACATACTGTATAAACAAAGTTTGAAAATGCATAACAAAAAAAATGTTTCATTAATTTAATTAATAGTCTTCTTTTTTTAATTTCTACATCTTTGGTCGCTTAGGTAAAATAAAACATACTGTTGTTGCAGTTTGGCTTCTCTGAGTAATGGTATCCAAATGCTTACTCTATCACTTAAGGCACTCATGATAGCCTCGGGTGAACATATACATCCTTCCCAGATGACTTAGACTTGGAAAAACCAACATGTGTTTTAAAGGGAAACAAAGAAAAGAAAGATCTGCCAATTCTTCCTGAATTTATTAACCAATAATTAAACTCGAGTGCCCATTTGCCAAGCTTTGGGTTGAGGGTTGGAGCTATAATGGTCGAATAAAAATTGCAGAATCCTGCACCTCATAGAACTTACAAGTTAGCAAGATTGACAAAATATTAAGCAAATAAACAAAAAATATATTGTACAGTTAATAATTATCCTAAGCCATATGAAAGCAAATCATAAATACTCACTCTTCAACACCAGACTATTAAGTTTACATAAGGTGAGATCAACTGTTGGGAGTATTTTCAGCATTTGGACAGATCCCTACACAAACATTTATTGATGCTGTGATAAATTTGGCAATATTTGTGTGTGTGTGTTTTATAATTATTTTATTTTTTAATATAATTTTTTGTCAAATTGGTATATCTATGCCACCTCTTCTTTATCCATTCATCGCTCACTGGATCCTTAGGTTGCTTCCATACCCTGGCTATTGTAAATAATGCTGCAACCTTCTCACTCAGAGCAAATGATGTGGCCTTCCACTTCATCAAGAAATATGATGCTACAAAGAATTCTGCTCAGCTTCAACCAGTACATGGATCAGTAAGTCTTTACCCTACCATGCTATCACTCACTTTCATATTCTTAGTCAAGATATCTTCTTCTAAGACCATCCCTTGCTTTGCTTCACTCACAACAACTCTTTCTTTTACAAGAGTTCTCCTTTCCTCTGGAAAATATGCAATTTCTTCTCTTGTTGACCCTCAAAGAACCCATGCACTCAGCAATTACTGTACTTTGCAAATTGCATATACAATTCCTATTAGTTTTCCTATTTAGTACTCCTACTAAAACAATGTGACTTCTTAAGTTTAGCCATTATATATACAGGGAAGTTTTTCATGGAATACTTGACATTTGGAGAGAATTTTGAAGAATGACTTGCTGATTGAAAAATAGGTAATTTCTTGACTTAAAGTCTAAGATCTGACATATAAAGATCTCAGAAGCCGCCACTGTCATTCTCACATTAAAAAAAATGGCTAAACAAACTGAAAATCAATGACTTTTTTTCAGAAAGTTGAAACCACTGGGCAACTGTCACCTAAAGGCTGGATGGATAAGCAAACACAGGGAACCAGAACTGAGTCCAGCTTAATGGTAGCGGAAGCCACTGGACCAAAAGATACGTGGTGATAAGAGTACATGAACATGGTATGTGTATGCATTTATTCATTTTTTGAGAGACATAGAGAGGCAGTAAGTGAGTGAAGGAAAGGCAGAGAGAGAGAGAGAGAGAGAGAGAGAGAAGGTCTGAAGTACGCTCCAAGTTCTGAGTTGTCAGCACGGAGCCCAACATGGGGCTTGAATTCACAAACTGCAAGATTATGACCTGAGTCAAGTGGGTCACTTAATTGACTGAGCCACCCAAGTGCCCCTATTTCAACATTTTTATGTTTTAATATACATAACCTATGCATGCTTTATTAGATATTTACTTAAGTATTTCATTTTTCTTGGAGAAATTATAAATGGTATTGTGTTTAAATTTTAGTTTCCATATGTTCATTGTTAATACATAAAAGTACAATTTATTTTGTGTTTTGATCTTGTATCCTGCAATATAAAAAATCTCATTTATTGTTCTAGGAGATTATTTGCTTATTTTTAATTAAAAAGTTTTCAGATTTTTTGAAATTTATTATGTAGATAATCATGCTAAGTGCAAATTGGGATTGTTTTAGTATTCCTTTTCAATATGTATTCTTTTATTTCTTTTGCTTATCTTATTATAGTGGCTAGAAATACAGGTATTTTGTTGAATAAGAATGGAAACCGCAGATATTATTGACTATCCTCGACATTCAGTCTTTCACCATCAAGTTATGATGTTAGCTATAGTTTTTTGTCTATGTTCTTTATCAAGGTGAGGAAGCTCCCCTCTATCCCTTGAAGCAAATTTCTTGTAGATGCATACTTTGGATTTTGCTTTTCTCTTCTTCTCAAGTTTTTATTTAAATTCCAATTAGTTAACACAGTGAAATATTAGTTTCAGGTGTTGAATTTAGTGATCAAACACTTACATACAACACCCAGTGCTCATCAAAACAAAACCCTTCTTAACACCTATCACCTACTTAGCACATGCCCCCCATCCCTGCCCACTTCCAATGTAATAACCATCACTTTGTTCTCTATAGTTAAGAGTCTGAAGTTTTCTCCTCTTTTTTCCTTCCTATGTTCATTTGTTTCTTAAACTCCACATGAGTGATATCATATGGTATATGTCTTTCTGTGACTGACATATTTTGCTAACCACAATACTCTCTAGCTCCATCTGTGTTGTTGCAAATGGCAAGATTTCATTATTTCTTATGGCTAATATCTCATTGTATGTGTACACACACACACACACACACACACCCCACATCTTCTTTATCTATTCATGTCAATGAACATTTGGATTCTTTCCATAATGTTGCTATTGTTGATAATGCTGCTATAAACACTGGGTGCATGTATCCCTTGAATTAGTATTTTTTTATCATTCAGGTAAATACCTTAATGCTGGATCATAGGGTAGTTCTGTTTTTCACTTTTAAAAAAAAAATATGGAACCTCTATATTGTCTTCCAGACTAGTTGCACCAGTGGTTATTCCCACCAGCAGTATAAGAGGGGTCCTTTTTCTTCACATATTTGCCAACACCTGCTGTTTCCTGTATTGTTAATGTTAGCCATTCTGACTGGCGTGAGGTGATATCTCATTGTAGTTTTGATTTGTATTTCCCTAATGATGAGTGATGTTGAGCATTTCTTCATGTGTTTATTGACCATCTAGCTGTATGTCTTCTTTGGAAAAATATCTATTCATATCTTCTGCCTATTTTTAACTAGATTATATGTTTTGGGGTGCTGAGTTTGATAAGTTATTTATAGATTTTGGATATTAACCCTTTATCGGATATGTCATTTTCAAGTATCTTCTCCCCTTCTGTAGGTTGCTTTTTAGTTTTGTTGGTTGTTTCCTTTGCTGTGTAGAAGTTTTTTTGATGAAGTCCCAACAGTTTACTTTTGCTTTTGTTTCCCTTGCATCAAGAGACATATCTAGCAAGAAGTTGTTATGGCTGATACCAAAGAGGTTACTATCTGTTTTCTCCTCTAGAACTTTAATGGTTTCCTGTCTTACTTTTAGGTCTTTAATCCATTTTGAATTTCTTTTTGTGCATGGTGTAAGAAAGTGGTCCAGTTTCATTCTTTTGCATGTGGCTGTCCGGTTCTCTCAACCCCGTTTGTTAAAGAGGCTGTCTTTTTCCATTGTATATTCTTTCCTGCTTTTTCAAAGATTAATTGACTATATAGTTGTAGGTCATTCTTGGGTCTTCTATTTTGTTCCCTTGATCTATGTGTCTGTCTTTGTTCCAGTACCACATTGCCTTGATTACTACAGCTTTGGAAAACATCTTAAAGTCCAAAATTGTGATGTCTCCAGCTTTTCTTTTCTGTTTTTAATTGTATTAATGTTTATTTATTTTTTGAGAAAGAGAGAGACAGAGAGAGAATGAGAAGGGGAGGGGCAGAGAGAGAGAGCAGCTTTACTTTTCTTTTTCAAAACTGCTTTGGCTATTTGGGGTCTTCTGTGGTTCCATATAAATTTTAGGATTGTTTGTCCTAGCTCTGTGAAAAATATTGTGGGTATTTTGATAGGGATTGCATTATATGTGGAGATTGCTTTGGGTAATAGAAACATTTTAACAATGTTTTAATTCAAATCCATGAGATATCAGTGTTTTTCCCTATCTTTGTGTCATCTTCAATTTCTTTCATCACTGTTTCATAGTTTTCACAGTACAAATCTTTTACTTCTTTGGTCAGGTTTATTCTTAGGTATTTTAGGATTAATACGCTTTTTAAATTCTGTCAATCTGTCTTTTAATTGACAGATTTTGACTATTTATATACTTTTAAGTATTGATTTGTTAAACATGACATTTTATTTTCTGATTTTACTTGTTTCCTCATTTTCTCTTTTCTTACTTTCTTGTCAGTGACTTGATTATTATTATTAATATTTTTGGTAGAGTTGCATCTTGACTTAATCAGCTTGTCCCCCAGTATATTGCTTTGTACATATTTCTTAGTGGTTGTTCTAAATATTACAATATACACATTTTACTTAGCGCAGTCTACTGATAAGCATGTTTTACTGCCTCCACTGAAGTTTAAAAATCTTCCCTTTAAAGAGCTTTACATTCTCTATCTTTAAAGAGAAATTTCCTCAAGTGGGGGTTTACTGGCAACAGATTTCCTTAGTTTTCCTTTACCTGAGAATGCACTTATTTCCCTTCCATCCCTGATATTCGTTTTCAGTGGATAAAGACTTCATGGTTGCATTTTTGTTCCAGTACTTGAAAAGTATCATACACTTCCGTCTGGTCCCTATAAATTTCTAATAAGAAATGTGCTGTAATTCAAATTGGTGTTCACCTATAATGGTTTGTTTTCCTCTGGTCACTTAAGAGAGTTTTGTTTTGTTTTGTCTTGTTTCGTCTTAGGTTTTCTTAAGTCCAATTATAATGTGCCCTGGCATGGATTTGGATTTCTTTGAATTTTTCGGTTTTCGAGTTCATTCAGCTTCCTTAGTGTTTAGACTTACATATTTAATCAAGTTTTGGAAGTTTTCAGCCATTATTTCTCTGAATAGTTTTCTAGTCCCAGCTCTCTCTTCTCTGCTTTAGGGAACCAAATTCTTACTTTCTCCTGACTATGACCCAGTGACACCCAAAAGCATCAGTGACTTTTCCTCACACCATTTGCTGTGTACAACACATTCTGATCCCCAGTGAAGGCACTTGTCCACAAACCCTACCTCTGTTTCAGCGTGCAACTGCTGGGTTGCACTATCTGCCCTCAGGCCTCCTCAGGAAACGCAGTGACTATTTCTCTAAGATCTTATGGATAATAAATTTTGTTTTCCTGTGCCTCTCTTGTGTCTCCTTCTGTGGCCACACTTGAGTGGCCATCTCTTTAAAGAATACAAAACATAGCTCTTTTGTTATTGGCCTACAGGTTACTGAGGTTATGCTAATTTTGTTGTTTTTGTTATTCAAATTACATTCTCTCTGCTTTTCAGACTGCACAAATCCCATTGATCTGTCATTAAGTTCATGCAACTATCTTCTGTCATGTCAGGTCTACTACTAAAACCATCTCAAGTTTTGTTCTGTTTTTGGTGATTTTATTTTAGTTGTCATTTCTATAACTAACATTGAATTATTTGTATAATTTCTCTTTCTTTGCTGGAATTAATATTTTTTTCAGTTGTTTCAAAAGGATACATAATTGCTTTCTGAATTTCATTTTTACTATGGCTGCTTTAAAATTCTGGTCAGATTACACCATCTGATTCATCTTGCTGTTAGCATCTGCTGACTTTCTTTTCTCATCCAATTTGTGACTTCCCTAGTTCTTACTATGAGTGTTTTTCAATTGTATGGTTGAATGTTTTATTTTTCAAGTCCTATGGCTCCTAAGCAGTCTGGGTTCTTTTTTCCACCTATGAGTATATATATATATATATGTATATATATATATATACATATATATATATGTATATATTTGCATTATGTTTAGATTTTTTTTTTAGTTGCAAGCAGGAGGATTTGAGAAGAATAAACTACTTTACCTTAATGGAATAAAAAATCTCCTATTTCTAGATTATTTTATGTTTTTGTTTCATTTTGACAAATCCGATTAGTCACTTTTTATGTCTTGTACTTCATTCTCGTATCTTTAATCCTTAATTTTATTACTTAAATATACTTATCCTAAGTATTTTATATTTAATGTCTGGTATAGCCAGTATTTAATGTCTCTGCATCTCAGTGTGAGATCTATTATTTCTTCCGATTCTAGCTGGTAATGCCTGCTTCTGTTTATGCTTTGTAAATTTTAGGAATCAGCTCATTTTCCCTTAAAATTTACCAGAGGAATTCTTTGACATCTTGCTGAATGTGGTTCTCTATAGAATATTTGCATTCGCTTCCATATGTTTGGAAAGATACAGGAGACCCTTCCAACCCAGGGTGATTTGAATATAAATTGTGATCTTAGGGTTTTCAACCTTCTGTTTAGTAAAACTTTGGGCTATAGACTCATGAAGGACTCTGTTTATCATTATAAATACATAGGAGTGATTCTTTTTTCTTTCTACCTCAAACATAAAGTTTCAGGACAGGCATTTTTTTTTTCCTTAGAGTTCCTGTTACGAGAGCCATTGGGAGGTGAACACTTCTACTTCATTGTTTCAATGATGATTTAAATTTTGTGGATTCTGATTTTATGCAGAGATGGGGAGGACAGTCATCTCCCACTAAAGTGGTCTCTTCTACCATGAGAAAATACATACTTTTCTCTTCTGTATTCCTGTGAAACTTAAAATCATGTTCATCTGTTCTGGTAAATGCTATCAAGATAGAGAAAGTTCTCGTCAACATTCTACTTGCCTATTTGCTCCTTGCCTTCTCTTAGCTTGTAACTCTTTTTTTTTCTCATTTATAATAGTTTATTTTCAAATTGGTTTACATAAAACACCCAGTGTTCATCCCAACATGTGCCCTTTTTTAATGCCCATCACCCCCTCTCCCCCCCCATCCCCTTTACCCTCAGTTAGTTCTTAGTCTTTGAGAGTCTCTTATGTTTTATCTCCCTCCCTCTCTGTATCATTTTTTTTCTTTCCCCTCTTCCCCTCCCCCTGGTTTTTGCTTAGTCTCACAAAGTCCACCTATTCGTGGAAACATATGGTATCTGTCTTTTTCTGATTGACTTATTTCACTTAACATAATACCCTCCAGTTCCATCCATGTTGCTACACATGGCCAGATTTCATTTTT
The DNA here is from genome assembly GCA_030068075.1 of Paguma larvata. Taxonomy (NCBI): domain Eukaryota; kingdom Metazoa; phylum Chordata; class Mammalia; order Carnivora; family Viverridae; genus Paguma; species Paguma larvata. Next base: position 44,261,325 of record CM057834.1, read on the forward strand.
TCTCATTGCCACATAGTAGTCCATTGTATATATGTACCACATCTTCTTCATCCACTCGTCAGTTGATGGGCACTTGGTTTCTTTCCATGATTTGGCTATTGTTGAAAGTGCTGCTATGAACATTGGGGTACACGTGCTCCTATGCATCAGCATTCCTGTGTCTCTTGGGTAGATTCCTAGCAGGGCTATTGCTGGGTCATAGGGTAGCTCTATTTTCATTTTTTTGAGGAACATCCACACCGTTTTCCAGAGTGGCTGCACCAGTTTGCATTCCCACCAACAGTGTAGGAGGGTGCCTACTTCTCCACATCCTCGCCAGCATCTATAGTTTCCTGATTTGTTTATTTTAGCCACTCTGACTGGTGTGAGGTGGTATCGCAGTGTGGTTTTGATTTGTATTTCCCTGATGATGAGTGACATTGAACATCGTTTCAAGTGTCTATTGGCCATCTGAATGTCCTCTTTGGAGAAGTGTCTATTCATATCTTCCACCCATTTCTTTACTGGGTTGTTTGTTTTTCGGGTGTGGAGTTTGGTAAGTTCTTTATAGATTTTAGATATTAGTCCTTTATCCGATATGTCATTTGCGATGATCTTTTCCCATTCCGTTGGTTGCCTATTCGTTTTGTTGGTTGTTTCTTTTGCTGTGCAGAAGCTTTTTATCTTGATGAAGTCCCAATAGTTCATCTTTGCTTTTAATTCCCTTGCCTTTGGAGACGTGTCAAGTAACAAATTGGTGCGTCTTAGGTCAAAGAGGCTTTTTCCTGCTTTTTCCTCTAGGATTTTGACGGTTTTCTGTCTCACATTCAGATCTTTTATCCATTTAGAATTTATTTTTGTGAGTGGTGTAAGAAAGTGGTCTAGTTTCAGTCTTTTGCAAGTTGCTGTCCAATTCTCCCAGCACCATTTATTAAAGAGGCTGTCTTTTTTCCATTGGATACATTTTCCCGCTTTGTCAAAGATTAGTTGGCCATATACTTGCGGGTCCATTTCTGAGTTTTCTATTCTATTCCATTGGTCTATGTGTCTGTTTTTGTGCCAATACCATACAGTCTTGATGACTACCGCTTTGTAGTAGAGGTTAAAGTCTGGGATTGTGATGCCTCCCGCCTTGGTTTTATTCTTCAGTATTATTTTGGCTATTCGAGGTCTTTTGTGGTTCCATACAAATTTTAGGATTGTTTGCTCTAGCTTTGAGAAGAATGCTGGTGCAATTTTGATTGGGATTGCATTGAATGTGTAGATTGCTTTGGGTAGTATTGTCATTTTAACGATATTTATTCTTCCAATCCATGAGCATGGGATGTTTTTCCATTTCCTTGTGTCTTCCTCAATTTCCTTCATAAGTTTTTTATAGTTTTCAGTGTAGAGGTCTTTCACATCTTTGGTTAGGTTTATTCCTAAGTATTTTATGGTTTTTGGTGCAATTGTGAAAGGGATTAGCTTCTTTATTTCTCTTTCTGCTGCTTCATTGTTGGTGTATAGAAATGCCACCGATTTCTGTACATTGATTTTGTATCCTGCAACTTTGCTGAAATCATGGATCAGTTCTAGTAGGCTTTTGGTAGATTCCGTCGGGTTTTCCATGTAAAGTATCATGTCATCTGCAAAAAGTGAAAGTTTGACTTCCTCCTTGCCTATCTTGATGCCTTTTATTTTGTTTTGTTGTCTGATTGCTGATGCTAAGACTTCCAACACTATGTTGAACAGCAGTGGCGAGAGTGGACACCCTTGTCGTGTTCCTGATCTCAGGGGGAAGGCTTTCAGTTTTTCCCCATTGAGGATGATATTAGCTGTGGGCTTTTCATATATGGCTTTTATGATGTTTAAGTATGTTCCTTCTATCCCGACTTTCTCGAGCGTTTTTATTAAGAAAGGGTGCTGTATTTTGTCAAATGCTTTTTCTGCATCTATTGACAGGATCATATGGTTCTTATCTTTTCTTTTGTTGATGTGATGTATCACATTGATTGATTTGCGAATATTGAACCAGCCCTGCAACCCAGGGATGAATCCTACTTTAGCTTGTAACTCTTAAGTGTTAATTTTATTTTTAGCTCATTGATGACTTTAGACAAAATTGTAAACATTCTTCTAACTTTTTTTGTTGTTTTCTAAAAAGGAGTATGACATGACATCTGTTTTACCATACACTCTCCTTAGAACTTAAAAAATATGTATACTGACCTAGGAGGATACGTGTTAAATTTTGTTTTGTTTTGTTTTATATTATCTGTAAATAAGAATTTTTAAAAGCATCAAAAAATTCCATGCAAACACCTACAAAAATCCTGCAGTATTATACACAGAAGTCATGGTGAAAAATATTAAGATAAAGGTTAATATAATTATAGGATTATATTTCCTTGGAAAAAGTATATTGCTTCATGCTTTCTATGAAGAAAAGCAACATCCCTTTCAATAATAATTTCCCTCATTTTCTCCGCAAACTATATCTGTGTTCACAGAGAAAAGTCAGAGCAAAATAACAAAATCAAAAAAAGTAGAAAGAAAATTTTCTTCAAAAAAACATTTACCAGTTCTACCAAGTAGCACCAGTTTATATTTTACATCTCCCTCTTTCCTAAATATTTATTGCAAAATCAACCTCTAAAATCCTTGATTTTAAGATCTCAGAGACATTTTATAAAAAGGCAAGATTGTTACTACAAATATACCCCTCATAGTACCATGTCTAGATACTATGACAAGAGTAACTAATAGAGTAGCCTAGGAATTTGAGAAATCTAAATAGGTAAAATTTTCTTTCAGAAGATCTTTGAATTTTAGAAAAAAAATTATCTTAAATTGGGTTTATATATGAGTTAAATAAAAAGAGATACACTAAAATATAGGATAATTCTTTGGACAAATATTTAGCGAGCAGCCATTACTTACGAGGCACTGGTAATTAAAAAGTGAACTTAAGGCCTTGAACTCATGAAACCTGCATCCACTCTAGTGGGTGAATTTATAGAAATTTATTTGGTAGCAATTATAAGAAAATGAAGATTTATCAAATGCATGAAAAATGTTAACCATATAAATACCTAGTTTTCCTAGCAATACTCTAACTGTATCAAAATCTCCTCAGAATTTTAGTTAAGCCATTAGCATCTCAAAATAATAAATAAGTGAGTATGCAATTTTCTCTGTCAGAATAAAACAATCTAGAGATTCCACATATTTTTTCAGATGTTATGGAATTTCTGTGTTCTTTCAGGCCAAATGGTTTTTAGTAGTGACATACATGTGTTAGATTAACTTCTTCAGGTACTCAACCCACTGGTATCTCTACTCTATCGTTAATTTGTCACTGAATCTGCTCTTAACAGTGTCACCAGTGACCTCTCTTCTGTGAAAGTCAAATTACAACCTTTTCCCTTTACCTGAATTACTAATAGTCTTTCCAAACAATTGCCATACTTTCAGTTACCACACACTCTATCCATCTTACAAACAATTAAATTATACTTTTTAAAAGTACATGACTGGTTATGCCACATTCACTGGGCGAAATCTTTCAATGCTTTCTGTATCAGTTAAAGAAGTATATTCAAGAAATAGAAACAAGCTTGGCATTTCAAACACAGATCATTTAATAAAGATAACGGGTTCCTCAGATATGAAAAGGCTAAAGTAAAACTGGGATATGTAAGAAGCAGTTATGGCCACTAAGTCTTGGTAAACATAGGGTCAGAAGTGTCACCAGAAACTAGGAGTTCAGCAAAGCTACTGTGCTGACTACCAAGGGAGATTTTAGATGATAATTTGGGACATAGCTGCGGGTTCAGGGGAAGAAAGAAGAGGTATGGGAGTATGGTGGAAACTTTACGGTTAATTCTTGGGCCACCTTGGAAAGTGCAAGCAAATGGCACTGAAGCTGCTAGTGTCTGCTGATGCTGAAATAACTGACAGAAGGCTGGAGGCAGAGAGTCCTTTCTCCTCTCTGACCTTTTAGTCACACACCATTGCCTCCCAGACAGTGAGGAAAACACAGAAATGACTCTCATCTCCAGTATCACAGAGCATATTATAAAATAGGTTGCCTGGCACTGACAATAACCAGGGCAGCTTATAATAAACCCAGCATCCACATTAATCTACTACTAAAGTATCACTACTTACTCTTTATTAGATTACTCTCTATCACCTGAACACACTTGAACTTGCCATTTTCCACTGCACAGGACATCATAACCATTTTGTATCCCTGGAGTACACTTCCTCTTCTTCCTCCATCAATGGAAATTCTATCCATCAATCTTTTAATTTCTGTTAAATTTGGTTTACTGATAAAGATATTTCTCAGCCCCAGAGTTAAATTTTTATTCTTAGCATACTATTCGGCACACTGTCTATGGGAACTTTGTATGTTTAATGAATAAAGTACAGTTTCCATCTATAGTATGGGTCTCATCTACATTTGTATCTCCCTCAAAGACTATGCTCTAGTTTTTTTTATTTTATTTTTAAATGTTTATTCATTTTTGACAGAGAAAGAGAGCATGCATGCAATTTGTGGTGAGAGGGAGAGAGAGAATCCCAAGCAGGCTCTGCACTATCAGCACAGAGCCTGAGGCAGGGCTCAATCATGCCAACCGTGAGATCATGACCTGAGCCGAAATCAAGAGTCGGGTGCTCAATCAACTGATCCACCAGCTGCCCCAGAGCTTTTTAAAACAAAATAAATAGTGTTGTAAAAATTCTATCACTTCACAAGTTCCTTCAGGGTAGAAATCATTTCTTATTCACATATGCAGTCACCAGATGTTAAGTGCTCATCAATTGATGGAATTTCCAAAACGGATGCATATAAAACTAGAAAAGCAATCAAGATCTTATGAATATATGAACCTTAATTTTAGGAGGGCAAAAAGTTAGCTTTTTCAGAACACAAATTTCTTCAGTTTTACTATTTTATGTTTTGCTAAGACTTAATTACAATTAATATTTAAGAGATAAAATGTACCTAATCTTGAACAGCCCCAAAACTTTCTCTATAGGTTGGTGTTTGAAAATTACAAGGCATTACTTCATTATCTTTACCTTTATCAGTTTCAGCACATAAGTCAAGAACTGTGAAAGGTCTACCTAACTATGAGACATCTCATTATGTCCCACTCTGGAATCCACCTCCTGACTCTGTAGAAAAAGGATGTACTGTCAGTAGTAATTTTTCTTCCTGACATAGCAAACGCTGATAACCTTTCTGAATACCTTTTCATTGTGTTATATCTGCAGATGATCAATGTCCTCAGGAAAATGTAAGCATTTGAATAATCTGTTAGTTCTGTGTTCGATAAACAAGGGTTCGGTGCATGCTTCAACATCAAGAATAATTTCAACTTCCGTTTGATTGATAGAAAAATGATTTTGATTATTTTTCTCTCCTGACATCGCTAATTTCAAAATTACAATTTTAATAGATTGCTCACGGGTGAGGAACATCAACTTTTTTAAATTTCAGTGACAAACCTTATTTATTTGTATGCCAATATTCTAAATAATCATGTATAATAAGAATAAACATTATGCTATGTGTAAAAGTAAGCAATTAGCCAAGAATCTGCTGGATTGTCACTCCTTTGAGTAAAGGAGTGTGTGGCATGCTACAAATCATCAATCTATGATTTTACTAAGCTAAAAATTCATTTTCATTTATTACTTTTTAGTCATTGTTGTGAGATCAGAGTATCGCTTTCTGAATGTGCTGATTGAGGACTCCAAAGTAAGGAAGAAGTAAGCAATAAAATATCATTAAATGGTAATTTTAAGAATAATCAAGAACAAACCTATTTAAATATATTTCATCAAAATTTGTTACTGTTTCTATGTCTCAAAATATATTATGCTTAATATAGTACATTTTATCATGCAAAAATAATGCAAAATTGGTATATTTCAAAATAAGTACTCATCTAGCAGAGAAAAAAACAGATAAAGCCAAACAATTAAAATAAGGAATTGTTAGCTATGATATAGTAGGGAAATAGTCACAACAGAGGGCTGACAGCTATCAGCAGAAGAGAAGGAGAAGGGACAAAAGCAGGAGAAGAATAGGTGTGGTTGGTTATTTTTAAGTTTATTTATTTAGTTAGAGAGAGAGAGAGAGAGAGAGGACATGAACAGGGGAGGGCAGAAAAAGAGAAGGAAGAGAGAGAGTCTCAAGCAGGCTCCATGCTATCAGCACAGAACCCAGTATGTGAGACTTGAACTCACAAACAGTGAGATCAAGGGCACCTGGGTGGCTCAGTGAGTTAAGTATCTGACTTCAGCTCAGGTCAAGATCTCATGGTTTATGGGTTCCGGCCCCATATCAGGCTCTGTGCTGACAGCTCAAAGCCTGGAGACTACTCCGGATTCTTTGTCTCCCTCTCCCTCTGCCCCTCCCTGCTCATGTTCTGTCTCTTTCTCTCTCTCAAAAATAAACATTAAAAAAATACATTAAAAAAAAAAAAGAAACAGTGAGATCATGACCTGAGCTAAAACCAAGAGTTAGATGTTTACCCTACCGAGTCATTCAAGCGCCCCCAAGAATGTGTCTGTTTTGTAGAACAAGCAACTCCCACCAAAGAGATGCATGGCCAGGTGTTCCACCAGATACCCTCTGGAACCAGTTCAACGAGACTGGAACTAAGCACCTAGAGATGAAGACTTCGGCAGAAGCTCCCTGAAGTGGCCTGAAGTTACCTTTCACTCATTATAATCCTGAAATCTCCTGGTATGGCTTTCTGCCATTTTTTCTTAACATACAATGTATTTGCTAGCATGTTACATGCTAGGCATGCACAGTTGAACCTAAGGGCCTAAGTAACAAAATGTGAGTAAGTTCCTCAATGTATCAGGCTGCCTGCCTTTGCTCCCTAGCGCACTGAATAAAAGCTTCCTGCACTAACCCCAAAAGGAGACAGGCCTTTGAGGACTATTTTCTTGTCTCCTTACCTGTTGCAAGTAATAAAAAAAAAAAATTTTTTTTTTGCTCAAAACAAAAGACTTGGGCTGGTCTATTGACTGACACACCCCAAGAAATAGATCCTTTGTGTTTGGTGACAGAATGCCTGCTTCAATCAATCCCTTTAATGTGATTTAAGACTCCATGTGGAATATTGATCTGTACTTGACATCTGCCCAAATTTTTAATTCAATGATTTATTTCAGTCACTGAAGCAAACAAAAGTGAAACCACATAACTAAATTTCTTTGCAGTCATAATTTTACCTACAGCCTAATTTGGAGTCTTGTGGTTCCAAAAGCAGGTTATTAATGTTGAGACGAGCCGTGGAGCCAATTTGAGTATTATTGGACAAGAAAGCATTCAAGGGCCTGCTTTTTTCTGAGCTTATCGGCTAACAAATCAGCGATGACCGTGAGCTGTCTCTTTGTGGGCCTTAATGGGCCTGCAAATGAGATCCCGATGTTAAGTGGCTTTGGCAGCCTTAGAGATCTGTGAAATCTCCATTTTTAATAGGGAATTTCCAAAAGGAAGACGGTGTTTATTATGAAAATGTGCAAGAAAGGTTGGGTATGTCACACTGAGTTTTTTTTTGTTGTTTGAATCAAGAAGAAAAGTTAAATTTCTCTTATAGCTACTGCAGAATGAACTCCATAGGCTCTGAATGGATACCAAATTCTCACCAAGACCCAGTAGCACTCTTCGATTTTAAGAATGTTTACTTTCATATAAAAATTAAAAAATGAGGAAATCAGTGAGTGAAGAACACATGCTATATATACATAAACATACATAAAAAGAATATTCTGCATGTAACACATATGGAAATTCTTGTAAAGAGCATTATATACATACATACATATACATGCATACATATGTATGTATATAATGCTCTTTACAAGAATTTCCATATATGTTGCAGGCAGAATATTCTTTTTATTTCACCATAAAGCTCTGTTTTTTTATTTTTTTAATTTTGTTTTAATTTTGTTTTAATGTTTATTTATTTTTCAGAGAGAGACAGAGTATGAGTAGGGGACAGGCAGAGAGAGAAGGAGACACAGAATCCGAAGCAGGCTCCAGGCTCTGAGCTGTCAGCACAGAGCCCGATGCAGGGCTCGAACTCATGAACCGTGAAATCATGATGTGAGCCGAAGTCAGATGCTCAACTGACTAAACCACTCAGGCGCCCCACCATAAAGCTTTAAATAGGCTATTTGCAATGTGAAAATCCAAGAGGAGAAACACGATGTCTACATTCTCTCTCCCTACACCCTTCTCTATTTCTGTCTGTGTGTCCATATCTCTATGTTTCTTCCTCTCAAAAACATTTCATTGAACTCATGTTCTCAAAACAAGTCACTTCAAAAGAAAGGATATTGTTAAAATGTAAATTCTGATTCAGTACAATCTGAGGATTGTTCATTCCTAAAACATTCCCTGGTGATGCCTATATTCTTGGTTTGTCAACCACACTTTCAGTAGAAAGACGAAATAACTCATTTTGAGAAATGCTAATCTAGGTGAAGCATCGTGGTCATAAACCAAGGAATGCCAACTATAAGAATGACAGGAATGACTTTTCAGAACCATGAGTTTGAGGGAGAGGAGCATTGCAGGTATTTAACATGGTTAAGAAGAAAGATGGTATTATTAGTGGAAATTAAGGTGGCAGTGTAATCCGTGGATTTGACCTGGAAAATGAGTTCCATATTGAGTATCAGCATGACAATAGGTGACAATACCTAAACAATAGTTAGTAGTAAGACTGATACCTATACATGCAGTCAGTGTCTAAACAGTGACATGAAATGAAAATGGTTGAGGAACAAAGTTCAGACAACGTAAGTATTTGGGAGGTGGGAGATGAAAGATATGACTCATGGAAGAGTTGGAGAAGGAGCTATCAGGAACAGAAGGATAACCAGATACTAAGTGCCTGAAAAGTCAGAGAAAAATCCGTTTATTTATTTTTTTAAGTTTATTTATTTATTTTGAGAGAGATAATGCAGGGGAGGGGCAGGGAGAAAGGGAGAGAGAGAATCCCAAGCAGGATCTGCACTGTCAGCACGGAGCCCATTGCGGCGCTCCACCCCAGGAACCGAGAGATCATGATCTGAGTGGAAACCAAGAGTTAGACATTTAAATGACTGAGCCACCCAGGTGTCCCGAGAAAAATCTTTTTAAAAGCAACTTGTAAAGGGCTCAGGATCAGACACCAAAGTATATAAGAAATAAGGAAGAGTAAAAAAACACAGTGGGTATAGAGTAATTTTTAAAATAAAAAGCAACCAGAAAGAGACTGAGGGGGTAACAAGTTTGAAAAAAGGATTTGTTTTGCTTTACCTGCAATAGGTAAGCTTCAGAGTATTATCACAGGTCAGAGAGGTCTCTTGAAAGGGAGAGACTATACAAACAAGAATAAGGAAAATTGTACAACAACTTTCAATGTGCAAAAATCCTTGTGAACAATGCCTAAATTGGATCAAAATCTCAAGTGGAAATATTGCACCTGAAAGAAGAGGAGCCCTTATTTCAGGAGAATAATGAAAAGGAGGATGAGGGTAAAGACAGACTCTGGAAGCATCTCAAAGGTAAGTTGGACAAAATTGCTTTCACAACAAAAGGACCTTTACTAATGCAGTGTTAAGTACTAGGGGTGACAATTTGACTTATTATTTCGCAGTATCTCACAATATTTTTTTAATTTTTAAAGTTTATTTATTTATTTATTTATTTTTGAGAGAGAGAGAAAGAGAGTGTGTGAGAGTCAGGGAGAGTAAGAAAGAGAGAGGGAGAGAGAATCCCAAGCAGGGTTCATGCTGTCAGCACAGATTCTAACTTGGGGCTTCATCTTACAAAATCGTGATATCATGACCTGAGCCAATATCAAGATTCAGACGCTTAACTGACTGAACCACCCAGTGCCCCAAGAGAGACATTTAATATATAGAAATCTACTTTACTCATTGTTTTGGGAAAGATAATTTCAAGATTCTAGACACAGTTAAATGTCCTTCTAGCATTCTGTGTGCATACATTATATCACATTAAATTATGTCCATTAATTTATATGTCCATATCTCCCACCCGATTTTTTGTTCTTCAAAGCTGGACTAGGTCTTAACTTTATTTCCATTCTGTGCATTTAATTGTGTGCCAATAACAAGTAATTCCTCAATAATGATATATTCTTCCAAAGTGTGACAGAGATAGTAATAGATCAGACCTGTTTTTCTTTATGTTGTAAAAAATCAGTCTCCATATCAAAATTGTCACTTGCACTTATTTATGATAAGATATATTTAATGGTATATCAAATGTCCAAAGATACCATCAAAAATAAAAATTTTATTTTTAATTTTGGTAGTAAGAAATATTCCCTTTATTCAAATTCTTCTGCATGTAATGCTCAAATTCCAGAAAGGGGGGGGAAGGCACCTGGATGGCACAGTTGGTTAAGCATCCGACTCTTGGTTTGGGTTTAGGTCCTGAGCTCTCAGTTTCCTGAGTGGGAGTCCTGCGTTAGACCCTGTGCACCAACTATATGCAGCCTGCTTGAGATTCTCTCTCCATCCCTCATCTGCTTGAGCTCTGTCTCTCTCAAAATAAACAAACATTAAAATAATTCTGGAAAAAGTAATAGACAGACTCTCCTGAGAGAGTGACAAAACTAACATATTCAGAATTTTCAAGAAAATTTTAGCACAATCAATATTCCTGATATCTCAGAAATCTTTGGCTGGTTATATGGCTATTTAACAAAAGATAACATGGTTTAACTATTTTCTAAAATTGGGGATGATGTTCATTAATGAGCAAGAAGAGCAAGAACAATGGGCCTCCTGTGTTAGTTTGCAAAAATTCATGACCTGACTCTCAACTTTGTCTGTCAGGTAGTTTTAGATTATTTAATAAAACAGAATCTTACTTATATGTAAATTCACCCTGGAGACACTTAAATATCCTATCCTTATACTGACTTTTTGTTTCAATGTTATAAAAACTACTTTTGATCGGATTCATTGCTTTTCATCCCAAATCAGCCTGACTTAACTTTTTCCTTAGACTGTTGAATGTCATGGCAATGACATCTCTAGGATTAGATTTATATTATTCTTCATTTTTCACATTTCTATTATTCCAGAAAATATGTCTGTCCAGACCTTTCACAGTATACGTAGTATCAGTGCTAGATGTTTGAACTCTAATAATAACAGAACTGAGTTTTTTCAACACCTTAAAGAGGAACATATAGAAAACACAAAATAGAAAACCCTGCTGAACAACTCAACTAACTTTAGTTTATCACATAAATGTTTTGGGAAGAATTTGATGTAAGTACTTTTAAAGTAAGACTGTATAGTTAAGTTGCCTGGACTGATTTTTACACTTTAAATTATTTCAACTAATGTTACCTTTTTTGTAGTAATTGTAAAAGTGTCATGTGTACTAAAAATATACATTTGAGATTTGTCCTGCAAAACCTCACAAATTCCTTTTATGGTATAGAGTGTTTCCCCCGGAAATGTTTTTAAAAACCTTCTTAGTCTTTTCATTGCCAAATAAAACTAAATTATCTGAGATTAAAAAAAAAATCTATTGATGTATTACTAATAGAAATAAAGGTCCAGGGATACCTGGGTGGCTCAGTTGGTTTATCATTCGACTTTCGGTTTCGCCTCAGGTCATGATCTCACAGTTTCATGGGTTCTGGCCCCACGTCGGGCTCTGTGATAGCACTAGATAGGGATTCTCTCTCTTATTCTCTCTCTCTGCCCCTCCCCCGCTCATGCTGTCTCTCTCTTAAAAAATTAATAAACTTTTTAAAAAAGAAATAAAAAGCCTTGCTCATGCTTATAAATGTAGTTTAATTATTATTTTTATTTTTATTTTATTTTAAAGAGAGACAGAGAGAATATAATTTGGGGAGAGGGGCAGAGGGAGAGAGAATCTTAACCAGGCTCCATGCCCAGTGTGAAGCCTGATGTGGGGCCCGATCCCACAACCCTGGAATCATGACCTGAGCCTCAATCGAGAGTCGGGTGCTCAACTGAATGAGCCACCCAGGCACCCCAACATAGTTTAATTTTTTTAAGTATATCCAAATCCCAATTGGACATAAAGTTCATTTGGAAGGAAGAAGACCCGTGATGGAAAGATGCTCCTTTAAAAGGAAAGAAACAATAACGCATCTCTATCTTTATAAGAATCCAGCTACATTGCATGATTAGCATGATATAAACAAATCAACTCTTATCTCATTGGTAAAATGGGAAGCTGATTAATACCAGCTTCATAACATTGTTGCAAAGACTAAATGAAATAACGTATATAAAATGTTAACAGTACCTGACACATACTAATCAATAAATAAGACTTTTGGTCCTCTTCTTTCCTTTTCTCTACTATTTTTGCAGCCTTTCTCTCTGCCTGGATTTCATGTATATGAACTTGCACATACAAGCACAAAGTACTCAAACAGCACATACGCTTGCACGCACACATATGCAAAGAGTTACTTAGAAAACTATGGACATACTGCATGTTATTTTAAACTCTGCCGAAGACACAAAGTTTCAAACTGCTTAAAAAATACACACATATTGCTTATCTCTGAAAGGTTCTGAAAGGGCTTCTAAATGTAATTTAAAGATGATATTTAAAAGATAAAATAGAATATAGAGAAATTAAGACATACCCCTACACATTTGTTAGACATTTAAGATGACTGATTATATAAGATGAGTACGTAATTAGGCTGGAGTTTTTCACATAATGAAAAGAAGTAAAATTTTCAACATACTGTTTTCTTCTGTTATAAAATAAAATGTATAAACAAGTACATAAATATTTTTCTGGAACTTCACAAATATTTTTCCGCAAGGCACATTCTTCTGGAAACCCATTTTGCCAAGAACACAAAGTTCCTACTCAAAAACTAACATTTCCTATGTTATTTTTTAAAAACACTAAGGACATCAGTAAATCCTATTTCAGTTTAGGTGTATATCTTTGGACAGTAAGAGGGGATTCCAGGTATTTTGTTTTCTGGTAGCTTGATATTGATTGATTTTTAATAATCCCTGAAGGCTTTTTTTTTTTTTTTTTTTAAGTAACAAGTCTGAATTAAGATTTTGATGGGAGCGAATATAAATGTATTATTGAATACTCAAAAGCATACAGATCATATCTCTTGATATGGTAGAGACCGTGATTTAAATACTAGATGTGACAAAGATATATTTTTCAATGAAAATTTATGAGATGAATTACTTATTCTTGCTCAAAGCAAAGGTCAAATAGCCTCAGTAGGGCATCGACAGTGGGATATATTACAAATGGAACTGATACTGTCATAAAAAATTGCATCTTGAAAAGCTCTCGCTAAAAAAATAATAAATTATGGAAACAGTAGTGCTCTGTATAATGAAAAAGAGTCAGTCTGAGACTGTATGCGGCAAGTCTAAGGAAAAGACTATCTTATCCATTACAGAATTCAGCATGTGATTTTGCATAGAACTTTTATCATAATGGGATCTAGCTACTTAAAATTAAATGGAGGAATTAATAAATGGATGATTTTTTAAAATATTTATTTAAATATTAACTATGGTCCATAGATTTGTTGATTACTTAAATGAATTCCATGGAGAGTGTTTACTTTAGAATTCTTATGCACAATTTGAAATATACACAATTATCTATGAAGATGATTTGTTGTTTATATAAAGTGGTCCTCAAACAATAATAACGATTCAAATACTGTTGAAAAATATCAAATACAAATTTAGGGTTTTTTTTGCTACTTATTCTGAAAAACCCTCTGTACATGACTAATAAGAAAGGTCAATCCCTCAACACTTATAATAAAAAATCACATAGAAATTTAAAAATTATAATAGATTCCAGATTTGAGTATAATGGGTAGATATTGAAAGATTAGGCTAAATAGTTAAGATACAGTTTAAGAAAAGGCATGCTTAGAAGCAGTATAGATATAAGAAGACATAATTTCATAGTTTATTAAATTATTATTTCCAACTCAACTTTAGTAGAAGTCAATTTTAGAATCTAATTAGTAATAGTTTCTTTGGAGCTGTGCTCATTTATGCTAATTTAGTTCAGAGCTTTGCCTTTGGAAATGAGTGAAAAACTTAACAGTTCAAATAAATTGAGGAATATAAAGTGACAGCTATTATTGTTTTCCCACTCAATTGTTAATTTTGTTGAACCTCTACTTCTTCGTTAGGAAAACCACAGAATCATTAAAAAAAAAAATCAGACTAGGCAGAGCTGTTTGTTTAGGTATATTGGGCGCTTTACCCCAGCTTGGGTCCTATATTAAAGATGTCCAGAATGGGTAATTCTCCCCTTTGCCAGTGACTGCTTTCCACTGGGACTAGAATAGAAGACTTTTATCCTGATTCAAAAAAGAAAGAGAGACGAGGAAGTGAGGCATGCACTGAGAACTACTTCTCTTCCAGGCTGGTCAAAGACATGATACATACAGCTGCAAAAGTGATCCTTGGGCCAGCAGAGAGAATGGAAAATTGTGTGGTATTTTGTGCTGTTCTGAAATGTGAAGCCCTCGAACCCAAGCTACAGCTGCCTAACTCTAAGCTTCTGGTTTGAGAAACAAAAACAGAAACAAAAACAAAAATGAAAACAAACCATGGAAATAAACATTCCTATTTTGAAGACACTTTGAAGAGAAGTTTCTATCCCTTGCAACTTAACGCATCCCAAACACGTGCCGTGTTATCCTGTCTTCACGGTGTCATAGGGAAGCATTCATAAAACCCAACTCCGGGTCTCAGCCATAATCACAATTTGAAGACAGACGGGCACTATTTCAGTAGTAGTCTACCAACCACCGATGTAGAAGCATTTACTATCAGCACATGAGGTCTAAATATTCCGATATGACACTGACAAAGAATGACCCATCTGATGATTAATTTAAAAGTATATTAGAGGGCTAAAACATCAAGACACTATAAAAATGTCTTTGTAGTAATTTGAAATATAAAATTGAATGTGTAATGTTATAAAAACCATTGAGAACAAAAAATATTTTTATTATACTTTTAGCTCTTATTCCTACAAGAGATCCTGATATCAAAATAAGGAAAATAAATATTTGGTAAATAAATAATACAATTTTCCCCAAAAATCTTAGTTTAATAAAAATGCATAAAATATCCCCATACAACCTAAGAGGAATAGCATTATTTCCTTTCCTGTTCATTTGTATTGTTATGGGATATATATATTATTAACAATAACTTAGTCTTATTTTTAGGTTCTTGAATGTTTATATAAGTTATGAAGGGAGGACAGTCTTCCTATCTTTAGTCTAATACTGGGATATATCCTATCTAACAGGGCTTAGACAATAACGGTTGTGTCTATGACTTGCCCCTGGCTATCTGTTCCATCTACCATCTTCTCTAGCTTGGTTTGTTCCAGCTATCCTCGCTGTCTTTTGCTCCTTGAACTCTCCAAACTTGTTTCTGCCCCAGGGTCGTTTTCTCTTTCCTTATTTAGTTCCTTATTTTATTTAGGTTTCAACTTAAATGTCACCTTTTCAAAAGCTCTTCCTTTACCACTTTCTAAACTTGACCTAGCATTCTGTAAGACTTTTCTCCCCAAGGGTTCATTGTATTTCCACTGAATAATTGCAAATAAAATGAAACAAATAAAAAGCCGTGGAATGGAAGCTCTAGAAGTACAGGGATGTGGTCTCTTTGACTCATAAATAGAACAACTGAAGGAGCACATTGTAATTGATTACTAAATATTGAGAATAACCAGCTGGCTTACTTATAAATGTGTAGGATTTATTTATTCCTTCATTCATTTATTCATTCATTCATTTTTAATAAGTAGGTTTTACCCCAATGTGGAGCCCAACACAGAGCTTTAACTCACGAACGTGAGATCAAGACCTGAGCTGAGATCAAAAGTTGGATGCCTAACTAACTGAGCCACTGGTTTTATTTTCTCTATGTTTCTATTTAATATAGGAAAGTGTTTTTAAAAAGCTTTTTTTAATATTTATTTATTTTTGAGAGACAGAGAGACAGAGCATGAGCAGGAGAAGGGCAGAAAGAGAGGCAGACACAGAATCTGAAACAGGCTCCAGGCTCTGAGCCATCAGCACAGAGCTCAACGCGGGGCTTGAACTCACAGACCGCAAGATCAGAACCTGAGCCAAAGTCGGTCGCTCAACCAACTGAGCCACCCAGGCACCCCAGGAAAGTGTTTTTAAAATATCGTGATCACATTCCTTTAATTGAGAGAAGATATTCTTAAACAGAAGAAAACTTTGGATATTATTAAAGTCTCTATTTTTATGCTATGCTCGCCACAAGTATAAATATCACTTGTCAACATACAATGTTATTACAGTATCAATGACTGTTTTACCTATGCTGTGTCTTTTATTCTCATGACTTAAAATTCCATAACTGGAAGCCTGTATCTCCTGCTCCCCTCCATCCATTTTACCTATCCTCCACCCGCCTTCCCTTGGGCAACCATTAGTATGTTTTCTCTATTACAAAGTCTGATTCTGTTTTTGCTTATTGTTTTTTTTGTTTGTATTGTTTTTTGGTTTCACATAAAATTGAAATTATATGGCATTTATCTTTCTAATTTTGAGTTACTTCACTTGGCATAATACCTTCTAGATCCATCCATATTGTAGCAAACAGCAAGAGCTCATCATTTTAGCGTTGGATAATATTCTATTGTCTGTGCGTGCGTGTGTTTCACCTCTTCTTTAACCATTCCTCTACCTATAGACACTTAGATTGCTTCCACATCTTGGGAATATGGAAATAATGCTGCAATAAACATAGGAATGCATAGATCTTTTTTGAATTAGTGTTTTTGTTTTCTCTGGGTAGTGGAATTACTAGATTATATAGTAATTCTATTTTTAAGTTTTTGAAGAACCACCATACTATTTTCCATAATGGAAATACCAGTTTATATTCCCACCAACAGTGTGTAAGCTTTCCCTTTTTTTCACATCCTCACTAACATTGTTACCTGTGTTTTTTATTTTAGCCATTGTGACCAGTTTAAGTGGTATCTCACTGTGGTTTTGGTTTGCATTTCCCTCATGAACAGTGACGCTGACCATCTTTTCATGTGTCTGTTAACCGTTTCTATGTCTTCTTTGGAAAAGTGTCTATTCAGGTCCTCTACCCATTTTTTAATCGGATTTTTTTTGTGTTCAGTAGTTTTAGTTTAATAATGGAAAAAGTATGCTCATGTATATCAATCAGTTTTTTTTACTGAATTCTAACACCATACCAAATACATCATAAAAAGAAATCCACAATCAAAATCAGACTAACACAATAAATCAAATGTAGCCTACAATTCCTAACAATGAATATTCTAGATGGTTATTTTACAGACATATTTTATGTTCAAGGCATGCTTGAACTCATAAGCCAGAAGAAATTATCCCCATTATTTTTACTGATGAGGGATGATGAAATTGAGTCTTAATCTTGGGTGTTTAGATATTTCGATAATACAGAAAATATCTTTGGCCAAACATTTGTTGAAAAGAACTTTGATTTGTAATGCCTGCTTTTGAGATAACGAAGCACATTTGTATGCGATGCTCACGTATTTTCATTTTATCTTCACACTTTCATCAGCAATTTGCTGAAGGCAGTTTGGACCAACTCACAGGAGCCAATTGTTGAATTTTCAAGAATCTCATGATTTAGTTGTTAAACAGAGTTATTATTAAAAATCAAATTACCTTACAGTTAAATAAGTTACATTAAATTAAAGATAATACATACTCAAGATTCATCACTTCTTAATTGTTTTCCTACATATTATAATTATTCAGTCAAATTTTCTCTTTTCTGGCCTCCATGACCCTTTATTTTCTTTTACAGGGTTACCTGCTTTCTCGTCAGCAGTGGATGGCTATTCACCCATCACACTACAAGGCTGTCCTTCATTCTGCCAGCAAATGAATCCATTAAAGTTTACAATATTGTAACAGGGTTTTTTTCTGAAAGCTGATAAAGAATTCAAGATCATTGTCAATGGCATTTAAATCATATTTCATCGCATTTTCTAATAAATGTGTTAGTATTGACAATGTGGGGGCCACTACTGCCATTTCAGGGATACCTTTAAATGGAAGTATGGGATACCTTTACATATCCTAAAGTATACGGGAAAGAGCCCCACAATCACTAACTTTTCCAACCAAAAGTGTCAATAATGCTAAGATTGGAATAACCTAAATTAAATTTGCCTCTTTGTAGAAACAAAAACATTTATCAGAAGGTAACATTTCAACTATAAATTTCAGGAAGTAGAGCATAATCTATTTTTTTTCCAAATGTTGTGGCTATCACCTGGGAAAAGACCTAGTGACAAGATAACAATTGTTAGGGTAGCCACATGGGAGAAATGGATTATATATGTTAAGTAAAATGTATGTACACACATGATTATAATAGCTCATACAAAACACCACATGAGCGGAAATAATCTAACAGTTCAGAACAGGAGAATGGGAATATAAACTGTATTATCACATGGCTGATAATACGCAGAAACAAAACATACTGAACTGTATCTATATGAAACAATAGGGAAAAACCTCTCAAAATTAACATTGAAAAATATACAATAATGTCTAGGTCATATAATTTCTTTGATGTATAATTAGAAAACAGGCAAATTCATTTACAGTGTTATGTCAGGAGTCTCCTTATCCTTGGAGAGGGGTAATAACTGAAGGAGAGCATATGAAGACCTTTAGAAATACTGGTAATATCCTAGCTCCCGAATTCATTTCTGATATTTTGTGTGTCTAATTTGCAAGAATATTTTGATGTATACAGTTAGGATTTACCTTCTTGTTACATTATCAATTAAAGAATTACTTATAAAACTTTTACACATACCCATTGTTAATTATAACGGTTGTTCCCTTGTAACCTAAAACACACACACAAAAACACACACACAACAGATTTATGTATACCCTAAAAAGAACTAAATCTGAAAACATTGCACTACTCTAGATTCAAATAACAGGCAATAATACAAATATACTATTGATAGAAATCCAGACATTCTAGACATAGGTGAAAATGAAAACGCAAGGTAGTGTCAAAAAATTAATATTATAATTATCAATTATATTTCTCATACCTTGGTCATTATTCTCATTCTTATTATTATCATTATTATTTGAGTGTTTATTTTTAAGAGAGAAAGAGAGACAGAGCATGAGCAGGGGAGGGGCAGAGAGAGATAGGGAGACACAGAATTGGAAGCAGGCTCCAGGCTCTGAGCTGTCAGCACAGAGCCCATCACTGAGCTCAGACTCACACACAATAAGATCATGACCTGATCTGAAGTCAGTCACATAACCAACTGAGCCACCCAGGTGCACTGTACATTGGTAATTATTAAGAATTAAAGGAATTCGTACTCTCTGATTATTTATCAATATTGTGTGTTATATATCTGTATCAGGTAAGTGAGAAAATCACAGTAACCTATTTAAAACTTCTTCAGTTTTCTACATCCATGACTATCTAAAAGAAAAATCTTAGGGACACCAGGGTGGCTCAGTTGGTTAAGCATCCAACTCTTGGTTTTGGCTCAGATCATGATCTTACGTTTCATGAGTTTGAGCCCTGCATTCAGGCTCTGTGCTGACAGAGTGAAGCCTGCTTGGGATTGTCTCTCCCTCTCTCTCTCTCTCTCTCTCTCTCTCTTCCTCTCCCTCTCCTCACTCATGCTCTCTCTCTCTCCAAATAAATAAACCTAAAAAAATTGAGAGAAAAATCTTGAATTTCAAGGAGAAAATATTTTGGTATTAATGTTTATGTGGCACTGTGAACTACATTAATTCCTTACTAATGTATCAGCATGAAGGTGTATTAAACATCTAATCTAAGATTATGCCAGTAATACAGTATTAATACATAAGTATTCTTACTCTTCTAATTTTTATTTCTTGAGAATGTATATACTGTCCAGTATCGATAATTTTCTTGTTACGTCTTCCATATTGTTACCCAGTGGGTTTTGTAGTTTAATTCCATATAGGTTCTAGAGCTTTTTTTTTTTTTAGTTTTTCATGATCTATTAAACGTTTCCAGGAGAATTCAAGTTTGGCACTGACACAGTTTTAAGAAAAATAAATGGACCAATTGTTGCAGAGAAAATCAAAGAACCTTCCATTTCTTTAACTACCACCTTTAATTAGGCCAAACTCTCACTTGCTGTTACACTGGCTATTAATTTATTTCTCTGCATCAAGATGCTGATCATCTTTCCTTCAACTTATCTCCCTCCCCTTTCAACACACACACACACACACACACACACACACACACACACACACACTCACACACATGCACACATAGCATATAAAACAAAATCTACACTTCAGACGCTAGTGTTTAATACTCTATCTTTTTAGACAATATAGCGCATTACCAACATCCACACCCTGTCTTCAAACCACACACATATGCACACAATATAAGGCCCTCAAGTTACTAAATGTTTTGCTCCCAAAGGAGTCTATGATATTATATAAAGGGGAAAATGAGGACTCTCAAAAGGAGACATGACTTGCCCACAATCATACAGCCATAGAGGAATCAAAAAGGAGTATCATTCAGTCTCTTAGAGCCCAGTTCCAAGCTCCCTTTTCAATATTGTTTACCATTGTAAGCACACTACTTGGCAACGTTCCTCTAACATTTGAATCAAGTTCCTTCATCTATTTTTATTATACTTGATTTGTTGTGTATTCACAAAATTTATCATCAGATAAAAATAACTGCAAAATGTTTTAAAATAAAATAGCTTATTTATAACAATCAGGAAATAATAAACTATAATCTGAAAAATATTTTAAGGAGTATTATTAAAGAAAAGAGATTAATTTACACTGCCAGCTTGTTTCAGATAGGGTTTAAGGAAAAAAAGAGAGAAAACCTAACAAAGAAGTTATTATCTGTTGTACACAATGTCAAGAACTTCTAATGGGAAAGAAAAATTCTAATTTTTGTAATGAGTCACTTTCTTATTTTACTAAGGATCTTTATAATGCTACAGTTTGTTATGTTTAAACCTAAAAAGTGTAAGGTCTGTTTAGGTATCTAAGAGCCTAGCAACAAGAAGATTGTTTTAAGCCATTTGTTACTTTGCTTGTAAAACAAACGCCTTTATATAGAAATGGAAAACAAAACTGTTCTGTAATGAATCTTTTCAGTTATGTTTCTGGCGTTCAACTTGTTTCTGGATGAATTATTATTCAAATGTAAATTTTTACTGAATAAGATTTATTCTTGCATCTTTAACTTTTTGAAACATATATAGAAATTATGTATATATTTAAATGAAATTTTTAAGTTAAATTAATGAGATTATATCGAGCACAATGAAGTTGAATTAATGTAATCACAGGATCATATAATAGTCTGTACTGCATAATACTCATAGAAGAAAAAGTCTTAGGTGTATGTATATGAAGAGCTGTAAAAATAACCCTAAAGAACATGTGTGTATGTATCTTAATTTATTGAATATATATTTCATCATGTATGGTCAATGAAAAGGTTGGGAAAATCACATGTTAAAGAGTTACACTAGACACAGCAGTGCATACTCTGTTCCTTCGAATCTTTTTTGTCCACGTATCTGCTATTTTTTCCTCCATCTCAATAGGCTCACTAATCCTACTTAGCCCATTATCATTAACCTACTGCTTTGTTTGTCCACCTTCTTTTCATATTCATTCTTACCCTTTTCCATTTATTGGCTTCTATGTTAAGCCAATATATTGTGATAATTGAAAGGATACAAAAATATCCCCCCCTACACACACCTCAGGTCAAAAGAATCAAAGATATATACTCATTTGTTCAACCAACACACCTGAAGCAATACACCATTTTTTAATTTCTTATTATTGTTTTAATGTTTATTTTTGAGAGAGACAGAGCAAGAGCAAGGGAGGGGTAGAGACAGAGAGAGAGACACAGAATCGGACAGGCTCCAGGCTCTGAGCTGCCAGCACAGAGCCCTATGCGGGGCTCGAATTCAGTCGCCACGAGATTGTGACCTGAGCCGAAGTCAGACACTCAACCCACGGAGCTGCCCAGGCACCCCAGCACTCTTTAAATACTCTCACAAATCCTAAGTAAATTAGACTAGCAAGTGTCTTTTCCTTAACTGAAAACAAGCTTGTCAAGAAGGAAAATAATTTTCATGAGGACAAGAAAATGAGATTCAATAAGAAGAATGTATCAGAATTCTGGAATCAGAGTAATAATTATAGGATCATATAATAGCGCATACTGTATAATACCCATAGAAGAAAAGCACCCCTAGATTTATATATATGAAGAACTGTTAAAACAACAACAAACATTCTAATCCCACCCCTCTCCGTCTTCACTATATTCTTTTTCTAATCTGGACTAAAAGATAATTTACTTTCAATTTATTTATTATGAAAATTCTTGAACATTTTCCTCATCTTTCTACTGAAATTTGTCTTTCAAACTTAGCAGCATGGTATTTAAAATAGTTGTTGGCAGAGCCACCCCCTAGAGCTCCCCTTCCCCTGCTAAAATATATTAAGCCTCTGTATTAACTACAACATACATGGAATTTAATGAACTACTAGAAACACTAGAATGTAAAGGACATTTCCAAATTGTAAAACAACCACACAAATATGAAGTTATTTTAACAGAGATAGGAAACAAGAAAAATATAAACCATGCAATGTTTTACCTTAAGACGTCAGGAAACAGAAATTAGTACTGGTCCTCCAGGATACTGAAAAGGCTGAAGCTAAAACTTCCACATTGATGTAAGGGCCTTAAGAAAGGTCCTAGAAATTTTTATTTAATTGGCATCTGGTATAGAATGAGCGTCAAGAGTTTTAAAAAATCTCCCCCGAGTGATTCTCCCATGCAGCTAAGGCTGAAGACTACTTAGCAGAGCCATGGTTGGTTCTAAAGGGTGGTCTCCAATCTTGCAGCATCCATGTCACCTGGGAACTCAATACACAGGTGAATTTCACCCCCTTCTCATCAGTCCTACTAAATAAGTAACCCCGGTGATGGGGCCTAGGAATTTGTAATTTACTAAGAAAGCTCTCCAGATGACTTTGATGTTGTTCTAATTTGAGAATCACTATTTAAGGGGATCAGAGGAGGATTTTCTGAAGAAGTTTCATCTATTTTTAAGATCTCAAATTTAAGTAGATGTGGAAAGGAAGGAATATGTAGTCTCTACTTGCTCAAGTCAGAAACCTGGGGGTCATCTCTGACTCCTTCACCAAGCTGATCTGTGCAGTATGTGCTAAGATTCTGGATTTGTAAAAGGCTGGCATCTGATATCTGTGGTGCTGACCATGAGACTGGTCTATTAGTAGTGGGTTGGGAGCACTTCAGGTGGGGGAGAATTGCGGATGAAAGAGTTTGGAGAAATAATTAAATGTCAGTTAAGTGTAAAGAGATGAGGCTAAACTATACACAGTAAAATCACGCAGAACCTTGTAAGGGACATGAAGCTCTTGAATTTTATCCTTAGTTAAAGGCAGTCATCAATGACTAAAGCAGTGTAGAGATGTAATTAGATATGCTTTTTAAAAAATCATTCAAAGGAAAAAAATCAGATCAGCCACTGAATTGAGAATCAATTGCAAGGAAAGCAAAAGTACAAGTTAGAATATTACAAGGAGGCTATTAGAATCCTCTGGGTAAGTGTGGTGATTTTTTTTTATTACAGTTATGTGGCAAGATAAGTATTATATATATATATCTGGAGGAAGAACAAGTAATTATTTTTATATTGAATATGATATAAAAGCAATAGGAAATCTAAATAACAAGATATATCCATAATTAAATCATAAAATTATAGATGCCTACTAGATAGTCAAGTGGTGATAGCAAGTATTTGGCTATATAGATGTGGAGCTCTGAAGAGAAGATGAAATTCAAGTTCTTATAGCAGTGTTGCTGGTATGCAGATATTTTCCAAATTCATGACTAGCTGTGGAGAGAGTATACAAAGAGAAAAGAGTCTACTAATGAGTCTGAAGAAACATTAACATCAAGAGATGTGGTAGAAGAGTGGCTAACGAAGGAGACTAAAGAAAAAACAGGTAAAGAGTTAGGAAGAACTCCCAGAAGACTGTGGGGTTATGAACAGCAAATAAAAAAAAAATAGAAAAAGAAAAAGAAAGAAAGTAAATAACGTGACACCAACACTGAGAAAAACTGCTGAGATGTCAAATAAAAATAAGACTTGGAACTGCACATTCGACTTAAGAAGATCATTTGTGAGAGTGGGTCCAGTGGAAAAGTTAGGACAGAAACCAGATTTCTTTCAATTGCAGAGTGAGTAAGGGAGGTCGGGAAAATGTGGGTGAATCATTCTCATCAAGAATTAGTGATGCTTAATCTCTTCTGTAAGCATCTCATTCTCTTTTAAATTCACAAATGCTGGGATTCCTCTCTTTAACTGTCATTCTACATATACACTTTTTATAAATGATCTAAACTATACCCTTTTCTTTAAACAAAACGTTATCTTCAGAGATGGTTTCTTATATTCATCTAAGTCCCTTCTGGAAATGGAATTGTATTTTGAAATGTCAATGAGGTACTTCAGCCTCATCTCACCCCAAACACACACACACACACACACACACACACACACACACACACACACACATATCCTGAACATAGTGGCATGGACATCAACAAAGTCGTTAAAGTCAGAAACATGTAAGTTAACTTTGACTTCCTAATCTTCTCAATAGCTAAATCCAACTGTGCACATGTCCTGTTAATTTTTGCCTCACTCACCACTCTGCCAAATATTATTATTAGTATGTCAGTCTGTTTTTTTACAATCCATATGATTGCATTTTTTTTCTTTAATGGTTTATTTTTGAGACAGGGAGAGACAAAGCATGAGCAGGGAAGGGGCAGCGAGAGAGGAGACACAGATTTCAAAGTAGGTCCCAGGCTCCGAGCTGTCAGCACAGAACCCAACATAGGGCTTGAACCCATGAACTGTGAGTCTATGACCTGAGCTGAGGTCAGATGCTCAACCGACTGAGCCACCCAGGCACCCGGGATCATTGCAGTTTCTTACCTGAATTGTGTTTCCAATCTAACAGCACTTTTCCCCTCACAATCTCTTCTCCACGTTACAAGACCAGTGCTCTAACCCTTGAGTAATGGAGCCTTCTCAGACTCTGCATTAAATGGATTTCTTGAATCAAATTTACTCCCTTTCTTGAAACACTTCAAGGTTCCTCACTGCAACCAGGAGAAAATCCACAATTACCTAGGAAAATGTGCAACTTTTCCGATACCACTGCCCTTTGACAATGTTCAGATGATATCCTATCATTTCCATTGTCATGCCCAATTTGTAAACCATAGAACATCTAGTGTCCTGAAACACAGTGTAATATCTCTGGGTTTTTACCTGAATTGTTAGTTTTATCTTAAAAACATTATCTTTTGGCCAAACCATCAGGAAATAACTCCTACTGAATTCTCAAAACTCCAAATGTAATATAATTCCTCAGATTAACTGAGTTTTGGGGCCATCTCCCCTTGCCAAGCCCTGCAGGTTAGGTGTCCTCCCTAAGCCTGTATGACTTCTTTTAGGAAGATACAATTGTATGTTAGCTTGTTTGTCCCCTTAACTAGAATGTGAGTTCCTCATCTCTGTAACTCTAATACCTGCTGTATAGTAGTTCCATTAGTGCTTGTTAATTAAATGGGTTAATAGCACATGTAGCAAAAAATGATTACTTTTCTATTGGATTACAAAACAAAAGGAATACTGATGGGAATAGAGAATTGTAGAATTACATGCGCATTAAACATTGTTTAATAAATACATCATTTTAAAAGTGGGGCGAAATTACTGAGCAATATAGAATGGTTTACCAAAGGGAAAAAAAAAACTATTTTATCTAGAGAGAGATGGTTTTGATTCAAAACCTAACTGCAATTTAATAGTTCATGTCCTTGAATAAGCCATTTAACCTTTCTAAGCTTACCTGTCTTGGTTCCCAGGCACTGTTTGGTTTTGATATAGAACACTCACAGAGTTTGCAGGAAGGCAGCTACAATCCATAAGCAACTGGCCAGAGGCAGAGCTGCTGTGACCTTGGGAGCCGAGGAGGGCCTGCTGATGACAACAAAAATGTCTTCCCAGCTAACCTGTGGCAGCTGTGTGGTAGTCTGATGGTGTCTGAATTATGGATACGAGGCTCAATTCTTTTTGAGTTTCCTTTGGAAATTTTGGTGTTTGTACAGCAAAAAGTTGACATGCTTTGAGGGAAAATAAGCTAGCAAAAAAAAAATTGCTGCCTCAATGAAAAAGAAGCATAAAGTTAACGAGAAGAGCAGAATCATGAAGGAAGCCTTTGGAAGCCCTGGAGTCACCTGTAGTGAAGTGTTGTCCTCTGGTGTCACAAACTCTGTGTTTGGCAGAACTTAAGGATGTGAACAGGTCCACCTTTTTCCTGGGGATACAGTTGACCTTCTCAACCAAGAACAGAAAAACCAGTCCCATAAAATCTCACTTCATGGAGCCATGATGGCTTATCTTAGAGGATAGCAAGGTCACTCAAAGAGGCATCAAAATCTCTCCTGTCCCAAATGACTAGTCCAAAAACATCTTAACAACATTTCAGAAGAATATGGGACATTCGAGCAAAGTAATTACTGATTTCCATGTAAATGTTCAGCTTCAGTAAACCTCACAGCAGCTTGGCCAAGAGACAACTGGGAGGGAACAACGCAGGGGCTGAAGGAACAGAAAAAAAATGCTGAAGAGGTGCCTGAGTGGCTGAGTAGGTTAAACGTCTGACTTCGGCTCAGGCAATGATCTTGTGGTCTGTGAATTCGAGCCCTGCCTCAGGCTCTGTGCTGACAGCTCAGAGCCTGGAGCCTGCTTCAGATTCTGTGTCTCCCTCTCTCTCTGCCCCTCACCCACTCACTCTCTTTCTTTCTCCCTCTCTTGTTCTCCAAAAATAAACATTAAAAAAAGTTTTTAAAGAAAAAAATGCTTAAAAATTTGAATGCACCATAGGAAGAGGAGGGCATTGATAAAGAGAGCCAGTCAAAATGTCTGACTGATACCACACTAAGATGATAAATTTACTTACTCTTTCTAGAGTTTACACAACAGATGATAAATAGGTTCATAAATATGCAGGTGATCACCGTGTCAGTGTTCATCGCTACAAAGAATACAAACAAATCTCTGAAAGGTGGGCAGATAATTTGTTTTTAGGCCATTAGAATTTAACTATTTAGAAAGAACTATGGGAAGTTACATTGAAGAGGCAAGTATGAAATAAGCGTATTCTAGAGAAGTAGAACACCTATAATGGAGACAAAACGATCATTCTAAGAGAATTTTAAAACTAAGTTCTGTAAAACTTAGGTGATAATAAGATGTATGAAAATATAGGGAAAAATACAAAATATGCTAAGAACCATGTACCCTGTTTCTTAAAGGTAACTCCAAGAAAGATGACTCCTTCGACAGAAGTATAAAACTGAATAGGGAGTGAGAGATTAGCTAAATTCACTGCTTTTGCCTTTCATGTGTAGGATAATTAACACTTTCCAAAGAATTTCAAACACAGTTCTTTACTTAGCAATATTTTCACCAAACCAGAATAAGTTTTGTCCCCCACAGTAACTCTGACGTCCTCATAAGTAAAGGATTCGGTACATTTGTAGGGAGACTGAGGAAGCGTACCCAGTAAAGTTCATTACCAGCATACCTATGTGCAATGATTTAAATAGTTAGATACAATTTTCCACAATATTTATAATTATTTTAGGAACCCTTCGTTAAAATTCAAAATCTGCTGTAGTGCAGTAACATAGAGGGGCCCATTTTTTAAAGCACATGAAAGTGAGCTACTAATTAATTCAATTTATCCAAAGAGTAATACATATTCTACATGAACAAGACAGGTTCTCAGCCTGTAAGACGCTCTTAGCTTCTAGCAACATTCCAGTGTCTGTACAACACATACTATCATAATGTCCTAGAACAATGAAGTTGCATAAAATTATAAGGTCTTAGAGAAGAAAAAGAGAAACATATCCATATGTGCAACAAACACACGTAGAAAATCATGAAATAGCAGCATTAAGAATTTTAAGTTGTGTGTGAAGAATGAGAGTTCTCTCATGTTAAAAAAAAAAAAAACAAAGCAAAACAAAACAAAAAAACAGTATAAAAAAGGCCAGTGAACAGTTAACATGAAGTTAAACATTCTTGTAGCCTTCCTTACCATCCTCCTGGTTGCTTGCTCTAATGAAAACTTCACCATTCATTTGCAAAGAAATGAAATCTGAGGGCGCCTGGGTGGCTCAGCTGGTTAAGCGTCTTAGGTCATGGTCATGATCTCGCAGTTTGAGAGTTCGAGCCCTGCATCAGGCTTTGTGCTGACAGCTCAGAGCCTGGAACTGCTTCGGATTGTGTCTCCCACTCTTTCTCTGCCCTTCCCCTGCTCACGCTCTGTCTCTCTCTCTCCCTCCCTCCCTCAAAAATAAACATTAGGGGCACCTGGGTGGCTTAGCCAGTTAAGCAGCCAACTTAAGCTCAGGTCATGATTTTGTGGTCTGTGAGTTTGAGCCCCCGTCGGGCTCTGTGCTGAAAGCTCAGAGCCTGGGGCCTGCTCCGGATTATGCATCTCCCTCTCTCTCTGCCCTTCCCTTGCTTACGCTCTGTCTCTATGTCTCTCAAAAATAATAAACTAGGGGCGCCTGCGTGGCTCAGTTGGTTGAGCGTCCGACTTCGGCTCAGATCATGATCTTGCGTCTGCGAGTTCGAGCCCCACATCGGGCTCTGTGCTGACAGCTCAGAGCCTGGAGCCTGCTTTGGATTCTGTGTCTCCCTCTCTCTCTGCCCCTCTCCCACTCATGCTCTGTCTCTCTCTGTCTCAAAAATAAATAAATATTAAAAAAATAAACTAAAAATAAATAAATAAACAAATAAACATTAAAAAAATGAAAAAAAAAATGAAATCTGTAACCTGAAACCTGTCAATCAGATGCTGATGTTTTTCAGGGGCTATCAAAGGCCCAAATCTGAATTTTTGAGTCTTTTTAGTTTTCTGGTTCCATGGCTGACATTTACTATTTCTAATTTTACTATTTATTAAGTATTTGACTTTTTTTTTTTTTAACAAAGAGGACACAAAAACGACAACAACAAAAATTCTTAGCTTGGCTCAGTGCCTCTAAAATTAATCCTTAGAGAGAATTTGAAAATTCTTGATTCTCTTTTATTTTTCTTACTATGTCAATTCTGGAGCTTTTAGAAATGTTCTAAGCAGAAAGGTTTAGAATGCTGCTTTGGTCCACTTAAAAATTTATTTTTTTCTGTGCTAATCTTGGGTGGGATAAAATAATGTTCTCTAGAGACGGATTCTTATACAAACAAGTATAACATAAAGTCGAATATGCTAAAAGTGATCACTGGAGAACAAAAGAGCATAAGAAGAAAGAAATGGAGAGATTAATTCCAACTAAGGAAGACGAAGAAAGACTCTACAGAAAAGTGCCTAAAAGTTGGGGAGGATTTATGGATGTATTTTCTGAGACCAGCTTTTATCCACCCAACAATGATCTTGAAACTCTCTCCTTTTTACTAAGTACTCATATATACCGTGCTTGTAAACTGATTCTGTGTGTGTGTGTGTGTGTTTATGTAAGACTGTCACAATTTATTACCATGTCTATTTCTGTATATTACAAATTTTTAACACCCACCCCAAATATTATATATAAAATGCCTGAAATATATAATTGTACAATAAAGGAAATAATCTTGCTTATAGAATTAGAAATGAATGATATAAATAAATAGTGAAATATCAAAATTTAATTCACATCTGTGCCACTGTAAAATCACAAACTCTGAGTACTGCTTTAAAATATTTGTATCAGAAATATATCTTGGGTAGTAAATAATTATTTGATAAACACTTCTAGAGCATTTGCGACACTGCAGAATATATTGTACATTTATAATTTAAATCCATTAGTTTGAAATCCTTATACAAATTCTAAGTTGTTCTTACAGTATTCCAACAAGGTTGGCAGTATCAGTTCACAAGAGTTAAGTCTACATCCAGTGAATGCTGGCACTCATAAGACTGTATCTGTCAGCATCCATACATTTGATAATAGGTATTGGTTTCCCCTCTATCTGCAAAGTTCTCTGTGATGTAACTAGGAAAGCCTCCAGAGGATTCTTGATGTCTAGTGGGGCTGAGGACCAGCGGAAGCAAGTGTATATGTGACATGGCAGTTTTGTTTCAGACAAGACAGTAGATGGACTGAAACGAAGGACTCTCTACCCCAAGAGTCTAAGAGGAAAGGTATTGCAGTCTACAAGGAATGGAAAGAGAAACCCAGAAAACGCCCCAGGAAACAGCGACGTCAAGAAACAATCCAAAACACACCTAGCCAAAATGACGAAATGGAAGAATTCTCTTCAAAAGAAACTATAGGAAGTAGTGATGGCTCAAGAATTGATGAAAACAATATAAGCAACATAACAGAACATGAGTATAGAATGATAAACATAAAACTAATCACTGGGCTTGAAAAAAGCATAGAAGAATGCAGGGGGCCACTCTCTGCTGAGATCAAGGACCTTAAAAAATGGTCAGGAGTGATTAAAAAATGCTTTAAATGAGGTGCAAAACAAATTGGAGGCGGCCACAGCACGGATTGAAGAGGCAGAAGAGAGAACAGGTGAATTAGAAGATAAAATTATAGAAAAAGAGGAAGCAGAGAAAAAGAGAGAGAAGCTGATTCAGGAACAGGAAAGGAGAATTTGAGAGTTGAGCAATGCAATGAAACGGAATAATATTCATATTATAGGAATTCCAGAGGAAGAAGAGAGAGAGAAAGGAATCGAAAGGGTACTTGAACAAACTCTCAATGTGAAAAAAAAAAGCACAAAAAGTGTCCAGTAGTAAAAAGGCTCTTCTCTGCAAGAAGCAGGAATAAAGCTGAAGACTGAGTTTGATCTCACTGCTGAAAAATGTAGAAAACAACAGACAGACGAGTCAAGGTCAAATATGAGCACACTACTTATACCTGCCGACTCTTGATGTGAGGAAGGTTGATCAGAGCAAGGAAGAGGGTCCTTGCAGGTTCCTGCCACCCGGTGCACACCCAGCTGGGTGCTGCGGCCATGTGTTTACTGTGGTCCCTCCTCCCCAGGAGCTTCTCTCGGGAAGAATCTTTTGGGTTGGTTGAAGGCCTGGGTGTAAGGAAATGTCACAGTTCATATTTGAATAAATAATCTTGATTCTTATGTCAGAAGCCAAAAAAGAAGGTAACCACATAATTCCTATATTTCATTCTGGATATTGTTTCTGGAATGTGTCTCTGTCATTTGGTTGAAAAATCACTGAGGTTAATTTGGTATTTGCACTTTGTTTGGGATTGCACTGAGCTATAGGTCAATAAAGAGGATGGGGGGTTAGATAAAACCTGAAATCTTAACAATTATGTCTTCACATTTACAAATACCGAATATGCTTCCACTTGCTCAATTCTTTTACATTTTTATCTTTTTAAAATGTTGTAAACTTCTCGGAATGAGTGTGTATTTGTTGATAGGTTTATTTCTAGGTATTTATAGATATTTTTCAGTTACATTTTCTAAATGGCTGTATATAGCTGGTTTATATGAAAATTATTGATTTTGACAAACTGATTTTATATCCAGTTTATGACTGTCTCACTTGCCAGTATAGTAAACAACTTTTTAAACATATTTTTTTCATATTTTAGGGTGTTTTAGGTGGATGAGGAGGTATATGCCTCTATTCATTTGGTCTGCAAACATGATCCAGTTTCTTGAGTTTAACATTTTTAAATTTGGGGAGAGGAAACTAATTTGGGTATTCAACGCTCTACAGTTCATAAGAACAGCATAACTCATTTGTAACCTAACGACCATGTTTGTCACTAAATTACACATTTGCCAGGCTAGCTGACTAAGTAACTGCTCCAGTGTGTCAACCTGAAAGAGGTCACTGGAAATCTCAGTTATGTAAACATTTTAGGTCTGGAGAGGGGAATGTAATTCCTCCACAACATTGCTCTGAGGAAAAATGGAAAGCTCTATCATATAACATTAGATTTTATCACTGAAAGTGAAAAAGTAAACACAGTAGTTTCCTCTAGTAGTTCTCCTTCATTTTATTTTTATTTTATTTTATTTATTTTTGAGAGAGAGAGAGAGAGACAAGACAGAGCATGAGTGGGGGAGGTGGAGAGAGAGAGGGAGGCACAGAATCTGAAGCAGCTCCAGGCTCTGAGCTGTCAGCACAGAGCCTGACATGGGGCTCAAACTCACAAGCTGTGAGATCATGTCCTGAGCCGAAGTCAGTCGCTTAATCTACTGATCCACCCAGGCATCCCTTAGGTCTGATTCTCTACCAACTTTGCTATCTGGGCCCCCTTACATCAATTTACCCAAAATATTTATCCCACTTCAATGAAAATAGCTGTATAAATAAAGATATCTGTGTCTGTCTATCTATTTATCCATCTATCATCTATTTATCTATATATCCAACCATCTATCCACCTACATACATATATTTACTATGTACCTAAGAAATATCCCTATCTTTCTTTAAGCAAAAATGATTTTGATCGTTAACCCTGAGTGAAAGCATAACATTTTCTTCATGGCCTCTCAACACCGGGTCCTGTTTTCTCATATTTTTAAAGACAAACTTCATCATCAATCATTTTGTGACTAGAGGCATTAGTTACAAGTTAGAAATCTACCTCAACCTGTCTTTCAGAGACTAATTTACTTTCTAACCTACAAATATGCGAGTCACCTGGGTGGCTCAGTCAGTTAAGCATCCGACTTTGTTTCAAGTCATGATCTCACGATTCTTAAGTTCCAACCCCATGTCCAGCTCTGTGCTGACAGGTCAGTCTGGAGTCTGCTTCAAATTCTGTTTCTCCCTCTCTCTCTGCTTCTTCTTCACTTGTGTTCTCTCTCTCTCTCAAAAATAAACATTAAAACAATATTTAAATTACAAATATGTGATATTTAAGATCAGCCTCCAAACTATGATCTGTACTCTTAAAGACTCCAAAGATCAATTTGCAAAAAAGTCAGATTCAAGTACTCAGATGTGATAAGTGCATTTAGTTCACTTAACGAAATATTATGCTACCATTCAAAATAGTACTTAAAAGAATATGTAACAGTTTGAAACACTGTGATGTAGTAAAAGGAAAAAGAAACCCAAATTTGTATGTACTACTTGATTATAAAAAGAGTATTTATCTTATATTTAAAAAATGAAAGAAAAATATTAGGATTACTTACACTTAGTAAAACTATAAGCAATCCCTACTTCATTTTTCTTTTGTTTCACAAGATTGACTTAAAAACTGTATTATTTTTAATTATTTAATTATGTAAAAATATATTTTAAAAGTATTATCAATAGAAACATATTATGGTAAAGGTAAAGAAAAGTCGATGGAATGTAAGCTTTATACTATAATTTGAGAAAATGCATTCTCTGAATACCATTTTATGCAATAAAGTCAGAGCAAATCCAGCCAAGGAATGAAAATGACAATGACAATGGTGATTTCCCCCCAATCTTCATTTGCTACTGACTAGTGTGATGCCATTGTCAATGTCAAATCACAGAATTTTTTGATCCATTCTAAAGTTGATGTGAATACCGTGTACTTAGCACTGTGAATCCATTTATTTTCTCCTCACAGATTTTAGAAGTTATACCAACAAGTACTTCTCTGACTGTCAAATCAAATTAAATTTATTCCCTAATAAATTTTTCATTACCCAAGATCTCAGGCAGAAAAGCACAGGACAAATACCAGGGAACATGACATCCCAATTTAAGATCACCATTTAAGGATATATTATATCTTATAATACCACAAATTCTCTTGCACATTCTGGCAATCTCATTCTTGGAGGTGGTAGTTACTGCAGGAGTTAGGCGAGGCACAGCTGCTTCCTAAGAACAATGCAGAATGGAGGCCTCTAAAGATTGTATAGCTGGGGGTGCCTGGTGGCTCAGTCAGGTAGGAGGCTGACTCTTAGTTTCAGCTCAGGTCATGATCTCGCAGGTTCATGGTTTGAGCCTCATAATGGGCTCTCTGCTGGCAGCCCAAAGCCTGCTTGGGATTCTCTCTCCTTCTTCTCTGCTCTTTCCCCACTTGTGCTATCTCTGTCTCTCTGAAAATAAATAAACTTCAAAAATTAATAATAATAAAATAAAGATTATATAAGTTATTTTAATGTGTATTCCACTCTGGAAATTACTTTTTCTAGATTCTTCCTTTATTCCATTCTTTTTTGACATGTGTCCAGTTATACTCCTTTTCTATTCCTTTTATTTCTGAATTATTTTCCATATTTTGAAAATGAACTTGTGTCTTGTTTACTTTGTTTTGGAAATCTGTGTGCGTGCAAATTAGCTATTTTTTTACATAATAAAGTTTTGGTGAACAGAACATTTGCTTGATGTCTCCATTTCTTCCTCTATTTTCCATTCAAGCACTCCATTGTGGTAACGCCCAGATTCTTTTCTTTAATGTTTTTATTTCATTTTTAAGAGAGAGAGAAAGAGAGAGAGAGAGGGAGTCAGTGGGGGTGATGCAGAGAGAAATTAAAAACACACAATTGGGAATTTTAGACAATGGTCCTAACTCTCAATGAATTATGTCGCCTCACTTGATCAAAGAACACCCTTTTTAATTAGCTTTATGTATTTTTCTCAACTTTAATCCTGATATAATGAACATAGACTGTTATATTACTTTCAGGTGTACAATACAGTGATTCAACTTCTATCTTTTACTCAGTGCTCATCACGATATAACTTTGTCTTTCTAATGTGGCCATCATTGAGATGCAACATGAAGATGCGGCCAGATTTCCAAGGTCACTCTTCAGAACACTTTCCAGTTCATCAGTGAGCCGAGGTCACTCTTCCAACACAGCAGATAACTGATCAAACTATGGGACTTAACATGCCATTTCTGCTTAACACAGGACTCTTCTAACAGGCAATCTTTCTTTCAATCCTCCCTGTTGGGTTGGTAGATTTTATCAAATACAAAACATGGTCTGAAAGCTCTTCCTGCACAGTCATGCTCCTTCCCTCCTGCCACCCCACTCTTTTTTTTTTTTTTTAACAGGTTTTATTCCACATAACCTTTTGTAGCCCTTGTGAACTTCGGTCTCAGCATCTGCTTCTCACAGGATCTAAATTTCCTACAGTACAAAAATTATAATACACTAAACAAAATTACTGCAGGGTGAGTACTTATCATACCTATCCACTAAGTAAAAAAACGACTTATCCTCTTAGCCTTGATAGCAGGCGGGACGATATACATATGAGTTCGTTCTAATTACACTTTTACCAACTATATAGCTATTTGTTCAGAACTATGAAAAATTATTTGTCCGTGTGAACAGTATATTACACTAGACTATAATCCTAATGATCATCAGTTTAATTAATTACTGAGTGTGTGATGGTTCACATATTTTTATGGGGCACTTCCAGACACTTAAATTTGAGAAAAAATACTATACACCCATCCATATATCTAAGTTCTCCTATATTTTCAATTTTAGAAGTAAAAACGGTACTTTTCAATTTGAGAATAGCTATCTTCATTGATATTTTTCATTTTGGTTGCAGAATGTCAGAGGACATCACACTTTTATCTAAAAACTAAAGAGCAACAATACCAGCAAAAGCATCACGGTGCCTTTTCCAAAGATCAGAATCACATTATCATTTTATGTTTTGAAATATAATGGTTTATTCTGGGGTAGGGGGTACATGTTTATATGAAAAAACATAAACCTTTTATCATGATACTGGCAAATCAAGACTTTGTCTTTCTTTCACTAAAACACCTCCCTGTGCTTCCTTAGAACACCTTAATGTTTATGAAATATTTGTAAGTAGCTATAAGGATGTGTGTGTGTGTGCGTGCGCGTGTGCGTGTGCGTGCGCACCTACATGCATATGCACAAAACCAGAGAGTACCAGCAAGGCTAAAATATGTTCCTACAATTATTTCAAGTGATATTTAACTTTTAATATTTAATTTTGTTATTTTCATCAAACATACAATTCCCTATGGCTGCAAATATATAAGCTATTATATTGTTTAGGTTTCTATTGACTGCCAGTGATATAAACGCAAGTAAAATGAGTCTGGGCAAGATGTGGATCGTATAGAATATACTAGCACATTAAGCAAACAACACTTCTCAGGGCAATCAGAATCAAGACCTTAGAGTCCACTGGGACTGTCTCTCTCTCTCTTAAGTTTGCGTCACTTGGCCTGCTTGAGTGTTTCCTGAGTTCACATTTGCATTGGAGCAGTGGTGTGTATCTGCCTCTTGAGAGTCAATTACTAGGGAATGATGGAAAAAAACTTCCTTGCCAGATGGCCTTATTCTAGAGCACCAAGTTTTTAACATGTCCTATATTCCCATTCTACAACTAACATTTACTGAGATATTTTTTTTGGTTTTATTTCCAGTGGGTGGGGGATATATTCCAAGTCACCCAGTATTAATAAAGACTTACCATGTTGCAGGCGCTATGTTCAACAATAGGGACAGGTGGATAAATCCAGGATGGACCTTACTTTGTAGTAGCACATAATTCAATAAGGAAAATGAAAAGGTAAAAGTAAAATAAACTTATTTAAATATGTCCATATATATGATATATGCTATAATAAATTTATATACAAAATCTTTCATTAGTAAAAAGAAAGCGGTGGAAATTTGGGGATAGGGAGAGATTTTGACATTGGAGGTAATGCCTGACAAACATTTGGGAGAATTAAGATGTTTAACAGTTGAATTACGAACAAGAATATGAAATGCTAAGGCAGAGACTCACAGAATAACATGGTCTTTGAAAAATTGTAAATATTTCAGACAGCGAGTGAAGAATATGATAATTTTTACATACAAAGAGTTAGATGGATAGCTAAAGTCAAAAATGGAAAGATCTTGTAGATTATGCTAAGGATATTGGAATTTATTCTAACATGATTCAAAGTTTTTAAACATGATTTTCATGAGTGGGGAGGTGGGAGGGTTGAGAAGATAAAACTTTATTTATTTATTTTCACATCTATTTTTGAAATGTTTAGTTTTGAGAGAGAGAGAGAGCGAGTGAGGGAGAGGCAGACAGAGAGAAGGAGACAGGGTATCTGAAGCAGGATACACACTGTCAGTGCAGAACCCGATGCGGGGCTTGAATTCACAAGCTGTGAGATCATGACCTAAGCCATAGTTGGTTGCTTAACCAACTGAACCACCCAACCACCTTGGTCAAATTTTCATTTTAAAGAGATCTTGCTGGCAACAGTGTGGACAGAAGTTTGATGAGGAATTGACAGTTGGCCATTAAATGGATAAGAGGCAAGAGGTATAATTTTTTGAACCAAATCAGTGATGCCCAAGATTGATGACTGAGGCTTATGGTGCCTAAGATTGAGTGAGCAGAGGATCTGAAGAAGGCTCTGCACTAACAGCAGAGAGTCTGATGTGGGGCTCGAACTCATGCACTGTGAGGTTATGACCTGAGCCGAAGGTGAATCTTCAACGGACTGAGCTACCCAAGTGCCCCAAGAATGGTAGACTTTTGAAAGGGGCTATTTAAATTTTTTTTAATGTTTATTTATTTTTGAGAGACATAGACGCACAGCATGAACAGGGGAAGGGCAGAAAGAGAAGGAGACACAGAATCAGACGCAGGCTCCAGGCTCTGGCCGTCAGCACAGAGCCCAACGCGGGGCTCAAACTCACAGACTGCGAGATCATGACCTGAGCTGAAGTCGGCCGCCCAACCGACTGAGCCACCCAGGCGCCAAAAGGGGCTATTTAATTATCACTGTTGACTGCCTGAGCTTATGGGGCTTCTATTACAACAGAGCTGAGCAGGTGAGAGATCTATATGGAGTTTTTCCTTGGCTCCATTCCATAATTAACCTCAGGCAGTCTAATTAATTGTTAATTGTATTTTTCTGTCAGCTCAAGTGCAGAGATGTCGTAAAGACAAATAACTGAGAACTGGAGAAGGGGATACTTCCATTTGATTATAAAAAAAAATTGTTAAACTACACTATATAAAAACTACATTGCAGAAAATTAAATGTAAAATGATAGAAAATTCTTATTACCCAAAACCCTTTAAATTTCCATCTTAGGGAGGTAAAATGCATAAAATGTACACTTTACAATAGATTCTGACACATTTGTTTCATTTTACATGAAATGCAAACCTTTGCAATGAGCCACTTATTTGAAATGAATCTGTTTAGTGATATGCTTGATAGCAGTTATTGGTTTGTTTAAACTACTGAATTAATATTAAGTTTAGTTTCAGACTGAAACTTCAGCTGGTTAGCCGCAGATTTTTTCACATGAGAGACAAAAAATTTTAGATGACGAAACTAATCCAAATATGCTAGGGAAAAATCAAAGAGGATTTAAAAACTCCTACAGAATGTAAACAAATGTATTTCATCCACATAACACCCTAAGCAACCAATGCTTTCTAATTTTATGGGCACATGGTTGACTCTTTTAAGGAAAATGACTTTCATAATTGAATACCAAACTTAAAAAAAATCTTTAACACAATTTCAGACTTGATTTAGAAGATATAATTTGGAAGGTAATTGTAGAGCTTAAAAGACTTGAATTATCTTTGCTAGTGAATAATCTTGATTAAAACGCTAGTGAATAATCTTGTTTAAAGAAAAATAAAGTATGTAAGGCTAATGAATTCCACTGGAGACTTTTAGCCAGAAAAATTATTAGAGCAAAAGGTATTAAAGAAACAGAAAAAAATGAGAAAGAGAGACAGAGAAACACACACACACACACACACACACACACACACACACACACACACAGAGAGAGAGAGAGAGAGAGAGAGAGAGAGAAGTTTAATCCAAAGCAATAACCTACTTAATTTCTGGGGATCAGGAAGCATTCCTCTTTCCGACAAAGGGATGGAGAGGAGTGCGGTAGCCCACTCAGCCACATTCCATGTATTAGAGAAACTCAAAACTGAACTCCCTTTGACCACTTTCTGCTGAATGTTTCTGGAAGCAGAGAAGTCATAAATATTTATATTATCCTCCTTATATTTTTCAGTCTTAGATAAGTTTGATCTTTTCTCATCCCTCTTTTTTACCCAGTAAACACTAAAGTATTAAGGATAATAAAAACAATCTTCTCCTTATATCTCTCTGTCTCAGATAAGTTTGATCTTTTTTTTTTCTCCCTTCTTTTTTCCCCACTAAACACTATAGTATTCGGATATTAAAAACAATATTTCATTGACTGTACAGTCATATTAGCCAAGAAACACTAAATATAACAAGCCTGCTCTTAGTTGATAAGCAACAATTAGAGCATGAACAATTTACAAAAGAGTTCTTGAGGCTTTAGAACATTTTATTTGATAGGTTTTTGATTTATTGTGTTTGTGTGTGGCTAATTGAATCAAGCTAAATGTAGCACTGCTGTTTTCACAGTGAAAAAAAATCTGTGATAATAAATTACCCATTTTTAGCTCTTTTCAAGATAGCAGGTGAAACTAAAATAATAGGTTCTCAAGAGAGCTATTAAAAAAATGTAATATGTTCTACATTTGATGACTGGAAATAAAATATCCTAACTCTGTCTTTTTCTTTTCACTTTTCTGTTTTTGTTTGTTTGTTTGTTTGTTTTTTGGCCTTGAATAATTTACTCAAAAAAAAATCTCAGACCCAGAAGGAACATGTCATCCACCCCTCTGTACCATTCATGCATGGATTCTCCCTACAACTGAATGAGACACAGTTATTCATTCTTTATTCAAACACTTCCTGTGCAAGGATCCGGCCTTATTGCTCTGGAAAACCTTGGAATAAATGAAATCAACCCTGTTCACATGGAAGTAAGATTTTAGTATCAATCTAAAATGTAGAGCATGGTATCCTCTATTTGGGAATATATGTTTATCAAAGCGCATGAGATTTCATGTTCTTAGCACATCTGCCATACACTTCCGTCATTCGAAGGCTGTGATGTGTTTTGTTTTCACACTAACACCATTACTCTGGGCATTTTCTTAATATGTATTAACTAGTTTTTAAACCTAAATACAAGAGTTTCCATTAATATTTGTAAAAATTTAGCTCTTGATTTTGACTTGTTTTCCACCTGTCAAAATTAATTTGATCATCCGTTGCTCCCCTAACCTCTTCACTATCCTGAACAGTGTCACACTATCTGTAAAAAAGTTAACAAAAACAACAATACCAGCAAGTAGGCCAGAAGCAGACGATGTCAAAGACAAACCAAAGGTAGAATCTTGGTGTTACTATCAGTTCTCCTTAAAGATTCCTGTATCATAAGCAAATGTAAGAACGATAATTAGAGGCCCACCCCCGAAGTGGATATCCACTGACTACTTTATGAAGATATCACAAAAAACACCATTTTAATTCCTGTGCAACCCAAACGTGCCTAGAGGATAATGATGAGAGACTGCCGATACCCTTTGACTTTAGAAAACTGGGTTATTTGAAAGTGAAGATTTATGGGGTCAATAGATCATTAAGTACAGTAACATAATTTGGGCCTCACTCATCTCAGTGAATCCCATGGTATGACTTCAATCTTTCATTCTTTTCATTTATTAAACAAACATTTAAAAATTTTAGCAAAAGTTAGCAGCTATTGATTGGTGGTGTTATTATTATTATTACTAATATTTACTAATAACACTGGATGCCAGGCAAGTCTCTGGATCTGAGAAATTCAGGATTGAAGAACACATAGGACTTCTTTTTCTTAGGAAGCTTATATTTGGTGAGAGGGAAACAGACAATGTGGCCAAAAAAAAAAAAAAAAAGGATGGTTTCAAACAGTGACAAATCAAGCAGTGAAGAAATCAAGTAGGATAATAGGAAAAGATAAAGTATGGAGATGGGAAAGAGTTTGGCAAATAGAGTAAAAAATAAAGTGTCTCATAATACTACACTGCTCACTAAATGTTAGTTGAATGAATAAAAGAAAAAGTATAATTAAAACAAGGAAAAAAGGAAACGAATGAATGATTTGGAGGACAAAAAGGCAAATAGAGATCATCCTCAAAATGTACGTCACGTCTTCAATCACACACACAAAAAAGCAGACAAAATTGTCCCTTGGATTTTCCAGCCCATTCCCCAAACTTGCATGATTGTCTTTTTATAAATTATCCCCTTAAAAGGCTATATTTTCATTTGATCTTGTTTTAACAGCAGTA
Organism: Paguma larvata; assembly: GCA_030068075.1. Classification (NCBI taxonomy): domain Eukaryota; kingdom Metazoa; phylum Chordata; class Mammalia; order Carnivora; family Viverridae; genus Paguma; species Paguma larvata. Next base: position 44,302,748 of record CM057834.1, read on the forward strand.
CAAAGCTTGTTAACACCATACTGTATGGTATTCCTAGACTCTGTCTTCCAAAAGGTAGCTCTAAACTCCCGCTCCCATGAATACCATTTATGGATCTCAGTCTGGAGAGTAGATCATCCAATATCCTAAGATGGAAATAGAATATAGGGCAGGGGGTAGAGTGATTGTGAACCATTTTTGTGTAAAGTCCTAAAGCAAAGTTTTAAATTAAAAAAAATATTTTTATTTTAGAGAGAGAGAGGGAGAGAGACAGTGTGAGTGGGGGAGAGGGGCAGAGGGAGAAAAAGAAAGAGTCTTAAGCAGGCTCTACGCTCAGCAGGGAACCTGACATGGGGATGATCCCATGACCCTGGGATCATGACCGGAGCTGAAAATCAGAGTCGGACAATCAACCTACTGCGACACCCAGACGCCCCTACAGTGAAGTTCTAAATGCAAGTCTGAATGAAAAAATAATTAGTCTTTTCTTTCTTTATCCAAAGGAGTCAAAATAAGGTAAATTGTATCACAATGAGAAGAACTACAAACCCGGGCTCCCTCAGCGATGATTTCAATTGTTAGGATTAATTTCTCAGTTGAACAGCGTCTGCAGGTGGGATTATTCTTTTGCTGCTTCTGCTCAACTCAAAATATTTCCTGACAGATGGTAACAGCAAGTAAATAAGGCCTGTGTATTTCAGAGGCTAGAGAACGACTGGGCTCATGGAGAATGTATTAATAAGTAAATATATTTCAAGGGGTTCCTATGTGTACTAAGCTCTGAGGTAATTGAGATGGGAATAACCTCACTTACATTGAAGAAAATAAAGTTTCTTGCCTTTCTCACTTCTGCATAACTACTAACAAAAGGCTCGTGGTATATTTTTGGCCAAAAACTCTGGCCACAAGCTATCTTCTGGGAACACTAAATATAGTACTTTTTAAATGGTTATTTGGTTTAAGATTTGTAGGTGAGTAAAAATATCTAGCTTATCTTCCATATCTTAACTGCAAGACAGAATCTACTAAATTTAAAACAAACATTTGTGACACAAATTAGGTTTATTCATGAAAAAGAAAGGAAACATAGTAAGTTCACTAACATTAGGCTTATCAAATATAATACTGTCTGCATAAAAATTCCTGGATTGATGAAAGTCTTTAATTTTTTAAAGGCACAGCCTTGCCTAAACTTGCTTACAAAAGAATACTAAATATAATTTTAAGATAATCAAGATGGTATTGTTTTAGTAAAATAATGACAGGCTATTTGTCTTAGGATGTGGATATGACAGAAATATCAGGGTCCAGAGTCCTTGCCATTCTACTCACAAATGCCATTTTTACCATGAACTGCAAATAAACTAAGGCTTGACATATAAACTTACTTTACTACACATACTAGAAAAGGGTTTCCATTTTAGATTAAGTATCTTTTGAAATGTCAGGATTCTTTATGCATTACAAAAGCTGTCTCCCTTAATTTAGGCTGACAAACTAGAGGTAACTCAGAGTCCCTGTGTGACACAGAGATATTGCTGTCCTTTTGTCCTACATTTGTAAGCAGCAATTTTTACTTATTTCCAGATTAACAAAAATATTTGCTTTTTAAATCCAGAAGAAGAGAAAAAGTTTACCTTCCTGCCTTCTATTTCCGACTTGCTATAAAAACACTGAACTCGAGTAAATTTAAAACACTAGATGAGGGAGTAATCATCACATTAAAGTAATTTAACATCTGACTAATATTCTATTCGATACACACTGTTTCTTAAGATTTGAACTCCTTTTGTAAGAATATGATTTTGATGTCCTAGTTCTCTGAAAGATTAAAAAAAAATCTACTGTTGCCTAAATCTTCAAATAAAAAGTTGTTCTTAGGGAACCGAGTTTTAACTTTGTTTACTTCGCAAGAATTTTAAAGGAAACATAAAAAAATGACATTATGGTGTAATATATAATTTGAATTACAGAGAAAAACAAACACAAAAGCATGTGAGTATACATTTGTGTACTTGTGGTGGTTGGGGGGTGCTGCAGAAAGTAGGTTAACTTTATATAGGATATAGGAAATCTAATGCTTGTCTTATTATATGATAAAAATAGGTTAGATGGATGGTGTCGAGCAGATTTTTTTTAGTGATATGCAATATGCTCAGCTAAAGGCTTATTTTAAAATAGAAACTACGATTTGCAAGGAAATTATGCCTTATGAAAACAAATCACTTAAAGCAATCAATTTTAAAGTTTTTTCATTAAAGTTGACAACCTCTCTGCTTGATGCTTCTAAACAACCAATAGAAATTTGACTGTATTTCTTCTCTTTATATCTATGCTTATCTATGTTTACTTTTTTGTTGAAAATTCTATTGAGGCACACTCAAAATGTCTTCTATTGAAATTAAGTTTTTTTTTCTCTTAGTTTAGATGGCATATAACACATCTATAGTCAGCATAATTTGAAAAACAAGAAACATTTAGTCAAAAATAGGATAATCGGAATAGGTACATCTGAGTTCTAATACAGAGACTGATACAACAAAACATGAATTGCATATTAAGTTAATCATATCATTTCTCAGAGAAACCTCAGGCTACTTATAATGGATATTAGCCATTTTCAATTTTGTAAAGAATTGTGAGTCTTCCTCAGTTGTTCTAAAGAGGTACTTGAGTAACACCAAAACCATACTTGAGTTTTTGCATCAGGTAATATACTTGGAAGAGCACATCCTGTACCAAGAATGTTTCTGCCTTTTTTCAGTGCCTCTGACATCAAACGATGCATTACAAAAAAAGAAATAGCTTTTCAATCATGTTCATTAGGAATTTTGCAACTAAGAAGTTATAAGAGAACACAGTGTCCATCTCTATGATTACCGCCCATATTTATATATGGTGTCCAATAACCATATTTCTTAACTACCCAAAATGGAAAGTAGGCTTTTAAAATCAAGACAGAGTATACCTTTGTTTTTCCTTTTTATAAACCTACAACATCTTACAAGGAAGGAATTCCTCTAAAGAGTTTCTAATTTGGCTCAGATCAAATAAAAAGGCAAACATTACTGGGAAAATTGCCATTTGTCAACTGTTTCATGTCATATCATGTGGTAATATAGTTCTCTAAACAGCAAATGTCAGAATGCTGACACTCTACTGTACAAACTAAAACAAGCACAAAATTGAGCATAAATGATCCAAAATTATTGGCAACCGTGCATTTCTAGATGACTGGTGTTTGTGATGACTAATATTTCCTTCCAAAGGTTCTAGTCTGCCTTCATTTATTTTCTATAGGACAACCCTGGGGGAAGGGGGTTGCAGAATACATGAGAGTTAAGTGATTTTTAAAGTTCACAAAGAAGAAATGATTTTGAATCCTTGCTTAATTAAAAATGGAACAGTACAAAAGGGTGACTCACTTCTTTCATAAGAAGCTGAAAATTAAAAATTATGCAATATCCTGAAAGATTCATTCTAATATTGCTTTATATAAAAACCTTCAAATAGATCCCAAAGTTCACCTATTTAGAATATTTGTTGGTATCAATACATTGTGTTTTTATAAATGTGAAAATATAAAAAAAAAACAGGTAAAAGAAGGTCATTTATTACATCAAATAGTAGCTTTTACCATAATGATAAAACAATTCCTTCCTTTCTAACTGACTGAAAAGTTAAGTATACATTCTTCAAATATTCAAATCTTACCTTTCAAGAGACATTGACATGATTTGCTTCTTCATCCAATTGTAATTCAACATTCCCTAACCATTAAGGTACAAATTTATGTAAGAAAGCAGAGGTCCTAGTATGTGTTATATTTTATTCAGAAATATAGATGACAGTTCCCTTTAGTAGGTAGCTTAGAGTGACTAGTTCTTGTCATAATGTTGTCATAGTGACAGTGACATCAATGTACTTCATGGTAATCACTGCAGCGATTTATCTGAGAAAAATATCAGGGCTGATTCCTGGTGCATTTTACATTTCAAAATGCTGCAAAATGTACTGTTTAATATATCGCAGGTAAATGAGTTTTACTTAAATAAAGCATGCAAAAATATAGGCTAACTTCAGGATAAATGTGTCTGCGAAATGGAGATAAAAACACACATGTGTGCATGGATGATGGTGAACATAGCCAAGGGATCATGATTAACCGGTTGCTAAGGAAGATTCTGCTCTCAAGTGCCTTTGCCAAATACAAAAGCTCCTCGAGTCATGAGCTCAGTTTAATTATTTTGTTAAATCCTTTTTAATTTTTTTTTGGACTCCCAGAGTGATATGGGGGTAACAGTCCTGAATTCTGGATCCCATCCCTCGTGGTCTTGGCAAAACACTTTCAGGCATCACCTGTCATGCCAAAGGGAAGTTACTGAAACTTCAGATGTTACATTTAGTGGTTCAGTTATGTCTCCGTCTCTGGCGTTGCAGACTGACCTCACAATGAGCAGTGACAACAACACTGTCAGAGCATCTTAGAGATGAACAGAGAACCCCTATTTTTTAGGTGACTAGCCCATTAAAAATGAAAAATGTATACACACAAAAAAGGTTACTTTTTGTATATTTAAAATGTTTTCTGGGGCACCTGGGTGGATCAGTTAGTTAAATGTCAGACTCGCTCAGGTTATGATCTCATGGTTCATGGGTTCAAGCCCCATGTTGCGCTCTGTGCTGACAGTTCAGAGCATGGAGCCTGCTTCAGATTCTGTGTCCCCTCTCTCTGTGTCCTTCCCCTGCTCACACTGTCTCTCTCTCTCTCTCTCAAACATAAGTAAACATTAAAAAAATAAAATGATTTCTTTTAATAAGTAAATTATTTACCACCAAATTCTGATATAATAATTTTTTCATACAAAATTGCAGGATTTTTTTAAAAATAATAATTCATATTGAACCACAGATGTGGATAACTCTGGGATCTCACGTTGAAATTTGGAAGAAAATGACTCCCTCCTCCAATCCAAGACACATATTTCTGTAAGTGATCGTGCAGCCTCATTTTGAGAAGACTTTAATGCCTTTTATGAAGGTGTGAATCTGACCAGTCATCAATTCCTTATCTAAAAGTAATTAATTCTAATTAAAATAAAGCCTCTCTGGGGAAAGCAGAACTTACTTGATACGTGTAAAATTTATCATTTGTGGAAGATAAACTATAAAATTACAACTGGATTACTATTCAGTTAGAGATCTGCTTCATTAATCATTCTCATTAGTTAGACTCTGAACATAGCATTGCTACTTTGTCACCCCTGCAATTTTACTTCAAAAATGGTGACTTAGATGTGGTCAAACATAATGATCTGTCTGCATGGAAAGAACCACCTTTCCATTGATTAAAAATTCTGTGCTTATTCAGGGCTCTATTAATTAAGACAGGTTGAGAACAAGTCTCCCAAAACTGTCACTTTGTCATAGGTACTAATTACCCTCCTCTTCTTGGAAGCCCCAGGCCCTTTCCCATCCTTTTAGCTCAAGATGGCATATAATCCTCAATTGCCTAGCTCGTCCCTAGGTCTAATATCCTTATGATGCACCTGCACGTAGATAACAGAATTTGTTTTTCTGATGCTAATCTATGTTATGTTAATTTGACTATTAGGCCGGGCAAAGAACCTACAAAGGCAGGAGAATTTTGTCCTCCCCAAATATAGCTTTCATAGAGGTAATTTTGATTGATTATTATTGATAAGGATTTTATTTCCAATTAAGAAATTTTCACAAGTTACTGAGTTGACATTTGAAGTTCTGAATATTTACTTTATGCCATACCATCTCAGATTTGTTAAGTGTGGGATCAGAGACCAAAAGCAGCATTGGGTGAATATTGTCAGTAGCATGTTTATATGTTATATTTACATATATAGAAACATATATATGACCATATTTATACTGCCTAATAAAATGTACATTTTGCTTTGCATCATTTAGGTTTAGTCATTATCAGTCCCTTGGCAATTCCAATTGAGAAATTATCACAGACCAAGGCGTCCCAAATGCAGGCTAGGGGATTTTGCCAATATCTGGAGACACTGTTGTTTGTCATAACTGCATAATGAGGGGGTGCTACCTGTACCTAGTTTTCTTATAATTGTCACAAAGTAAATAAAAAAGTCACATCATGTTAAAAAAATAGATAATACATCTCCACATATCTGAAATTTCTGGGTCTCTAACAATATCATGGTAGAACTGTAAAGTGTGTTAAAGTATGAATTATATATTTTTATAATAATATCTTGGTGTGTTTCTTGAGTCAAGATGGTGGGTACAACAGTTTTGTTGTTATAAGCTGATAGTTGAGTAAAGTATGTGTAAAGGTTAATGATACTTGTTTGTAACTAAGATAAAGGAGTGGTTGTGGTGAGTGGGAGGTTGTGGAGGCAGACTGGAGGGAGGGGGAAGTAGGAGAAGGCTCTGGAGGGGAATAGGAGGTCCAATCAAAGGGTGAGGCAGTACCTACGGAGGGAATCAACAATCTGCATCAATCTTTAGAATGCCACAGAGAACGGTGACCTCTATAAAATTTACCTTTAGGTATAAAAGTATAGATAGAGAACAAGGGACATAGCAATGGACTAAGCAAACAGCAAGCTCTGGAAAAATAATATAATTTCTAATAATAATTTAAAAGGAAATAAGTGTCTCATGTTCAATTTATCATCATCTTAGGGGATAAGAGAGGCAACCCATGGATTTTGCTGCTATGGTAGTCTCAGTGTCTGGGGAGAAGTTGTATCTGGAACAGGATACAAAGTCATTTCCAATGGTGAGGTCTTTGTCCCTTGCAATGTAATCTGAGGTGATGTCTTCTCTAAGAGCAAGCTGCTGGACTAGGGCAATATGGTTTGGATATGGTACTGAAGTATCCTTTTTATGTGGATGAGCACTTGAGTTGACGGGTGCTTTGTTTTGTGCATCTATGGTATTATAGCAAGGCTAAGTCTCTTGTAAAATCTGAAAATGAAGGCAATGTTGGGCTTGAAAGCTTGACTTATAAATATCTTTTAAGTCAAGGCTTTGTGGGTACACAGCTAGCAACGATGATGCTTGTATCAAGGATATGGCCATAGTTGGACTAAAGTACCATAAAATGATTAGAACAATCAAATCTCTAATTAAGGGTGGTCAAATCTAAAGGCTCCAAAGTGTTCAAAGTTTGGTCTAGGTGGGTAATGAGGGAGATTCTACTGCAGAAAGGTTTTAAATCATATGACCAGATTGGGGCACATGTTGTTAATAGGATGTCATGTTTGTCACTTAAAATATCTGTGGCTGCATTTGGAGCTCCAGCATTTTCCTGTAGGCAGGTCTCCAATTTAGCCAATTGCCATGGACACTTTGCCTCAGTTGGTCTGGTTGGTGATGGACAAGCCGGTGAAACAGTGGTTTACTTGGTGGGTTTGAGCCTTTGAATTGCAAATCAATGAAAGCCTCCAGATTGATAGCAACGAGATCAACAGTCAACAAAATGGTGCATAGTTGCACTTGACAGAACTTTGTTGTCTGATGTTGATTCTCTCTGGCTTGATTATTACCAAGAAGGTATTGTTTCATCATTATGGGATATGGTGTTGATTTTATTATCTCTGAGTATTATTTTTATCTTATTTACTAAGTCTAGTTTTCTGTCTCCTTCACGTTAGATTCAACTATCTGTTAGAATGGCCCTGGAAGAGTAATTTTATTTTTTTGAGGGAATCAGAAGTATTGCAGGAATTAAGTATTCACCGCTTATAACCTGAAAATTGACATAGATTTTTAGAGTGGTAGAAATTTAGGCTCAAATGAGTCCTATATCAGATGGGCAGAATCCTGGCCCATGGGACAACCTACGGTTAACAGGCTCAGAGGAGTATGTACCCTAGATCTGGCTTCCAGCTCTATGGGATGGGGCAGAATTAAAAATCCATAAAAAATAGAAAAAGACACCATTAAGGTGTGTTTATAAACATGTAGGCCATATAAGGTGCGTTTATACAAATGTAAGCCAGGTATATTCTCCCTTTAAGTACAGGAAAGGTCTATAGGAAGGTTTTTGTTTGTTTGTTTGTTTGTTTGTTTGTTTTAATTAGTGTGTAGTGTGAATTGGCTAAAGGGCTTTTAGTTGAGAGAGACAAATGCCTGGAGCAAAATAGACACCATTTAGTGGCTTATTTTATTACTGAAAGGACAGTTTTTTGAGGAGCCCATTAGGCCTCTCAATTAAAAGACTTGTCTGGGTCCTATTGGGGAAATGAGTTTTATCGGATGGATTTAAGCGCCCAGGATAGTCATACCTTGGAGATATTGAAAATTTGGTTCTAGACCACAGCAATAAAGTGAGTATCACAAAAAAAGCAAGGTCAAATGAATTTTTGGTTTCTCAATACATATGAGAGTTATGTTTATACTTTACCACATTCTGTTAAGTGTGCAACAGCATTATGTCTAAATACATTAAATATACTTTAATTAAAAAATACTTTATTGCTTACACAAATATATGGTTAACTAATCTTCAGCAAAGCAGGAAAGAATATCCAATGGGGGAAAAAAAAAGACAGTCTCTTCAACAAATGGTGTTGGGAAAACTGAACAGCAAAATGCAGAAGAATGGACCACTTTCTTACATCATACACAAAAATAAATTTAAAAATAGATGAAAGACCTAAAGGTGAGACAGGAAACCATCAGAATCTTCGAGAACACAGGCATCAACCTCTTTGACCTCGGCTAGAGCAACTTCTTATGAGACATGGTGCCAAAGGCAAGGGAAAAAAAGTGAACATGAACTTTTAGGACTTCATTAAGATAAAAAGCCTCTGCACAGCAAAGGAAACAATCAACAAAACTATAACGTAGCCTACCGAATGGGAGAAAATATTTGCAAATGACACATCTGATAAAGGGTAGTATTCAAAATCTATAAAGAACTTATCAAACTCAATACCCAAAAAATAAATAATTCAGTTAAGAAATGGGCAGAAGACATGAATAGACACTTTTCTGAAGACATCCACATGGCTAACAGACACATGAAAAGATGCTCAATATCACTCATCATCAGAGAAATACAAATCAAAATCATAAGGCAGTATTACCTCACACCAATCAGAATGACTAAAATTAACAACACAAGAAACAATGGATGTTGGCAAGGATGTGGAGACAAGGGAACCCTCTTGCATTGCTGGCGGGAATGCAAAGTGGTACAGCCACTCTGGAGAATAGTATGGAGGTTCAACAAGAAACTAAACATAGAACCACCCTAAGGCCCAGCAATTACACTATTAGATTTTTACCTAAAGCATTAAAAATATATAGATTTGAAGGGGTACATGCACCAAAATGTTAGTAGAAACATTATAAACAATAGCCAAACTATGGAGACAGTTCTAAATGTCCACCAAATGATGAGTGGATAAAGAAGATGTGGGATATAGACAATGGGCTATTACATAGCCATCCAAAAGAATGAGACTGTGCCATTTCCAACAGCTTGGATGTAGGTAGAATGTATTGTGCTAAGTGAAATAAGGCAATCAGAGAAAGACAAATACCATATGATTTCACTAATACGTGGAAATTAAGAAACAAAACAGATGAACATATGGGAAAGGAGGAGAAATAAAAGAGAGGGAAATAAACCACAAGAGATTCTTAATGATAGAAAACAAACCGAAGGTTGATGGAGGGAGGTGTAAGTTATAAATCACTGAATTCTATTCCTGAAAACATAACTGCACTGTAGGTTAACTAAAATTCAAATTAAAAAAAAAATTAATTGCTAAAAAAAGCTAATTCTCATGTGAACTTTCACCAAGTTGTAATCTTTGTGCTGGTCCAGGGTCTTGACTGGATGTTGATAGCTCCCGACTGATCAGGGTGGTGGTTGCTAAACGTTGGGATGGCTGTGGCAATTTCTTAAAATAAGACAACAGTTAAATTTGCCACATCGATTGATGCTTCCTTTCACTTCAACACTTAGAGGCGATTGTAGGGTTATTAATTGGCCTAACTTCAATATCATTGTGTGTGGGTGAGGGGGGCCAGAAAGGGGGAGAGATGGGGAAATGGCAAGCCAGTGGACAGTCAGAACATAAACATTTGCCGACTAAATCTGCCTCCTTACATAGTGGGGAGATTTGTGGTGCCCCCAAACAATTTCAAAACTAACATCAAAGATCACTGATCGAAGATCACCGTAACAATGATAATAATGATGCAAAAGTTTGAAATATTGTGAGAATTACCAAAATGTGACTGAGACATGAAGTCAGCAAATGCTGCTGGGAAAATAGTGCTGACAGACTTGCTTGCCACAGGCTTGCCACAAATCTTCACAAAACAAATAAATAAATGAAATATATGCAAAGTGCAATAAAGCAAAGCACAACGAAAAGAGGTAGGTCTATATTGTGTATTCCGAGAAGTGTCTGAAACACCAAAGGGAATAAAGGAGTGTTTTGTTGAGGCATCTGGCTTCAGAATATGTAGAAAAACATGCGATGTGATTTATATTTTGGGTAACTGTGAGACTAGAGGCTCATAGAGTTCTTTACTCTGAACAGAGGGGACGACTCTTAGGCAATGACTCAAGAATCTGTCTTCAAAAAATTGTATGGTAGAGGTAATTTGCTGACCAGGACATCCAGAGCTAAGATGATTGTCTGAAGTTTGGCAAATTTGCTGACTTTTGAGCAGGGTACTTTATCAGGGACATACCAGTTAGGGGATACGAAGCAACACCATAGAACTGAGGTCCATCCCTTTGATGGTAGCAATGTCACCCATATAGTGTATGAATTCCCACTGTCATTCATTCATTTGATCCCAAGGAACAGCCAAGTGGCTAAGGTGTCTGGGAGAACCATAACCTTATCCAGCATTCTGGCTCTGACAAGGGACTGTAGACAGGAAAGGTCACACCCTCCTCCAGGTATAATGTGCCAGAAGGCCCAGATTTGGCTCTGTTCTGTATCAAGGAAGCCTTCAAAGAGGTGCGGAGCTTGAGAGATGCTGCATTATTACGCAGGCATAATGGGCAACTAGGTATGGAGGGTCATAGGTTCAGGGATCTGTAAGAGCCACTATTTATAAGAAGGCCCAGCCCGTGGATAGTAATTTTTGCTCTAATGCTGTACAGCAAACAGCAAAGGTCAGACACTAGCATCTAAACCCCTAGAGCAACAGATGGCTGTCGTAGGTGTTCTGATACAAGGGAGGGCTGACGAGAAGCCTCTATAAAGAAAGAGTCTCTGATTTTTCTAAATCAGGATTTCAATGAAGAGAAATGTACTTCTGAGAGAAAATAACCGAGCTTTATCATTTTGCCGTCCTCTGAACAATCCAATCTAACATTTACCTGAGAGTAAGTATTGCATCTATAGAGATCAATACAATTCAGTGTTTCCATTTTGTAGGCAAAGATAAATTTTGCTGGTATTTGCTTTCTGAAGGGATATATTCACTTGATTCTTCATGAAATGTTCTTATTTTGATCTTCATTTTCTTCTTGTCACGATCACACACAACAGCATGCCTCATGAGACTATGTTTCATAGCAAATCTTTTGCAACAGCCATCAGATTCACACTTAAACAGGTGTTTTTCTTCATTAAAAAAAAAGAAAACATGGCTCTGGAAACTAAGCACAGCTTCTACCACAGTCTTTTCCTGGACATTGACACACTTCTCTTTCTGGGGCATGAATTTCTGTATGTTGCTGACCTTTACCTTTGGGTTTGAATGTTTTCCACTATACTTCCATGCTGTTTCCTTTTTCGAGGGTTTCTCTCACATGTTTTTGCCACAGCGGAACATCCCTTTTGACATATACAGACCTTGTGTACCATCCCATGTCCTTCTAGACCACTGGGTGAAGCAGAGTGCTTTACACATCTTTCATGGTTTCACTTGAAATCTATTATATCAGATTCATTGTTCTATCAGCGCTGATGGATTTTCAGCCTCTGATGTTTGTTAAAGGCCTTTTTTTCAAAGTGGCATTCATATTGTTTTTGCCGATTTTCGTACTGGCATTCAAAATGTTTCTTTAAGTTTGATTTTGTGTTAAATCTTAATCACAGCCACTAGATACAAAAATAAATGACTTTTCCCCCATGTGGATCTGGATGAGACAACAAAGATGGTAGTCCCTGATGAAGGCTTGGCCACTGTTCATTGTCACAAAGGAACTTGTCTATGAGCTTGCACAGCTGCATATCTAGCTTTTAGGCCTTGTCTTTATCAGCTCAGCAGTCTGTAAGGTGAGAAAAGCCTCCAGAGGGCCATGGGGAGTCAAGGAGGGAATAAAGGCATCTTAGAGGGGGCTGAGTTGGGCTATTTCCTATCCTATTGAAAAGCATTTGCAGTTGAATGCATCTGTGATAATCAAACAAGGCACCATATTAAAGACAGAGACCTGGGTATCTCCAGGGTCAGAAAGACAACCTTGAGGCGACCAGGTGCAGGCGGTAATGGCTTCTTCCAGAGTGAACGATTCTGGATCAACCCCATATATCACCCAACTGCACTTTATGGAGGTATCCCCTGTGGGGCCTATTGATTTTAATTTGGACAGATTTTAGAGACTTTTGCTGGAGAGGATCCCATTTACGGTGGGCTAATTTGTAAGAGGCAGCAACAGAAAGATAAAGAAGAATCTCTAAAAAGGGAATATGTTGCTTCTAGAATGTAAAAAGGACTAAGCTAAAACATGTTGGACTTTTATGTCCTTAATAAGTGTGTTAACGGATGCCTGGTTGGCTCAGTTGGTGGAGCATGCTACTCTTGATCTCAGGGTTATGAGTTTGAGTTATCTAAAAATCACAAGATAATCTTAAAAAAAAAAAAGCCTCTTTAAGTAAGTGTGTTAAATAAAACTCCTTGGAAAAGGATGTCATCACTGTTATGTCATACTTGTGTTGATGAGAACAGCGGATGCGGTTAAGATATTGTCTGTAAATATTGCATACATTGGCAAAGCTGTTGAGTTACTCTGGACAGTGGCCTGGAAAAGATGTACTGCTTCCATTAGAAGTGAAGGCAAACTCCGCACTGGGTGAGCACAAGCCCCACTTCAGGTAAAAACAGGAGTCCCACTTCGGTTGGGACCCACTTCTTCCCTCCTCTCCCCCCACCCCCCCATCGCTTTCACCGTCTTTCTCTCTCTCCAAAACAAAACAAAACAAACAAACAAAAAACAGGTGAAGACAAACTGCCTCTTAGAAGCTTTGAAATAGGCTCTAAAGACAGCATATTAGCTAAATCTCAGCTACCAAAATATTTACTGGTTGTTGATTGCATGAGGTCAGTAATTTTAATAATATTGGATATTGGGTATGGAGACATTAACAGATGGAACCAAAGCATTAAAGATGCAGTCATCCACTATGAGGTGCTATTCTTTTTTCTTTCTTTTCTTTAATTTTTGAAAATTTAAGAGCAGGCAAAATTTGACTATTACGGAGAAGGAGGTGGGCATAATGACCCCTTTATTAATTACCCCTTTATACAATAAGTTTAAGTTCTTAAAGGTTATGTTTTACTTACATTGGGCCATCTTAACTATTTTAACTGGGAAGTCAGTGGGATTCATTTTTGTCAAGCCAATTTGTAAGTACCTAAGTCTTTATGTAGTTTCAAATAATTACTCATGGTTTCCTAGTGTCTATGTCCAAAATGGAATATTTTAGGACAATGGATATTATGGCCATGGGAAATTTAGGCAAGGCTATAGTTCAAGTAAGCAATGCCTACTTTTCCCTATAATTTATATTTAGTTACTCTCCTAAGGTTATAGGGGGTGCCATGTTTAAATTTAACGAGATCTTCTGGTAAAACTGAAATTTGAGACCCAATATGATTAGGTCCCTAAAGCTTTGTCAAACTGGTACATTTTAGCAGTTGTTAAAGTTAATATAGAGTCTGTGTTGTGGAGGAAAAAAGGGTAATCAGCATTTTTTAGATCTTTTTGCTACAAAGATTCTTTCAGTAAATTTTGGATTTCTAGCTGGGTCAAATTCTGACATTTGTTGGAATTTGGTTAAAAATATATATAGTTTATTTTTTTCTTGTATCTACATTTTTTTCCCTTTTACTCCATGATTTTCCCCCTCTTTTGGGCTTCTGGCCACCTAAGGTTGTGATTTTAGTTACTGTCTCTGTGTGATAACTCATAGTGTCAAACTTCTAGGTGGTTACAGGAGAAAAGGGGAAAAGGGACAAGTGGCCTGCCTTTTAGGCAGGTGCTTCTTGCTCCAGCCTTCCCAGGCCACCTCTAAAGGATTGGAGTTTGCCCTTGAGAGATAAACAGCCTCTCCTTGGGACAAGCCAGTAAGCAACACTCAGAAGTACCAGTGTATGTTATGTTGGGGCACTTACGAAGGTCCAGGCATACTGGCTAGGGTTCTTATAATAAGTAACAGGGTAACTGACAGGTATTCTAAAGGGGGTTGTTGGGATGAGATGCTAGTTTCCTTGCCCCAGAGGCCTCCTTTTGGTTACACATTGTGTGGCTAGCCTATGATGCTCCTGAATATCTAGAAAGTATAAAGTTCCCTGGTGACAGCAACAAAGTATGCAGCAGCAAAGAAGATAGGTAGCTATAGCTATAGCAATAGGAGACCCTGGGGCCATTTCTCTTCCATAAGGGAGCCCAACCAACATCTTCTGCACAGAAGTTGATGAAACACATAGACAAATGAGAGTTCTGCACCAAAGAATAATGAGAAAAACACCATGTCAAAGAAGTGACAGGCCCCTGGAATAGGCTCGTGCCAAACACAGATTGTGACTGGAAGCGTGCTAGAACACAGACCCAAGAAAGCAGAGCTCAAGCAGCCTATCTCTCATAGGTATAAGATGTGTCCTCATCTGGACTAGTAGCTATCCCCCAGAGGTGAGCAATTAGCACAGCTCATTTGGAATATCCTGAGACTTGGGAACCACCAGCAGACACAGCAGCAGGCCACGAGACAAACGCACATAGTTCAGTTCCATCCCAATGACTCTCTCTCTGGAACCAATTAGTAAATCAAGAGCAGTCCCCCAAGATGTTATCCAAAAGTCAGTGGTTATGGCTAAAGTACCAATTGTTTCTATGATTTTAAGAATTCTTTTGATGGTAAGATACATGACATGGATACTCCTACAGATACAAGACTGGTTGTTGTTGTTGTTGTTATATCTTAAGTAAAGAAAGCTGCCAGACAGGGCCCACAAGAGAAGTGCACCCAGGAATTGATAAAAGCAAACTAGAGTTGTAGGGGGCAGCTATGTAGGGGTGCTATGGCCAGCAGGGTGGGATTGGTTAGGTTTTGCAGGCTCCCTGAGGATTGGCTATTTGAATAATTGGCATAGGAGCTATCCCTTGTTGTTTGGTACTTGGGGCGATTAGGGTGGTTCAAAATATCACAGAGGGTAAGAGCCTAAAAGGGATGTTAACTTTTCAGAGCAACATGGTAGGTTTTGGTAATGTGCATAGTACACTCAGATGCCTCAAAGAGTCAGACCACAAGGGTAAGAGCATGGCATTGGATACACACGTGGGTCACTTCAAGTTATAGGCACCTAAAGATTTCCTTTAAGGATGTATTTAATGATTAAGAAATGCCCAATCCCCATCCCCTATTTTCTGGACACAGGAACTGAATGTGAAACTAGGCACTTAGTTTTCTTAATTAATTTTTATAAGCAGGAAGCACGGGTTCATTTGGTAAGTTTCTTTTCAGAATTCCCTAAAATTAAATAAAATATAGAGAAATGGTGGCAACTTTTTGAAACCTCTTATATGAGTGCTTATTGTGAAGCCTGGAGAGAATTACTGAAATTCACAAAGTGCTTTATTTGTAATAAAACTACCGACTAGGGAATCCCCGACACAGATTAATTAAGCAGGATTAGGCAGAAATAAAATATAGTTTTTCTACTCTTTGCCAGTTTTTAAAGTTTTTAAAAAGGAAAACAAATAACAGAAAAACTAATAAATGTAATACTTAGGGCTTATTAACATTCAAATTATACAGCAAACTGATGTAACATTAACATGCTATTACAATGATTTTATGTAGATATGTGCAAAGTGACTTCAAATAGGTCTCTAATACTGCTCAGTAATTCATCTGTGTTACTTTGGAAATTTCTCTCTCAATTTTCCCAATGATTATTTTAATATTCCCCCATTTCTGTATACATCTCCTTTTTTTCTAACATTAGAGGTAGGTTCCTTCCTTCCTTCCTTCCTTCCTTTCTTCCTTCCTTCCTTCCTCCCTTCCTTCCTTCCTCCCTCTCTCCCTCCCTCCCTCCCTTCCTTGCTTCCTTCCTTCCTTCCTTCCTTCTTTTTCTATCAAAGGTCACTCCTCCTATCTATCTGTGCTTTTGGATCCCATTAGACTTTCTCAGGCACGTTACCCAACTTCTCTTACCCAAATATTCAACCACAACCCCTCGACTAGATCTTTTCTACCAGTATGTAATCTTTCTAGGACTCCATCCTATATCAGCCTTCGCTTACAGCCCTATTTCTGCACCACTTCATAGTCAGTCTTTCTTAAAATAGTTATTTATAGTTTGCTGTCTTCATTTTCTCACCTCTTATGCATTTACTAATGTACTCTATGCCAACACAGCTTATGTACCATTATTTTACAGAGCAACCTTTCCAAAGGTCACCGATAGCCTCCACTTTGCCAAATCTAGGGGACGTTTTTAGTGCTCATTTCATTGATTTCTCACAGCACGTGACACTGTAAACCATTTCGTCTCTCTTGAATTACCCTCTTCAGCTTCCATGATGCACTCCTCTTGTATAATCCCAGAATTAAAGTGTCTGACCGAAAGCAACATCAACAGGAATGTAAGGAAAAGGAGAGACCAAACACATCACCATTAAACCTGACTGTCCAAATACAATAATGTAATGTTTTAGAGACTATCAGATATCTACCAAAACCACTTTTCCCCTCCCTTGAGGTAACTGGGTGTCTTATGAGCTATATTACACTTATATATCAGCTATATTACACTTTTCAGCCTCCCTTGCAGTTGCCTATGACCATGTGCTGAAATTCCTTCAAAAATATGTAAGAAGCAAAATAATTCCTCTATGGATCTTTCCAATATACTGCTCTGTGCTCTCACCCCTTCTCTGTGGGCATGTTGATAACAGCAGATATACAGTCGGTATGGGCCTCTGAATGACTAGGTGGAACAGAGGTACCCCTCTTACTGGCACAAACATACATGTCTCTGGGTTGGGAAATTGCCCCATAGACTTCAAAGTGTAGTGAGCATCAGACACACTTGAAGGATTTGTCCAAGCGTTGCTGGCCCTCAGTACCAGAGTTTCTGCTTCAGGAGATCTAGAATCAGGTTCCAGAATCTTCTTTTCTAACAGCTCTCATGCTTTGAGAAGTACTGTCTTAGACTATTGTGTAGAAGGAAACAAATGTCTTTTTTTTTTCACCCATTGCATTTTCAATCTACTGCTAATGCACTGTAGCCTCTTTTATCTCGTGCAGAAACAATAGGGAAACTTGATCACAATTATCTTGTTTTCATACTGGTCTGAGTATATAATTTGACATAAAATACAACAAAACCCTGTAAGCATGTTGAGTGATTAAGTAATGGGTCAAACTGTCTAAATTTCTGGTTTGTCATTAGATAGAGTGTTCTAATTCTCCTGAAACTGACCCCTAACTCCTACCCATGGTACTCTGTCCAAAAATGTTCAAATGCATGAAAAATTGAGGAATCAAGGCTTAACATAGAAAAAATACATAGACAAAAAATGGAGGGGGAACGGCACTTCACAAAGCAATATGATTTTCAATTTCGAACATAAGGAATAGAAAAATAAAATTTTTCCTGAACTTTTATCTTGTATCATTGGGTCGGGAGGTGGGGAAGCTGAGGGTGGGGGAGAGAATAAATGTGTGTGTTAATTGAAGCCGAGAAAAAAATTACAAAGGCTATTCAGAGAGTATGGGTACATTGGACAGGAGTCAGAAGAAATGGCAACTAATTCAAACTCTTTTCCTGATTAAATGAGAAACCTTGGAAAACTGAATCCCACCAAGAGGGAAGTCATCTAGATGAGACTTAAGACCCAACCAGATTTGATACTCTGTGACTCTGTTACTGAACTGTTTATTTTACAACAGTGCAAAGAATATATCTTTATTACTCTCTAAGACACAACTACTGTAAGCTCAAAACATTTTTGATGGACATATATATTTGTGTGATATTTAATTAGAATAGAGAGAGGCATCCAGCCTTAAACCTGACATATTTCAACTTAAATGTCTTGGATTGTGATTTTTTCTTAAATAACATCGAAAGTATGAAATGGAAAATTGAGAAATGTTGTTTTGTAGCAATTTCCAAGTGGTACAGGACAAAGAGAGCTTTCTCACTTCAAAGACAATTTTGTGTAACATCTTTACTAATATTGAGTGTTTCAATTTGTCTTGAGTTTAGGAGTTGCTTTTATTTAATTATCTTCTAAATGTCTTCAGGCCGTTTAATGACTGAAGGTAGATTTTCCCTTTCCCATTATTATTCTTCATCTATTTCCTATAAAGGACTTAGTTATTTACATTGACAGTCTTTATTGGTTGACATTCAAGACACTGAATTTTTCAAAAAACCATTTAGACAAAGTAATGCTCTCCATTTTTTCTCCCTCTTTCTTTTAATTCAAATCATAAACACTAAAGACCACAAAAATATAGTCTCTAGGTTATCAAAAATATCCTAAATTTGCTCCTGGAAATGTATTTTTTGACTTTTTATCTTCTCAAGTCTCTCTCCCACTCGACTATTACATGAAAAATGGAAAATTTTCCAAGCAAGAACAAAGTGTGGCAAGTTAGGCAAACCAAAAATTAAGATATTAAATTGAAAAATACTAATCTAGGAAATCTGAAGTTTACCTGATTTTGTAAGGCAGGTATATTTTGTAGAGAATTTGTCAATTCTCTACACTGGCTGATGGCCACTAAAATCAGTGCACTGTATAATGTATTATAAAGGCATACTCACTGCAAAAAAAGACACTGGAGACTAAATTCTAGTGTTAGAGTGATTTCCATAGATATTAGATCCTGATAGGCTTTCACAGGAAGAAAATTTGACAGTAATAGGTGAGGTCTGGTCTCAAGCCCCAGCTGCTCCGTCCTACACTTGTGCGGTATCAGGTGGATTGAATGAACTAATTTGAAAGAAGCATGATCTGGAAGCCCTTTCCTTTTACACCAACTATCCCTCTTAAACATTCCTTCTGGATCAACTTTCCCTGTCCCCTGATCATGCATTATGCAAATCTCATAAACTCCAAGTCACGTCTATTTCTTTTTCAATCATTATGACTCACTCTCATAGAGCATATGAGTGAATTTTTCCGGTGGGCTGGTGAAGATCTCCACAATGCATAGTACTGTAATGTGGGTGTTAAGCTGTGTGGACTCTTCTTGGCAGACTTTCCTGTTTTGTGGGGCACATTAAGGAAGACTTAAGCTGGGCTACTCTATTCTGTATCTATTGGCCCGTGAATTGTTTCATATCCAATGGTGGGATGCAAGCCACTTTGCCCCCTTAGGTCTCTTTCCAGCTGTGGACCTTTCTAGCCATACTCCCACCCACAGAAGACTGCTGACAAAAAACAGGCCTGAGCCTTTATGTACATAAATGCCTCCACCCTGCAAGGGACTCAGTGAAGCACTGTCTTGTGCTCTACTCTGAAGGAAGCCA
Source organism: Paguma larvata (assembly GCA_030068075.1). NCBI lineage: Eukaryota > Metazoa > Chordata > Mammalia > Carnivora > Viverridae > Paguma > Paguma larvata. Next base: position 44,322,479 of record CM057834.1, read on the forward strand.
CAAGATGAGACTGTGAGGTTCTGTAGTTCTTGAGCATTCAATCATGGTATGAAGTGCAGTCTACCTCTTGTAAATATACTGCCAATCTCTATACACTTTTCTTAGAGCATCTTCCCTTGGGAGGGAAAGAGCCCATGTGTCCTAGTTCTTTTTTTCTGAGCTCACAGTTCAACCACTGAGATGAATTCCCTATTTTCATAAAGCTGAATGGGATGTGGGTGTGATTTATGAAAGACCTGTGTTAAATGAAATATGAAGAAGCATATGGTACAGCCTCTTCTATTAATTAAAACAACCAATCCCAGGTTTCAGCACCGAAAAACAAAACAAAACAAAAACAAACAAACAAAAACAGCAACAAGGAAGACTCACAGGAGAGGCAAGTCCATCTTAGACAAAGAGTTCGATTTCAGGATGACACACCAAATATAAACTGCCTGGGCTGTGTTCATGACCTCATCTGGACGTAAGCAGGATGGGTGCTGTGCATCTGCTTGATAGACTCCTCACAGTGGGGAGGGTCTTTCTTCTTGGAGATCAGTCTGTCAAACAGATGACAAACTGTTGGATGGCAGGATGAACTAGGCCATGGCAATCAGAGGAAGAGCACGAGTCAGGTCTGGGCAGTAAGCTTCCTGCACCCTGGCTAGGCTCAGCTCTGCTGTTCCTCACATCAAGCCAAATCATGGAATTCCTAAGTAGCTGAGTTTATGACCTAAGACCTGTGAGGCTGACAGCACTGGTGTGCCATCTTGTGTGAGAAGGGACATCTTCACTGTGATAACAGCTAAGCTGTCCCTTAAGAACTGTTACAGTATTTTCGGCTATTTCGCCCATAATCAGTCATTCCAAGCTTAAAGCACGAGACTCTGCAATGATTCTGTGCCCCAGTAAGTGTTGTGACTGCTACACAATCACTGCAGGATTAGGAAGTGTTAGGTCTGTCTGGCGGAGAGAGAAACACAGCATTTGGAATAAAGAACGCTACTGGATGTCTTATTAATAAAGGGCTGCTGGACAACCGGAGCAGTTGGTTTCTGATATAAAAGAACCGTATTTGACACTGAGTTTGTGAAAACCTGTAATGAATAAATATTTTCTCTCCAAAACCAAACAAACAAATACAACAACAAAACAGAACAAAGCAAAAACTTGCCCTGCCATCTTTTATTAAGAGCTATAAATAGAGTTGCTCATAGCTACTTGACATTCTATTTAAAACATGGGAGTAATTTCTGCCTTGATTACAAGCTTTGGAATATTGGCTGTGAGTATAGGAAGACAACACTTAACTTTATTTTAATTTATGTATTTATTTTTTAAGAGACAGCGAAAGCGAGGGAGAGGGAGAGAGAGAGAGACAGAGCACGCCTGCACAAGTGGGGGATGGGCAGAGAGAGAGGAAGACACAAAATTCGAAAGAGGCTCCAGGCTCTGAGCTGCCAGCACAGAGCCTGATGTGGGGCTTGAACTCCTGATCCACAAGAGCATGACCTAAGCTGAAGTCAAACTTTTAACTGAGTCACCCAGGTGCCCCACATTGAACTTCCTATTACAGAGGTACTGTGATATTGAACAAGTTACCTAACCCTCACCTGAGTTCTCCAGCTGAGCTGTTGTATGAATTTCCTAGAGGTGGTATAACAAATTACCACACATTTGGTGACTTAAAACAACAAATATTTATCTTATAGTTCTACAGGCCAGAAGTCTCAAATCAGTTTTATTGGGCTAAAGTCAAGGTGTTGACAGGACTGGTTTCTTCTAGAGGTTGTCGGGGATTATCTACTTCCTTGCCTTTTCTAGCTTCCAGAGGCCACCTACATTCATTGGCTCTCGCCTCTTCCTCATACCAGTTTATCTCTTGTTTCCAAACTCTTAGCTGCTTCCTCTCTGATCTCTTATTTCCCTCTTATAATAACCCCTGTGATTACACAGACCCACTTGAATTCATCTCAAAATCCTTGGCTAAATTATGTCTGCAAAGTCTCTCTTTTTTATCAGGTATCATTGACAAGTTCCGAGGAGTAGAATATGGATATTCTGGGGGCCAATATTCAGCCTATTACAGTTGTTTTAAAAATTAAATTAGATAATATACATAAAGTACCAATCATGATGTCTGGCACATATTAACATCAACTTATGTTCATTTTCTTCTTCCTACATCTTCATCCTATTAACTAGATTGTATGATTTTGGTTAAGACACCTGATCACTGAAGGGCCTTTGCCTGCCCCATCTATAAAACTAGATATGTTTATAATATTCCCTCTAGGGATACAAAGATGAGCAAAACTGACCTAACCTCTGCCATCCTTAACTCCTTAAGGGAGCAGATAATAAAATAATTTTACATATATGTATAAAAACATATTTATTTATAATAATTACATATTGTATATATAATATATAGTGCCATAAAACAATTTAGTTAAGGAAGAAGAGGTAGAATGATGGGGGGGGACAGACAGGATCATGCATGGTCCACTCTCCCTTTATGTAGCATCTGTCAAATGTCACCTCCATATAAATGATTTGGTTGATTTCATGAACTAAGAGTTCCCTTACCCATTTTGCCCATCATTCCCTATCTTTTTCCTTGACTTAAATTTTTATGACACAAATGACTGTCTCCTATTATATTTATTTACTATTGTATTGCCATTCCCTCTAATACAGTGAAAACTTCAAGACACTGAGATTTAAGCTTGCCTTGTTCATCATCCTTGAAAACTCTGACAAGAGTAGAAGCTGGATTAATGTTTACCAATGAATGAAGGGGCTATATAAATCTCATTAAACACCAATACTAAAAGTGTACATACTTCTTTAAGACACAGTGATGGGTAGACATTTGCTTCATATCTAACTGAAAAAGATATATGAATAAATATTTGAGTATGTATAGCATCTACCAAAGACTATAGTAAAACTCAGGGGTGAACTGGTGTGACTACTTATCAGAAATTTATGCCTTTTTTATTTACAACATTTATGGCAGAAAATAAATGACTGAGAGAAACTCTAATCCATAAATAAGATGTGAGAAGATAATCTATCTACATAATTTATTTTTAAAAATCTCTTACACATAACTTTCTATACTTGAAAAAAGTTGAAGATAAATCTTTTTTTTAAATTGAATAACTATAGAATGTATGCAGGAGAGAATTTTACCATACATAGAATAGGAAGCATACAGTATTACAGACATTTATAGACCGACAATAATTATGAAAATAGGAAAGTATTTAAATTCCAGTTAGGTTGAACAGTTTAAACGGTGGCATTTTTATGTCTAATCAATATAGATAATACATTAAAATATAGATTTATAAAAATGAAAGGAAATGAGAGCCTTTAAATAAAAATTATTCTAGCTACAATTCAGTTCCAATTACACAGGTTATAATTAGTAATTTAACTTGGTGACATGTTTACAAACTATCAACACTTAATTTATGGTTTTCAAGATGTTGGTCATTTAAATTGACGTCCTTATTAATAAACTGTTGATTGAAAATAAGAACATAGGGTATTTACCTGTCTGTTAAATTAGTTCTCTTTTTTGTTCATATGGGCACATTGGTCAATAATGGGATTCTGGATTTGGAAATATGTTTAAGTAAAAAATATTCAACAGAAAAATACTACTTGTTTCAAATTCTCATTCAAGAATCTAATTTATTTTCAAAATTGAGGTTGTTATAAGTTATCTAAATAAAATCCAAAGCTTGTCATAAAATATGCATTAGTTACCTGATCTATAAAAACTAAAAGCAGAGTTTAAGTTTGTCTCTATCCCAGACATTTCTACTAGTTCCACCAGTCTACATTATAACTCAACTTGGTTGTTTTGAGAATTGGTGAATATGAGCCCTCCAAACTGTTTACAAGATATATTTTTCCATGATAAAGTAAAAAGAATATTTTTTTAACAAAAAAATACTAGAAGGCATCAGGATGGGTGATAGCGCTTCAAGTCTCAATGGGTTCTTTAGGGTTGATGTGCTCAGAAGATGGTGAACAGATGCTGCTTGTTTAGGTGAGGTCCTGGCAGGCTGTAAGCAGTAGGTAGAAGCACCACCTTACTTCTCACACTCTTAAGACAAATTAAACGACCACGAATGCTTTACTACTCTTCCCATCAAGAGTTGGGTGCTCCTGGCCCATTTTAGTTTGGCTGGTCTATGACAACTTTGACCAACAGAGTTTGGAATCAGTGAAATATTCCAGTGTGGGGATTAGCTTTTAAGACTATGGGTGGCTTCCACTTTGGTCACTGGAAGCTCTAAGCTTCCACCTAAGTAGTCCAACTACCTTGCTATTGCGATCATAGGGTAAGGCCATGGAAGAATATGAAACAAACAAACAAATAAACAAACAGAAAACATGAAGGCTTTCAGATCACGGCAATGGGGTTTAAATCCATTGAGAAACTACTTGATGCCCTCCTTAAAGGTATTAACTCATAAATAACAATGATAGACATATGGACCAAAGAAAAGGACACAAAACATTTCTCCTGGGTTAAAATATTTCTACTGAGAGCCCATAACCAATCAGCATATATCTTCTGCTTCTATCAATCTTAACTGATACTCTCTTTTTGCACCTTAAAACCATTCATGCCAAGCCTTGATATGCTATAAAAGCCTGTCATAACTTCCTTAGTTTGAGAAACTCTGAAGGCTTGCTTGGGGAATGTTTTCCTTTACTACACCAAGTTAAATAAACTTGACATTGTATGATTCCAGAGGTGTCCCTGGTAGCCTTTCACCAAAAAGCTTCAAAACTACCACTAATTACATATGTGGTTCTGATCTAGGTACTTAATAATCATGAACTTCATGAACCTCAAAATCATGAATCTCAACTAATTTATTTTCCTTGTGTAACAGTCATAATACTTGTCTTATAGTATATTGTGAGGTTTAGGGACAATGTATGAAAAGTGCCTAATGAGGTAGATAGTAGATACTAAACATCAGTAAATCATGGGGAATTATTTTTTTTAGTATATTTAAAGTGTTTTTTTTTTTAATATCCATTGCACCTAATATAAACTTGGAAGTGTTCCTGATATAACTCTTGGATTTCTTTTGAGCTTCATTTTTAGAGTAGCCCAAGTCTGGGAATATAAATCTGAATGAACTGTCAGACAGGGATGTCTCAAATAGAGATGACTAATGCTAATTTGGAGGACTGAATAGAATGTTCATAGTCTATTGGCTTTTGAAACTATAACTAAAACTGGATTCAATGACCTTCCGAAATTTTTTGTCCTTATTAAACCATGCCTCTAGAAAAGAAAAAAGTCAATGTCCTATATGCTTGATGTGATCAGAATTTGATGAAGAATACAGGAGAGGGAAAAGAGGAGAGCATTATAAGAATTTTTGAGACAAATAAGCAAAGTATTTTAATAAAATGACAATAGAGTAATAAAAAGCAGACTATTTCCAATCTCCTGTTATAGTGTATGCAGTTTCAAAATATAATTAATTAGGGAGGAGGTCAATGCCAAGATTAGATTCCCTAGGAGGCAGACTCTGAGACTGACATTTACATGAACATAGTTTATTTGGTAGAGCTCTTCAGAGAACACCCGAGAGTTAAGGAAGCAGGCATGACTGAGCAGGAAGAGAAGGTGAAATGCAGGAGAGTCTCCACAGAGGACTTAGCTGAGCCCTTGGGAGCTCTGGAGTTGGTGTTCCTTTCAGAGATTTCCTGAACTGAGGCAAATGGGTTCACCTCCGCACCCTTTCCCACCTTGACCAGTCAGTGGAGAGATAGCTCCTTTCGACAGAAAGCAGTTCTTGGGAGCTTAGCTGTGAGCCAGACAATACTCCCAGCCACTAGAAAAACTACTGGTGTGTTGGTCCTCACTGTGATCAGTGTAGCTCAGCATCCAATACAGTGAATTCACAATGTTATCTACTTCTGTTAGGACATATTGTCTGATTATCTTCTATTTGACTTTTGAGAAAACAATCAAAGTAAATTAACTTAAGATTTATTATGAAAGAAATTTTAATGAGTCTATATTATTAAATCCAATATTAGGAGTTTCTTAAAATGATCACATCCCCACCTTTGTGCATGTAGATGATTGTGGTGCATTTTGACAATTATTTTCACCTCTCTCCTCTTGTGTATATTTACTTTTTGAAATACTGACCTAGGTTATTATGTGGTGGAGATGAATGTATTCAGTACAGATTTGTTCATGTCTTTCTTATTTCACTGTATTTGCAGAGAGTTCTTACATATTATTTTGTTAATGGCATAACAATTTAGTTCTAATTTAGCTATTTTCCTTACTCAAAATTGGTGAGAAGCTGCATGAGGCAAGTGGAAGATCATGGCACTTCTGTTAAATAATTTCCACTGAATATTCCATCGCTATTATATGGAAGAAAGGAACAGCTTTAGAGGTGTTTCTGTGATATACACATCATATACCAATTTATGAGCTGAAACGTTCCCCAAATCCATTTGTTTTATATGTGAGATTATTATATGATTTATATAAATGGGAATATAACATAATGTAAGTCAGCCATTTATGATATTTGTAACTGTTATTTGTTTTTCTTCTGTTCAATTTTTGAAAGTCACCTAAATGTCGGTATATGTTAATCTATTTCCTACTGCAATTCCCAGACCCATAAAGGTTACGTATTTCATCAAGCAAACATGGGAATTTTGTGAATTATTTTCCTTTTTTTAAATTTTTTTAAATGTTTATTTATTTTTGAGAAAGAGGGATAGAGACAGAGTGTGAGCAAGGGAGGGGCAGAGAGAGGGAGACACAGAATCAGAAGCAGGCTCCAGGCTCTGAGCTGGCAGCGCAGAGCCCAACTTGAGGCTTAACCTCATGAATCATGAGATCATGACCTGAGCTGAAGTCAGATGCTCAACTGACTGAGCCATCCTGGCGCCCCTAATGAATTATTTTCTAATGTGGATCATGATCACGTGACTAGGCACTGGGATCTTTAATAAGAAGAAATGCTAGTTAATAATGTACTCCATCATATTTATATATATTTTTTTCTTTCAGACATTAGATTCTGTGATATCATCACAAAGTCTTATACCATTTATGAGGAATGTTAAATAGGTAAAGATAAAATGCTTCCTTGCAAATATTTAAAGTATATATTTTAAAAGAAAACAGTTTTCTAGCAAGCCACTAGAATAGGATGTTAAAAGAGACATAGAAAGTAAAATATGAGGAGGCTAACATTCCACTAAAAATGATGGCTTGCTCTGCTTGAGATGAGTAATATGCACTTAGTAGTTAACCTATGCTTCATTCTACACTGGGCAAGCCATTATTTATATTCTGTCCGTTGAAGTCTTTAAATTGATTGTGGGAGGTTAAAAGACCATTTTAACTTATCGGTAGGAATAGACTTTTGGTTAGTGCTCTTCATTTTCCATTCTCTGTTAAGACTCTAAAACCTCAGTGACCGTATTTTATTATCTCATTGATCAGTTAATCAATAGTACCTACGGAACACCTTTGTCACCTTTAGTAAATTTCAGAAGGGTGTTATAATCCTAGAAATGTGAAAAAAAATGTGCTCATAAGTCATTTGTGTTGTTTGGGAGGCACAAAACTCTCATTTTAAAATGAATTATCCTTGCTTATCCTTTTTTAGATAAATGGAGCTAAACCCATTTTCTTTTCTGTCACACTCTGTTTTGAGTGTGCCGTTGTGATTTGGCAGTACCAAGTTAAGAAAACAGAAATGAATCGATGCATTTTCAGGAATTCTCTCACTTGATATGTTTGATGAATGAAGTAATGTGATGATTAAAATTTTCAAGTTAATTAGAAGCTATGTATCTTTTTACTCTCTTTAATTTGATTGCTATTTTTAAAACTAAGAATTAGTATTTCAGATTTCAGCATGATAGGATACTCTTTTAGAGTTTAGAATAATATGATACCCTATTTCACTAGAGCCTTAAAAAAACCTTAAGAGGCACTCATTTATAGACTCCATTTTACATATGAGGTCTCAGCTCAGACAAGTTAAACATATGAGGCAATGTTTGCTTAAGAATTACATTTTTTTTAAGTTTATTAATTTATTTTGAAAGAGAGAGAGGGAGAGCATGCATGCACGTGAGCATGTGGAGGAAGGGCAAAGAGAGAGAGAGAATCCCAAGCACACTCTACACTCAACAGAGAGCTCCACACAGGGCTCAATCTCATGACTGTGAGATCACGACCTGAGCCGAAATCAAGGGTTGGTTTCTTATCTGACTAAGCCACCCAGGCGCACCAGAATTACATTTCTAAACACCTCTAGGCAAGATTATACCCCAGTTTCTTCTAAGTTAGTCTATTTGACTTGTAGAAGGTGACTAGGAAGTAGACCGTAAGCGAAGTTCCATCACCCTGGTGACAGTTCTGTCCTCAACAGGTAAAATAGTGTCTGACATGTAGTAGGCCCATCACATGCATAGTGAATGGAAGAAGGAGGGAATAGCATTTAAATAGCTCACTTATAAGAATAATTTATAAAAACATAGTTTCTTGAAAATATGTAACTAGATGCTATAAGTAGAAGGGTATAAAAACTACTACTTAAAAATTATTCACGTACCACAGAACACATCCTCTGTGTTCAGAAAATGTAAATCTTTCAATAATTTTTAAATGATTAATATTATACAACTAAGTTAATGTATGATACAAATAGGAATCTGCCAATGATCAACATCATTAATGTGATATTTTCTTTAATTCTTACTCAGACATACTGAAACAAAACAAAACAAAACAAAATAAAACTAATGCCTTTGATTTCACCTGACATTTCTTCTTGATGGTTTACGATTAGGTCAAAAAGGACCAGCATAAATACCTTTCCTTGGGGGCAGCAAAAACTACAATTTATTCATACTTACAAAACACATTACTGATACTATCTTATTTGTAAATATTGATATTATCTTGTTTCTATCGCTCAATAATCAGACCTTTAGAAATGTCTAAAATTTATGGACTAGTGATGCTTCAAAATAATCCTGCTTTTGTTTCTGAAGTAAAACAGTTCTCAAGCTCATTTTGACAGAAAATCATTTGATAATCTTCTGTGTGACATGTTAATAATTATAACCAATTATGTACGAAGAGAGAACTGTTTGCCTCATCAGATAACACACACAAAGAATTACAAAACAATGAATCTGAAATGGAGCTCAAACAATTTGGTAAAGCCACTTTACTTTTACGTATGAAGCAGAATGAGATCTAGAAAGATGATGTGACTTGCCCAAGGTAATAAAATTAGATGCCAACAGAGCAGTGATTGGTATATGGAACCCCACCCCATTTTGTAGTAGGAAACTCAATCGCTGTAGAACCATGGCCCTTAAAAAATTATAGAATACTTTTTCTTTATATTTAACCCATTTTTGACATATTACATATAGCGCTGTGCTAAGCTGCTGACTAATCATGATTAAGAAAGCATGACACCCTTTAATAAAAGAATATACTCTGCTGTCAGCTCCTCTTTTTTCAAATGCCATATTCAGCCTGTCACTAATTCCTCGTTATCCCTTTTCTACCATCATGATATCAACTGTGATCATTGTTCATCTTTGTATTGCCATAGTCTGACTCTAGTTAGCCTCTGTGCTTCTCATCCTACTTCCTTGTGTCCATTTTCCAAAAGAAGACACGTCAATACAGGTCCCTACTATGGGGATAACCTTCCACTAACTCCTCATCTCTCTCCAAACCTAAACCCAATCCAGACTATGACCTCTAAGTTCCCATTCCTCAGCTTCTTGTCTGGTTTTGTCTTTCTCCCTCACTCATCCACTCTGGCCTCACTGGTGTCCTTCATGGATACCAGCTCCCTCACACCGCAAGGACTATGCACTTGTTCCTTTTCTCTGGAAAGCTCTCTCCACAAATACATTTGCATGACTTGCTCTCTCACCTCTTTCAAATATTTTCTCAAAATTTATTTCTCAGTGAGACTGCTTCTTTTTTTTTTAGATGTTTATTTATTTTTGAGAGAGAGAGAGAGAGAGAGAGAATGAGCAGGGGAGAGCAGAGAGGGAGACACAGAATCCAAGGCAGGCTCCAGACTCTGGGCTGTCAGCACAGAACCTGATGCAGGGCTCAAACTCACAAGCCACGAGGAGGTCATGATCTGAGCTAAAGTCTGACACTTAACTGCCTGAGCCACCGAGGCACCCCTCAATGAGGTTACTTCTGATCACTCTGTTGAAGGCTGTAACTTCCAGATTCTCTCTACAGCTTCACTGCTTTATTTTTTCAGAGGGCTCTGGCCTTTTAGGTACTAAACAATTTACTTATTTATTTTGGTTTTTAGTGTTTCTTCACCAGCTCAACTAAAATGTAAGCTCTGTGGATGTAAAATATTGTCTGTTTTTTTTCAATGATGTATCCTCAGTACCTAGAAAAATGACTGACTACTTGCTAGAGGCTCAGGTAAAATGTGTTGAGTGAACAAGTAAGTCCTCCTAGGGGAACACTACAGAAGAAAATATACACTTGGGGAGGGGAAAATGTATCACAGAGTCTCAACTTCTGATCCCAGATTCTTCTTTCTCATGTGGATCTTGAGAAGTATGGCCGCCAAAACACTGCTGGTTCCAGGTTATGCTATTCTCCCCCTTACTATTCTGGCTCAGGTATGGCCATAGACCTTGCCTATAAACCCCACAACAAAATTAAATGAGGTTTTCAGGACATCATTCAAGGCCCATGGTTAACAGACAGTGGATACAGGAAAAAAGATAATTTACAATTAGCTTCCTAGATTGTCTCTTGAATCGGCTCAGTGGCCCCTGCCTAGACATTGGCTGCCATTCCCCTACTATTTCCTTGCTAATGAAATCCCTCTGTTGGCAATTGTCTCAGGTTAAGCTGGGATGGATCTGTTTCAGTCAAGGTACTGGCATTCTCCTTGCTAGTGACAAATTCAGAAACAGGAACACGAATCTTGCTGATGGGAAGCTGGAGGCAAGTGGGTTGAGGTTACCTCTGGGAAGATTCCTGGGCTCTTCAAAAGATATAAAGGAAGTTATATGCTCTTCCCGACACACCATTCCTTGCTTTGGGACACTGGCTGTTGTACTTTGAAGATGTGATTCTTGGGAGTACAGGATAAAACTGCATTCACTGATGGACAAAGTTCCAAATACGTCCGCCAATGTTGTGAAGCTGACAGAAGGGGGTGATGGCTGTGAGAGTAAGAGACTATCCTTGATTCCACTGTTGATCCTCTGATTCAGCCCACCCTGGGATTGGCTGATCTATAGGCTCCTCATAAGGTGAAACAATGAAGCATTAGTTGTTTGAGATATTTTAAGTTGGGGTTTTCTTTTAGGTGAAGCCAAAGTCTTTCTCACTGACCAGAAGCTCTCTAGTCATGGCCTCTCCCATTTTACTGATGTTTCCTAAGAACAGAGCAGAGACATCTTTCCTTCAGGAAGGTTAATATTCCCTGAACACTCAAGCTAAAGAGATAGAGACCCAAGTGTGTGTGTGTGTGTGTGTGTGTGTGTGTGTGTGTGTGTGTGTGTTGGGAGAGAGGTCCTCTTCTAAATTCCAAGTTTCTACTCTCCCAAATCTGTTCTTAGGAAGTTGTCAAACTATATGGCCTCCTGTATGGCCTCAACAGAGCAGCTGGGACATATAGCCAAATTCACTTTCTAAACAGGAAGCACCACTGTTGGGTTTTTTATAATTTTTTTTCCTCTACTGTTGAACAAGTTGTAGGCTGAATATAGCTCATATAGCTTAAGGAAAGTTTCAGATCCTCGTGGGCTGGAAGCAAGCATTCTAGCCAGTGAACTAGATACGGGTCTATTCTTAAATAATAGTTGTTTACCTCTCGAGTCAAGAGTCTGTAATAAAGGCAGCAGCTTCTTCTGGGAGATAAACCATTTAAAAAATGGATTCAAGAATGTTATCAAAAATTAAATGGCCAAGTGGCAACCTATGAAATGGGAGAAAGTATTTACAAATCAAGTATCTTATAAGAGGTTAATACCCAAAATATATAAAGGAGTCATACAACTCAATAGCAACACACACTCAGACAAATGTACAATTTGATTAAAAACTAGGTAGAAGAACCAAAGAGACATTTTTTTTCTCAAAGATATATAAATATCCTATAGGTACATGAAAATATGTTCAATATCACTAGTTAGCAGGAAAATGCAAATGAAAACCACAATGAGATACTACCTCACACTTATTAGGATCACTATCATCAAAAAGACTAGAAATAATGCTGGCTCAGTCAGCAGAGCATGAGACTCTTAATTTGGGGGTCATGAGTTTGAGCCCCAGGTGGGGTGTAGAGTTTCCTTAAATAAATAAGCCTTTAAAAAAAGACTAGAAATAATAAGTGTTGGGGAAGATGTAGAGAAAAAGGAACCATCGTACACTGCGGTGGGAATGTAAATCAGAGTGGCTGTGGTGGAAAACACTATAGATGTTCCTCAAAAAAATCAAAAACAAAAATAGAACTACCATATCATCTGCTGATCTCACTTCTGGGTATATATCCAAAGCCAGTAAAAAGGGGATCTTCAAGAGATATATAAACCCCCATGTTCATTGCAGCATTATTCTCAACACCCTGGAAACGACCTGAGGGCCTGTCAGCACAGGAATGAAAACGAGATGGATGGATATAGCAGATTATGCAGTCATGAGAAAAAAAGATATCCTGTCATTTGTGACAACATGGTTGCTCCTTGAAGACAATATGCTAAGAGAAGTAAGTCAGAGAGAAAAAGACACAACACTGTATGATATCATGTATGAGTAAAATCTAAAGATACAATACAGTGTTTATAGTTAGTAATACTGCATTATACAGTTGAACTTTGAAGTAAGTAGGAAATAGTAGGTCTTAAATGTTCTCTCCATGTGAAAGAAATGGCAATTAGGGGATGTGATGGAGGTGTTAGCTAATGCTATGGTTGTAATCACTTTATAGTTTATCAGTGTATCAAATCAACATGTCATACACCTTAAATGTACATGTGTTACCATGCCAATTATAGTTCAATAAACCTGAAAAAAAAATAAATGAGTAGTGGTCTTTTAATTATTTTTTTTTCTGATTCAATAGCCTCTGGAGAGAAAACCAGGTGAAGAATTTGAGAGGCGTATGTCAGGACTGTATTGCCTGTTAGGCAAGACTTAGCTCACTTATGGGGAGGCACTGCAGGTATGCTAAGTATTTTTACAAAGTCTCTCCCCATTTCTATGTATCTGTATGTGCTATATCTGTGAGTTCTGTGGAGAAAAGTACACTTGAAGCTTAGACGGAAATGCAAACGACACAGTACAAGTCAGGGCACTGCAATAAAAATCCCATCTCCACACTATTTCATAAAGAAATTGTCTTTGATTAACGCATTTTCATTTCTACGTGGGTCCTTTTTTAAAGGGTCAATACTACTAGGAAAGGCACTGTGCAACTAAGCTGCTATCTTAGGGAGTTTATCAAGTCATTTCTTCTGTATCAGGAAGGAAGGGAGGAACCAAATCTGTTGTGGGGGGAGGACACTAACAGGGGCTTAGGGAGAGTAAGAGGACAATCTAAAGGAAAGAAGGCAGGTTCAAAGAGAGATAGCTCTCAGTAGACCTATTTTACATGTCAATCCTGAGGCTGAGACACTGGCCTGCACAATGCTGAATGGTGAAGACTTATTGTGCACGTATTTCTAGCTGACTTCAAAATCCATAGGATTCTTTACTAGACCAAAGTCAAGTTGACATGAAGGTTAATTATGTTTTGTGTTATGAAGCTGCCTACCTCTCCTTTGTTCTTTCTCTCTTTTGTCATAAACAATCTTGCGACCAGAGAATTCTGAAAATGAAAGGCAGTATAGCATGGTAGTTTTCAGTGCTAACTAAGTAAGTTGGCTGAGTTGTCTGTATTCCTCAGTTCCCTCATCTGAAAAAAATATGAGATAAAAATACTTACATCCTAGGGTTGTTGTGAGAATCACATGAGTGCTTAGAATACTGTCTGGCATGCAGAGAGTGCTCAGTAAAGGTTTTGCTATTATTGGAGATATTTGTTTCATTTAATTCTATATCTTATTTTTTTGCCAACTGATCAGAATGTTTTTATCTTTAAATTTAAACTTAAAAAATGGGGGGTTAGTTTCATCTTTTTAAAAGTATTACACATTTGCTTAATTAGGTAATGAAAAGCAAAACTGTTTACTTAAAACATTTTTTTTTTTTTGAGACAGAAAGTGTCCAAGTGGGGGAGAGAGGCAGAGGGAGAGAGAAAGAGAATCCCAAACAGACTCCACAGTTAGCATGGAGCCCAACAAAGGGCTTGATCTCATGACCTTAGGATCATGACCTGAGTCAAAATCAAGAGTCAAATGCTCAACTGACTGAGCCATCCAGGTACCCCGAAACTGTTTAAATCAGAAAACCAAAGTGCCCCACCTTCTTCTTTAAATGTCGCTTCTCAGATGTTACTAATATACAGTCATCCCCATTTATTTTCCTGAATGGCTACCTTGCTCTCACAATTTCTGGCTAGGAGCAACCACAAAATGAACTTGAAACACTGCTTATCTTACAACAAGCTAGCTCTGTACAAGATTTAAATATGCAAAAACTACACTTAGAGCACACGGGGAGGTACTTGGGTGCACATCTCTCCATTTGCAAATCCCATATTGAGGTGAAGAGAAAGGTATGTTTCCTGCCAGCTGAGGCTGATAGTTTTAATCACAAACAGGAAGACAATATTCCCCAAAAGAGTGTGAACCAACAACAAAAAAGCTCAACTGCAAAGCCTGCAAAGCCTAGGTCCTCACCTTCCCTGCCCGTTTTTTTTTTTTTTTTTTTCCGTTTCTCCACCCCCAGACACATGTGAATCCAGGTGCACACTGTTTAACATCAGCTCCAAGGGTGCAAGCAGTTAGTGAGAAGGGGAGGGAGACTGGGGCTGCTGAAATGGAGGAGGTGGGAAAGGAGGAGGCTGCCAGGGTTGCCGTGGCAATACAAAGGAGAATGTCAAGGGGGAGGGATTTATATGCTGATGCTAATCGCATTTGCTAATTGCATCTATTGTGCTGACCTGCCTGCTTCCCGAGTTCATCATTCTGAGTCATTAAGCTGTTCCCAGAGCTTCTCCAAGCCGTGGGTCCCCTACCCATCTCATTTTATTCTCTCTTCCAGTCCCCAGGCTTAGCTACCAGAGTGCTACCTTTGGCAAGGCACTGGGGAAGGTTCTGTTGTAACTGATTATGCAAGGTTTTAGAAATCCTGTAAGAAAATATTTTCCTGCTGGAGTTTGCTGGAATATTGCTTTACTGCTCAACCACAGCATGGATTTACAACTAAAAAAAGCAGCTGAAAAACCAGAGAAAATAAATCTGAAAGAAACTTCCCACAGTGAAATGCAGGCTGCAAATGATTCACCAGAAAAAAATAAAAAAATACTGAGCAGTTCCCTGTGGAATCCAGTGTACCTTCAGTTGGAAAGGTGCCTGGACTTAGGGCTTTGAGATTTATTCCCTTACTCCCCCTGGTGGGAGTTTGATTTAATTACAAGAGTCAGAATGAGCACATCTGAATACATAGATACCTGCTGTGAAGTAGTACTTCCTTACAACCTCCTCCTCATCAGGATGAAGTATTAGCTTCCATCACTTCATGTATGGAGTGAAAATCAACAAAGACACACAAAGCACACAGTTTCAATCGTGGACACATTCATAAATCACATAATATATTTAAATATTTCAAAAGTAATATATATGAAATCTTTGCTAGAGTAAGTTGTGCAGAGTAATGCCTTTTTACCTAGTCATATTCAACTTTCCCACTGATCTCTCTTGACAAGCATGGTCTGAGAAGTGGCAAAGCGTTTCTTTGGTCTATCTTTCCTTCTCTTAATTATTTTTATTCCTTTTGCTTTAAACCTGTGCTCTCCACCAGGTTGTTGTCTCTACTAATTTTCTAAGAGTAAAATTTCTATTTTGTTCCAATTCTTGCATTTGAACAGCAGGCTTCTTCTGAATTCTCACCTGATGTCTCTGTATTTTTCAAGCACTGACTCATTTCACTGCCCAGAGCTCAAATTGGCTTCTGGAAGGCAGTAAAAGGCAGGTCAGGCCGTCTCTAGGCTGCTCAGGGTCCATCATCCTGTTCTGCATTCGGTCACAAAGTATAGCAGATTTATCTGAGCGGAGAAATTTTTCTATGGAAAAGTTGAGTCACTACACATTGAAAAAACATTCCCTGCAAAAGAACAGGCTCCACAGCATTCCTTGTCTTCAGTCTCACATCGGCATTTTCCCCTTTTACAAACATATGGCATTCCTTGCAATCATAAGTGATGGTATGGGAAAGGGAGAAGGAAAGAGGCTTTGGCTGGGATCCCTGAATATTATGATGGATTTGCTATAAATATATCTGAAACCTAGGCTCTTTACAGGCTCTGTGATGCTGAAACCATATTAATTATTTTGCCTTTGTAATGCGCCACAATACATAATGATACGGGGCGGTTCATCATGCTAGAATTGTAAAGGGGAGAATTTGTCACTTCAAAATATGCCCCTTTAGTATGAGGATTATCTTTGGCTGATTATTTTTAAGAATGAGCAGAAATAGGAAAACCTCTGAAAACTGAATAGAAGTTATTACCCTTTTGTAAGATACATTTACATTTGTGAGGAAAAAAATCTCCATTTGTAAGAGTGTCTGCCTCTCTGTACCAGGAAGAGAAGGCTGACTCTAAGTTTCTAGAAATTCTTTCCCTTTCTTTCTTTCTTTCTTTCTTTCTTTCTTTCTTTCTTTCTTTCTTTCTTTCTTTCTTTCTTTCTTTCTTTTTGAGAGAGAGAGAGAGAGAGAAAGAACACACATGAGCCAGGAACGTGGAGACAGATGGGGACAGAGGATGTGAAGCAGGCTCTGTGCTGACAGCAGAGAGCCTGGATGTGGGGCTCCATCACAGGAACCATGAGATCACGACCTGAGCTGGAGTTGGACACTGAACCAGTTGAGCCACGCAGGCGGATCTAAATCTCTAGAAATTATTTTCAATGGTGACGGCTTGGACTTAAATCTGCATAAAAACCTTACCATTGTTTACTGTACTTTTCCTAGTAACCTGCCATAACTGGCCTCCTTCCTGCCCCCAACCCTCAACATCTTTGTCTTCAGTTGGAGATGTCAGTTAAGGTTGTAGCTTAGGCCATTTCTGGTGGTAGCTCAGTTTTCCTGGATATCTCCCATGTATACAGGAGGTATGCATGTTATTAGATTTCTGCTTATTTTTTTTCTCCAGTTGATCTGCCTTTTATTACAAGGAGGTCTCTAGTCAAGAATCTAGACAGGTGGAGAAAAAATTATTTTTGCTAGCTTGCAATTGCAAAGCTTTTTCCATTAGACCTCAGCACAGGTCCCAAATCCTGACTTCTATGTTTGTTCGTGTTCTTACTGAAACAAAATTTGAAGAGGACCTGAGGATCTTCCATTGTATTCCAAGTCTACAAAATGCCTGAGACGTGTTCTCCAGGCATCTATGTGTATGAGTGATTTAAGAAAACCCTCCTGGATGAAAGATGTGTCTGAACCACATCAAAAGCATCAATTCTCAGAAGGATAGAGTGGTTCTGAGAAAATCATGGAACAGCCACTGCATCAGGGCTTCATGGAGCTGTGCCTGAACCCCAAGAGAGGTGGCCACCTCTATTCTTTAAAAAGCATAAAGAAACAAGTAATCGAACATAGTCTTCTCTAAAAAATCTGCAGAGCACTGGACTACAAGATGTCATTACTATTACTAGGTGTAATTCAAGATAGAATGAAGACCCTTTTCTCTTTACTGGATATAACTCAGCAGAGTGGGTCTATACAGAATGTTTTAAAACACTCAACACTTCTATAGCCCAAGTAGCACAGAAGGAGGCAGAGAGGGAAAAGGGTACCAAAAGGTAACAAATGGAAGTCTTCCTTGCTGAGAGCTTGGGGGACGGTATCAGAATAACTTCAGACAGCTCCTTTGATGGCAAATATTAACAGAGCTGTGTGTCAGGATGGAGGAGAGAAAACAGCAGACTTCCTGGTGGCAGACAGCAGTGGCTCTTGAGCAGACATGAAAATCCCTCAAGATTTCCTAAAAATAATGGAAGAGGACTTTTTTTTAGGGAATGAAGGCCCTATATTAGTAATTTAGGGTGATAAGTTAATTAATTTCTGTTAATGTTAATTAATTTGTACTCTGAGGGAACACAGATGGCAGAAAAGTGAGTTCCGCATTTTCATTTTCCACTCATTGGCAAATGTTTGTCAAGGCATATTTATTTAGTAGCAACTCTGCTCTGGGAAGTTTGTAAGAAGCTATTGATGTTGCAGTAAGTGAGACAGACTTGGTTCTTACAGATGGTAAACAAGTAATAAGAAAATGTGGTGATTACAACTGGAATAAGGGATACAAAGGAGAAGTACATGAAAGCATATTTAGGGGGGGTTATGTAAATCTCTGGAGGTGGGATGTGAGGCAGGCAGGGGAACTTCACTGTGAAACAACATTCAGTTGAGGTTTGAGGACAAACAAAACAAGACTTAGCTAGCTAAAAGCAACATGAGTCAAAAGATCATTCTGCAGAGAAGAAACAGCATGTATTACACTACTAAGTGAGGGATTACATGGCTGATTCACAAAGAGTTAGAAAAGTTGATGCTGACTGTAGTGATCAATGTAGGTAGGTCCAGGTAACACAAGACATGTTAAGAATTTGAGGCTTTTTGTATACTGGTGATGTCTTCATGCCAAATGTGTCTCTATAGGTATTAAAACCACCTTTCCCCCCAAATATTTATTTGGAAAGTGCCAGGCTACATACTGTGGCTACTAAAGCAAACAAGACACATGAGATCTGTGCCTTCATAGAGTTTATATTTCACTGGGGAGGTTATAGCTAGTCAAAAAATATATAAAGTTATAAAATAACAGTAGTGTACTAATGAAGAAAATAAATCAGGTGATGTGATACAGAGGCACAGAGTGGAGGGAGTTACTGTAGACAAGATGGTCAGGAGATGTCTCTGAGGAGATATCTGAGCTGGGACATGAAATGGAGAAGGAGCCAGCTATTCAAAGCACCAGGTGCAAAGCAAACACTCTGATCCTGAGATGGATAAGAACTTGTCCTCTTCAATGGCTTTGGGAAGACTAATATGGCCCAAGAACAGTGAGTGAGGAGGGGTGTTGTAAAGAGGTAGGACATGGAAAAGATTGTGGCTTTATCCCAACTACAATGAGAAGTCAATGAAAGACTCTAGTGGAGGAGTAATGTTTTATTGTTATTATCATCTGATACTTCTCCAGTGCTGATACAGTATAGATTGAAAAGGGGGAAGAATAGAACCAGAGACCAATCTAAAGGCTACTGTGTTGTCCAGGAATGTGAAATTGAGCAAAGATTCAGAAAGTGGTAGTGAAGATGGGGAAAGGTAGATGTGTTCTAGCTATATTTTGGAGATTAGAGTGACCTAAATTATTGATGAGCTGGGCTATTGGTAAAGAATAGAAAAAAGATTAAGGTAGATGACTAAACTAATGGTGCTTTCCTAAGATAGGAAAATTTGAGGGACAAATAGTAAGATCTCTGATTTGGATATGTTAATGCACGGTAGATTTCAGGTATTTTATAAAAGACATCATAGGAATATCTGGGTATGAATCTAAGCCCAAGAGAAAGATCTAAGAGTCAAAAGTCAAGAATAGATTTATAAACTAGTGGTCCACAGCTGGCCCACAGAAATATTTTCTTGACTTACACAGAACTTTGTTTTTATATAGTCATCACCATCAGAGACAGTCATTCACATCAAGAGAATTACATAAAATGAAATATGGTAATGCTAGTTCTGTATTCTCATGTGTCTACAGTGACCTGAAGCTGAGTAAAGGCCACACCTCTTCTATATAGCTTTTGTCCCTCCATTTACCATATTCTCCACTGTTTCCTACTCTTCTTGCTCCTCACTCTTCCATAGCAAGTCTAAGTGTCAGTTGCCATTGATGAAATTTCTTCTTAGAGTAGAAAATATTTCTATTTACTCATGTCTGAACCAGATATAAAGGAATAAAAGATAACCTCGAAGACACTGTTGTATTTGTATCGAGTCTGCATTATTCATCTTACTCATCTAGGTTTACTGTGAGTTACTTGCATGTATTTGAAGTGGTGATCCCCTTCATATAAATCAGATTCACAGAACAGGAGAGAATGAGAATAGAGACAGAAGGAAAAAAAGGGACCCCATAACAGGGCTCAAGGTCCTGACATTTTCACAGGATGTGAATCTTCCTCAGGTGTACTTTACTGTACAGAAAGGTCAGATCCTATTAGGAAGGGAGTCAACAGAAGATGAGAAAAGAAAGCTAGAGACACGGACATCAAGAAGCCAAAAATAAGGATCATTAGCAAAGGAATATTGACACTGGAGTTTCCCCAGAATGGTTGAAAAATGACAAGGTAAAACACAGACAGGCAGACAGACAGACAGACAGACAGACACACACACACACACACACACACACACAGCAAATGGTTCCTCAATGTCTATTTGAGAATAGTGAAGGACAGCCACAGTGAGATTTTGTCATGGTTACTAAACCCATTGTGGAGCTCATGCTATTACATCTGTGAGCAGTAATAGGAAAAATCATGACAGCTTTAGAAAAAAAAATCCTCTCTTTCTTGACATAATGAAGGAATGTGGTATTCTAGTGTTTCTAAGGAATAAAGTGGCCATATCACCCACATTGATATATCATATATACCACAAATGTATTTCTACACTTCAAACTTATGAAAAGGATGACTAGTCTTATGCAGAGGAGGTAGCTGCTTCCCTAGTACCCATGTCTTAAAATATTTTCATCACCCCCTGCCTCAGACATCAAACTTCTATTATTCCTCAGACTGAATAGCTTAGCGAGAAGAAAATACAAATATTCCACCTTGTTGTTCTATATACTTTCAACACCAGAGGGTGATTATAGAACTATCAATTGTGAATGTAACAAAAGAAAGAGCATAAATCAAGTGAATGGATATTTCTAGATATTAAGGTATTAGCTGCCTTTACATATAATGCTTTGTGTGTATAGTAGTATTTGTGTGTAGTGTAAGAAGCTGTGTTCACTTATTAAATGCATATTTAAAAAACATAAACAGAAAAAAATGAGTCAGATCTGATTCAAAACCCAGCTCACCTGGCCATTACCCTATGAGGGGATAGAGTCTGTTTTTCCTCCCCTTTGCATCTGTGCGGTCCTTTTGATGGCTTCGACCAGTGGAATACAGCCAAGATGATGCTGTACGAATTCTGGGCAGAGCCCTTAACTGGGCTTCATAGCTTCTCTTTCTTGGAAGCCAGCCACCATATAAGAGTGACAATTCTGAGATAACAAAGCTGGGAGAAGTCAAAGCAACATGGATATGCCCTAAAGGAAGAGAGAGAGAGAGAGAGAGAGAGAGAGAGAGAGAGAGAGACAGAGAGAGAGAGAGAGAGAGAGAGAGGAGAAGCCAAGTTGCACCAAGACACAAACCTGAGAGGGAAGAGGCCATATTGGAAGTGGATCCTAGCTGTTTTAGCTGACACCACAGTGGTTCAGAGACACACCTCCCAGCCCAGACTTTTCAAAATCCTGATGCACAAAATTGTGTGGAAAGACTTTAGCCTCTCATGTGTGATGGTGTGCGTTGCAGTCATAACAAGAAAACTATTCAATGGAGCTGTTTGCAAAAAAAAACCAAAGTAAGATATATGAAGCGCTACATATTTTATACCATGTACACCCTCTATAAATTGTAGTAAAAATTGTGGCAAACAATTATTTGCATAGTCCATTACAATTACAAAGGATTAAAAAATGTAATCCTTAAAATCCCTCTAAGAGGCAAACTTATCACTTTGATTTTATCAATGAGAGTTTAGAGAGTCCAAGAAGATAAATGATGGGACCAAGATACCACACGAGTGTGCCAGAAACAGCACCTGGTCTTCCAATTCTAAGCCAGGTGCCCATGCACAGCTGTCCATTAGAAAAAAATAATTTTCTCTTCTCAGCATTGATTAGACTATGGAACTGTCCACACAAGGAGGAAAACAGCTAATCATAACTTTTCCCTTTTGTACAGTATCTGAATTACATTGTAGAAAAGGATTTCTAAGGAACATCCCTATGATTAATTCATGAAGCTCCTGAGCTAGCATCTATTTCCATGATAAATAGAGGACAAATCAAAGACAATTTCTTCTTTGGAGTAATACAGTTTGTGGCACAACAAATATGATTTAAACCAAGTCAAGTTTCTAATTAGGACCAATGATGGCTAAGTTATAAAAAAAGTAAATAGATTTATGAACATAAATATTCATATGTATATCTATATCCAGTTAGGTTTTTCAGGAACAAATTACACTTTTTCTCATTGTGTGTTTATTATAGCATTCAGTCTTGTTCTAAAACTTCTCAAAAATTTTGCCTAATAATCACTTGAGAATCAATTAACATGGGCATAGGCAAAAGCAGTCCCCCACTGGGCCCTTCACCCAAAGAAGCTCAAATACACGTTCATCAGTGGCATCTGCTGGGGTTTACAATAGTCATGACTTGCACGATACTATCACTGCTAAATAACAGCAACCACTTTAGTGCTCTCCTCTAGTCCCACGTCATTCTCCCCCGAGGCCAGGTTATGGCACTATCATAATACAGGCTGTATCTATCATCAGTGAACTTACTCTCTTGCTCCTGGCAGGAAGACAGAGGCGAGGCGAGCACCGAGAGAGAATAATGCACAAATATACACAGCACTTTATAACATATATATATTATAATATACGCATGAAGCTTTTTAGTTCATGCACAAAAACTGTGTACTTACTAGCCAAAATTCTCTAAAATTGTATTTCAATAAGGGACAGGTATTGCAAATCATCACAAGTTGTTGTTGTTGTTGAAGGTATCTTTACATGACTGAAAGCAGTAGGTATTATAATTTTGAACACTAAGAGAAAACATAACCCTTTTTGGCATGAAGTATCATGCAATTACGGAAAGGAGATAGAGGACAGGTTGAGCATTAGTAACAACAATTTCAGTTTGAAAAGATCGTACCGCTTTGTTCTAAGGATACATGAGTTATAGTGACTTGATCATTGTGTTTAACTAAAACAAAATTATGTATTTTACAACTCACTGTATTAAATCGGGCTAATACAACCCATATGCTGCCCTCAAAATTATTATACTTCACCCAATACTTTAAAAAAATATATTACCTTTTTAACAAAATATTTTCCTTCTCTGGAAAAGCTTTCTTTATCCACCCCTTCCCTCTTTCCAACCCACACACATGCACAGCCAGAATGAGAACTGAGATATTTTACCACATTCTGGCTGTCTCACTGCTTTCTTATCTCTCTTTGGTATCTTTTCCATTCCTCCAGTTTTTCATATTCTTTAAATCTGAAAACCTCTGATTTGTTTCCTCAGTTTATGATCTCATTCTGTAGAACTCCAATATAAGTAAAGGGGCTTTAAAAAAAATACTCCGTGGAAGGCATGTTTTTTGTTCTCATGGACATTATATATATATAAATTAGAATTATAGTAATTACATAAATATATAATATATGATGTAATTAGTAATATAGTAATATTCATTATAGAAATGTACATTAATATATTATTTGTAATAAATATTAAAATATATTATCAAAGTATATTAAATATAAAAATTTACATGCACATATAAGATATATACACACATATGTAAAATAAACAAAAATAAGTTCCTTATGGCCAAAAAGCCCAAGCTCACATTAATTGGTAGTGGCATGATCCTTAAAACGAATGAGGACAGAAAAAATTGAAATTATTGTATTTATATTATTATTATTATACCATATTATATATTATTATACTCATATTCCTATTCCTGTCTTTGGTATAGCAGAGTGCTTGAGACCAATGGCCACTAAACCCAACTTATTACTCATCTATAGAAAAACAGGTAAAAACTTGGTTATGTAAATGAGGTGAATACATATTCTATTGGAAAGTTAAACATAACACAAGAGAAATAATTCCAAGTCAAATAACTAGTGCCAAGTGTTTTTCTAACGTTTGCAGATATGATTATCTGATCCTGTGTGCACTTTGTTGCGGTCTTGTTCAAAAGAGACAGCAGGGGCGCCTGAGTGGCTCAGTTGGCTGAGCGGCCAACTTCATCTCAGGTCATGATCTCATGGTTTGTGAGTTCGAGCCCCACGTCGGGCTCTGTGCTGACAGCTCAGAACCTCAAGCCTGCTTCGGATTCTGTGTCTCCCTCTCTCTCTGCCCCTCCTCTGCTTGTGCTCTGTCTCTCTCTCTCTCTCTCATAAATAAACATTAAAAAAAAGAGAGAGACAGCAAGTTGTTCATAGCTTAGAGCATCGCTTGGCATCTGTCTCCTCCCCAGGTGATGTATATCTGTAATCACTGAGACTATATCAGTTTGGTCTGGGATTAATCTTGGCTGGAAATGAGAGTCACCTGAGGATCATTTAACATTTACCATTGCCTGAGGCCCATCCTTGATCTGTGAAATCAGAAACTTTGCTGGTGAGATTCCTATAGCGAAAAGACTTCCTCAAAGATTTCAGGCTAGAGCTGCTGAAGCATTCTCATCCCATTACCGAAAGACCAGTTGTTGTGAAGGCCACACACTTCAACATTCCAGTCCTCTGGATTCATTATATTAAACCCAGTGATTTGTCCCTCAGCTGCAATAGTGAATGGTCTACAGTTTCATAAGGATTATAAACATGAAACAAAACCATAGTGCAGAGATAATCCATTGAGCTTATTAAGCCATGAAACCTAAGTCTAGATTTCACCTGACAGTCTGCTTCAAACCAGGTATGGAGATACCAAGGTTAAGCAGCCATGAGGAACTACTCCAGCTCATATATTGGTTCAACATAGCAATCACAATGAATAGAAGTGGAGGAGAAAATGTATTCTGTCAATCAATAGATCTGATTTTGAAATAAATCATCATCACATTTGAGGATGATAACTTGGCCTTAATGCAATTTGGAGGTTAGCCAGACCACAAACACAGAGTTCCTCACATATAAGAATAGCTAGGCAAATAACCAAGGAAATGGAGATGAGAGTTCCATTAAAATAATTGCCCTACATTAACAATTTTTCTAAACCTACTTTTACATGTTGGAATGACAAATCATTAATTATTGGGAGTTCAGACTAAGAATCTATGATTTGCTAGGTTACGGATACTTAAACCGTTCAGTTTTGATTTAAATTATAGTTCTCTAAAATCAGTGTCTTAGCTCAGGAAGAAAAATATAACCTTAAATAAAATGTAGCCAATCAAACTAAAGATACTTAATTTCCTGGGGCACCTAGGTGGTTCAGTCGAATAAGCATCCGACTTTGGCTCAGGTCACGTACCCGCGGTTCCTGAGTTTGAGCCCTGCGCCGGATTCTGGGCTGACAGCTCCGAGCCTTGGGCCTGCTTCAGATTTTGTCTCCCTCTCTCTCTGCCCCTCCCCAATCATGCTCTGCCTCTTTCTCTCTCAAAAATAAATAAACATTAAAAAATTTTTAAAAAGATACTTAATTTGTCTACTCAAAATTCTTTTTCAGCAGGCATAATAATATTTGGTTCCATTAAGAATCAACTGTGAAAAAAAAATTTGCACCTAGTCACAAATGATCTAAATGACATGGAACAACTTATTCTTCTATTTTTAGTTCAGTTAATGAGCTTTCTCAAAGGAAATGACTGCAGTGAATGAAGAGAAATTGAGTAAAATGTCTTTCCCAAATCAAATTAACTATAATCTGTTGGAACTTAAATAAATTTGTGATAGCATCAGTAGTTCATATATGCTAAAATGCAATGAGCAGTACTCTCCCTGTACTCTCCCATGAATTTCCTACCACATACATCTTCTCTGCTAGTAGTCATTAAAGTGTATGTTTTGATGTAGTGAAGAAAGTCCTGCTTTAGAAACCAGGACACTTGGTTAGTTTCACTTGTTTTATAATCCAGTCTATGACTTCTGGTAAATTATTAAACTGCCACCCTTTACATTTCTCTGTTTAAAAGGGAGCCATATAAGTATCTCCTTCTGAAATTTTCAAGAGACTAGTAAATTCCAATGAAATAAAGAACAAAAAGCACATTAAAAATGTATAGAACTTTGTATGTTCAACAATTGCCTCATTTGGTATACGGTGAACATAGTGTTTGTGAAAATAATATGTATGGATAGATAAATGCATTAATTTCTTCATGTGTGAATTTCCAGTCTCTGGATAAATATCTTAACCAAAAGGCAATTATTATGGCTGTGAAGGGAGAAGGAAGTTAATGGAGAAGACAGACGCTGCCAAGTGGTAGCATCTGTCTTCACAAAGAGAAAAGAGATGGAGGAATGATGATTGTGCCCCCATTGTTGAAGGTAAACACAGTAAAAGACAGAATGAGACAGACCCTCTAACAAGGTCATGTTCAAAGCAAAAATGACTCTGGAGAGAGCACAAAGGCGGTTCCTCAAATGGAACAGCTCTTATGGTTGTTTCTAATGACAAAATTTTCTTTACTCCCAATTATTGAGGGCCATCCTGATTCTAAAGTTGTCTTCCTTAACTGGTGTGAGTGGATGGCTCATAAACAATGTTGAATACTGTCAAATAATTACAACAGATTTTCTTCACTCAACTGAGAAATTAAATGCATTTTTAGGCTCAGATCTAGGTTTTCAGTTTTTGTCTGAAAAGATAAGAAATTAAACTTCATCAAGAGAGGAAAAATACATTTCCTATTTAAAAATTATACTTTGCAATAAAATGGTATGTGTAATTCAATTTTTATTAAAAATTCCATTCATACAGATGGTTACCTATTCATATATCTCTTTTAACATTTACAACAGAAATGCCTGGAATGGGGTTAACCTGATTTTTAACAGTATTACCTTGTATATAAGTAATCTTTTACTTTTCTTCTTTTGAATTTCATGTATTTTTTAAATAGTAAGCATTCATTGTTTCTAGAAAATAATAAGTTCATTCTGAAAACACTATTCGAATCTCTAAATATAGATTTAACAGTTATAATAGAAATCCCCAAGGACCTACTAATATATGGAAGTTCTGTTTCTTTCTGTCACAGTGAGAAAAATGTGGGAACTTAGATTTTATCACTGACAATAAAATATGGTCTCTGTCATGATCGTCTACACATTTGTAAGCAAATTTATTATCAGTGACAGGGCTGGAAACTTTGAATGCAATGTATTCACAAATAAGAATGGGGCTGGGTGTCAAATTCAAAATAATCAGAACAAATTCTGTAACTGCTGTTTTGAAGCTATACTTACAATTTCAGTTGGCATTACCAAAAATTAGTATATTGATCATTATACAATCCAACTGTTAGAGCAACCTTTTCCCAATTTTTTCAAGTCACTCTGCCTGAAGATGTTTAAATTGCAAAAAAAAAACAAAAAAACAAAAAAAGAAACCTCATTTGTAAGGTGCTTGAGAGTAGGTATCACATCTCATTCAACTTTACGTTTTTTCCTAATATGGGAACTGAGACCCTCTAAAGTATAGTAGACAATCAATAAATGCTTGAAGAATAAATGAATGAATGAATGAATGAATGAATGAATGAATGAATGAATGAGGGAAGCATGGCTCCCACTTCATTGAGTTTCCAGCAAGATGAGAAAAGCAATAAATGATTCTACTGACTTTTTACGCGATAAAGAAAGTATGGTCTTTTGTATCAGACAAACTGGACTTGACTTTTCATTTGATCATTTAATAATATTTAATTTCTCTATGCTAGTGTTTTCTAGTCTACCAAGGGCTCAGTAACTTTTTCTGTGTGTAGGATTGCTGTGAAGAGAAAATCAAATTGGAATGCAAATCCCAAATAGCATTTGGCACAAAAACTGGCAGATGGATTTTTTTTTTCTTTATTTTAGCTAGAGGAATAAAGAATGACTATATGATTTGGGTTGTGAGACTACATAAATGTGGGCAATACGAATAAACACAGTGGTTACAGGGGTGCCCAGATTTGAAGGTAGAGATGGGGAAGGGGTAGAGTGAATTCTCATTAGAATGAATTGACTCTAACTGCCAGAGTCCAGCTCCAGCTAGGACAGGAGATCTCCGATGGATGAATGGGGTCGGCGCAATAAATGATTCGAGAGAGCGGCATGGCTTCTACAGCCAGGCAGGCAGCTCGCCTCTGCTGGCCTCAGTTTCTTTATTTAAAGGCGGTGAGTTACAAAGAAATTTTTCTTAAGTTGGCATATTTGTGAACCCCCCCAGACCTAGCAGGAGACAGTCTTAACTTAGTTTAAGCAGTAACCATTTTTATGACTTTGCCCCAAGTTATAGATTGAGCATTGCAGAGTCAGGTAGAGAAAATATTTACAGCAATGCGCTCCGAGGGGGTTTTATGGTGGGGCTAAGGGAGCGTTTATCATAATACAGTACCTGCAGGGAAATCTAGTTTGCTTCAAGGAGTCTTGTGGCCTAACGTCTACTTAAGTAACACTAAGTTTAAGCCAACTCATAACTGCTATTCTGTATGATTAATTTGTGTAACCTATCCCTGAGAGGCAACTTTGAGGTTACTTCTGGCCAGGTTACTCTCATTCAGATATCCATCAAGGCATCACACTCCAGGCTCCCTTTTTCATATGCCATAAAACCAAAGGGCATTACATCTCTTGTGGCCAATCAGAGCAGTTCAAGAAGTCCAGGCCTGAAAGGTTATTATTTGAAGGGGATGGCATTGGGTGCCAATTTGGTGGCAGGAGGCTTGCACCATCTGCTTTTTCACACAGAGAGATGTCTCAACCTCTGAGCCCATTATGGCTCCCAACATCTAACCTCATGGTCCAGTTTGGGAGAGAAGTCTTTCTTGAAGACACAGATTTGAGGATCATTTGATCTTGATGATTACCGAAGTCTTAGAAGTGATGTGTTTACCCAAGGGATGACTCAACTTTCTTTACCTTTTCTGTGTTATTCTCCTCTTTGATAGACTGGTAAAGCCTATGAAAGCCTTCTTGGATAAGTTGTTTAAATGTGAAGAAGTAAATATTTAGGGTCACAAAGAAAATCATTTATTAAAATAGTTATCAAAATATAAAATATATTTGAGTTATGGTCACACATTTGCTTATTTACCAACAATAATCAACAATCACTAACAAGCTGTAGTGGAAAACCAAACAGCTACTATAATTTCAAACTAATGGTGGGTGTACATGATATGCTGTGTATCTATAATATCTGTCATGTGATATAAAATACTCAATTTCTATTAGTCACAGAGATACAGGTATTATTCCTGATACTGTGATTTGTGGCTTATATTCAAAATTTAAGCTAAATAAAAATGTAATTATAATAATTCTTTTTCTATTCCAAGTTCATAAATTCCATCTGAATTCTAAGAACTTTGGGCTATGTGAATCTCAAGTTAAGACTGCCTGACTTGGGGTGGCAAGACCCTACGGAAAACTAATCCTTAAGGGGGACACATAGGTAAAAAGCGGCCAGGTAAAGAATATAGGGGAAAAAATAGGAGAGAAAAAAAATATTCAAGAGAGAGGGTGGTCAGTCGTCTTGAGGTCAAGGAGAAATGCAGTATCTACCAGTAGGTGGTAGTCACTGCAACACAATGCTTGAAGGAGATCAAATAGAGCAAAGTTGGAAAGCGAACATTAAGTTGAGCAATTGGGAAATCAACGGTGTTCCAATACTCCAGTCCTTATTAAATACTTGAGAAGAACCAATGTTCATTTTGAACACAAAATAGAACTTGAGAGATTTAATAAAATAATTACTCAGGTAATCGACCACATGTGTTAGATACTAGATATTTCTGAAAAAAATCGGAATTAAAATAATTAAAAAGTTAACAGATCATCCATAGTACGTCATACCACTTCTCTGAAATAGTCAACTTTTACATTTTTAGCAAAATTAGTTAATACATAAAATATGCACATTAAGAAAATTCCAACACTGCAAAAGATGTCAAATGTAAGCCTCTCTCCTGAGGTAACAAATTCTCCTCACAAAGGCTGTGTCCATTAGCCATTTGTATACTCTTCAATAAATTTTCTATGCATATAAAAACACATATACATAGATACATATCGATACATATATAATCATTTTATAATAAAATGATAAATTATAAACATTTTTCTACCTTTCACTTTTTAAGAATATATTTTAATGATAAATGATATACTTTTAAAAAGTTACTGCATAGTAGTATACTAAATGGATATGCATAGACTAGATGAATGATTTATTCATCCAATGACCAAAAAGCAATGAGGTCACTTTCAGTATTTTGTTACTATGGAAAAAAAAAAGCTATAATATACATCTGTGAAACATATCTGAAATTCTATCTGTGGGCTAAATTTTGAGCAGTATAACTTTTTAAAAGCTAGATATTAATTTCTAAATTTTAAAAAATGCTTTTACTGTTTATTTTTGAGAGAGAGAGATAAAGACAGAATATGAAGGGGGAGGGGCAGAGAGCGAGGGAGACACAGATTCCAAAGCAGGCTGCAGGCTCTGAGCTGTCAGCACAGAGCTTGATGCGGGGCTTGAACCCACAGATTGCGAGATCATGACCTGAGCGGAAGTCTGAAGCTTAGCCAACAGAGCCACCCAGGTGCCCCAAATTTCTCATTTTTATGGATACTTCCATATCACACCCTTCATGGTCCTACCAAATTACTCCCCACATTTATACAGTATATGAAAATTTCTGCTTTCCTATCCCCTTCCCACTGTGTGCTATCAAAGTCTGTGCTTTTGTCAAAGCAATGGGAGAAAAATACCTTGTTTTATTTATTTAACTATAAGTGAGAATGAGCATACTTTCACTATTTTAGGACACTATTTACCCCACATTTAGAAGGCTAAAATAAATCTTACTGAATGCAGTTGATCTAAGTCCTTAGGATATTTCCACAACAGGTTCAGACACACAATCCTATTAAAGCTGGTTCAGTAGAGTCTTCAAAGCACAGGAAATAACAAGGTGGCAGTCAATACTGATTTCCATCATTCTGTCATACCTTACATCCTTTCCATCAGCAGATTTTATGTAGTATCTAAACTCTTTTCACCACCTCTACAGCAATGCTTTAGTCCAATAATCAACTCCTGCCTGCATTATTATGATAAATCCTACTAGATTCCACTTATTCCACCCTTTCTACATTGCCTTCTATTCTCAATACCCTGCAAAAGGATTCTGTGAAAATGTAAACAAAACCAAATCCACCCAAATAAAACCAAAAATCATTATCAAAAGCAAACCCAAAATAAAAACAAAACGAAAACCCCACAAAAAATGAAATAAAAAAAGGCCTAAAAACTA
This sequence comes from Paguma larvata, assembly GCA_030068075.1. Lineage (NCBI taxonomy): Eukaryota > Metazoa > Chordata > Mammalia > Carnivora > Viverridae > Paguma > Paguma larvata. The sequence continues at coordinate 44,354,018 of CM057834.1, forward strand.
AAAACCCTACACGAACAGGGGTTTTGGCTGCTGCTCTTCTATTTAAGATAAGATCCAACTATACTGACTGTCTTGCTGTATAGTAAATATGCTTATTAGTTCAAAAAATTTAAATTTCTAGAGTTTCTTTTTGGAGACAACAAGACTGTGGAAAAGACAGAGAGAGAAATAGATTATTGGTGGTGGTGGTGATTGCATTCAGATGTTTGGTTTTGCAGTCACGAGTTTGAAATATCTATGAATTCACAGTGGCACCACATCTGTATACTGATAGAAGTGGAAAGCTCATCTTGATTTTATAAAATAGAGCCAAAGAATAAATAAATGAGAGAGTATGTTATTTATAAAGATGGTATAGCTTTTCATTAAGGAATTTTAGCTGTGTCATCAGATCCTCAGCTCTAGTTTGGGGAATTTTGATAAGAGAAGCATATGCAGACCTAAGTAGGAAGTGTTAACAAAAGACTTTGATAGCTACTATACAGAGATAGCCTGTTAGATGCTAGATATCTATGCCAAAGATTGTCTTGAGAATCCATAAACAATTAAAATTGTTTTCTTTGATGACCCACTGAGCTGCCAAGGGCAGAACACCCTGACTGGCTTCTTTGTTGGCTGCTAGCTAATGTGAAAGAAAAAAAATTACTTTGACCAAAACCACCTGCATTTTTTTCTTCTCTTTCTCATAAATCATGCCCTTTTCCCTTTGTTGAATGAAAACAATCTATTGATTATTATATCTTACATTCAAGTGAAAGAATTTCCTAAGAATCAACTATATGTTTTTGAATTATTCTTTGTGTTTATAATAACAAAAATCTAATTTTTTGTCAGTAGAGGCTGTGTGTGTGGAACAAATAGTAAGAAACAAGGAAGAAAGAAAAGAGAGTCTCAGGTGGAAGGACATGGAAGAGACAGACAATGTGGGAATTAGGAACACAAGTGGATGACTGGGTGAGAGAAAATAGAAAAACATGAAAGAGAAAAATATACTCAAAACATTACTATTAGTACCAACATTTTGGAAGAACTAAATAATGCTACACTAAGTTGGGCAGTATTCATTCTGTGCATTAAAGTACAGAAAAGCTCGTGAAAAATAATTCTAAAAACTGTGTGCTCAGGAAATTGATTCTCTTTGGACAACTAAACTCAAGTTTTTTGTTTTTTTTTTTTTAACTTCTATATTAAGTAGCCATATAACCAACTACTTAAAGTAAGAAAATAATCATAAGTGATATTTGAATAACTGCAATTTCTTAAAAGATTAGCTGTTAAATAACAAAATATCTCACTTTCATTTTCAATGCTTACTAGGAAGTAATTATTTTTCCCTTTATGTTTCTCTCATGAATAATGGTTTCAGAATTTTTAAAACAGTTTAAAAATATTTTATTGAATAAATATGACATAACTGTGTAAATTCAAGGTGTACAGCATGTTACTTTAATTCATTTATATATTGTAATATGATTGCTGATATAGTGGTATTTATGGCTAATAAGTCTAGATCTGAAGTCTAGATTAAATCTCCCATTGTCAAATAGCTCTCAGAAAACAAAGAAAAAAGAGATGAAGTTTCAAGATAATTTTGAATGTCCCTCTAATCCTGTTTTTTTTAAAAATGTATTCTACTTTTTTTAGTTTAGTTATCACAAGTCTTTTTAATAGTTGGCATATTTCCACAGTGAGAAATTTTGTAATACATTATTCAGTAGTGTGTTTGGAAATGTCCTGTTTACTGTCCATTCTCATTTCAGTGATTGCACATTCCTAAATAATGTTGGAATATACTGAGACACTTAAGTTATAATATGTGTATGCCTTCCACAATGACATCCTCGTAAAAAATTTGGTGAGTACCAGAAAGTTATTTCCTACAAAACAGGGAAGGACTTTATCTCTTGAACTTTCACCTGTGACTGACAATGGCCAAGGAAAGATAGCAAACAAAATGCAGAATGCAAAAGAATTAAAATCTCACAGGTTATTATGTGGTATTCAACAATACATGCTAAAGAGAAATAGACTACTGAGAGTTGAGAGAAAAGATTTACATGTCCACATTTTCAGTAATTCTCTGCTAATTTTATAGATTGCCTAGCATGTGTTACTGAGGGAACTAAACTAAGTCGTAGAAGGAAGTCTATAGTGATCAGAACAAATGAGAAAAGAATGTCAAATATGTGGCCCAACCAAAATGTGAGAAGGATATTAGTAATAACAGAGAAGGAAAGAAAATTAAAAAAGAGATGATACAATGATTCAAGGATAGTTTAAAGATATACGATGAGATTACATTGGAATAGTTTAGAACTCATAGGTAAAATCAATAGATAGATAAATATACACAGAAAACACAAAAGACCTCATTTTCCCATGTTAACTTTGCTTTAAAAGCATCAAGACCAAATTAATGTGAACTTTTTTTAACATCCTTCTTTTCTTCATATCATCCCTTGTCAATCTGGCTATCGAAGTTTTTTATATCTTAAGTTTTCTCATCAGTTTCTGAGAGTAGTAGCCAAAGCATTTTGGCTTTCTTTCTTTAAAATAATGTAACCAGTAAGTTATAAAACTGTCATTTTGTCTATCTACTCAAAAGGTTGTTTGATCCTTTTTCTTTCCATGTATGGTTGAATTTAAAATTTAACTATTAAATTCTAAACTGTGTAAAATCACATTATAGAAAATTCAATAAGCTATGAAAAAAATCAACAAAAAGTGGAAAAATATAAATATAACAGTTTAAAAATAGGAGTGGGGCGCCTGGGTGGCTCAGTTGGTTGAGCGGCCGACTTCAGCTCAGGTCATGATCTCACGGTCTGTGAGTTCGAGCCCCGCGTCGGGCTCTGTGCTAACAGCTCGGAGCCTGGAGCCTGCTTCAGATTCTGTATCTTCCTCTCTCTCTGCCCTTCCCCTGCTCATGCTCTGTCTCTATGTCTCTCAAAAATAAATAAATGTTTAAAAAAAAAATAGGAGTTTGAAAAATTCATTCACAATTCTATATATAGTTAGAAACCCAGTAAAATTATTCTGACTGCATTTAAAAAAAAAGATCATTGATTGATTTAAAATTAATTTAAAAGTTTTTTTTTTTCCTTTTTTAAACTACATTAACCCGTACTGACCACTAATCATTGAAGAGACAGAAGTCACTTTTTGGCGTTACTGAAAGCAATTTTAGAAATAGAGCACTAGGTGTCATCTAAAATTGAAAAGTCAGCTAAAGAACAATTTACTGGAGGGAATAGAGAGCAAAGCATGTAGTAGAAGAAAGCACAAGTTAATCTTATTTTGAGAAGGATGGTAGTAGAGAAGGGACCAGATAGAACAAAGGAGTTAGTGTGTGCCTTCTACTCAATGCATGGTAAAACCTATTATCTACCAAGATGAAAACGGAGTTATGTTTAGCTGTATTCTAACTTCTCTCTTCAAGTATGTCTTCTTGGAAAAACTGTCCATGTATTCCTATTCTCCCGGCTGATATTCTAGAGATTTTAAAGATACCTCTAAGGGTAATTGTAAAAAACCATATTTACAAATCATCAAATCTCGAAACACCATTCTTTGGCTGGACATAAGAACTCTGTATATGGAAAAAAAACTTTGCATGTGTGTAGGATTTAAAAGTTTCAAAAAATGTCACAATTTTTTTTAATGTTTATTCATTTTTGAGAGAGAGAGAGAGACAGAGCAAAACATTAGCAGGGGAAGGGCAGAGAGGTAGACACACAATCTGAAGCAGGCTCCAGGCTCTGAGCTGTCAGTGCAGAGCCTGATGCAGGGCTCGAACCTATGAACCATGAGATCATGACCTGAGCCGAAGTCGGACGCTCAACCGACTGAGTCACCCATGCACCCCAAATGTCACAAATTTTAAAGAAACTCTTTAGCTTTGAAGAAATCGTACTCTAGTCCCTAGTGACTGTGTTTATTAATTTATTTATTTTTGGCAAGCATGCAGATACAAAACTTAGTCATGACATCTGTCTGTTAAGAGATAGATTTGGCTAGATGAAACCAAGTATACTGATGTTTTAGGACTTATGCAAGCCCCCACTTTCCTGCAAAGCTGCTTTCCAGTATTTTGGCTTTCTGTCTTCAAAACTCTATTATAAACTTTTTAAATAAACTTCCACATGCAGTGGAAAGTACAGCAGATTACAGACTTAGGTGAGGTGTAAAGTACACACACATCAGTGTTAGGTAGCCCGTACCCCTTTCAAGATACAGAAAAATTTTATCACCCAGAAAGAGTCCTCATTTCTCTTCCCAGAAATCTCTACTCATTCTTCCCCTACTCTCTACAACTGCCTCAAGGCAACTGTACTTTTCTCAGTTCTAAACTTTTATATAGATGAAATCATACTATATGCATATATTGGATCTAATATTTATTCTTATTCAATACGGCCTCATCTTAACTAACTACATCTACAAAGAATCTATTTCCAAATACAGTGACATTGTGAAGTTCTAGATGACATGAATTGTGGAAGGACACTATTCAAACCAATATGCCTTCCATGTTCCATGGTCCAGAAGTGCCTCCAGGTAGTAACCATGATGGTTATGGAGCATACTATACTTATTTCCTCTCTATAAGAAAGATTTCAGCTTTGCCTCTTGTCCATTATTTAAAAGTTCTTTTTTTTCATTTTTATGTATTTTGTATACATTTTTAGTTCATATTTTTAGTTTATTTTTTAATTTTTTTTAATGTTTCTTTATTTTTGAGAGAGTGTGTGTGAGCAAGGGAGGGCAGAGAGAGAGGGGGACCCAGGATCTGAAGCAGGCTCCAGGCTCAGAGCTGTCAGCACAGAGACGGACGTGGGGCTCAAACTCATGAACCATGAGATAATGACCTGAGCTGAAGGCAGAGGCTTAACCAACTCAGTCAACCGGGTGCCACTATATACATTTTTAATTGTTTAGTGCGGAAAGGTGAGTCTGACACTAGTTACTACATCACTGCCAGAAATAAAAATTTCTCTGAGCACATAATGTTTAAAAAGTTTTAGGTAGAAATTCCAGGTAAAAATTAATTTTGATGTTTAAGTGTTTAGCCTAATATATATAATATATATATTGTTATATACATATTATATATATATATATATATTAGGTTCTGGCTGTGAAACCAACCTAAAACTTAGAAAAACACCAAATCTTCATTTTCCTTCTCAGCAATTTTGGGTACTTCTTAAAAAAATATTTGCATTGGGTCCTCTGTGAAGCACATTCTGAGACAGAGTTAGAAGTGCAATAGGTTTAACTAGAAAGTAATACCAATGAAAGGTAATAGGTAGAAACAGGAATGGAAAGGGGAAACTTTAGACAATAACACAGAATTGGCAGATTCTAATCTACCTATTCTTCCTATATGGAAGAATGATTAGCCCTTAGAGGAGTCATACTTCGGATAGAAATGACTGGGCATTGGTACCACAGTGCTTCTCAGTCAGTGACTGGGGCCACTAGAAGAGTGTGATCTTAGCACAAAAGTGGAGGTTGCCCTGAAGGAATTAGCAGCCGAGGTTGTAAACTAACTATAGTCCAGGCAGTTGGCCAATGAGTCCTTTCTTGAATAAATTCAAGCAGCACACCTCCATATCTCTTACCACCCACTCTTTCTACCATGTAATTCCATTTGACCATACACATTTGGGGATCCCCTCTCCAGAATTTGAATGGGCCTGCCTTAGTGTGGGGACACTTAAAAGAATGACGTTAATGTGCACACAATATAATCACTCTCATAGTTTTACCCACAACTGGTATTCGTCTCTTCCTATTTTCACTTTCATATCTAAATTCCCCCTAATTCTCAACTGTCATCTCCCTAGCTTTGGTCACTTACATGGAAGTAGAAGAGTTCTGAGCCACTGGTAACCCACTCTTCTCAGTGGCTGCACTTGATTATTCCATGTGAATACAAACGGATTTTCTTTCTTAACTGGACATAACTCATGCACCAAATCAGAATCTACATACAAGGTACCTGAGGCCTCTAGCAATGATACCACATGAGCAAGGTAGGTGCAACTTTATGACTTGGAGGAACTTAGGTCATCTATTCATACTTCAAGATCCACCCAGTTTGTGTAGGAGCCATACTTGCTAATATAATGGACACGTGATAGAGGCTACCACCACTGCATAGGTTATATCTCTGCTATTATCCTCATAGACCTAATGGCTGTAGGGGTAATTCAGAGACTTCTATTTGTGTTTCCCTACTAGGACAATCCACAGGCTAAAGACCTCTTATAGTGCTCTTTACTACAACTACCATATACTTATACAGCAATTATATATTCCAAAGTGATGGAAATGGCCAATAATTGGGTTCATGGATCCAGTGAATCCATCATATGCCCAACTTTGATCAAGATCCATTTGTTACCTAAGCTTTCTGTGCCTCCACTGTTACAACAGCTTGCAGTTAGGCAGAGTCCTTCCTTGAAGGGGGATCTTAGTGGTGCATTTCTGGGTCTTCCAAATAATCAACTAACTGAATGAACAAATGAAATTTTAAAAATAAAATAAAATGAATATTCTAGCAGAAACAATAATTTCACTAGTAATTCAGCAAGTCCTGGACAAGTCCATGACATACTGATAGTAATAAGTCAATTCAGGTGTATCTTCCAGGCCATGCTATGAAGACTTTGGACAATGATGAGTAGCACACCTCCTAATGTAATTTAAGAACATTGGGTTGTATAGTGAATCAGAAACCATTTTCAGAGTGATCCATTAATGATAAATACATCACTGATTTTTTTAATATGAATTATGCATTCACTATCACAGATGTTTTTTTTCTAATGTTGCAGTTCATTGAAAGCACCACCTTTTGTACAAATGTCGCTGCCTTTTATGGGAATTATTTATTGTGTTATGTGTATAAACAAGACTCCAACTTTTCACAGAGCCATAGGACAAGGCAACTGAGGAAATGAGTAGAGAAGATAATAAACTCTTCTATAGGGAATTCACCGGGAACATGTAAAAACAGTTTTAAAGTAGAGTTGACAGTGAGTGGGATGTTGAGTGTTTTGTGAAATAATAAACTTGTAGTGGGTGGAGAAAAAGTGAGGACTATTATTAAGACTTCACAAAATGCACTTTCAGAGAGTAAACTCAGGAATACAGAGAGTGTCACAGGTTGAGAACTTATCATTAAAAAAATCTATTAGACATTAGAAGATATGAACTAGATATTTAGAGAAATAAGAGTGAGTTCCATTGAAATCCTGTTATATTTGCTAAGGCAGGTTGACTAGAAACTAATGGAGATCATGTAATTGAGTAAACTAGAGACCATTTCTTGTCCCAGGTAGATAAATCTGAGGGAAGGACCATGGGAAGACTGAGATATAACGTTCCTCATTAGAAAATCAAAGAAATCATTTTAAAATCAGTCATGGAGAAATGAGTATGTTTGTTTGTTTATCTATATGTATACTTTATAGAGTGATATTAGAGAAGGCAAAATAATTTGCACAAAAACGTGGAGCTAGATACTTCATAGAAGGCTGACCTTAGCACATTTTTTTTTCAATTTGATATTGTAAATATTTGAAATCTCTTTTTAACTCCCATGTTGCAATTTTATGCCCTGCAAGAAATCCTCTGATTATAGACTGGCTTTCCATTTTTGTCCTCACAGAAAGAATGCATATAGGAACTTAGTCCCTGTAGAGCTGGCTTTGTAGATTTTAATATAGGAGAGTAAATCAGTGCTTTTGTTATAGACACTGGTGTCTTGAACTTAATTGAATTCTACCTGTGATAGATGCAGCAATATTTGGTATATACTCGATGTCAGTTTTCTTTAGTGAGTGGTTAAGGCTAGTCTATAAAATGAGCTGATTTCTCCAAGATAAAGGCCAATCTGTAGAGGCCTGTCTGATGGGCACACCATCCCAAATCCCTTATTCATTGTGAGATATCTGAAGTTTTTACACAACTACGAATATGATTGTTAAAATCTTTTAAAACATAACTCAATGACTGAAGGCAACTTCGCTTCACTCACCAATATATCTTAAGTGCCTTAGAGCAATGTGTAACATAGAGTAAGGGCTCAAAAAATATGCATTGTTAGTAACTCACGGTCATTAAATGGAAATGTTGCCACTTATAGTTAAATTTTAGATAAACATATAGCTATAGATAATTTGGGATTATAGATTTATATTCTTTGTACCCTTGAATGATCCCTAGGAATTCTGAAGCATAAAGCAAAACATCATTCTCTTGATTCTAGAATTTATTATAAGCAACATAGATTGGCAGCTCTTAAAATAACAGAGTTAATATTCCAACTTGTCTAAAATTATCTAGTTTGCTATAAACTGTTAATTTTCTTCATTCATATTTTCATCCATTTTAGATTTTGTTGAGATGTATTTTCACATTTTGATATACTCTTTTCTCAAGGAAGGAATCTGCCAGGTTTTGAGAAATGTCATACATGACATTATAATTTTCAATATAAATGGAAAAGTTAACACAATCAAATCTTATCTTACTAGTGAATCAAAAAAAATGTTTGGCTTTTCATAAAAGCTGGAATAGTTGGCTTATGATTTCCTGTTTTTCTTGCACATACAAAATGCTTTTTAATTCTAACATGCAACATAACTTCAGGTATTTCACTATAACATCCATGAAAGTAAGTTAAGCTTAAAAATGTTTACAATACTCACATTGTAAGTATATTCTTTGAGTTTTGTTAAAGTGAGATGTTTTTCTAAATATTAAAAAAAAACCAAAACTGAACCACTTCAAAGCAAAGTACCCTCAAGGAAGTGAGTAAAAGAATAGAAAAGGGATGGAGAGAACACAGTGTTGGGCAGTCATAGTGATTGCTTCTAATTCTGCAAAATAGCTTTTCCCATGTGCCTTCTAGCAATGGATCCCGACTCTGGGAAGAGAGTGAGCATATTACCCAAGCATGTGTCCTACGGACATTTTAATGAATGTAGGGGGAGGAAATTTCTGCTTTAGATGTTAGCCTGGATAAAGTAAACATGGAGTGGCATTCTTCTCAAGCTATAGGTGGAAGATTGTTCATGGAACGAGGCCATACAAACAGGAAAACTGAGCTGAGAAACAGAGGAGGAGATCAAGAGAAGGGCAGGTTACAGTGAAACTAGTTTACAGGGACACATTCATGTAGTCTGCAATGTCACAAAGGACTTTCATCAGGTGATTAGTCTGCTTGGACTGCCACAACAAAATACCACAAACTAGGTGGTTTAATCAACAGAAATGTGTTTCTCACAGTCCCAGAAGCTAGGAAGCCCAAGATCAAGGTGCTGGTAGAATCAATTTCTGATGAGAGCTCCCTTCCCGGCTTGCAAGCAATCACCTTCTTGACCGTGTTCTTCCTGCCCTTCCACTTCTTCTTCTTATAAGTTCACCAGTCCTATCAGATTAGTATCCCAGCCTCATGACCTCACTTAATTTTAGCTACCTTTTAAAACCTCCATCTCCAAATACAATCACACTGGGGTTTAGGGTTTCAACATACAGTAAAACCTTGGATTGCGAGTAACCTGTGCTGTGAGCATTCCACAAGGTGAGCAAACATTTCTAATAAATTTTTACTTGATAAGTGACGTCTTGCAATGTGTGTGGTATGTGACACCGAATGCCACATGATCACAACTGAGCCAATGGCTCCTAAAATTCTCTTTGATATATGAGTACTTTGGATCACAAGCAAGTTTTCAGAATGAATCTTGCTCACAAACCAAGGTTTTACTATATACATTTTGGGAGGACACACAGGTCAGTACATAGCAATCAGGAGGTAAAATTCACTTCTTTATCATTGCGTGATCTCTCCCATATTAGTGCTTTTATGCTACTCCACTACTGTTACTCATGCACAGCTCAACTAATCATAATTTCTTTCTGAAAACTCTGACCTCTAAGACTAGGTGAAATCTCCTTAGTATACTTTTATTATATGCTCTAATACTGCCACATACTTTTCTTTCAAAGCACTTTCATACTTAGCAGGTTATTTGTGCAAGCATTTGCTCCATGTCTGTCTTCCTATTTGGACTCTAATATCCTTGAGGCCAAAGACTGTGTCTAACATTGCTCACGAGTTTATGTGCAATATTATCACAGTACGCTGTAGGTAGAAGTCTCCTGAATAAATAAAAGAATAAAATGTAAATATGAGGCTAATCTGGTCATAAAACAAAAGACCACGTATTTTCCAAGCAGAGGTCATAGCATATACAAAAAGTCTGAATACATCAGAATCTCATCTGCATCAGGGAGTTATTTAAAGGAAAACTACAATGAGTGGAACAGGCAGAGCGAGGAGGGTGGAAAGCTTGGAAGAGATTTGATTCTGCAGGTTGTTGCCTTTTGTGTTGGGGAATTTTGTCTTTTTTGCTAAGAGAAATGAGCAAATATTGAAGAATTTTAAGTGGAAAATGACAGGATTTATTTTACACATTATTAGAACCTCTCCTCTCCTACATGGAAAATGACTGGACAAGAGCAAGGTAGATACATGTGGAACAGACGGGAAGCTTTGCAAGTATCTAGCTAGGAGATAACTGAAGCTGAATGCAGGTGGTGACAGTTGAGACGAGGAACTAAGAATATTAAAATGCTAAATATGTTTGAATTAGGACATATAACAGATTACATTTAACCTATAGTAAGACAGCACAATATTTTTATTATAACTGCCTAATGCTCTCTTTTTGCAAACAATATGTTCATTTTCCACTTATGGCAAAATGACATAACACATGATGCTATGGTTATGATTATTTAGAGCCAAGAAAATAGAAATGAGGAGTAGTAGTACTAAATGAATGGACAGCCAATGATTTGGTATTAAAATACTTCAGGCACTCAATTTTGTGGAGGCTCTGCAACCAGCTAAGAAAGAAACCAATTCATAAAAATGCATAAATGTACTTCATAACATTCAGGATATGCTCGCTTACATTTGACTGAATTAATAATAAAGTCTACAGTTGGAGAAATTAGGGGAGATATTATACCTTTTTAGTAAAAGTTTTCCAGGTGGTGACAGCTGAGACTAAAAGTAAACTATGTCCTGCCACCTGTTTAGGCTTTCTCTGATTTATCACCGTAATATTTTGTAGATTTCATATTTATTTATATTTATTCCAAAATAGTCCCTAGTTTTGATATTAATTTAAATATTGTTATTTAACAATGTTTTCTGTTACTTGCTGTTATTTGGAAATGTATATATTGATTTATCTAGAAATCTTGGGAAATTAACACATTAATTATATAACCAGTAGATTGTTTTGGATTTCTTTTATAGACACACATTTTCCACATATTATAATGAGAGTTCTTTCCTTTTATTTACTATTTGTACATATTTTATTTCATTTTATAGAATGATTGAATGAGTTAGGATCCCTAGAAATTATTTACAGAAAGGTTGACAGTGAATTTTTTTTTATATAAACAGCATGAGAGGTAGAGGGTGAGAGAATTTTAGGAAGGCTCCAAGCCAAGCATGGGAGGCTGGTGCAGGGCTCAATCTCAAGACCCTGAGATCATGACCCGAGCCAAAACCAAGAGTCAGCTTAACCAACTAAGCCACTAGGTACCCTAAGAGAATGAGCATTTTTGTACTCTTCTAGAGATGGAGGGAAAAGTTTTCAAAATTCCACTAGTATGTATATGCAGGTTGTAGAAATTTATGGGTATGCTGTATCATACCAAGTTACCTTTTCCTTGTTTAAGAGGATATTCTTTTTTAAAAAATGTTTCACTGTTGAATTTTATCAAGTGCTTGTTCTATTAATAGAACTATAAGAAATTTTCTCTTTTATTCCTACTAAAATGTATGGTACTTTAATTAATTATCAACCATTCCACATGGCTTTATTCCTGAAATAAATCCAACTTGGTTTTGATGTATCATGACTTTTATATATTGCTGGATTTGTTTGTTTATCAGGATTTTAACATTTATGTTCACCAAAAATAACAGGTTGTGAATATCTTTTCTTATAAAGTCTGTTAGGTTTTGGTATCAACATTATGCTGGCCACCTAAAACAAGTTGGGAGATACACCTCTCTTTTCTATCTTATGTCAATTTGATAGAAATTATTTCTTGAATTCACCAAGGAAGTCTTTCAGTCTACTCTTTTTTAATTATATCTTTAGGGGCGCCTGGGTGGCTCAGTCGGTTGGGCGGCCGACTTCGGCTCAGGTCATGATCTCTCAGTCTGTGGGTTCAAGCCCCGCATTGGGCTCTGTACTGACAGTTCGGAGCCTGGAGCCTGCTTCGGATTCTTTGTCTCCCTCTCTCTCCCCTTCTCTGGCTCATGCTCTGTCTCTATGTCTCAAAATTAAATAAACGTTAAAAAAATTTATTAAAAAAATTATATCTTTAAAAGATAATAAAATAGCTTTATGTAAACAAAACTTGCACTCCAAAATTCACTCATTTAAAGTGTACAATTCAACATTTTTGGCATATCCATAAAGTGGCACTATCATCACTTCAATCAATTTTAGAACATATTTATCACCATAAACAGAAACCCCATATCCATTGGCAGTCACTCCCCATTTATTTCCAACCATCCAAACCTAAACATCCACTAATCTACTTTCCAGCTATATACATTAGCCTATTCTAGACTTTACATAGAAATGAAATCATAAAATATATGATCTTTTATGACTGGTTTCTTTTTTTTAAGTTTATTTATTTCGAGAGAGACAAAGTGCAAGCAGTAGAGGGGCAGAGAGAGAGAGGGAGACTCTCAAGGAGGCTCCACAATGTCAGCACAGAGCCCAACGTGGGGCTCAAACCTGTGAACTGTGAAATCAGGAGTTGGGCGCTTTACCAACTGAGCCATCCAGGCTTCCCATGACTGGCTTATGTTTAGTGTAATGTTTGTAAAGTTCATGAATGTAGCATGCATCAGTACTTCATTTCTCTTTACTGACATAATATTTATTATATGGATATATCATATTTTATTTAATCATTTATCAGTTGATAGATATTTGAGTTCAGTATGATTTTTCCTTAATAGGAATAAATGTTGCTATTAACATTTATGTACAAGTTTTTGTTTGGACATATGTTACAAATTCTTTTGAGTATATTACCTACAAGTGGACTTGCTGAGTCATATGATCACTCTATGCTTAACCTTTTGAGTTAACTGCCAAAATGTCTTCCAAAACAGCAGCATTTTACATCCTCACTAACAGTGTATGAAGCTTCCAACTTCTCCACATCCTCTACAACACACGCTATTATATGTTGTTTTGATTATAGTCAATTTAGAGTGTTAACTGATATGGACTTTGTGGTTTTGATTTACAATCGCCTAATGAATAATGGTGGTGAGCATCTTTTCATGTGCTTATTGGCCACTTTTTAAAGTAATGTCTATTCAAATCCTTTGTTCTTTTTAAAATTTGGTTATTTGTCTTTCTGGTTGAGTTGTAAGCATTTGTTATATATATTCTGGATACAAGTCCCCTGTCAAATATATGATTTGCTCATATTATGATAATGGGATCCATGCTCTAAGAAGAGGCAAGAGAACTAACTGCTAATAGACCTAACAACAGAGTTTCAAAATACATTCAGCAAAAACAGACATACATGGTGTAATGCCTAAAAATAAAGGCCAGTATTAAGTGCTTCATTGATAAGTGGTGAATTCAAAAGGGCTTTGAAAGGCCTACCTCCCAACTGTTCCCATGTATAAGGTCCCTTGGATAGCAATCAGCCACAGTTCCCGCTTATTTTTGAATAGCTTGTTTCAGTTCTCTGTCTGTCCATGGAGTTATTCAAACAAGACAATTACATCATCTGTTGCAACAGGTGTCATCCTGCCTTCTTGATACTACAAAGGCTGCCTCTCCTAATCCCTACTTGTTCCCCCCATCCCCAACTGGACACTCTGTATGGTCCCACATGGCACTCAGTGTTCTCCCACAGGCTGTGAGCACATGTGACCAAATAAATTGTTGTCAATCCCATTTGTCCTGCATCAGGCGGCATGTATTTGGCCACCTCCCTTACCCTGAGGTAGAACCCCTTCCTCATCAATGGGGTGAACGGGAGCCAAACAAAAGAGCTGGCATAATAAACAGCATGGCCAAATAATATAATCAGAGGATTATAGAATGCTTCCCCATCTCCCACGCTAATATCACATCTCCCGGGCTCCATATAATAACAAGGAACTGTAACAATAGCAACAAAAACACCACAAGTATTAACTCTATTTGACTCTGTAGGGGCACCCAAAGACAATATGGGAGATAAGAACAAGGATATTAGAAAAAATTTTAGCCTCTGATACCACAGCCACTGCAAGGAGTAAAAACAGACTAACTCCTAGCCTGTTAAACATAAAGCCACACACTAACAACCTATCTACTGCAGTTTCTTTTACCTGATACATTGTGTGTGGCCTTTGACCAAAAACTCTGTAAGACGTGCTGACAGCGAGAAAACAGTCTCAAGAAATAGAACGAACATCATATTTAGAATTAGTTACGGCACAGATGTTGGAATTATCAGATTGGGAATTTAAGATACTCTGATTAACATGCTAAGTATCTATGGAAAAAAAATGGACAATGCACAAGGACAGACAGGTAACATAAGCAGAGATGAAAACTCTAAGAAAGAACTAAAAACAAACAAAACACTAGATATCAAAAATTGTAACAGAAATGAATGAAGAATGCCTTTGATGGCTTCAACAGCAAACTGGGCACATGCAAGGAAAGATTCAGTAAGCTTCAATATAGGTCAATGGAAATTATCAAAATTGAGAGACAAAGAGAAAAACAAAATGAAAAAGAAAAGAATATCCAAGGACTATGAAACAATTACAAAGGATATAACTTACACATTGTGATGTTAACTGGGGTGCCAGGTAATTGGCCAAATATTATTCTGAGTGTTTCTGTGAAGGTGTTTCTAGATGAGTTTAATATTTAAATACATGGAATTAATAAAGCAGATATTCCTCCCTAATGTGGGTGGGCCTCATCCAATCAGTTGAAGACCTGAATAAAACAAAAAGGGTGACCTTCCTTCGAATAAAAGGGAATTCCTTTTTGCCTGACTATCTTTATGCTGAGATATTCGTTTTTTTTTTCCTCAACTTTGGACTCGAACTGAAACATCGCCTCTTCCTGGATTCTGACCATGACAATCTTCAGAATTCTCAAGAGATTTTTAAAAATTATTTCAAATTAAATGAAATGTTATTTATAAAAATTGCAATCACACAGCAAAAGCAATGTTACATGGAAATTGATAGTATTGACTACCTATATTAGAAAAGAAAGATAAAAAATCAATAATGTAAGGTTCCATCCATGGAAACTAGGAAAGGAAAAGCAAATTGAATCCAAAGTAAGCAGAAGAAAAGAAATAATAAATAATAATAATTTATAATAATAAATAATAGTAAATAAAAATTAGATCATAAACCATTGAGGTTGAAAATGTGAATAATAAACAATAAATAATAGGAAAATAAATAATAAATAAAATAGGAAAAATAAATAATAGGAAAATTAATAATGAATAAAATAGGAAAATAAATAATAATAAATTAGATCATAAATCATTTGAGGTTGAAAATAGGAATACAGTAGAGAAAATCAATAAACCAAAAACTAGTTCTTTTAAAAGATCAATATAATTGATAAAACACTAGAGAGGCTAATTATGAAAAAAAAGAGAAAGTTAAGACACACAGAAATTTGATAACTTAAAGGAAACTCCCTATTTCATGAAGGATGCAATCAACCGAAACTCACACAAGAATAAATAATCTCAATATGGCCTATACGGATTAAAGAAATTAAATCAATAATAACTTTCCAAAATATAAAGTGCCATGCCCAGAGAGATTCACTGGTGAATTCTACCAACCGTTTAAAGAAAAAAATTATACTAATTCTTTACCATCTATTCCAGAAAAAAAGAAGTAGAGAGAACATTTCGTAACTCATTCTGTGAGATGAGAATTATTCTAATATCCAAATCAGGCAAAGACATTACGAAAAGGAAAAGTACAGACCAGTATCTCTCATAAACATGGATACAAAAATCCTCAACAAAATATTAGCAAATGAAATCCAACAATATAGAAAAATAATTCTACATCACGACCAAGTCGGGTTTATTCCAAGTATTTAAATTTGACTCAACATTTGAAAACTATTTATATGCTTGAGACTACTTTTGTATGGGCATATACATCCCAAAGTGTTATGAATTCCGTTTTATCATTATGAAGTATTCCTCTTACATCAATGAGGCATCCATTGATGCCTTGAGCAGAAAACATGGTGTGGCTTTAGGTAATAAGAATTTTTTTCCCACATGTGCATTAGAAATATAGTTGAGCCATTTAAAATAAATTACTAATTTTTGCCTATTATTATACCAAAAGTCTTGATTGCACACATTTATTGACATATTTGAAACCTTCAAGTCATCTTACAATTAGTGTTTTATCCTTAAAGTTCAAAAAAAGAGACATATGTATCCTGTATGGAAGCCTATCTAATATCAGGCTAATTTTCTTGTCAAGAAACATTGACAAAGCTGAAAAAAGCTCAAAAATGTTTGAAGACATCAGAGGTAACAAGACTATAGGATTTGAGGAGCCAATGTTTTATAGAGGAAATAGTTCCATAGAAAGAAGAACCTTTCTACTTCCTCTTTTAAAAATTTTAAAACTACATTAAAAAGACTTATTTGCTTTATTCTTTAAGATTTTAAAAGTGTTTTGATATTATCTCCTTTATATTTATAGAAACAGTCCTTAAATTTCATACTTGTGTTCTTAACTATAGATAAGACTCTCTAGGAATCTAAAATCAGGTCATAGCAAATCCATCACAAATATATATCTAAACAATAAGAATTGTTACAGAGTGGGCATATTATTTGTTCTACATATAGGCTTCACTTAGAACAAAAGCTCCTTCATGAGATACATTAGAAATCTGGGCAAATAAATTGTATCATATCTAAATCTTTTGTGAATGCGAGCTTGTACATTTCCTCATTGGCCTCACATGGAACTGCTCTGCACTGAGGAGGCCGTAGGATTAACTTGCTGTCAAACAGGAATGAAAACTAATCCTTGTTGACAACGTATGCAAGTTGTGAATGCAGGTGATGATGCTTTCTTCTAAACCCTCAATTTTCCAAATGGTCCTTACCCAAATGTTGTCTTTTCTAAGAAAAATATTTCATATAGACAATTTCTCAGTGAGTAATATGATAAAAAATGGATGTCTTAATTTATATATGATCTGCTTATATATTTACGGCATACTGATCTTTCTCTGTCTAGTGAAAAAATGCAGATGGGGAAATTTAAGATATGCACGTCTACATTTTTATGAGAGACACTTTTCTTCTAAGCTTTGGAAGAGTACTGCTCTAAAATGCTGCACCTTTCTAAGCATGTTTTAAGTATGTAACTCTATGTGACTTGTCATGTAACAGTATGTCAATAAGTCTTTTGAAAAGAAATACCCTTGGTCGAAAACACTAGCAATTCAAGACATTAAAAATATAAACTTTGTAAGATGTGAGGGATTTCTAATCTCAAATTTGTAAGAAAAATAATAAAAATCTATAATTTTGGCATATTAGCTAAATGCTTATAAAGATAAATGCTTTATGTTGTTTATTGTTTTGGAGACAGTAATCTTACAAAAGGTCAACATTGACTTCTAGGCTAATTACACACATATCGAGGTATTCTCCAGCATATTTAAGTGCTATGATTTTATAACTGACTTTCTCCCTTTGAGAACCTCCCATCTAAGCTGAAGATTGATCATTTTATCAAGCACACCTTAAACATTTATCTGCAAAGTAAAACATACGGAAATAAAGAGTTAACCATAATGGACCGCAATTGGGAATCTCCTGGTTGACAAGTAAGATCCATCATTTTGCTGCCAAATTCAATTGTGTAGTAGAGTAATAACCACTTTGTACAACAGAACAATATGCCTGGCATGAAACTGAATAGACAGGTGGTTGAACAATTTTTCATTTTATAGAGTGCTGGGACAAGAGACACTGACACTTGTCTAATTCTCAATATCAGTTTGAAAAAAATACCAAATCTGAAATTCAGACTCCCATATATCTGTAGCATAGGTATCACACACAGTCCCTCAAGCAGGTCATTGTCCTCTGAACTGGGAACAAAATTGGGAGTGATGGTGAAGAAGAGAACTGGGTGTAGGCAAACATCAACAGTTTCACTTTCAGCATAAACAATACAGTGCTGAAAATGCAACTAAAGTTATTGTGAGAAAAGTCTTGAACTTGGAGTTGAAAATCAGAGGCAGGTTCATATGCGCTTGTTATTCTGGTTTAGGTCCCAAGCAAATCACTCAACAACCCTAACAATGAGATATCGCCTTAGTCCTGTCAGAATAGTTAGAATAAAAAAGACAAGAAATAACAAGTGTTTGTCAGGATGCAGATAAAAAGCAACCCTCATGCACTGCTGTTGAGAATGCAAATTAGTGCAGCTACTGTGGAAAACAATATGGAGATTTCTAGAAAATTAAAAATAGAATTATCATACGATTCAGTAATTACACTACTGGGTATTAACCCAAAGAAAATGGAAACACTAATTTGAAAAGTTACATGTACCCCTATGTTAACTGCAGTATTATTTGTAATAGCTAAGATATGGCAGCAACCGTATCTAGATGACTGGGTAAAGATGTGATGTGATGTGGTGTGGTGTGGTGTGGTGTGGTGTGGTGTGTGAGTGTGTGTGTGTGTGTGTGTGTGTGTGCGCATGTGTATTACCTAGCTAAGAAAAGATATCAAGAATGAGATTTTGCCACTTGCAACAACATAGATGGACCTAGAGGATATAATACTAAGTGAAATAAGTCACACAGAAAAAGACAAACATCACATGATTTCATTCAAATGTGGAATTCAAGGAACAAAACATAAGAAAGATAAACAAACAAACAAAAAACCACTCTTAAATACAGAGAGCAGAGGGTAGGTGGGTAGGGAAATGGGTCGGATAGATAAAGGGGACTAGAGACACTTATTCTTTGGAATGAGGATGGTAAGAGCTTCAAGATGTCTATCCGTTTTAAATAAATGGTGTATTGTGATGCCAGAAAAAAGTACACTTATTGAGATTGTGATGAGCAATGAGTAACACATAGAATTGTTGAATCATTACATTGTAGACCTAAAACTAATATAACACTGCATGTTAATTAAACTTCAACTAAAAATTTTCAAGTAAATAAAAAAAGTATTGCTCAAATTTTAAAAATCCATTATATTTGTCAAAGACAGACTGTTGAGTTAACTTGCTCTAAAGTCAATGAGCATATTGATATTCATCAAATATTTAGTAATCACTTTAGTTTATTTCTCTCTCAATTCTGTTTTGGTTTTGTTTCAGGTTTTTGATGAAGTTTCGTTCTGGTTCTGAATTGTCTATGGCCAATAACTTATTTCTCACTGGCTGGAAGTGATGACTGGGATTCTGGTTTTATGGTCTGAACATTTGGTGATGTCCACTGACATGATGAGGATCCTTTTTTTTTTTTTTTTTTTTTTGGGTCAGGTAAGAGATGATCAAAATCTGGCTATTTAGTTCTTTATTTTGTTTGTCTTTTCTATTCGTGAGCTTAACTCAGTGAAGAAAACATTTTTTGCCCACTGGAAAAAAACAGCCCTTTGAGACCTGCAACACGAATTTCTTTGATGTTATTCTGTATTTCTTTCTTTTTTTTTTTAATGTTTATTTATTTTGAGAGAGGAGGGGGGGAACACGTGTGGGGGAGGGGCAGAGAGAGAGGGGAAGAGAGAGAATCCCAAGCAAGCTCAGCCCTATCAGCACAAAACCAGATGAAGGGCCCGAACTCACTGACCATGAGATCATGACCTGAGCTCAAGTCAAGATTTCGTCGCTTAACCAACTGAGCCATCCAGGTGCCCTTCTGTACTGATTTTATTTTATTATTTTTTTTAAATGTTTTTAATCTTTATTTATTTTTGAGAGAGAGAGGCAGAGCTTGAGTTGGAGAGGGGCAGAGAGAGAGGGAGACACAGAGCTCAAAGCAGGCTCCAGGCTCTGAGCTCTCAGCACAGAGCCTGATGTGGGGCTCGAACTCACGAACTGCGAGATCATGACCTGAGCCGAAGTCAGACGCTTAACCGATTGAGCCGCCCAGGTGCCCCTGTACTGATTTTAAACTTGTGGCTGTGCCACAGAGTTAAACCTGCCATCTATGTCTATGCATTTGTGTGGTTTTGATTGGGAAACACCTGTACTGTTGTGAGTTCAAAATCTTTCCTTTGTAGTGTATCAGTACATTGAATTATAATATCTCTTAACCTGAATAAGCCTTGTTAAATTAGTTTACAGAGACTGACAAGCGCAACATAAATCAGGGATTTATGTTATTTTTGTTTTAGGATTTGTTATACACGTATTAGGGAATCCATGAATTAGGGAAACTAGGGGAACAAAACAACTGAACTTCTAAAACATTAAATATGCTAGTAATCTATGAACTTAGATGTATTAATTATTAATTAAGAATTCATAAGTGTTCTGTGACATTTGGGCATGAGAACTTAAAAAAATTCCAGTATCTTTCCTAGACTAATATTAAACCAAGTAATTGACAATTGATATTTAGGTGCCTGGCGAAACATTAAGTAACAATGAATAATAAACTTTAATTAATATATGTGTGTATATATATATGTATGTATTTATATTTATATATACATTTGTATATCTATATCTATACAGACATATATCATACTACCTATCTATATCTATATAGATATCTATATTCCTTTACTTGTTACTTTAGTATGTTACAGAATGGCCATACTTTGCATCAAGTTAATAAACGTGTCCATTTAGTCACTTCAAGAAGGAATAAAAGGAATATGGGTATTAGTAGGTGGTCACTGTTTTGTTCACGAGCCTTTGTGGTCAGTGAACTGATTGGCATTGGCAGTCACTATCAATCACTACATCCCAGCTCTCTCTTTGCAATAGAGCTTTTATGATTAAAAGTCATAATTAAGGGGGCCTGGCTGGCTCTGTTGGTTGAGCAGCTGACTTGATTTCGCCTCAGGCCATGATCTCACGGTTTGTGAGATGGAGCGCTACATCAGGCTCTGTGCTGACACCAGAGGCAGAGAGTTGTCTCTCTCTCTCCCTCTGCCCCTCTGTTATTCATGCACGCTCTCTCTCTCTCCAAATAAATATGACTAGGGTGCCTGGGTGGCTCAGTCGGTTAAATGTCCAACTTTGGCTCAGTCATGGTCTCACTACTCATGAGTTCAAGCCCTGCATTGGGCTCTGTGCTGACAACTCAGAGCCTGCAGCCTGCTTCGGAGTCTGTGTCTCCCTCTCTTTATGCCCCTCTCCTGCTTGTACTCTCTCTCTCTTCCAAAAATAAATAAACATTAAAATTTTTTAAAAAATAATAAATAAATAAATATGACTTTTAAAAAATCGTAATTAATACTATGTGTGCACTTATAGTAGGAATGGTAATGGCCTGGAAAAACAAGTCTGTATGAAGTTTTTGATTTTTAGAAAAAATAAGATAGTAGTTTTGTTCTAAGTAAACTTGTCACATTTCAGAATATATAAAAGTCAAGTAAAGGCAAATGTTTGAGTGTGTTTAGCAAGTTTTAGAGGACTTGAGATGTTAATTTTACTTTCCTTGGGAATTATCTACCTGCAAATAATTCATGTGAAAAGAAGCAAATAAATATGTTAACCATTTGGTATTATTTTAATATCAAGAACCTCATTAATAATATATTTTAAAATGAGCTTATGAATTTTCTAGTGATACATGTTAACGAAAAACTGAATTTGCTTACTTGAGGGTAATAATCAAGTATTTAGTCATGTGTTAACAAGAGATATTAAACCAAGTTTATGTTCACACAGCTGAGTTTTCACACTTTGTCAAAATAACAATTTCCTGTGCTGTGTTTTGACTTCATCATGTAGTTGAGTTTTAAACAATGGAAAGATATTTATTTTTGTATCTAAAGGAGCTGAAGTTTCTGCTCTTTGGATTATTTAAAATATTATATAGCCACATTGATTACTTGTTCTTAAGAGCCCAGGATCCTCTTTTAATCAAGTGAACAAATCTTCACTAATCTTTTTTATTTTGCCTTTCTTTAAATCAGGCTCTGAATTTAGTGGGGAAAAAACTGTATGTCTTTTACATCTAAAGTTTAGAGATGTCATGGGATTTTTTGACATCATAAGTCCTCTTGTTCTTTCACCTTTTCAAAAGAGAAATCTATCTAAAATAATAGATTCATTTAACATCCTTCAAATTTCTTGACTAACTTAAAACTACTATAAAAGAGACATAGGAAGAGATTTCAAACTAAAGGACAATTTTATACTAGTCGACTGTGAGTAATGTAAATATATCAGAGATTCTACAGTTTGCAAAATCGATTTGAAGGTCCTAAAGATTTTTCATTGCCCTCGCTGTCCTTAATACATTCTGAGAGACAACACTGATAAAATTCTTATGAATGTGGTATTTGTTGTACCCTGGTAAAGAACTTCACTCCTCTCCACAGTGATATCATTGGTTCCATGATAAATTAAGCAACGCCATTCAGTCTCATCAACAGATTTTTTTTTTGCTATTATCTCATGATTGTTTAAGTCTCTCTAATAGGCTACAGAATAAATTTTTGTGCTCACAAATGGAAGGTATGCTTATGGAAGGCAATATATCAGGTTCTTTTAACTATTAATAACTCTTGGTAACTTCAAAAAGTAGACTTGCATTTACAGTGTTTGAAGCTCATAGTTGACATCATTTAGACAGCTGCCAGACGGTACCAGAAGACCTAGTCGGGTGACCTGGCAGTTTTATGTTTTTTTTTTTTTTAATTTGCGTTTTTTAAAAAGTTTATTTATTTTATTTTGAGAGAGAGAGAGAGAGAGAGCAGAGGAGAGGCAGAGAGAGGGGAAAGAGAATCACAGTGTCTCCACACTGCCAGCACAGAGCCCATGTGGGGCTTCATCTCATGAACTATGAGGTCATGACATGAGCCAAAATCAAGACTCAGAGGCTTAACTGATGGAGACACCCGGGAGCCCCTGTTTTTGTTTTTTTATCCAGAAGTAGAAAGCTTTAGGTAAAAATCAACAACTGACCTAAGACTCAGCAAAAGAATTAATCCCTTGGACAGAACTAATGAGGATATTTAATTGTAGTTATTTATTTGTGATACTATCGATTTAATGTCCTTGTTCTATTTTCTGATAGGTATATTAGTAAACTCATTATCTTCCTCTTAATCTATGTCAAAAGTCAATTTATAAGTCTCTTTTACCCCTCATGCTTCAGAAATAAATGCTTCTACTGAGTTCCTGTGCTTTTCATGAAAATATAGTTATGTGCAGAGGTTAAATAAAAATGTTTTCTTCTTACTAAAATATAGTTGGAGACATCAATGGTGAATCCAGGAGCATACCTAAAGTGTCACACTGAGAATGCTATTCATGTGACCAGAGTATGCCAGATGGTCTCTGTAAGGAATGACTTTCTGCATGGTGCATATGCTAAGAGGCTTCTCAGGTAAGGTGTCCCACATACTTGTCACACGTCTTGGTATCCTGGACTGAGTATAAAAGAACAAATAATGAGCTTGTAAAAACTCAAAACTAAGAGTCTGCATGAAAATTTCAAGAGTTAGTTGGTAGATGCTCAGTACTTGTTTTCAATTGTGTGCAGACTGTTAATCAATACTTCTTACTGTAACTATATAAACAAGCAATCCAACCATTAATGTGTTCAGTCTTTGTGACAAAGAAAACGTTCTGGAGATTATTTATAAAAATGGAGGTACTGTTAACAAAAGCTTTAAAACATGGAAAAGAGGCAAAAACAGTCCATGATCTTCTTTCAATATTATACTGGAGCACTGGTTTCACAGATAAGGGTTATTAAATTCTCTAGAAGAATATACTTTTGTTTAATATTGTTTTTTGCTCTTTGATGAAAGGTCAGAAAACTATAAAGTGGCCTAGTAACTTGTAGATTTCGGTACAGAAGAAAAGATAAACCCAATTTGATTTTATTGTCCTATAAGATACTAACAAGTTTCATACCTAAAATGGAATCCTTATTCTACATTTCCTTTTAAAATTGCTTACAAATACCTAGTTGCAGTAGCAACCATGTTTAACACCTTATTTGTTCCTTCACTGAAAAATTAGAAAACCACTGAAATGTTCATTCCATATATATACATATATATACACATATGTATACATATATACATTTCATATACACATATGTTGATACATACATATATATGTGTATATATATATACACACATTCCATATGTATAATACATATGGAATGTATATATATTCCATACATTCTATTCCACGCATTGGAATGTATGGAATATATATACATGGAATGTATATATGTGTATATATATGGAATTATGTATATATATATGTATATATGTATATATGTATATATATTGATATATGATATATACATATATGTATATATATTGATATATATGCATGTATATTGATATATTGATATATCGATGTACACACATGTATATGTATATATACATACATTCCATATACTGATATATCAATACATATATACATTTCATATATATACATACATACATATACATGTATATATACATATATACATTCCATATATACATATATACATTTCATATATACATACATACACATATATACATATATACATTACATATGTATACATATATACATTCCATATATACATATATACATTCAATATATACATAAATACCTATACATACATATATACATTCAAATTTTTATATATGTCAAGTTTTTATATTTTGGAAGCTTTTTAAGAAGGTGTATTTGACATTCTAATTTCTGTATTTTTTTAAAGTATAAGTATATTTTATATCACTTTGTTATCAGAAAAATGTTACAAAGAATTGAAATAGATTTTTTTGTGCCAATAGCAAAGCTATTTGGGATTGGTAGCTTTAATTGTCACTTGTAATATTTTAAGACAAGGAAATTCAAATTTTTTGTTCTTCTATATCTAAAAGCAGCCACAACTATTTGGTATTGAGTATCAAGTTCTTCCAAGATATATCTGAAAAATACAAAATACAGAGCCAAGATACAGTGGAGGGAAGTGATCTCTTGGGTACATGCTCAGGGGCATTACTGTTCTCTTGCATTAATTCTAAGTATTTTTACCCTCTCTGACGCTCTTGGTCATGCCCTCTTACTAGGTTACGTGAATTAGGTCTGTCAGAGAGTGGCAGTCTACAAGTGAGTGAGGGAGAAGAACAGACTAATGCTAAATGGCACAACTTCTGAAAATAGAAACTCAGCACCACTCTTCCCATCTTTTCCTACCCACGCCCTGAAATTCTCTTAAAGGAAATGACTGCATGCCCTCGTCCTACAAAATACCATACTACAATGGAAGCCCTATTGCATAAAACCAATCCAAATTTGCCTAGAAAGAAATTTGCCATTTATTTTGATGTTTTTTTGGGTGAGGCAGAAATGAAAGTACAACTACGGCTAAAACCAGATTTATCAAACTTTTATTTCACAGAATGTATGAACTAAATGGAAAAGAAACCTCAACCTTTGCTACATTCTTACTGGGTGTGTGAGTGTAAGAGTGAGGAGAACTTTTTTATACATGAATTCTCTGGGACGATAAAGTTGTTTGTTAGTTAAAGAGAATTCAATTTTTAGACTAAGAGACACTATGGCAGGCTGCTTTGTTTTTTTGAGGAGTTTATAATTCTTTCTAGTGATTCCTTTTTTCCTTGCTCATATTTATAGTTTGTACAAACTATCAAATATTAAATAAATTTTAAGGATTTACAACAAAATGTAGTTTTGGGCCTAGCAGTCTTTTACGGAAGGGTCTTTATGCAGCACTTAAGAGTTTGAAGAAAAACACAATAATTGTGCATCTATCTTCAAAGGATAAACTTAGAAAAGAAAAGAAGGCTGTGTTGAACAATGAGCTCATAATACACAGATGTTGTTTCTGGAAGCGTAAATATGTTCAGATATTTGAAAGATGTCAGTGTCACCAAGAAGCTTAGCCTATCTCTAAAGGAATACAAGTTTTTGAAATACACCTTCAGACACAAAAGTCTTGTCTGGAACTTACAAGAAGGAAGATTTTAAACTAAGATTAATTTAAATATACTGCTCCGTTTATCAAATGAATGAAACCACCTGTATTTATTCTACCAGAATTACCAGATTGAAATGTCCAAAAAATACTTAGGTATAAAAATATCACGATTGGTGTAATCATTTGGACATTTATACCCTTGTTCTTCTTGGCAGGATACTATTACAGACATTTCTGTATCACGGAAATCAGGAAACATCCACCCACAAAAGCACCACGACCTGCCTGGAAGCCCAGTTGCAATCTCCTATAAAAAGAGGGATAGCAAATGCCCTAACTCACCTCCAGAGGACACCCCCTGTCAGAATTTCCCATGTTTGCCATTGCTTTGTTGCATAAAGAGTTGTAGCTAATTTTGTCCCTTCACTTCCCTCACTTTGTCTTGTTGACTCTTGGCTCCATTTGGCCATTTGACTTGAATGAATTTGACAATAAATAAGTTGTATATTTTCTGCAATCCATTTACTTCCAGCTGGATTTTCTTTATTTTTGGAAACCATATATATATCATTTGTATATGTGTTTATATAATTTGTTTCCAAATATAAAGAAAATATTTACTATATGAGTTTTATTTGAAAGGACTACTTCATTTTAGAGAAGTGGCTGAATGTTAGACAATGCTAAAAATATATAGTATGTCTCCATTCTTTAATGATTTTATCATCTGTATCTAAGCAATTCAAAAACATAGGAGAAAAATATGATTCTAATGCATCCGAGAATATATTTGGCCTTAGTTAAAATTTTCCAGTGCAAACAACAGAGGAAGAAAAAGAAAGATGTCATCTGAGAAAAAGATGTTTTCTAAGGAAAGAATTGAAACTGAAAATTAATTCAAAGAAATGCTTATTTTTGTTTATAAATCACTTAGTCATTAAAAAAAGAAGGCACAGCAGAACTATTTCAAAGCAATCTGCAGAAAATTTTAGGCTACTTTGAAATGCTGTAAGCATTTTAAAGTTGCAAACTCATAGTAATACTGGTATTACTATTTCCTTTATTCTATTTTATTCTCACTCCTACTTATGAGTAAATGATTTCTTTTAATAATGATTATTCTTAAGGCTACTTTTAAAAAGTTGGTGTTTTAAACCATTTAATAACAAATAGCTCTAGTTGGCCCTTCCCACAATTTTCTGGCTTATTTTGTCAAGGGGAAAGTAGTTATATGTGTATGTATAGACATAAGAGTCTTAAAATCAATGCCTTTGCTTAGAGGAAATTTAACGTCCTTTATATGTTACTCCTACATGCTTGTGCAAATCACAGTAATAAATGCCGTCAAACTCACACCTGAAATTAAGTATTCTTTGGGCCAGAAACATTGTGTCCTCTCCTCCAGTAAATCACTATTTAAATTATGTGTATGCTATATGTGTTATTACATGATGCACACATATGTAGATGTATTTACCAATAAAAAGAGAATTGATAACTCATCTATTTTAAAAAAGTGGAAAAAACAATTAAATAACTTGATTTTCCCTTTGAAAGACTAAATTTAAGATGTGAAATAATTTGCCAAGTGTTTACATTTAGAAATTAGTTGGTATTATTACTGATTACAATATCAACAATATGCCAGTTTAGTAAAATTGGATACATTTGAACTTTTAACCATTTGGCAAAAAACTAGTTAGTATTGAAATGGTCTTCCTCAAAGAAAAAAGGAAAAAAAGTCTTCCTTGAGCAGAGAGCAGTCTGGTCTGATAATTCATATAATAGAAACTCAGTGCTGGAAAAACTTTTTAAAAGAAATTGGTAAAGAGGTGTCTTGGTGGCTCAGTGTGTTAAGCATCCAAATTTTGATTTCGGCTCAGGTCATGATCTCAAAGTTCGTGAGTTTGAGCCCCCAGGTGCAGCTCTGCACTGACAGTGAGGAGCCTGCTTGGGATTCTCTCTCTCTCTTCCTCTTTCTGTGCCCCTTCACAGCTCATTCTATCTTTCTCAGAAAAAATAAATAAATAAACTTAAAAAAAATAAATTGATAAGAAGTATGTGTTCATCATATCAAGGAATGAAATCAAAACTTTGAGGAAATAAATAGGAGAGGATGAAATACATGTTAAAATTATTTTTAGGGCTCCTCTCTTAATCAAACTTTTATTACCATCTTAATACTTGGCAAAACACACCAACAACAGAGGACAAAAGCAACCCATAGGGCAAATAATGGCAGTACATACATCCAAGAAAGAAATGATATCCAAAATAAATTATTATAAAACACAGAAAATCCAAGAATATGCAAAAATATTGCACAGACATTTCACAGAAGATTCCAGCTATTTAAAAACTCAATAAATATTTTAAAGGGTATTCAACTCCTTTTTGTCAGTTATAAATCACTAGAAGACTAAAATGGAATATCCTTATAAGGGAATACTAAATAATAGGAATAAATGATCTGCAATTTTATGCACAGACTGAGAAGTTTAAGAAGTAAAATTTGAGACAAAAAAGGCAGATATAAAAGTGTACATAATGTAGGGTTCTATTTATACTGATAACAAAAGAAGGTAGAGCTAATCTATGCACTTAGAGGTCAGATACCAGTTACTCTTATGGGAGTAGCACTAAGTGTAATGACGTAGCTAAGGTACATTTCCAGAATTCTGGTAACGCTCTATCTCTTGACCTGGGTGCCAGTCACATCATTCTGTGCATTCAACTTTGTCAATACTCATTGAGTGTGACTCTTGAATGTGTTCCTTGCAGATATATATTACACCTGACAATGGTTTTAAAAAAATGAAAGTTTATCTTCTGAAAAAACCTTTAAGAAAATAAAGATGAAATATTTTGAAAAGAATTAGATTTATGAAAAATTAATGTATAAAACAATTTGTTTATAACTCTTACTATTTCAGAGATAACTATGCGACAAACTTCTTAAGCCACAGGATTTTTTCTCCAAATAACTATCATTCACAATTAAAATAAAAATCAGTTTTGATGTGCCTATATTTGGTTTTGCTTATAAAATATATAAATATATAACATAGCAATTAGCAGTACACCCACATAAAAAGATTGAAGAAGGGGCATCTGGGTGGCTCAGTCGGTTAAGCATCCAACTCTTGATTTTGGTTCAGGTCATGATCTCACAGTTCATGACTTAGAGCCCCATGTTGGGCTCTAGACTGACACTGCCTCTTGAGATTTCCTGTCTCTCTTTCTCTCTGCCCTCTCTCCTTTTCTCTCTCTCATAAATTAATAAATAAAATTTTTTTTAAGTTTTTAAGAATTCAGAGTGGTAGTTACCATTACATCCCCTTCCATTAACTAATACGGCCTGTGGCTAATACCTTATAAATCCAAGGTATATAATGATGATCTAACATAAACTTATCAAAATGGTAATCTCACTTGAAAATGCTACACTTGATATGGAATGACTCAAATAAGTATAGTCACCAGCACTTGGTGCACAGCAACTGAGCTGTAGAAAAATCATTTTGAGTTCTGTGATGAGGCGGCCAAAAGCAGTTTGCTTTATACATTAAGACCAGGAGTACAACTTCAATGTAGCATTCAAGTGAATTTTCTTCTGCCATAAGATAACCACATACATTGATATTCCTTGATATGACATAAAACATCATACATGGTCTAGAGATTATCACACACAATCTATGTCAATAACACCATACTGAGTCTCGTGAGCAGAATGCTGCAAGTGCCATGCATACCCTAGTAATCCATTGTCAGAGTATACAAGGTATTTGTTGGAGCTGGCATGCAACAGCTTGTGAGATCCAAATGTGTGTATCTCTTCCCAAGTACAGATTTAGGGATGCTGCTATGACAGTCTGAATTCAGCTGTAGTGGGAGTATTCACATGAAAGAAAATGACAAAGCTAAACAATGAATACTTTTTTTTTCATTATTTGTAGAATGCAGGCTAATAAATATCTACCAGTATACCTCTTCAGAAACTCTATAGATATCGAGAGGTTTATGGCTTTGGCAAAATTTGGTGGTATGGATAAAATGATCTGGGATGTTCTGGATTGTCATTTCTATGAGAAAGAGCAAGTTTTTGTACTTGGTACTTGTCACCACTAAAAACTAAGCACAACAGTTTTAGGCCTTTTTAAATTTTAGAAATAGTATATAATACACTTGAGAATCATGTTCTGCCTCATTCATCACAAACTGTGGAAGGTTGTTAGCTGTGAGTAAATCCCAGTGGAAAAGAGGGCTCTGAATTCAGACCAAACTGTAGGGTGTTTCTCTGCCAATCAAACTGTATTATCCGGTATTTTTGACAGGACTGGACTTTTCCTTGGTGATTGGGATGCTGAATAGAGTCTCTGGCAAGCCCCAACAGGTGAGCTGCAATGTAGATCCTTAAGAATCTAGAGCAAAAACACGCTCTGTGATGTGTTTTCTGTGATACAGAAAAAAATTCTACTTGGAAAAAAACATCCCTCAGTACATGAGCTTTTCTAGGAGATAATCTTACCATGCGATGATGAGTAAGTATGAGTCTAAAGTGTCATCTAGGAGCTGCATCTCACTATGTTACTAAGTCATGGGTGTTTGAGAATTTGTCATGCAATGGAAACCATACAATTAGGACAGGATGCAAGAAGGTTCAAAAAGCATAAGGCAATTACATGAGCAGTCACTGTTTCATAAAGGCACATGTCCATTAACTCAGTCAAGCTGCACAGGTCTAAGGAAGCTTTGCAAACACTGTCATTCAGAAAATTACATTGGGAAGTATGGAGAAGGTAGTTTATCTTCTTTGTATTTCTGTCCCCAACTCCTGCTAGTCAAATTTCACAACATGAGAAGTTACTATCCTTGACTTTCAACTTGTATTATGTGGTCCTTTGACAACCATTGGGGAAGTCAATTTCTTGCCATGTGGTGTGGTATTTTATCTGGAAGTGGTGGGGGGATCATAAGCCTCTGGGCATCAGTCTCAGATATGCAGAACAATATCATTCCCTGGAGTTAGTTGTCATGGTAGCAATAGTAGAGCAGCTAAAAGACCAGGAGTCAAGTGGGTTCTGGCAACCATCATGCATGAGATATGTCTAGCTAACATCCATAACAAAATTCAAAAATCTCACACAGGACTTTTAAAATCTAATTATGTTTTTTTGTTTACTGGAAGCAAAATAATAACATCAAGTACTTATTATGTGTTAGTTACTTTTTTTTGAGAGAGAGAGTACATGTGAACACATGGGGGAGGAGCAGAGAGTGAGGGGGACAGAGGATCTGAAGGGGGGTCTGTGTACATAGCAGAGAGGCTGATGTGGGGCTGGAACTCACGAACCATGAGATCATGACCTGAGCCAAAGGCAGGAACCCCTTAACCTTACCCCACTGAGTTCCCAGACACCCCTATGTTAGTTACTATTTTAAGTGATTACATATATATATATATATATTTTATCATACATATATATATGATACATACATATCATACATATATGATAAAAATATATATATTTATTTTTGGAAAGTCCAAAAATAAAAGGAGGAGTTATATAAGAAAATCATGAAAAATAAAGATGATGGATTATAAACATGAAGCAAAGTAACGTTCAAAGTAAAAAGGAGAAAATGAAAAAAGAAGTCTCATTATATGTAAGCATATATGTGTACTAAAAAGACATAAGGACTAAAAACACATGCCAACAATGGAACAATAACATGATATTCCTAGAGAAAATGAGCCCAAAGTTAGTCAATGTACCTCGATTTAGTAATAGTCACCAAGCAATACAATGAGAATGGAGAACTACATTCTACACAAATTATACCCTCATTATAATTTGATCACAGAGAATGCTGATACTTTAAAATACCTTGGAGTAAAAGAGAAAAATACTTAATACATAATATATGATCTTCTACACTAACATGTCACTGCCACCCCATCAACAAGCTATGGCAACAGAGGCAAATGATGAAAACGGGAGGAAAACAGAAGAAGGAGCCTAAGGTACTGGTATTGGGGTTAATTCAGTAATCTGCCCTTCTCTAGGAAATTATCCATTTCATCTAGGTTTTCAAGTCTGTTTGCATAAAGATTTCTGAAGTAGTCTTTAAATTTCCTATGTTTCCTATGTTTCAAGGGTACCTGGTTGGCTCAGTTGGTTAAGGATCCGACTTCGGCTCAGGTCATGGTCTCACAGTTTGTGGGTCTGAGCCCTGCGTAGGGCTCTGTGCAGACAGCTCAGAGCCTGGAGCCAGCTTCGGGTTCTGTCTCCCTCTCTCTCTGCTCCCCTGCTCATTCTCTGTCCCTCAAAAATTAAATAAAACATTAAAAAAATTAAATTTCTTATGTTTCAATGGTTATTTCCCCCTTATTTCTTATTTTGAATATTTAGGACATATGTTTTCTCTTGATCAATATAGCTAGTGGTTGGTTTGTTTTATACTATGAGTGATGTAAAATGCATAAAAACTAATCCTTTGCTGAAACTATATATCAGTGACGAAAACATTTTTTTATGGTTGCCTTATGATGATTTTTGTGTTGCTTTATCCAAGAAATTTAAGAATATTTATTAATAAATCTATGGATATGACTCAGTCTTTACATAATTCAAAGGAGGGAAAAAAATCATGACTTAGAGAAATGCCAAAATTTTATAGTAGAAATCACCATCCACTCCTGATTATAAAACACAAAACTCTGAGTAAAATATAATACAAGAATGTTACTTAATATAATTTATAATCACGATAAAATCATACTAAGAAAGTGAAAGCCAGAGACATTTCTATTAATTAAAAAAGTGATGCAATAATTACTAAGAGTACATTTCATTTACTCACAAGTGTTAGCTAATATTGATTAGACAGCAAAATAAGCTAAAATATTTAAGTAATGTAGACATTATCAAAGTGTCACAAAGTTAATCAGTGATTCTAAAATATTTCATGAGTCACTCTTCTTTGGGGATCTAATAATTCATATTCTCTCCTGGGGGGAAAAAGGCCATATAATCCTCTAGGTCCCTGATTTTTTTCATGAAATGTTTTACTCCTTTCAAATTTGGTTATTATTTATGTATAATATAAAAACAGCATTACAGAGGCTGATTTCTCTTACTATTTAAATCAAACAATTGATTATCATTTAAGAAAAAAGGGAAATTAGTACAAGTTATACGATAAAGCAAAAGTAAATTTAATCATACTTAAAAGTGGTTTTTGAAAAGAATATGCTAAAATGAATTTTATAGAAGTATTTGTGAATGTGGAAGAGTCTGAGAATGACAATGCAGTGAAACATATCATTTCTATTTAATCAGTTTCCTTCTATTCTTATGGCATATGTGCTGAAAATTCACAATCAGAAATATACATGGAAACAAAACAAAACAAAATCAAAGCTCTCCTAGCTCACTTTGCCAAACATGTCTAAATTGTTGAGGAACATCAGAATTCTCTAATAGTCTTCAAGGTGAATTTATGCTATAATTGCCTTTGTACTTATGCCAGTTAAATAATATCTGTCTGGGTTTGTGTCAAAGTGCTATTTATATCTGCAAGGAAACAATTGGGAAACCGCCCTCAAGTTTGAGGTAATAGGAGCAGATTATCTTCAAAAGAGTTTTGCAATGTTTCCAGGTGATAGAATATTTTAACTATCAGAAACAATAAAAACCCTTGTCATTCTCAATTTCTAAGTCGTACAGCACTTAAAAGAGTACACGGTTGAACATTTTCAACATTATGTAAAGGTGATTCAGAATATCTTAAGGAAATACTATGTCTACATAGAGCCTAACTAATTTGAAATCTCAATAGGTTAGGGGCGCCTGGGTGGCTCAGTCGGTTGAGCGTCCGACTTCGGCTCAGGTCATGATCTCGCAGTTCGTGAGTTCAAGCCCCGCGTTGGGCTCTGTACTGACAGCTCAGAGCCTGGAGCCTGCTTCACATTCTGTGTCTCCCTCTCTCTCTGCCCCTCCCCCACTCATGCTCTGCCTCTCTCTGTCTCCAAAATAAATAAACTTAAAAAAAAAAGCAAAAATAATCAATGAAATATTAATATCTTAAAAAAAAAAGAAATCTCAATAGGTTAATGATGTTTCCAAACATCTAAAATGATAAAATTGACTCAAGAGAGAATATGAATAAACCAAAAACTATAAAAAATGTTGAAAAATTTAAAAATTACATCCAAATAAAGGTCTAGGATAAAGTAACTTAATTGTGATTTCTTTCAAACTTTCAAAAAACATAATTGCACCTTATATGATCTGTGAATGCATTTATTTTTAAAAATTTTTAAATGTTCATTTATTTTTGAGAGATACAGAGACACAGGGTGGGCAGGGGAGGAGCAGAGAGAGGGAGAAACAGAATGTGAAGCAGACTCCAGGCTCTGAGCTGTCAGCACAGAGCCTGACGCAGGGCTCAACCCACAGACAGTGAGATCATGACCTGAACCGAAGTTGGACAATTAATCAACCAAGCCATCCAGGTACCCCTGATCTGTGCATGCACTTTAAAGTTCCTTAGAGTTGCCAGGACATCTAAAACCTAGTTCAGATAACAGAAAGTTATATATGAGGAAGTTAAAAAAATGAAAAAGCTGACCAATCAAACCTCAAAAAATAAGAACTGGTAATTAGCATAAAATTCAGCACTATTAGCCCATTTACTTTGACCTATCCATGACAGATGTTGACTGCTGCTTAACCTAGCACCTCTAATTTATACCAACCACTTATGATTTTTTCAGCCTACTTCTGTGTTACTGTATTTCGCTCTCTGTAAACTCTAAATTAAAATGCTTCTTGAAAAGAGCTGAAAAAACAAACAAAAAAATTTAAGTAATTTGGTAAGTTAATATCCGTTACTGGTCACCAAGATTGAAAACAAC
Source organism: Paguma larvata (assembly GCA_030068075.1). Classification (NCBI taxonomy): domain Eukaryota; kingdom Metazoa; phylum Chordata; class Mammalia; order Carnivora; family Viverridae; genus Paguma; species Paguma larvata. The sequence goes on from CM057834.1 coordinate 44,389,205, forward strand.
TAGTATCCCCCCGCTCACAGGCTCCATGTGCACAGAGCACAGATCCAATCAATCAATAATAGAAGTTTATACACACATATATAAATATATCTCAAAAGTTATACATACATATATACACCAAAGTTTATAAATGAAAAGATTATATAGTAATAATAAAATAAATATAAATCCTAAATCTAAATAAAATAGTAAATAAATTCTAGGCAACTTAAATCAAACATTATGAAGAACTAGATTTAGCCTGTTAATTAAATAATTATTATCATAAAATCACTACATTATGTCCCAGACAACTAAAAAAACTGTTCACAATTACCATTTGGGAATTTCATTCATATTGTCATTAGGGAATTCAATCACACTGTTCCTAATTAAGTTATTTAGAAATAATGAAAAAAGAAATCCCCTTAATTTAAGAGCTAATATGATAAGAGATTTGTTCACATTAAAATTGAAAGGCCGTCGCCAGTAGTATTATTTAGTCCTTTATTTGGAACATCTGGCAAATAAATAAATAAAAACTGTGTGTTATCAATGGGAAGGAAGAATCTAAATCTTTGTTTTGTTTTGTTGGTGCAAATAATGTACATGAGTTATTGTGCGTAGAAATCCAAAGCAATGATTTGGAATACAATAAAAATCGATGGCTGATTTCAGTGGACGTGGATGATGATTAGGGTTGGGAATTACCACCTGCTGACCAAACCAGTCCACTACCATTTTTGTAAGTGAAGTTTTAGTGGAACACAACCATGCTGATTCATTTAGGTGTCATCTATGACAGGTTTTATGAACAGAATTGAATGATTGGGTCAAGTACTCTATGGGTCTGCCAAACTCTAAGATATTTAATATTTGGCCCTTTGCAGAAAATGTGTGCTGACCCCTGATAAAGGTAAATATTTCATAATAAATATATTTTAGCCAGCAATTAAAGAGTTCCAGAAAGAGATAATAAAGAAAGATACTGGGAGACAAATGTCTCATACCTGAAGGAGATGGTTTCCCAGACTACACAGGCTCATTGATTACTTTGTATAACACAGGAAGAAATACATCACAGCAAGCCAGGCATGATCATAGTAACAACTTGAGACTTACATTCAGATCCTAGAAACTTCCAGAGAAGAAAAAAGGTTGCATATAAAGCTTGTGTCTTATTTCTTAAGATCAACTTAGGAAACTAAAGAGCTGAAAAAATAATTCCATTCTATATATTCAGCATAAAGTCAGGTCATGCTTGACGAACTTAAATCTTTTACTTCTGAGATCTTTGAGAATATACTCCATCAAAACTAGAGAATCAACACTAAAAAGAGAAGACATGAGATAAAGAGGATCTGACAGAGAATAGAGGGAAAGAAAATTCCCCAGATGGTAAAAAAAAAAAAAAAAAGTAATTTTCCAAAGCCATATGTCTGGTAGGCTTTCTGAGTAAACAGGCCAGATGGGAGCAGGGGACAAAGAGGTCTAGGAGGGACATATCAAGGGAGAAATAATAAAACATAGATGTATATGAAGTATCTGACCATATTGAAAATAATTGTACAGTTCTGTCAGAACATTTCAGTGCTTGAGTTAGTGACGAATTAGAGGGGAAAAAAAAGCAATTGAAGAGAATGAGGTAACTCCAGGAAAAAGAAAAACTCATACTAGCAATGATGTGTTAGTATCTTTAGTACAGAAATGAAGTGTGAGAGTTTTGACAATGACTCAACTGAGAGCAGTATCTGCAAAACCATAAAAATGTAAACAATGAAGTTTGACTTAACCAGGAAACTGGATATTAGTATTTTAGAAGAATGGTTATAGATGTGGAGTCACAAAGGGAGGAAGAACTGTATGAGTGAAATCCTCCTCTTCTAGGAGTAATTAAGTAATGCCGGCAGCAAAAAATCCAGAAAGGGCTTTATAAGTTATATTAGAGATGCAGAGATAGTTCTTTTTTTTTTTAAGAAAGAGGAAGATGGGGGTACAAAAAAAGTAGTAACTAGTGATGGAAAAAAAAGGCATTTTTATTATCGGCTTTATAAAACCACTGGATATTTAAAAACAAGAAAAAATTGATCAATTACACCAAAGCAATTCCTTCCTTCCTTCCTTCCTTCCTTCCTTCCTTCCTTCCTTCCTTCCTTCCTTCCCTCCTTCCTTCCTTCCTTCCTCCCTTTTAACTCTCTCTTTCTCTCTTTCTTTCAAGAGAGAGAATACTTTATCCAAATCCATCAAAGAAATGGAGACAGCTTAGGTCTGTAACAAATGTTGTATTTTAAAGTACAGTAATTGTATATGAGACCATACTCTGCTACATACAAATTAAATGATCATATCACAACTTTCACTGTTTAAAACAGAATGAGCTTCCATGTAAAACCAGCGCCTTTGTGACATTTTTTACTTCAGTATTCCTTTCTTTCATCCTCATCCTCTCCTTCAACAGAATCCACACTAACCTCTTCATAATTCTTCTCAAGGGCAGCCACACCCTCATGGGTCTTAGAAAACTTTCCTTCCTCCATGGTCTCACCCACATACTAGCGACAACAAAGGCAAACTAGGCACTCACCTGGTCAAACTTGTGGTCCAGGTGAACCTAGGCCTCCACAATGGCTGTGACCGTCTGGCATCCACACTGTCACTGTACTTTGCCCAGGTCTCCGTCAGGTACCATAGTGGGAGGCTGGTAATTAATACCAACTTTGAAGCCACTGGAGTTCCCATGCACAAACTGGATGGTACATTTGGTCTTAATGGTGGCCAAGGCAGCACTGACATATTTGGGAACCATGTTACAATGGTACAATAGGCAGCAAGCCATGTAAGTACCAGGGCAGGGTCATATTTCACCATTTGCTTGGATGACGCAAAGCACTCACTGGTGATCCCTGCTACAGAAAGCTGTTCACAGTAGGCTTTCTCAGAAAAGAAGGCAGGGGTATATGTGGCCAGAGGGAAGTGGATATGGGGATACAGCACCAGGTTGGTCTGGAATTCTAGTATGTCAACATTCAAGGCTCCATCAAATCAGATCTGAGAGAAGCAGTGATGGAGGACACTATGTGACTTATCAGCATATTCAGGTTAATATAGGTTGGGTGCTCAATACTGAGGTTTCTAGGGCAGATATCATACACGGCCTTATTGCCTACCATGAAGACATAACCAGAGTGCTCCAGGGTGCGGTGGGTGGTGAGGATTGAGTTATAGGGTGAAACTGCAGGTGTGGAAACCTGGGAGGCTGGGTAAATGGAGAACTTCAGCTTGGATCCCTTGTCATAATGGAAAGAGAGATGTCCTATCTGCAAGGAGGCAAAGTCGGAACCATTTCCTCCTCCAAAGCTGTGAAAAACCAAGAAGCCTTGAAGACCTGTGCACTGGTTAGCCTGTTTCCAAATCTGGTCCAAGACTAGGTCAATGAGCCCCTTGTCAATGGTTTAGTGCCCTTGGCCATAGTTAATGGCAGCATTAACTGGAAGAGCTGGCCATAGGTGCTAGTGAGAACTCCGTCAGTGATCGTGGGTTCCAAATCTAAAAACACCACCTGGGCATATGCTTGCCAGCACCGATTTCACTGAAGAAGTTGTTGAAAGAGTCATATCCTCCCTCAGTGGTCTTGCCACTTGGCATCTATCTATTGGGCCAGATGCTGTGCTCCAGGCAATACAGCTCTCAGCAGGCAGTGCCGATCTGTACAGCAGACTGGCCAATGTGGTTGAAGATGTACTGACACATGGTTGCTGGTTTACATCTGCTGTTCTGTTAAACAGATGGAGGAGAGGAAGAAGAGAGATTGTTACTTATTACAGCACAGCTTTTAGGTGGTTGGTGTAAGAGAACCTGCCACAGGTTCTATATTTAAAAGGCCTATGTATAACCAGAACATAGCCATTTACTAACTATAACTAAATAAACTTCTCTGTATCTCAATTCTTTTTTCCTTCTTACAATAGAGATAATGAAGGTAACTATCTAAAAGAGGCATGAAAGTGGTGCCTGGGTGGTTCAGCTGGTTAAGCACCCCACTTCAGCTCAGCTCATGATCTTGTGGTTCCTGAATTCAAGCCCTGCATTGGGCTCTCCGTCAGCATGAAGCCTGCTTTAGATCTTCTGTCTCCCTCTCTCTGTCCCTTCCCTGCTCTCCTTCTCACTCTCTCAAAAAAAAATTTAAAAAAATTTAAAAAAATAAAGAGCTAATAAAAGAGGCATGAAAGATGGCAAATGAACTAAGAGATGTAAGGCACTTGTTTAATTATATACATTAATTTGATAACATAGCAATTATAGGTTGTTTTATAATATTATTAACTATAATCCATAAGCTGTGATTTTCATCTCTGTGACTTATTTACTTTATGACTGGAAGTTTGTACTACTTAATCTCCTTCACCTACTTCATCTGTCTTCTATACACCTCCCCTCTGGCAACCACCATTTCTTTAAATTTTATTTTAATTTTTATTATTATTACTTCTTTCCAAGCTTTTATTTTCAGTTAGTTAACATACAGTGTAATATTAGTTTCAGGTGTAACATTTCATGATTCATCACTTACATACAACACCTGGTACTCATTACAAATGCCCTCCTTAATCCCCATCGCCTATTAAAATCCATTCCTCACCCTCCACTTCCTCTCCGGTAACCATCGGTTTATTCTCTATAGTTGAGTCTGTTTCTTAGTTTTCCTCTATTTCCATCCTGCCACTATTTGTTTTGTTCCTTAAGTTCCAAATGCAAGTGAAATCATATGGTATTTGTCTTCGTCAGACTGACTGACTTCACTTAGCATAATACCCTCTAGGTTCATCTATATAGTCATAAATGGCAAGATTTCATTATTCTTTAAGGCTGAGTAATAATCCATTGTGTGTGTATGTGTGTGTGTGTACACTCATACACGCAGCATGTCTTCTTTATCAATTCATCTCTTGAGATACACCAGGGTTGCTTCCATATCTTCGCTATTATAAATATGCTGCAATAAACATATAAGTGCATACACCTATTTGAATTAGTGTTTTTCATTTTCTTTGGGTAAATGCCAAGTAGTGGAATTAATGGATCATATGGTATTTCTATTTTTAATTTTGAGAAACTTCCATACTGTTTTCCACAGTGATTACATAAATTATCTTCTCACCACCAGTACTCAAAGGTTCCCCTTTCTCCACATATTCATCAACACTTATTATTTCTGGTCTTTTTTCAACTATTCTGATGGATGTGAGGTAATATCTCATTGTGGCTTTTACTTGCATTTCCCTGATGATTAGAGATACTGAGCATTGTTCCAAGTGTCCACTGGCCATCTGTATGTCTATGGAAAAAAATGTCTATTCAGATCCTCTGCCCATTTTTAAGCTGGAATGTTTTTGTTTGGTTTTGTATGTGTGTGTGTGCATGTGTGTTGATTTGTAAGAGTTCTTTTCTTTTTCAGTACAGTTGACACAATATTGCATTAGTTTCAAGGGTATAACATAGTGATTTGGCAAGTTTATACAATACGCTATACTCACTATAAGCATAGCTATCATTTCTCACCATATAACACTATTACAATATCATTGACCATCCTCCCATCCCCCTGCCCTCTGGCAACCATCAATTTGTTTTCTGTATTTATGGGTCTGATTCTGCTTTTTGTTTGTTTATTCATTTCATTGTTTTTAGATTCCACATGAGTGGAATCATATGGTATTTGTTGTTATCAGTATGGCTTACTCCACTTAATACTCTCTAGGTCCATCCACATTGTCATAAGGCATGATCTCATCCTTTTCTATGGCTGCATAATATTCCATTGTACACACAACATGCACATACACACATTGTATCTTCTTAAGTGCTCATCTCTTGGTGGACGCTTAGGGTGCTTCCATATCTTGGCTGTGGTAAGTAAGACCGTAAAAAATATAGGGTTGCATATATCTTTCTGAATTAGTGTTTCTGTTTTCTTTGGATAAATACCCAGTACTGGAATTACTGGATATGATATTTCTGTTTTGATATTTTTGAGGAATCTCCACACTCCTTTCCACACTGGCTTTAACAATTTACATTCCCACCAACAGTGTATGAGGGTTCCTTCTTTTCCACATCCTTGCCCACATTTGTCATTTCTTGTCTTTTTGCTACTGGTCATTCTGAATGGTGTGAGGTCATATCTAATTGTGGTTTTCATTTGCATTTCCGTGATGATCAATGATGCTGAGTATCTTTATTATTTTTTGAGCATTTTTTCATGTGCCCATTGGACATCTATATGTCTTCTTTGGCGAAAAAAGTGGCTATTCAGGTCCTATGACCATTTTTTAATTGGATTTCTTTAGTATTGAATTATATGATCTCTTTATATTCTTTGGAAATTAACACTTTGTCATATATATCATTTGAACACATCTTCTCCCATTTAGTAGGTTGCCTTTTTGTTTGGCTGTTGGAGTATTATAATTTTTAAAAGTAAATATAATGAGAAAAGTGTACCCTCACGATATTACAAAGAAGTAATCTGTATTGGTAATGTAAAAGATATATACTAAGTGTTAGCAAGTCGACAGAGATACAAGTTTTTAAAAATCCAGAATATAAAATCAGTCCATTTAAAATTGTTATTATCCTAATAAAAATTATGTTTTCCATTTTGTTGAAGCAGACTATTTTATTGGAATACAAATTCACACAAGGTATTTATGAAGAACAGTTAAAGTAATTTTCATGAAATTTTATTGACTTTTAGAAGACCATTGGCTCTCAGATATTTTCCCTTAGGGCGAAAATGCGAGGCTCATGTATAAAGGAAGAGGTGTTGACAACATCAGAATTTTGAGTAATTTTAGCAATATTTCTAAGGACCTACTTTTTCCAAATCAGGCTTATAAACAGACTTCATATTTTCTTTCATTGCTGTATCATATATATCATGGTCTATTTGAAGCTATCAGATATAATTCCTATTGTACCATTAATATTTATGAACAATTATTGGTTATTTAAACCTTAATATTCTTTTGATGAAATGGGGAGGGGTATATGGAGAAGTGTTTTAAGAATATGTATATGTACCTTAAAGCTTGGTCTAGAGAGAAACACTTAAAACTGTATGACAGAGTCGGAACTGTAAGGAAAGCAAAATAGTTTGTAAATCTCCCCTTCTCCAAAATGGGTAGTCATTATGAATAGAAACTGACCTTGGGGAGCCTTGGTGGCTCAGTCATTTAAGCATCTGACTTTGGCTTATGCCATGATTTCGCAGTTCGTGAGTTCGAGTTCCACATCAGGTTTGCTGCTGCCAGCCTGTCACTGCAGAGCCTGCTTCAGATCCTCTGTCCTCCTCTCTCTCTCCCCACCCCACTTACACGTGCACTCTCTGTCTCTCTCTCTCTCAAAAAAAAATATATTAAAAAAAAAGAAAGAAAAGAAACTGACTGACCTCATAGCCACCATTAACTTTCCTTATAAATTGAGGCATTAAACCACTCAATGTGGTGACATCAATGGAATTTACAATCATAAAGTAATTTTCCTGAATACTAGCCCTCTGCCCTCCCCCAACTCTCCCCCCCCCCAGAGCTTAATTGTAAAAGCTTCCCACTTTTCTAAGGGGCCTGATGAATTTTACTACCTTTTGGAGAAAACAATGATAAAAAAATTCATCACATTTTTCTTCACAGGTGACCCTTTAACAGGGACATAGTATGTATCTACTTACAAGGTATTTTAAATTAATTTCCAAAAGTTATCCTTTCAAAATATTTCAGTGATCAAGAAGAGTCATTATGCAGGAATAATTTAGTAGTTTCTTGCCAGAGAGGGGGAAAATGGTGAATAACTGGACATAAAACAAGTTATGTTGGGGACACTTGGCAAACATGTATACTACAGGTAATTGCAGGCAGGAGACAAGCTAAGGTGAGATGATCATAACTGTTAGGGCAAAAGTGGAGCAGCAGAGGCATCACAGGGAAGTAGAAGTAGCATATCCTATCAGGGTGGTTACAACCCCTATATGGATTCCTGGTGGATTTGAATTTCAACTGTGTCAATTACTAGTTACGTACTGGACAATTAATTTACCCGCTGTACACCTTAGCTGTGTCAACTGTAAAACAGGGACAATGATAGTCCCCATTTCTTAGAATTACATTGAAAAACAAATTCAGTCCAAGTGGTGTTTAGAAAAGTTCCTGATGCCTGGTGAGCAACAGTTATGTCTTTCTTAGAAGCAGCACTAAGAACATCCAGGTGAGTTACCGAAGATGCAAATTACTTGCCCCTCAATTTTGTCCAGGTGTGTATCTGATGATTATTTCATTACCACACAACTGCTGCACAACGGCCTTTTAGAGATTATTTCACGTATGTGTGTAATACTTCACGTGAAAATTCAAGCAGAGGGCCGACCTCCCTTAAAGGAGGATTAACTGGTAAATTACTGCCAAGCACTAGGAACACTTGAAGAGTTCCAAAAATGTTGCTTGCTAATTCTCCTCGTCCTGAGAAAGGCCAGCTGATGACAATTCTAGGCTGAAGTGTCTCATGTCATATAAATACTCAATCCAAAGTTGTTGTGAAATTTCCAGTGTGCAAGTGGCCGGAGGGCCCACTAGGAACACATCGAAGAAGAGAAGCACAGTCCGCACTTGGCACAAGATTAGTGACTACTTAAGGAAAATGTTACTTCCGGCATTTGGTTTTCAGTTTGGTTGACTTTTTCACATTTTCACATCTGACTCATTAAGGGAGTTTCACACAGCAATCTTCCTGCCGCATATAAGAAGATCATACGGTGAAAGACCGTATTATTGAGAAAAATCTGCTAGATTGAGACTGTGGAAATAAATTAAATTTCTTGTGTGTTTAGTAAGGTCTGCAGATGACATTATATTCGCAATTTTTATTGTATCATAATCCTCTAGGAAAGATACTTAATGGTCCCAAAGGCATCTTCAGCAAAAGTACATGATGAAATTTAAAGGAAACAGTTTTCATGGAATTCTGAATTGCACAGGAGTTCCATCTAGAGATAAATATTCATAAGTCATTAACAAAATCCAGATCAGTTCATGATTATTCATCATTAGAGCACATGTATTCGATTTTATATGAATTATTCATTGGCTTTGTTTATGAACATCTTTAACTGGTTAATGGCAAATCTTGACGAATATTCCTGAATCGTTCAAACCGAAGCATAGATCATAATGAATGAAGTCATGCATTGCTTTTCAGCAGTGTGAGATGAATAACTGATACAGAAAGAAATATAAGAAATTGCAATGGTTTTTACAAATATGTCTGGTTTAGAAATCTGAGGGCTTAACTTTTTATTAGTAACACATTGACAGTCAACATCCCACTCTTTAAGCTATGAGTCTTGGCTTCAGAGTCCGAAAAGGTGATATAACACAGTGCCAGGAAACATGCCTCAAGCATTTCAGAGTTTCTTTGTCTCAAATTTCTGAAACCAGGCCTCAACTCTTGAATATATAGATCATGCATTTAAATAGCTCCCTCATATAATAGTTAATTCTTAGTCACTAATACTCGTTTTCAATTTTTATTTTATTGTGGTAACATTTAACATGAGAACTACACACTTAACTTTTAAGCATTTCATACAGCATTAATTTTGGATTACTAGAACTTAAAAACATTTTCATTTTTAACTTTTATTTCTATTTTCAGTTATTTACTGAAGTACAGTTGACATATATTAATTTCAGGTGCAAAACATAGTGATTTGACCATTATAAACTTATACTTACCACAAGTGTAGTTACCATCTGTCAGAATACAAATTATTACAATATTACTAACTATATTCTTTAAGCTGTATTTTTCATCCCTGTAACTTAATATTTTATAACTGAAAATTTGCACCCCTTAATCCCTTTCACCAATTTAGCTCATCATTATTGGAACTTTATCCCCGTTGATGAATAGCTACCCATTTCTCCCTTCCCCTGCTGCCCCCAGTAACCAGCTTTCTGCTCTCTACTTCTAGGAGTTTGACTATTTTAAATACTTCATGTAAGAGGATTCAGGAAGTATTTGTCTTTCTATGAATGTCGTATTTAACATAATATACTTCAAGTTCATCCATGTTTTCACATATTATAGGATTTCTTTCCTTTTTAAGGCTGAAAAATAGTCCATTGTATATATGTATACAATGGAATAAATATGCATATGCACACACACACACTCACACACACATACATTTCCTTTATCTATTCATCTATTGATGGATATTTAGGTTGTTTCCACATCTGGCTATTGCAAATAGTGCTGCAATAAACATGAGAGCTAACCTCGCTCTGAGTTCTTAATTTCAATTATTTTAAATAAATATCTAGAATTAGAATTGCTGAATCACATGGTAGTTTTATTTTTAATTTTTTGAGGAAACTGCATACTGGTTTTCTTAATGGCTCCACCATTTTTGCCTTCTCACCAACAGCGTACAAGAATTCCCATTTCTTTTTTTTTTACTTTTTTAATATTTATTTTAGAGAGGGAGAGATCATGAGTGGAGGAGAGACAGAGAGAGGGAGACACAGAATCTGAATCGGGCTCCAGGCTCTGAGCCGGCAGCACAGAATCTGACATGAGTCTCAAACTTACGAACCGTGAGATCATGACCTGAGCCGAGGTCACACACTTAACTGACTGAGTCACCCAGGCACCCCAAGAGTTCCTATTTCTTGACAACACTGATTTTATTTATTTATTTATTTTATAATACCCATCCTAACAGATGTTAGGAGATACCTCATTGTAGTTCTGACTTACATCTTCCTGAGGATTAGTGATGTGGAGCATCTTTTCATAAACCTGTCAGCTATTTGTATATCTTTGAAGAAAGGTCTCTTCAAGTCCTTAGCCCATTTTTATATAGGGTTGTTAGTTTTTGTTCCTACTGAATTATAGGAGTTCCTTACACATTTTGGAAAGTGATCTCTTATCGGATATACAGTTTGCAAATATTTTCTCCCATTATGTATGTTGCCTTTCCACTTTATTGTTTCCTTTTTGTGGAGGAGTTTTTGTTTGATTAGAAGATTTAATATTGTTAAAACTTCATACTACCCAAAGTAATCTACAGATCCCAATGGCATCTTTTAGAGTAGACAAAATAATTTTAAAATTCACATGGAATCACAAGGGAGCTCAAATTGCAAGGATTCTCAAACTTGAGAAGAGGATAAAGCTGGAAGTATTGCACTTCCAAAATATATTACACACACGGCAATTAAAGCAGTAAGGTAGTAGAATAAAAACAGAATTTTAGACTAAAAGAACAGAATACAGAGAACCTAGAAATAAATCCAGATATTATAAAGTCATCTGATCTTTGACAAGGATGTCAAGAACACAATGGGAGAAGGATGGTCTCATCAAGTGGAGAATAGGAAAAATGGGTATCTTCAGGCATAAAGATGAAACTGGACCCTGATCTTACAACACACAGAACAATCAACCCAATAGTGATTAGAGACTTAAACTTAACTTCTGAAACAGTTAAGATTCTAAGTGAAAGAAAACACAGGGAAGAAATCTCCATGCCACTGTCCTTGGCAATGATTTCATAGACATAACATCAAAACCATAGGCAATAAAAGCAAAGACAGAAATGGGACTACATCAATAACATTCTTGATGGCCAAAAATGAACTTACTTTTTCATAAGAATTAAAGTTTCTTGATGAGAAATTATTTTAAAGTCAGTCAACAAAGCACACTGAATATGGAGAAAAGGAAAATGGCCATATTTCTGCCTATGTTAAAACTTAGTAGAGTCTTGGTATCCATTTGTGCCTTTCCGTGCATCAATTTTCATACATTTTTTTTCTTTATTTTAATGTTTATTTTTGGAGAGACAGAAAGAGAGAGAGAGAGAGAAAGAGAGAGAGAGAGAGAATGAACAGAGGAGAGGCAGAGAAGGAGGGCGATACAGAATCCAAAACAGGCTCCAGGCTCTGAACTGTCAGCACAGAGATTGACATGAGGCTCCAACTCACAAACCATGAGATCATGACCTCAGCTGAAGTCAGATCTTTAACTGACTGAGTTACCTGGGTGATCCATATATATTTTTCTTATTTCTGTATTTTAACCTGATTTGCAGTAATCCAAGATATTTATACTAAAATAAAATCCCATAATGAAACTGGATAATCATGCTCTCATGTTATTAGTAAGAATGACACTTAAAGACTGAAGACAAAAGTGATTTTGTGACACATGCTTCAGTCAGTGTTTATTACTGACTTATTATTTGAATGATCCAATCAGCCATGGCAAGCCACAAGAATGAAGTTAGATCCTTTGTGAAGTCTCGATGAAGGGAAATCTGTATTATAAAATGAAGTAAATAATAAAACCAAGTGAAAATGTGAAACAGGGAATCTAAGAAGAGCATTTTATTGAAGTTAGATATATTACTGTTCTTTTTTCTTATTTTTTCATCTTTATTTATATATTTTGAGAGAGAGAGGGAGCACAGAGGGGAGGAGCAGAGAGAGAGAGAGAGAGTGAGAGAGAGAATCCCAAATAGGCTCCATGCTCTCAGTGCAGAGACCAACATGGGACTCCATCTTATCAATTGCAAAATCATGACCTGAGCCAAAATCAAGAGACAGACACTTAACTGACTAAGCCACCCAGGCAACCCTAGATATATTACTGTTCATGATTTTTACATACTGGAAAGTAAGCACAAGGAGATAAATGACAAGGTCTAAGGAATAAAGTTGCCCTTGGAGTCATGGCTTGTCTCTACCGGAATTTTTATCCATGCCTTGATCCTGGTAAGCATTTTTGACAATTCTTGAAATATAAACATATTCTGCATAGGACAGTTAAACTGCTATGTTGTATCTTTTGTTATTAATTGCATTAGGTTAATGATTCTTAAACAGGTTATACATTTCGATCATCTATATGGACTTTGAGCACATATATACTTTGAATGAGATGTTTTAAAGGGCAGAAGCTCTATATGGAAAGGTCAGTAGGCTCCACAGATGATAATGACCCTTACAGAAGCATTCAATGTGTTTATACTGATTTGGTAGATAGTACTCTCCCACTCTTAGAGTGGTTTGGGCATGTGACTTGCTCTGGCCAATGAAACACTAGCAAGAATTTTATAAACACAGGCTTAAAAAGTACTTGCAAACTTTCATCTGTGTCCTTGAATCTCTGCCATCACTAGGAGAATATGCACATTCTAGATAAAGATACATGGAGCAAGGAGGGGTGCCTCAGTTTTCCCATAGCCAGCCTACATCAGCGTGCAGCTAGGAAATTCCCGGACCCAAGAGCAAGCCCAATCAAAATGAGCAGAACTGCTCAGGCGAGCACTGTTTAAGTCACTGAACTGCAGGCTCATAGGCCAAAATGCTTGTTGTTTTAAGCCATTACATTTTCAGGAGTTCTTTTCCTTCACCTCAAGAGTTTAGTTATGTAGCATTAGTGTAAAAAAAACAAGTTGATACACCATATTAAGTAATAAATTATTTAGATTTGATTCCAATTGAAGTTCCAATTACACTTCTTTGGAGAAGTCAAAAGTAATGTTAAGAAAATTATGAAAAATACAGCTGAATAGATGAATAAGCTTATTTAGTGAGAAGTAAATAATATTTTACAGTTAGTAATTTTGGTCATTTGAACCACTCAATAAAATTAACACATGATATGTTTCCAGCATAAATGCCATAATTATATCCACAACTCTAATAAAATCACTTTTAAAATTAAGTAATTATTAATGGATTAAGTTATATATAATTTAAAGATTATCTTATTCTTCAATTTGATATATGCTTAAGAAGAACATTTTGCCACTGAGCGTTGTTTGTAAGTGACAAATCACTTAATTCTACTCTTGAAATCAATATTGCACTGTATGTTAACTAATTAGAATTTAAATAAAAATTTGAAAGGAAAAATATATAAAAAATAACATTTTGCTGTTCTGTCTATAAATATATATGAATTATGATATATTGAACATCATATACATATGTAGTAAATTAAATAGTATAAAATACATAAGAAAAACACCACCTCTCAAATGTAAGCAAATTTAATATTACAGAATAGCTTTTTAATTTTATAATGTGCTACTGGATAACAACTGTTTTCTATTTTTTTTAAACTAATGTCACTAATGTTTTTGATATAATTGCATATTCTCTTTTCAAGAGCATTTTAATGACTGATACATTATCATGTATATAAGAAGATACATGTAGAGAGAGGTGTTATATACAAATACATTATATGTAGAAAGAAAATATACTGTCATGTATACATTATTATGTATATAGAAAAGAGAAAGATCCAAAACGTACCAAATATATTCCATATTTAGATTAGAAGGTAAAATGAGGAAGAGCAACCAGCAAAGAAAACTCTGAAGTAAAAGAGAAAAGTATGAGAAAAAGGAAATCAGAGCAGTGCGATGTCCTGTAAGGTAGAGAAGTCAATGTTACAAAAAGAGGGAATGGTCAATCATGTCGATCATGAGGGAAAGTCACTAACTTTCATGGGAGCCACTCAGAAGAAGGTGATAATCACTTCTCCACTTTGGAAAACAGAATATAGAAGCCATGACAGAAGATGAGGAGAAGGTGAAACACTAAATATAGTGGAACACATAAAAATCTGCCATAGACAAGTGCCTGTCTCTAATATATCAACCAATTATCTAATGTCTTGACCTATGTAAAGAGGGACTGTTAAAGAATGGGTACGGAGTGGTTCGTTGCCAGTCACATAGAGGTTGTAAATGTTGTGAGATTCAAGAAATCCAGGGTGAATGGAGACAGTGGAATGTGTAGTCAATATCAAAGAAGACAAAAAAAAAAAAAAAAAAGACCTTACAGGTAAGTATCATAAATGATTACTCTGTCTTCCTATTTAATGATGTTAGGTGTCCACTAGAGAATGTGTCATGCCATAGTCATGGAAAGCAGGGGAGACATGGCGATGTGACTGAATAAGATCTTGAAAATTCGTCTAGAAGTTGTGTTTTGTTTTCTTTTAATACAACTTAAAATGGAATCTAACCTACTTCTACAGTTTCTTTCCCTGCATAGCAAAAGCCAAAATAAAATTTGAATTCAGTGAGCTAGCCATGCCCTTGTTTTTTCCCTTTGGAACTACGGTAAAACACAGAGTTCTAATTCTAGAACCAAGAGTGTGGACGATGTGGAGTATTTTGTGGGGAATCTATGTGGCAGCGGAAGACCGATGATGGAAGTGAAAAGAACATGCTTTACAAGGAGCAGAGAATCCAAGTGCAGTGCGACAATGTACTTTTCTATAGAAATTCTGCACTCCATGCTTGAAATTCCATTTCTCGAGTTTTTATTGCAAATCTTTCCAATATACCACTCAGTTGTACAGCCTTCTTTATCAAAAGTGCCATCTGAGAGCTCTTGTTTTTAAGGGCTTAAGGGAGTTCAACTTTTTCCCATGGAAATTTAAAATTAAAAAAGAAAAGAAAAAGGAAAATAGAAAAGAAAAAGATATTTTATAACTAAATCTAAACGATATTAAAGAATTTACTAAAACGTCAGTTGTCTTTCAGTACTCACGCTCATCTACAGTACTGTAGAAATGCTGGGAAATTCTGGGAATACCATTCAGTGTAAGTGGGTAAAAAAATTACTGGAACATCCAATTGTGAAAAAGCTCTCTTAGATCAAAGAGAAGGTCATTTTGCCATCGATGCAAATACACAGAGGGATCATGATGTCCTATGCAAAATTTCAGTATCTCAGAACATTTAAGCTGTTTTCTTCTCTTTTTTTTGTCAGTATAATGCAGGTTTTTAAATTAAAAAAAAAAAAGACAAGCTGCTACTTAAATTACATTTAGACTGAGGCAATTCAAATATTAAGAGTCTGATTTGCTTGGTGGCATCATCCTCCTACTTTTATTTCATTTCAGGATTGTCTCACTAGGCCAGACATTTTAGACATCAAATATCACTAATTGTACCAGGAAGATTAAGAGGCATCAGCAGTAGCAAAAAAAAAAAAAAAAAAAAAAAAAAAAAGGCGGGGGGGCGGGTAATGTAAAAACAAATTGTGGCAGGGCAATTACACCCAAGCCATCAGGTTCATGGTCAGAAAACTACTTATTTGGCGCATAACTGCTTATTCAATAGGCAAAATAGTAAAGTAAGTAGACAGGTAGAAGACTATAAACTCTCTCCCAAAGCAAATGATGATGGAAATTAGGAAAATAACACATTTTTTCTTAATTCTGATTTTTTAAAATGTTCATTTCAGGGTTAGTAAATAACAATGTTTCAAATAACTATATTTGTGGGAAGAGTACCTAGTCATAGACTCATGTAAGTCATTTAAATGGCAAAGTTGAGTTATCGCAGTATAAACCTGTCATATTTTAAGGATGTCAGTTGAAAAGTCAATACATCTGGAAATTTCTAAATTGGCTAGCTGATATCACTTTGTTCATGATATACAGAAATACTCAAAAGTTCCCATGTTGCTATGAATCTTTGCTTGGATCCACTGGGGTCATACCCATACATGATTTTCATGATTTACTTAACTCCTCTTTCAGGATTATTAGAAATTCTTGCAACCTATTCTTTTAAGTAATTGTCTTACTCAAATCTTTTATAAGAAACAGAGCCGTATCTGAAACTGAGTTAGAGTCCAGGATCAGGGTGAGAGCTATAATGTTCATGGGACTCAAGAATGCTGGCTTAAATTCTACAGATTTTTATAGATCTGGATGATATAAATGTCTACATTTTGGGGAAAATTATGATTTATTGGATTTTTCATGTAATTGTATAGACATTCTTGAAAATAACTTATGGGGGAAAAAAGAAAATATTTTGAAGCAAAATAATGTAAACTGTCTTTAAATAGCAATAGAAAGCTCTTACAAAACAAAACCAAAACCCCACAACGTTGTTGAAGAGAAGGGAAGCTAAATTATTACTTTTATAAATATTTTATATGCAGACTGTGATTTTTAAAAACTTGAAAAATACGTTATTTATTTATTTTTCATTTATAATAGTTTATTTTCAAATTGGTTTACATAAAACACCCAGTGTTCATCCCAACATGTGCCCTTTTTTAATGCCCATCACCCCCTCTCCCCCCCCATTCCCCCTCACCCTCAGTTAGTTCTTAGTCTTTGAGAGTCTCTTATGTTTTATCTCCCTCCCTCTCTGTGTCTTTTTTTTCTTTCCCCTCTTCCCCTCCCCCTGGTTTTTGCTTAGTCTCACAAAGTCCACCTATTCGTGGAAACATATAGTATCTGTCTTTTTCTGATTGACTTATTTCACTTAACATAATACCCTCCAGATCCATCCATGTTGCTACACATGGCCAGATTTCATTTTTTCTCATTGCCACATAGTAGTCCATTGTATATATGTACCACATCTTCTTTATCCACTCGTCAGTTGATGGGCACTTGGTTTCTTTCCATGATTTGGCTATTGTTGAAAGTGCTGCTATGAACATTGGGGTACACGTGCTCCTATGCATCAGCATTCCTGTGTCTCTTGGGTAGATTCTTAGCAGTGCTATTGCTGGATCATAGGGTAGCTCTATTTTCATTTTTTTGAGGAACCTCCACACCGTTTTCCAGAGTGGCTGCACCAGTTTGCATTCCCACCAACAGTGTAGGAGGGTGCCTACTTCTCCACATCCTCGCCAGCATCTATAGTTTCCTGATTTGTTTATTTTAGCCACTCTGACTGGTGTGAGGTGGTATCGCAGTGTGGTTTTGATTGTATTTCCCTGATGATGAGTGACATTGAACATCGTTTCAAGTGTCTATTTGCCATCTGAATGTCCTCTTTGGAGAAGTGTCTATTCATATCATCTGCCCATTTCTTCACTGGGTTGTTTGTTTTTCTGGTGTGGAGTTTGGTAAGTTCTTTATAAATTTTTGATATTAGTCCTTTATCCGATATGTCATTTGCAATGATCTTTTCCCATTCCGTTGGTTGCCTATTCGTTTTGTTGGTTGTTTCTTTTGCTGTGCAGAAGCTTTTTATCTTGATGAGGTCCCAATAGTTCATCTTTGCTTTTAATTCCCTTGCCTTTGGAGACGTGTCGAGTAAGAAATTGGTGCGTCTTAGGTCAAAGAGGCTTTTTCCTGCTTTTTCCTCTAGGATTTTGATGGTTTCCTGTCTCACATTCAGATCTTTTATCCATTTAGAATTTATTTTTGTGAGTGGTGTAAGAAAGTGGTCTAGTTTCATTCTTTTGCATGTTGCTGTCCAATTCTCCCAGCACCATTTGTTAAAGAGGCTTTCTTTTTTTCCATGGGATACATTTTCCCGCTTTGTCAAAGATTAGTTGGCCATATACTTGCGGGTCCATTTCTGAGTTTTCTATTCTATTCCATTGGTCTATGTGTCTGTTTTTGTGCCAATACCATACAGTCTTGATGACTACCGCTTTGTAGTAGAGGTTAAAGTCTGGGATTGTGATGCCTCCCGCCTTGGTTTTCTTCTTCAGTATTATTTTGGCTATTCGAGGTCTTTTGTGGTTCCATACAAATTTTAGGATTGTTTGCTCTAGCTTTGAGAAGAATGCTGGTGCAATTTTGATTGGGATTGCATTGAATGTGTAGATTGCTTTGGGTAGTATTGCCATTTTAACGATATTTATTCTTCCAATCCATGAGCATGGGATGTTTTTCCATTTCCTTGTGTCTTCCTCAATTTCCTTCATAAGTTTTTTATAGTTTTCAGTGTAGAGGTCTTTCACATCTTTGGTTAGGTTTATTCCTAAGTATTTTATGGTTTTTGGTGCAATTGCGAAAGGGATTAGCTTCTTTATTTCTCTTTCTGCTGCTTCATTGTTGGTGTATAGAAATGCCACCGATTTCTATACATTGATTTTGTATCCTGCAACTTTGCTGAAATCATGGATCGGTTCTAGTAGGCTTTTGGTAGATTCCGTCGGGTTTTCCATGTAAAGTATCATGTCATCTGCAAAAAGTGAAAGTTTGACTTCCTCCTTGCCTATCTTGATGCCTTTTATTTTGTTTTGTTGTCTGATTGCTGATGCTAAGACTTCCAACACTATGTTAAATAGCAGTGGTGAGAGTGGACATCCCTGTCGTGTTCCTGATCTCAGGGGGAAGGCTTTCAGTTTTTCCCCATTGAGGATGATATTAGCTGTGGGCTTTTCATATATGGCTTTTATGATGTTTAAGTATGTTCCTTCTATCCCGACTTTCTCGAGAGTTTTTATTAAGAAAGGGTGCTGTATTTTGTCAAATGCTTTTTCTGCATCTATTGACAGGATCATATGGTTCTTATCTTTTCTTTTGTTGATGTGATGTATCACGTTGATTGATTTGCGAATATTGAACCAGCCCTGCAACCCAGGGATGAATCCTACTTGATCATAGTGGATAATTCTCTTTATATGCTGTTGGATTCGACTTGCTAGTATCTTGTTGAGAATTTTTGCATCCATATTCATCAGGGATATTGGCCTGTAATTCTCCTTCTTTGCTGGATCTCTATCTGGTTTGGGAATCAAAGTGATGCTGGCTTCATAGAATGAGTCCGGGAGTTTTCCTTCCGTTTCAATTTTTCAGAACAGCTTGAGGAGGATAGGAATTAACTCTGTTTTAAATGTCTGGTAAAATTCCGCAGGAAAGCCGTCTGGTCCAGGGCTTTTATTTGCTGGGAGATTTTTGATAACTGATTCTATTTCTTCACTAGTTATGGGTCTGTTCAATTTTTCTATTTCTTCCCGTTTGAGTTTTGGTAGCGTGTGGCTATTTAGGAAGCTGTCCATTTCTTCCAGATTGCCAAGTTTGGTGGCATATAATTTTTCATAGTATTCTCTGATGATTGCTTGTATCTCTGAGGGATTGGTTGTAATTTCTCCCTTTTCATTCACGATTTTATCTATTTGAGTTCTTTCTCTTTTCTTTTTGAGAAGCCTGGCTAGAGGTTTGTCTATTTTGTTTATTTTTTCAAAGAACCAGCTTTTGGTTTCATTGATCTGTTCCACTACCTTTTCTGTCTCCATATGGTTAATTTGTGCTCTGATCTTAGTTATTTCTCTCTTTCTGCTGGGCTTGGGTTGTTTTATTTGTTCTGCTTCTAGTTCCTTTAGGCGTGCTGTTAGAATTTGTGTTATTGATTTTTCTTGTTTCTTGAGTTGGGCCTGGATTGCAATATATTTCCCTCTCAGGACTGCCTTTGCTGCGTCCCAGAGCGTTTGGATTGTTGTATTTTCATTTTCATTTGTTTCCATGTATTTTTTAATTTCTTCTCTGATGGCTTGGTTGACCCAGTCATCTTTTAGTAGGTTATTTCTTAGCCGCCATGTTCTTGGATATTTTCCAGGCTTTCTCCTGTGGTTGATTTCAAGTTTCAAAGCATTGTGGTCTGACAGTGTACACGGTATGATCTCAATTCTTTTATATTTATTCAGAGCTTCCCTGTGCCCCAGAATGTGGTCTCTCTTGGAAAATGTACCGTGTGCAGTTGAGAAGAACGTAAATTCCTTTGCTTCTGGATGAAGGACCATAAAGATGTCTGTGAGGCCCATCTGTTCTAATGTGTCGTTCAGGGCTATTGTTTCTGCGGAGATTTTCTGATTTGTGGATCTATCCAATGCTGAGAGTGGAGTGTTGAGATCCCCTACTATTAGGACATTTTTATCGATGAGGTTGCTAATGTTTGTAATTAGTTGTTTTACAAATTTGGGTGCCCCCGAATT
This sequence comes from Paguma larvata, assembly GCA_030068075.1. Classification (NCBI taxonomy): domain Eukaryota; kingdom Metazoa; phylum Chordata; class Mammalia; order Carnivora; family Viverridae; genus Paguma; species Paguma larvata. The sequence goes on from CM057834.1 coordinate 44,409,961, forward strand.
CGGTGCGTAGATATTTACAATTGTTAGCTCTTCCTGCTGGATGGTCCCTGAGACTATTATATAATGTCCTTCTTCATCTCTTATTACATCGTTCATTTTAAAGTCTAATTTGTCTGATATAAGTGTGGCTACTCCGGCTTTCTTCTGACTTCCAGTAGCATGGTAGATAGTTTTCCATCCCCTCACTTTCAATCTGAAGGTATCTTCAGGTTTAAGATGAGTTTCTTGAAGACAGCAAATAGATGGGTCTTGTTTTTTAATCCATTCTGTTATCCTGTGTCTTTTGATTGGCGCATTTAGTCCATTTACATTCAGTGTTAATATTGAAAAATATGGGCTTACAGTCACTGTATTATCTGTAGGTTTCATGATTGTAAGGCTGTCCCTGGCAGTTTGTGTCTTTGTAGGTTTGCCTTCATAGAATGCCCCTCAGGATCTCTTGCAGTGCTGGCTTATTTGTGATAAATTCTTTCAGTTTTTGTTTGTTGGGAAAAATCTTGATTTCTCCTTCAATTCTGAATGACAGGCTAGCCGGATACAGAATTCTTGGTTGCAGGTCCTTCTTGCTCATCACATTGAAGATATCCTCCCATTCCTTTCTGGCTTGCCAAGTTTCTGTAGATAAGTCTGCTACTACCCTTATAGGTCTCCCTTTGTATGTTAGGGTTCTTTTGTCCCTAGCTGCTTTCAGGATTCTCTCCCTATCTTTGTATTTTGCCAGCTTCACTATGATGTGCCGTGCAGAAGGTCTATTCAAGTTACGTCTGAGGGGAGTTCTCTGTGCCTCTTGGATTTCCATGCCCTTTTCCTTCCTCATGTTGGTGAAGTTCTCAGCAATGATTTTTTCAAGAACCCCTTCGACTCCTTTCTCTCTCTCTTCTTCCTCTGGGACTCCTATGATACGGATATTGTTTCTTTTGAGTTCATCGCTCAGCTCTCGAATTCTCCTTTCCTGTTCCTGGATCAGCTTCTCTCTCTTTTTATCTGCTTCCTCTTTTTCAATGATTTTGTCTTCTAAGGCACTAACTCTTTCCTCTACCTCTTCAATCCGTGCTGTGGCTGCTTCCAGTTTCCCCTGTATTTCTTCCAATGTCTTCTTTAATTCTTCCTGACCGTTTTTAAGGTCCTTGAACTCTGCCGCGTGGGACCCCTTGCATTCATCTAAGCTTTTTTCAAGGCCAGCGATTAGTTTTATGATTATCATTCTATATTCATGTTCTGTTATGTTGCTTATATCTGTTTTCATTAATTCTTGAGCTGTCACTGCTTCTTGTGGATTCTTTTGAGGAGAATTCTTCCGTCTCGTCATTTTGGCTGGATGTGTTTTGGGTTGTTTCTTGAAGTTGCCCTGGAAAGGAAAACGGACTGACAGACAAACAGAAAACAGAAATACTCAAACGTACTAACAAATGATACAGACAAGCGGTTCACAACAGAAAAAAGAATAACAAATGACACTCTGAGGCCAATGTCCTGCAATACCAGCTACACGGTAAGGACAGGGTGTGTACTGTGCTGGTGGCAGAGCGTCTACAGAGATAATAATGACAGTTCCGGGGGAAAGAAGGAAATGGTCTTTGCCCGGGTAGAGTGACTAAAGAGCTTAATCCAGACTGAGAGAAATCAGAATAAGGACGGTTACAAGGAAAAAGGAATGAAGACAGTAATTGTTCGGGTGAGATTATGTGGCCTGGTTATTCCAGAGAGAGAAATAGGGAAGTACAGAAGGAGATGAAAAACATGCCTTTAGAGAGTGGATTAAGATTTTGTTTAAGTCAGCCAGGCCCCTGGATAGTCAGCTCAGGAGTGGGGATCAGAAAGAAGAATAACGGGGAGTGTATATTTTAAAAAGAAATGACCTGGAGTTACTCCAGGCAGCGGTCTGGACTTGGCCTCTGTAGCTCCCGAGGGGAAGTGTCACTCCTGCGCAGATGGGCGTGGTTTAGTGTAGGCCGGAGTTCTCCACTGAGGCAGGGACGGCTCAGCGAGTGACTTCCTGGGGCTGGTGCTTGTGGGCCCGTAAGACAACAATGGCGTCCCTTCCGTCCTTTGTTCCCAGTCCCAGGGCTTCCACTCGCCCCCTTGTTTGTGTCCTTACTCCGCTATGGGCACTGGCGCAGTGCGGTCCACTGGCAGGTGGGCGCCTGCCTGCTTGCCACCCCCCAACCTTCTGCAAATGTGTCAGGGTTAGATGTGCTCCGCAGGTGACTGGGGGCCCCCCTTGCAGCCGGTCGCCTGGCCGGGGCGACTTGTGCGCACTCCCCACTCAGGCGACTGCGGTAGCAGCAGTCCCAGCGATTGATCGCACCCCACAGGGCCCTCCGCGGCGACTAGCGCCTGATCCCGGTTCAGGGGGGCAGCGGCAATGGTCCCAGGTCGCCGGCTCTCCACGGGATGGTGGCGCGACTGGCGCACAATCCCTGTTGAGGTGGTCCCAGCGATGCAGCGGTCCCAGCGGTTTTTCGCTTTCCACGGGGCGCCCCAGTGGCGACTAGCACGCACTCCCCACTCTGCTGGCAGAAGCCGTGGCGGTCCAGCGGTTTTTTGCTCCCCACCCAGTGCGGCGGCGACTAGCGCGCACTCCCCGCTCAGCCGGCGATCCCGCGGTTGTTTGCTCAGGGGGCCTGAGGCGGCAGCGGTGCCTGGCGCGCACTCCTCGCTCCAGCAATAGCAGCAGCAGCGGTCCCGAGGTCGGTCCCTCCCCACGCTGCTGGCGGCTAAGCGACTCTGGGCCGGGTGGGCTGACTGTGCCTCCGTCCGCGGTCCCGCACAAGGAGAGTTCTGCTGGGTTCTGCTGTTAGACACAGAGCTTCTCCTCCTAAGCCCTGTCTTTAGGGGCTGGATGTTGGTGGACTCCCCCTCTCTGTAGCTCTCCTTTGGATGTTGGGCACTTTTCCCGCTGTCCCCGGCTCACCCTCCCCCCAGCTCAGTTTCCCGAGTTCGTTTTGTCGGTTCTCGATTAGACTCACGGTCTTAGGGCGTTGTCTATGTTTCTTGCGTTCCTTGTAAGCTGCTACACCTTTTCTGCCAGGTTCTTGGGGTTGAGAATCTCTCTATTTCGGTCCCTCTCAATTCAAAAAAACAAGGGAAACTTTGGTCCTCCCTACTCCTCCGCCATCTTGGTCGCTCCCCCTCGAAAAATACGTTATTTAAAACTATGGATTCTCCTAGTTCTATCATTCCTAAGTCCTTTGAAAACTTACCTCATTCTTTTCTTCTATAATGTGGAGAAAAGATTAGTCCTTAAATCAAGTTGTACAAATGAAAACTGTATGTAAAATTCTTAGCACAGTACATGGGCTAAATAAACAGCTACAAAAAGAGCTGATTTATGCAACAGGGTCAGAAAAGCTTATGTGCATGTATTATCAATGATATACAAACAGTATAGGAGGGTTATGAATTACATCTCTTAACATATGACTTATTATAACGGTGTCAAGATTTTTTTACAAATTTTATTAGTCTGTTGTTTTTTTACCATCCATTCAGAGAAAGTGATATTTTAACCAATACTGGAGGTAAGTGAGTTCATACATATCTGGGTGAAATAGTTAACCAGGGAGGAGAAACAATTAGAGCTAAGACTACGAATTGGAGTATTCTGGATTTATTCCAGAAATACCAAGAAGGTAACTGTTTCTACAACAAGTAAAAGAGAGGGAGATTAGCTGGATGTGAAAGGAGTTAGGGAGGACCAGATCACGTATTGCCCCAAAGACCTTATTAAGGACAATGCACTACTTTGGGGAAAGTATCTCTCTTCATTATAACTTAACCTGGATAGTGGTGAGTGATGGCACTATAAGACACCAACATATATATGAAAAAAATTAAACAAAACATGTTAAATCACAAGTTCTAGACCAGTGTGGGGTCTTCTAAGAAAGATCAATCACAAAATTACTATATCACCCTGTTACATTTTCAAACTATTCTACTACAGACCATATAGAGTCAGAAAGATATTCATCCAAATGACTGCCAGAAAAATAAAGAAATAAGGAAAATTTTAGAATCTTAAGTTCAAGGCAAATATGATGCATATGTTATTTTTAAAATGAGCAACAATTACTATATAAGCTTCATTTAAATGATACCATGGTGATAAGACTGTCTATTAGCAAAAAGTAAGAGTCAAATAATAATTAGAAATGTCTTTTCTTTCTACTGCTATAGTACCATGGACAGTGACTCACCAACACCAATTGTTAGGCCATCTGTTGGTTAATCTGGAAATTTCATAAATACCACCAGTTTTATTAAAGGTTCAACTACATAACAAGGCTCTGAGGCAACGATTAAAATCAGATATGTGATTTACTTACAATGTTTCTAAGAAAAGCATAGTATAATGGAAAGAAAAATACACTAGGAATCAAATCAAGTGTTTTACAGACAGCTTTAAATAAAGGTCTTCAAAATATAGATAGCTAGCCTATCTTTGGTAAACCAACTAACATTTCTTTTTTCTTTCCTATTAACATTTCTGGAGAGCCATGTGTTCTTTGTAAAACGGTGAGGCAGAAAGAAAATGTGGAAAAAGTCACCCAAGGTCCTCTCTTGCTCTAAATTTTAATAGTATTGTCTAAAAGTAGTCTGACAAATTTAGATAAATCAAATTTTAACTTATATACCCAATTCATTGATAGAAACTCTCAATTCTCTCAAATCTACTCAGATAGAAAGATTGTCTTATACAAATAAGTTCTTCAATGTATAAATACCCAAGCGTCAACTATGAAGCAGGTAAGAGAAAAACCATAAAAATAAAAATAACTTGGTAATACAGAAATTTGATATTGCGTGTAAAAAGAAGTTCAGAAAGAGAATTATTAGTTAATTCAGTGGATAAATTATAACATAATGACTCATTCGTTTTATATGTGTGTGGGGTTTTTTGTTTTTTTGTGTTTTGTTTTGTTTGTTTTCTTTTGTTGACTGCATGTCTCTTTACTAATTCTTGTAGGCTGGCTCTACTCAGGTTCCTAAAATGACTGCCAAATTTTCAGGACTCGTGAAAAACACCAAAAGGGAAGACTATTGTTTTGCTTCTGCTTTTCCTTGTTATTAGTGAGAATAATAGTCTTTTCCAGAATCCCCCTTGCAGATTTTCCCTCATGTCTGTAGGGCCAGGATTCAATCACATGTTTATACTTATACCAGCCACTGGCATGAAAGCTAAATTACAATCATTGGCTTAGCTGATCAAAATTAGCTACTGGTAGGTATAGTTTAAAATATATGACTTTCTCTTTATATATAGCTTTCCAGTAACTGAGCACAACTGGAATACCCTTAACAACAAAAAAATGAGAAATGGCTGTCAGGTGTACCTTATTTAACTTAAAAACAAATGTAGGTTCTATCCCATTGGGCACTCTTCTCTCTATGCAAGCTGGCACTGACAGACATGCATCTGCTTTGCAGCAAGGTATCATTTAGGAAATGAACCTTCTCCTTAAGAGGAAGACTCTTCAGCCATGGCTTTTCAATCTCTTTGTTGTTTTATCACTGTTACATGATATAATTAACAAATATTAACTAATATCTTGTTAGCGCAGTGCTTATAACTCTAGTTCAACTGATAGCATATTGACAAGGAGTATCACCACAAATCTTGTTTATACATTTATCCCATTAAATTTATCCCAAAGTCTTAAAATCAACCTTGACATTTCCTGTCACTATCGTTTGCAATTAGATGCTAAACTATATATAAAACAAATTATAAATTATCTTCTATAAGGTGTAATGTAACATTATCATACCCGAAACCACATCCTCTTTAAAATTCCATGTTACCATCTTTCTCCAAAACCAAATATAATCCTAATATCCACATTTTAATTTTTATCCAGTGCTAATAACTCTAAATTCTATGATATAAAGGTGATATTTAACTTACTTAAAATATTAATATAATTATTCATTTAAAATCTTCTTCAAATCATCATAAAAGAGTATACCTTAGTTTTCTTTGCTAAGGAGAGCCATTAGCATCTGAATAATATAAAAATTTTCAAGTAACAAAATGTGAAATCATTTTCCAAAGCGCTGAGCCAATAAGGAGGTATTATGCAGTATTATCCTTACTTTGCCAATGACACAATGTGCAGACAGGTCAACAGATTTGCCACACCAAAACTGGAGACTGAGAACGAGGTCATCATGAGTCTAATAACCAACTCTATTCTTAATTCTCTTAGTCACAAAAATATGATTAATGCAGCAAATGTAGGCTTGTTACCTGATTATTATCCCCTCTGGGTATGACATAATTCTGTCTGTCTCTTTACAAATATATTCCATGTGTGATGTTGATCCAGTGCTCTGAAAAACACACCAGGAAGGCATTAAAGTCTCTGCTCAAGAGAAAAAAAAAATCATCAGACTTATGCAAGCCCTGAAAATAGACACTTATATTTTTGAATGCCATATGCCATTTTAGAGAGGGCTCTGGTTTTTCCACATGTGACATCATAATTGTCCAGTGAGGAAGATGAGAAATAGGAAAGTAGTTATTAGGTGATCCTTAAAACGTACTAGCTCTTGAATCTTACAATGGACTACTCATGTATTAATTTTATAATGATACATTTGGGTTTATTTAGTTAAAACCAAATGATATGAAAGATCCTATTTAGTCCACAAGCACTGAACGAAGTTTCATCATTAGTGTCAAAGTCCACAGTCAAGAGCAAAGTTTCAAGAATGCTGCTCTTAATCTCTCCATCACAGAACAGTTATGGAAAATGAGGGAAGAGACAAAGTCAGAGGAGATGAAAAAAGTCTGAAGACACTCTGGATCTGTAGGTATGCATTATCCTTTTATTTATACCACTTAACACATAATAGTTGCATTTCTGAAAAGCTCAACTGCCCCATGAATAATAAAGTTGCCACAGATAACTGCATCCTTATAAAACTCATTGCTTGAGGACAAGTGATATGCATTGGGAGCATGATACACATGGATGGAATATAATCAAATGGGATCATTTCTCAGAGACTCAAAGACAGGATGTCTTGCTTTGTGAAATCTACTTATGGAAGAACTGTCATTAAAATTTTCTAAATATAAACGATCATTTATAAGAATCTGGGAAAAAGTTCCTCAACAAAATGAGGGAATAAAATAGTACTTTATAACAAATAGGTCCTGCAATATTGCATAATTAATCAGAAATAAATTATTTTTAAGGAAAATATTTATGAAAAAGTATAAGTGTGGATGTAAAATGATATATACGTTTCCACAATGAATTGAAGGTCACACAGGTCCATAGCCATTTTAAAAAGGCAGTTTGAGTTCAACGAAATCCACCAAAATTTCACACCCATTTTTCTTCCAAATTTGATTTAGCAGATCACTGAGTGGATAGCGTAATAATATAAAATGGATTTGTTGACATACTCAAGTGGAAAGAAGATCTGAAAAAAAAGTAACAATTCAAAATGGAGCAATAAATGAATAATAGGCAACATAATTTCTATGAACAGTGACATAATATATTAGATGAACAATATAATCAATGGGGTTTATTTATAGATTATTTTTTCCAAGACTCTAAAAGCTTTGTATAGAAATTTCTCAGGGTCTGTAAATCAAACGTTCTAATTTTTAAGTGCTCTTTCCCTCTAGAAAGAGTTTTAACATAATTTTGCTTTTGTTTTAAAAATATTTTCTATTTATTTTTTAAAATGTAGAAGTTGTAAATCAATGTAAAGAAGAAAATATGAATCACCCATAATCGATGGATAAAAGTGGTTTTTTTTTTTCCGATTATCCTAAAAGGAAACTAAAAAATACACTACAGGAAAAAAGCAGTAACATTAAAAACACTATCTGTGTTTAGGCAAATAGTGGTCTGTCAAAACATGTTTCTTTTCAATATTTTCTTTGATAGATGTTAAAGGGTTTTGAAGAGCTTACTGAGTTAGTTTAATTTACATGAATTAATTCATGTACTTTACCTCTTCATTTATTGAATTGCAATCTAAGGTTTCTCTCACTAAAAGAGATGTAAGTGAATTGATTACCAAAGAAGAAAAGCTGGAACACATATGACTCCAAAGATCGCACTTGTGTTAATGTTTCAGTTTCCTAAATTAAAATGCATATAAATTTGTTATGAGATTTTTATTTAAAATTACTGCTCCAAATGGCAAAGAAACAATAAATGAGAATCATTAGGAAGTAAACTTCAAAATAACTGAAAATTAAAGACCTGTTGACCCTTTAATGTAAAATGGTATTTACTTGAACTTATCAGATGTATTATACTAAGAAAGCATTACAAATTTTTTAGGCACTTTTTTCAAATTTTTGGAATTAAAAAAATATTTTTAACATCATTACTGTGTAAGATGCAGCTACAACATTTATATAAATCTATGTGTTTTTACGTATATGGAAAAACCACAGTATAATTGTCACTTTAAACCTTAATTAAAATTGAGTAAAGCACCAAAATGTAAACTAGTAATAATATTTACTAGTTATTGAGCATACTCTATGATAGATTATACCAGGCACTTCACATACAGTTGACATCACAACAATCCAAAGATGTAGATAATAAAAGAGAAATTTAGAGCTCAGAGAGGTAAAGTGATATCTCAAAGTCACTCATAAGTAGTAAATAACAAAACCAGGATTGAACTCAAGTCTGTTGGATTCAATTTTCAATTTTCAGTAATAATTACAAATTACCTTGCCAGCTAATATTCTTGCCAGTAGTGAGAATGCTTATAAAAGAAAAAACACACTAGAAATCTATTTTAAATGTTTTCTTTAAATTTCATTCAAAATAGTTTGTTGGACATAACTGAAACCACATTCTCCAACTACTGATGTAGATTTTATATGGGAGAATCAGCTCTAGAGAGCTAGCATTTCTATCATTTATTATTTACATGTTACTTCCTCCTCAAATGAGTTGAAGCATTTCAAGACTTGACAATGCTAAAACATTTATAATACCTTCTAACATCTTGAATGAAATGGCAGAATAAAGAATGGCTGATCATGGCATTTCCTTTCTTAAAAACTAACAAATTAAATTTGAGTTATCAGGGTTGTGTGTCTTCTGGAAGCAAACTGATCCAAAGGTGCCAGGGAAAAATTTCAAAGCTCAAGAGTATCTCAAAAGATGGTAGCAAAAATTCCAACCAGGTGGTGTAGACTCTGTAATAGAACTACTGACAAAGTGCAAGTTTTCAAACTGAATGTATTTCTCACTTTGCACTTTCACTCCTAACTCACTCCCAGCTTTCCCGCATACCTACATTCTCAGACTCTTAGAAAACCAAAAGGAACATATAATTTATATTTCTTAAGTAAAATCTTAGATGTGGAGACAAGCATGTCTTAGATGATGTAGTCAAATAATTAAGGAAAAATTAACCACGCTGTATCAGAAAAACAAAATTGTTAATATTTATTGAGTTAGAATTGAGTCAGAAATAAATAAAATGAAGAGTCAGAATGGCATATATATATATGACACTCTAAGAAGATAAACTAAAAATGTAAAAATCAAAATGATGAAATGTTCAATTTTGAGATTAAATAAAAATCAAGACAGAAAAATAACTACACTAATGTTTGGTTGTTTCCATCAAATAATTTAAAGAGAACATATTTTTCCCCCCTTCCTTCCTTCCTTCCTTCCTTTCAGAGAAAGAGCTCATGCACAAGTGTGAATGAGTGGTAGAGAGGCAGAGAGAGAGAAAGAGAGAGAGAAAGAAAGAGAAAGAAACAGAGAGAGAGAAAGAGGAAGAGAGAGAGAGAAAGAGGGAGAGAGAGAGAGAGGGAGAAAGAGAGGGAGAGAGAGAGGGAGAGAGAGAGGGAGAGAGAGAGGGAGAGAGAGAGGGAGAGAGAGAGGGAGAGGGAGAGGCGGGGGAGAGAGGGAGAGAGAGGGAGCGGGAGAGAGAGAATCTCAAGCAGGCTCTACACCCAGCACAGAGCCCACATGGGGCTTCATCTCATAACCCTGAGATCATGACCTGCGTCAAAATCGAGTTGGCTGCTTAAATGACTGAGCCACCCAGGTGCCCCGAAGAGAGCATATTTTTAACTAAATCAAATATTAACTAAGAAAGGACAAAAGTACAAAACTGCATGTAGAGGAAGACTGCAGACTTAGGGGAACAAAATCATGAATCAAGCAACAGTGTTACAAAAGCAATGAGTTGGAAATAAGGAGGAGAATAAAAATGGGTGAAATAAATTAATGGCATAGAGAAAGGGCTTAAGAAATTACCGTGATGGATGCCTGAGTAGATCAGTCAGTTAAGTGTCCCAATCTCGAAATCAGCTCAGGTCATTATCTCATGGTTGTAAGACTGAGCTCCACCTTGGTGGGGGGAGGAGGGGGAAGGGGGGCTGAGATTCTCTCTCTTTCCCTCTGCTCCTAGTGTATTTTCTCCCTCTTAAAGAAAATAAATTACTGTGAAAACCAAATACAAGAAAAAGATTAAGACAACTAAAAAGAACATAGCAGGTAAGGTGAATAAAGATGATGAAACATCACTATAATTTGTGTCTATTTCAACATATGGAATAAAAGAAAAATATTAAAGGACATAACAGAAGAAAATGAAGGAAAAATTAAATTACCTTATTAAAAAGTCACATTGTATTACTAAAAAACTTTATTGGATTATTTTGGGAAAAAATATATACTGAGCTATACCCTGGTTAAATACCATATTTTTGAGATGATTTTTAGGGTACTATATACACAAGTAAGATGGAGAGACATAGGAAGGGGGCGGTGAGAAAATGAGACTGGCCTCAGATCTTTCACATCAGTAACCAACATAATAACAAACTACTATGAATCCCAAATACTAAGAAAAAAACCTAATTAAGACAACTAAAAAAAATAAAGCAGATAATAACGGAGGGCAATCTCCTCCTGAACACCCTTATAGACACACCCAGAAATAATGTTTAATCTGGGTAGCCTCGGGTGCAGTCAAATTGACATAAAATAATCCATCACAAAACTTGTATTGAAAATAGCTAAGACAAAGGATAAAATATTTCAATTCATCTTTTTAAATTACTTTAATTGATCCAATAGTAAGGATAACACGAAGACCCTGAAAGTCATGTGGGAACAGAGTGACTGGCATGGGCATACCGTCGTTCTTTTAGTCACTGTAAGTAGCCCAGTTTTCCTCACAGATATAATCTGCAGTAGAGATTATATAATTGTAAATAACTCTAAATCTTTATCTTATTCTTATCTGTAATCCCAGCTATAAACCACAAGTCATTATGAGTTTTAGCCACCTGACCTAAGGTACATAACAGTGATGGTTAAACGACATGGTGATGTGTTGGAGAAATTTGAAGTCCTTGAAATTTTCATCTATTCTGTCAATAATTTCCTACTATCGTGGGATATATATGATGTGGCAAATGTAGTAAAGGTTCTCTTTTACTGACTATGACTAGTTAGGGAGGAATGTAGGGTGTTTAAATGAATTTGCAAAGGTAATTGTTTTCCTACTTACTTTTCTGTCTTTTCATTTTAGAGTGACTTTAGGCTCACTGTAATAACTCAATTTTTTGGAGTGTTTTTCTATGTTTTTGTCTTCATCCTAGCACTTAGGTGAAAAATTATATTGAAGATATCTGTTTAACTGTTGGTTCTCCTCAATTAATTATAAACTCCTCCAGGACCAGGGAGTGTGACTTTCATATTTACACCCTTCTGTTTTTTCACAGTTCGTCATTTAAAAGACATGTGTGTACTGAATTCAACTGATTCTGCACTGTTGATATCATTGCATACTCTCATCTTAATTAGCTCTCTGCTCAAACACAAGATTACATATTGTATAAATATGCGCTTCAGATTTAATTTGTGTTTTTACTTATAGGAGACGGAAGTGGAAAATGTTATTATTTTTCTTAATCTTTTAACGTTTATTTTTGAGAGAAAGAGAGCATGGCGAAGGAGGGGCAGAGAGATGGAATCTGAAGTAGGCTCCAGGCTCTGAGCTGTTAGCACATAGCCCAATGTGAGGCTTGAACTCAGAGACAGCGAGATCATGACCTGAGCTGAAGTCAACACTTGACCAACTGAGCCACCCAGGCGCTCTGTAAAGTTACATTACTTTTTTCTTTCTCTTTCTTTCTTTCTTTCTCTTTCTTTCTTTTCTTTCTTTCTTTCTTTCTTTCTTTCCTTCCTTCCTTCTTTTTTTTTTTTTTGAAAGAGACAGAGACAGAGAGAGAGAGAGAGAGAGAGAAGCGGTGCTCACCTGAAGTGGGGCTATAACTCATGAACTGGGAGATCATGACCTGAGCCCAAGTCAGATGTTTAACACAATGAGTCACCTAGGCACCCCAGAATCAATGTTATTAGTGAGAAAAGTTGACGAAAGTATTGTGATTTAGTCTGATAAGTGGAGAATAAATTCCCTCCTTAACTGTCCAATTAACTGTCTAATTCTTCATTTGCTTTCTGTGTCTAGACATAGCTAAATTACATATAAATGAGACGGACGGTCAGGGTAACATTAAGGACATGGAGTGTTGTGTTTGTTTCTTCAGGGTAAATTACTGACACTAAGAATTGGCTGCAATGTAAACAACATTAGAGAAGCAATTACTATTAAATTAATTATTCCTAAAAAATCAAGTGTGAGACCCTCAAATAATATTCACGGAGGCTGCTAATTTTGATATTCCCTCTGGGAACTTTCACCAAATAAGATGTGTCTGATATGTCTTCAATTTGTAGATACCACAACAGCAGTGAAAGATATTATAAATCTAAGACACTTCGAAAAACAAATCAATGAACTGGAGGCTTCGAATGAATGTTTACAGACCCTGTGACAGTAATACATTTAAGCGGATGTGCTTTCAAGTGTCTCATTAGAAGAAGACACTCTCTCTGCTCCTCCGCCCCACCAGAGACATTCACCTGCGTATTCTCTGGTGACAGAATGTCATTTTCAAACTTGCAAGGATGCAGAGTTCTTTATACACGCTGCCAAAAAGGAACAATTTCTGAGAATGCAAGAAGCCATTCAAGTAAAACTTCAGAGTTATTACTTTTTCTGCAGAGCTTTTAATCTTAACATAGCAAAAAGATTACTTGATAAAGCACCGACTTTTTCTTTTATAAAATAATCACCATACATTTTAATAATAAAAAATATCATAATTCATAACTGTGTTGCAGGGAACATGTATGTACTCCAGGTATTCCAAGGGAATATTCCGAGGAATATTCTGTGTTTTTTTTTTCCAAACATGAAAAGTAGTACTCATCAAAGAAGCAAAATGAAGTAGTAATTACCAGACCAGATGCTCTCGCATGAAAGTTAATACAGATGTAAAAATTAGAGATGGCACAAAGATTACACCTCATCAGTATAAGAGCAGGGATAAGCATCCAAATTAGATGAGAAGGGGCAGGGCTCTTTTACTTCAAGTGGAATTGTGGAATGAATAGACAGTATTGTTGTTACACTGGCAACATTTTTCTTCAGAATATGTGTTCTTTGAAAACATATTTGTCTCTGTGATTAAGAGAGCATTTTGTTCTTAACTCTGCAGCTCCACATAAAGCAATGTTGAGTTAAATTCCTTCAGATTATTTCAAAAATACATGAACAGACTAAATACACACCAACAGAGTAAGAAAAATAACATGTTGTATTCACTACAACAATGGTCTATTTCTGGTCCTACTATGCATATCTGCAAAACACTTTTATCTTACAATCTCTCTTTAGAAAATTTGTAGTTTGGTAACCTATCTAGGCAACTATATCCAAATATGTTTGTAGCTTAAGTCTCACCAGACTATTCTTTGCCCCCAAACTAATACTGTTCCAGCAAACCTATTCTAGGTAAATCTTTACTAGCCTTCTTAGTCTTAATAAATGGTACTACCATTATCCTATTTACCTAAATTAGCATGTTGGGAGAAATTCTAGATTCTTTTCTAATCCAACTTATCCTCCACAACCCGGCTGGCCATTTTAACTCTTAAATATTCACCGAAATAATAAGGTGGACCTAAAGCAATGGCTCTAGATTGCCTGGTGAAAAATTTATTTCCAATTTTTAGTATCTCCGCAATCTTAACAAGTTCCTCCAACTTTAACTTCTAAAGGATTAATGTCTTATATTTTTTTCAAATGCAGAGAAAAATAGGTGTAAACTTACAGGGCTATCATAAGGATTATGTGATATAATTTATGTAATAAACTCTCCACTGTACATTTCAAACAGTAAGTGCGCAAAACTGTTACCTGTAATTATCATCAGCACAACAGCAGCAGTAACAGCATCACCACCGTCATCAGCGCCATCATCATTATCATAATCATCATTCTGAATCTATTCTTACCTCTTTATTCACACTTCCTCTGACTTAATCAGATTTGCAGCTCATGACCTTTCACTGATATGAGACATTCCTAACTGGTCTTCCTGTTTTCAAACTTACCACTCTTTGAAAAATATTTATTTTAGAACAAAAACTGATGATGTCTCTCTTCTGCTTAAAATACATCTGCAGAAAAATCCATCTCTGTAGTTCAATATATACATATATTACTTTAGGTCATTTGCCTTACCCAACTCATTACAGAGAATCCATTTATCAGGGGTGCCTGAGTGGCTCAGTCTATTAAGTGTCCAACTTCGGCTCAAGTTGTGAATCTCACAGTTCGTGGGTTCCAGTCCCACGTCGACAACTCAGAGCCTGGAGCCTGCTTCAGATTCTGTGGCTCTCTCTCTCTCTGCCCCAACCCTGCTACGCTCTGTCTCTTAAAAATGAGTAAACATTAAAAAAAAAAGAAGAAGAAAAGAAAACTATACTTCAGGTGTTTCAGAAGGTTGAGCATTGCTTAACACAAAATTCTATCTGAAAACAACCCCATCTTCACCTGGAAAATGTCTGATGTATTCTCCCCTGGGACACTCTCTCTGATTCTCCCAGTCTGGATGTGTGCTTCTGTACTTCGAAACCACCTCATTCATATTGCTCTCATTCACATCACTGTCTGGCAGTCATGTGTGCAGCTAAGACGTTAGACTTAACTGCCGAGACCATACGTTATCCATACCCTGGATCTCCAGGCCCTACACAGTGCCTCACACACAGCTGAACCATACATGGATGGAAAATGAATGCTACTTTTTTTTTTTTTCAGCACTTGTCTTGTAAATAAAGACTTATTATCATCTTTAATCTTTTGGTCTCCAACACACTCCATGAAATCATTAAAAAACTTGTAGAGGTATCTTTCTCAGGGACTTACACATCCAATCCCAATTCCTCTGGCTGCCTGCCACTTGCTAATATCTATTAACTTCCAATTTATTTATTCTCTATTTTTTCTTTATCTGGTACACCTCCATATACCTTGGATTTTCAAAACGGAGAGAAGGAAGCACAGTTACTCTCCGATCAGACTCAGACTCATCACCTCATCTGTGTTTTCCCCTGCTTTCCTCACATTTGCCTCAATATGCATTTCTATTTGAACTTCCACTGCCCACCCATACACAATATACTCCACCAAACCTCCTTCCTCCTCTCTTTTCTGAACATCTCTCTCTCTCTCTCCCCCAAATCTATGTCATTATTAACTGTTTCTTTAGACTGCAATGCTCTTATCTCCACTACTTGACTGATAAAAATATTACCAATAGGATGCACAACTCTAACTCACATGCTGCCTGGTAACAACAACAACAGCAACAACCACAACCACAATCACCACCATCACCACAACTGTTCTAATCCAATGACAATTACCAAATGAATCTTTTTTTAGGATCCTTAAAGGATTTGTTATTCTCTTAAGACAATGAATATATCATGTTTATATTAACTCTTCAGCTTGAATGAGCTATTTAATGTAGTCCTACCTCAGAAAGCTGCTTATTACTGGAAAACTTATGTAAATACTTCAGGTATTATTAGTGTTCTACTCAGAATAGTAGAATGTTTTCTTGCCTTTTTTTCTTGGCATTTTGGATAATATTGACTTATTTTTCTAATAATGCGATAATCTTATGTTTCTGTTGTTAGTGGTAGTTTTTCATCAAGTGTATCAGAATGGCATTATTTTGTAATCACGGTATCATTTACTACTCATAAATCATGACTAAAGTTCACATCTGCCTTCCAACTAGGTCATTGGTTTTATTTAAAAGTATACATTAAAATAGCTGATGGATCTCTAAGACAAGGGTCATGCTTCAGTGGAAAAAATATAACTTGATGTTATGTGTCTACAGTGTAAAACAACAGTATCATACATTGTCAGCATGTATTAGATGCTCTTGGATTGGTATTTAGAAAACCCGAGACCATTTGTAAATATGGGCTCACCAAGATGAAAATTTTATTGATTACATAATGCTGTCAAGAGAAGTCTAATACATTATTTGAATGAATTCAAACATATTGGGCCTACAAGAAAATCATACTACTTCTTAGTGGTGTCACTTAATTTAGGATTTCTAATCTTTCGACTCTTGCGAAATACACTTTTCGCTTTAAAAAAAGTCACCTCTGTTCTTTTAAGTCATATAGTCTATGAATATCTCTTGAATACTGACATAACTTTAGATAATTTGATTTGAGAATTTTTTTGAGAAAAATAAAATTTTATCTTAAAACAAAGGTTGGGCTTCAATGTTCTCTAGGCATACAAAGTAAACTTTCACAGATAAAAACTTAATAAAAATAATTATTCTGTTATTATTTATAAATAACTATTTCTTTTCCAAAAGTATTGTGAAGTTACCTGATTACATTGAGGTCATACCTGAAAACTTAACTTGTGCTATAAGTATGTCTTTAAGAAAATTCATTTTAATCTTTCCTTTAGGGTAAATACAAATTTTTTTAAGTTTATTTATTTATTTTGAGAGAGACAGAGAAAGCACAAGTAGGGGTGGGGCAGAGAGAGACGGAAGGAGAGAGACAGACAGAATCCCAAGCAAGCTCTGCCAGCACAGAGACCAGTGTGGGGCTCGAATTCATGAACTGCAAGATCATGACCTAAGCTGAAACCAAGAGTTGGACACTTAAGTGACTGAGCCACCCAGATGCTCCAAATACAATTTTGCACATTCACTATAGATAGGATGCGTTTATATAATATATGCCTTCCATATGCGAGGCATATATTAAATGTTTCATTCAATGGCTAAGACCATGAAGTCAGACACAAGCCAAAGGGTATTCTCTTTCAGTGGTTCAAAGCAAGTCTGTCCAAAATGTGGCACTTTGGCATGTGGACTACTTTAAGCCAAAAAGCAAATGAGACTGTACGCTTAAGAGAAAAATTTTCCCTTCCCTTAAGTACCTTGAAGAATCTAAATTAGGGGTTTTCTCAGAACTGGAGTTATTACAAGAAATATATTGCATCTGACTGACCCATCTGCATGGCAGGCAAACATCTAAAGACCAAACCTCTTTCTTACCGCACTATGTCTTACCCTTGTCCCCTTTGGGGCCATGGGCTATCGCATTCCTCAGCTCAGTATGGCATATGTACCTCATTTTACCTTTCTTTCGTTGAGGCTCTCATTTGTGTGCCATTCCCGTATGTGTACAAAATTAAATTTGATTTTCTCCTGTTAATCTGTCTTGTGTCAATTCAAATCTTAGACCTGCCAAAACAATCTTTGAAGAGGAAACATTTTCCTCTCCTACATCTTCTATTATACTTTTTATCTAAAGAATCTCTATTATGTGGTTCTTTCCTGAAGTATATTTCCTAATGAATTCTTAAGAAATTTTCTTAGGAAACTTGAGACCACTCCTCGAGTCAGTCAAACCCTTATCTGTATGGTAAAATTTCACATATATTGGTGCACCTCTTCTAAAAGTCAAATAAAAACTAGGGGTGCCAAAGTGGCTCACTGGGTTAGGTTAAGTGTTCAACTCTTGTTTTCAAATCAGGTCATGATCTCATGGTTAAGAGATAGAGCCCCAGGTAGGACTTCAAGCTGGGCATGTTGCCTGCTTAAGGGTCTCTTCTCCCTTTCCCTCTGCCCTTCCCTTATTAGTGCACAAGTACGTTCTCTATTATAAAAGCAAACAAAACTAAACACGTGGAACTACCCAATTCTGTTGAATAATTCTTGAATTCTCAGTAATAAAGAATCTTTCATTTTGCTTATTTAATGTTTAAGTTGTATTTAAAAAATGTATCTTATAAGAGAGACTCTGAAATGTGAAGTCATGCCAGGTTCTGTTACTTTTTGTTCATGTGTATATTATTACCAATTTTTATACATGATTTTATCTTCACATGAAACAAACATGTTTTAGAGGTTTCCTCAGGGTAAATTTTGAGGGAGGCTATGTTTGGTAAACACATGGTCTCTGGCCCACTGGAGGGATTATCATCCTTGTGGGCCAAGGGCAAATTAAGGACATTTCTCACAGTCCACACTTGGATCTTGTGAAAATTAATAAAAAGTAATCCCATTTACAATTGTTGAGAGGCCAAGATGGGGAGCCCTCAAGCCTAGCAGACACAGCAGGAAGAGAGGAACCTTGCAAATACACACTACTACCTCAGAAAGAGGAAGAAAGTTTCTCCTTCTACCCCCTCCACAGCCTAGCCAATGAGGTAGTCATAACTCGGCCAAAGAACAGCCACTGTACTTAGACCTCACACTCTCAAATCTCCCCTTTCCCCTATAAAAGAGTGTATTTCTCCTTGGTTTTGCACACTTGCCTATGGTCTTGTTGTAGCTTGCTTGTCTCAGATTGCGATTCTTTGCTATTCCTGAATAAAACCATTTTTGCTGTTAAAATAGCTGGCAGTTTTATTTTTATCTTTTTTAATTAATTAATTTATTTTTAGACAGAGAGAGGGTAAGAGGAGGGGCAGAGAGAGAGGGAGACAGAATCGCAAGCAGGCTCCATGCCCAACACAGGGCACCATCTCAGGACTGTAGATCATGACCTGAGCCTAAACCAGCAGTTAAACCTATGGAGCCACTCAGGCACTCTGGAAGTTTTATTTTTAAGGTTAATAATCTAGACCTATATTTGGCTTAACAACCTATTTCTATAGATATCTCAGAAATTTCCTTAGAGATACATTCTCTAAATTAAACCAATTAACTTTCCTGATAAGGCCGTTGTAAAAGAAAGTCTCTCCTTAAACCTAAGGATGATGTTCATATGTTTACTGATATTCGAACACATTCCCCAAATGAAATGCAAATAAAATTAACGAAAACACCAAATGTTTGCAAAGCTATGTTAAATAGTGACAGTCATCCACATATTTGAATATTCTTTTTAAGCCAAAAGTGAAGTCTGTTTCATATCCATGAAAATTGCTGTGGTGATAAATGTGAAACAATTTGAGTCTACTTTTGATTAGATTGCCCTCTTTGAATTAGTTTAATATTTTTATTTCATGTGTTTTTGTGTTTACTATGTAATTTCTTTATATACTATTTTTCTTTTTATTTTTCATATTTCTAGCATCCTGAATAGGCTTTCTATCACTTTTTGGCTTTATGTTCCTCTTTATGTACTTTATTTTTTCAGGCAGTCTCTGTGCTGGCAGGGGGCTCTATCTCACGAACCATGAGATCATGACCTGATCAAGAGTCAGACGCTCAAATGAACCACCCAGGTACCCAGTAGTTTATTTTTAAGTACAAAGATAGCAACTGTTTTGGAGAGTACTGGATCTTGTAAAATTTGCTATATTAGGGAAATGTTAAAATTATGAATTTAGTAATTCAATTCTCTTAAAGGGAAAAACAATATTTTAACTTTTGAGTGGTTTTAGCTCTAACTATAAGATTCACGATAAATTTAGATATAACTTCAAAGTCTTTTCGACCAATTTTACGATGTTTTGAAAATATTCTAGGGAAACATCACAATATATTAGACAATCATTCTATAATCTTCAGGTTACTTAGAATTTCTCTATTGCTCACTCTGCTTAAGTACTTAGTTTCAGTTTTAACTACTTAAAGTTAAATATTCTGGAATTCTGAGAGAGATGGCATCACTAATGAAAAGGCAATGATTGCACAGCCACTGTTTCACACATAAAGTTATGGGCAATGATAGGCAGACAGAAAGAAATGAACACCAAAACCAACCAACCAACCAGCCAACCAACCAGCTAACAGCACTGTCTTTTGCTTACTAGTGACTGATCAGCTTTTTCTCCAACCCTGTCTTTTACATGAGCCACTTCTCTCTGTGGTATCCATAGTATCTCCTTGGTAACACTCTTTTTGTTTGATACAATATACGCAATCCATATCTTTCCCCATAGCTTGCTTGGGTTGTCTATTTTCATCACAACAGAATTTTCTAGCAGTTTGCACTGTGTTGTTCTGGGAGTAACATGATTCAGGATGTAGGAAGATCCTACACAAAAACCAGAACAATTTAGCTTTCGGTCAACCATTTCTTAAATGGAATCAGATAAAGCATTTTCCTGCATGTAAAATGTTCAATTCACTGATCTTTAAAAAGGAGTCAGAGATGGTGTTCTCTTCCTCTCTATCTCTTCAGAAATCATAAGATTTCTTACATATAACTAAATGATAGACATTTTTCAACAATATTAGAGTGTTTAATCAATTTTACATTAGACTCCAGGATGATAACAACTTTTCCAGATGTTATGAAAATACTAGAATTGTTTGTCACTGGGTTGAGATTCTGTGAATGTTCTAAGAGTAGTGCCTTCTACAAAGCCTGATGTCATGGCAGCACTTAAGTCATGAAATTCAATAGTAGACTTGCTGTCAGGAAGAACATTAATCTAATGGCTAAGGATGAACAGAGAAGGGCATAGAAATCAATCATGAAAACAGGGTGATAAATTTAAAATAAAATTATGAAGTACTATAGAAATCTAAAAAATGGAAAGAGAACTATTTTTGGAATAAGATGGTTTCAAAAAACAATTGACACATGGGCTGGGAACTATCTACTGGGAATATTTTCATTACACCTTGAGATATTTCCATGTCCAAGCTAAAGTCTGTTTTCCAATCTATAAAATCAGTACTCTGAAGTTTGTTTATCTTTAAAACATAGTTAATAGCTTCTTCCCTGGTTGGGAAGTTGGTTTTGTCCTAGTTGGGAAGTTGGGCCTTGGGTCTGGCCTTTGGGGGCCAGATGTTGCCTTCCTCTCCACCTTCCTTCTAGGCCCTACTCACAGACTAACTGATGAGTAGGGTGGCACTGAGTGGTTTCTGCAGGTTGGGGCCAGAAAAAAGAGGTAAGTTTTTGTTATCAGACTGTCAAGAGACCCAGGACTTATTGCTAAGAAGTGATGATTTTGATACAAAGACCATACATAGAAGAGGGCCCCTAGATAGATGGTTGGTGGAGATCTCTCCCAGCCATATTTATATTTTGTCTCAGCCTCAACTCTAGAATAATCTATTATTAATCATTTCTTTTGACAAATGCTACCTTTTTAAAACACTCTTGCCATAATGTTTATGTTTACCAGGTGTCTGGTCTTTCTCTTCCAGACAACACATATATTTAACCAATAGTATAGAGAAATCGACAGGCTACATAAATTAACCAAGTGGTGGGCTCTTGGGAGGCCAAGTAAGAGTAAACAACGGAGTGACATAAAAATAAAGAGGTTTTTTTCTTCCTAAGAGAGCAGGAAATCCTGGAAGAAACATAAAATTAAAAAGACGTGGTATGAATTCTGTTAACTGGGTGACCTCAGGTATGTTTTCTGATCTCTCTAAATCGGGATTTTCTTATCTAAAAATGGAGATAATACCAACCACCTTTTAAAATCATTATAAGCATTAAAAAATAAAATTACTGGAAGCATTAAAGAGAATACCTGCAAATCACTAAATAGTATCTGGCATTTAATAGGTAATATAATAAGTGGTAATGAATGTTCTGCAAATGCTAGGATTGCTTGTAAAAAAGTTCAAACACTCACTGAAGTTGTATATTCTATAATAATAAAGAGCTGGGAACTAGGCACATATAAACCCCCTTCTAGTGAAACATAAATAGCGTAAGAGAAATTACAATCAGTTTGAAGGTAGAAGCCATGGGTTTTGATGTAGACATTATTTACCTACCAACTGTATGTTTCCATAAAAATACTTAAACTCTTAGAGCTTACGTGTTTCGGATATGAAACCAAGAGAAATAAACCTTAGTAACACTGTAAATATAAAAGGTGTTTACAAAACACAGGGTATGCTGTGAAGTGCAAGAAAGATGTAAGAAATGCAATATCTAAACTTAAACGATTCATAGAGCATGACTCTTGGCTAAGCACATGTACAAAATCTATTAAATTCCTGTAAGAACCTCTTATGTTGACCTGCTGCTGCTTGTAATCACGGGAAATGAATGTGTACTCTGCTAAACACCATATGAAAACAAAGCTCAAGTGATCAAATCAAAAAATGAAATACAAACATATAAATAGATGATTCTAAGACATATTCTTTTCCAAAATACTCTTTTCATAATGTGGCATTGTTGTGGCCTGCTGTGCTGAAATGGCATTTTCTCAACCTTGGGAATTATTATGAGTAAAATATGTAAATAAATCCTCCAACAACCTATTCTTCAGTATATGCAACAGGGTCTTCAGGATCTTTTCACAGTAAGAAAAAGTTTCTTATATCAGCTCTACTGGGAGATACTGACAGGACCATGTTGTAAATTAGTGACTGGAAACTAAATCTTCTCCTTTTTAAAGACTGACTGATAAGAATCTGCCAGAGTCCTGCTCTGGAGAGTCCAGGGGTCCCCGAAAGATGGACAGTCAGGCAAAAGGAATGAGAGAGCCACAAGATGCACTCTGATCACCAAGCAGGCATCTCTGGCAATTCTGGCATCTCGGCTCTGCTGGTCTCAGTATCTTTATTTAAATGTAGTAAATGAAGTTAGAGCATTTAGCAATGAGTGACATTCTATCAGTAAGCATAGTTTGAACAATAATGTGTTTTTATCAGCAAAGCTGTGATTTCCTCAATCTTGCAGGTTGTTTTCAAGTTAATTAGCATATAAATTTAAGGCAGGGGGAGAGAACAGGGTGTTACCTTGAGGCTTTATGTTAATTATCTATAAACAGGCCAGGAATCATTCTGCCTATTCTTTAACTACAGTGTGGGAGTTGCAACCCATCTGCAAGGACAGAATTTCCAATGCTTGTCCTTTGCTTGTGAATGAGTAAGTTTACATAATAGGGACCCAACTTTTACACAAGTCACAGCAATATTCAGCCAGCTCATAACTGCTATCAATCTGTGCAACCCATCCCCAAGATGCAACTTTAAGATGATTTCTGGCCAGGCTACTCTCATTCAGATGTAATCTATCAAAGCATCATGTTCCATGTCCTTCCTTTTTATTCAAATGCCATAAAACAAAAGAGCATTACATTCCTTGGGGCCAACGAGAGTAGCTCAAGAAATCCAAGTCTGACACATTATTTAGAGGGAGGTAAGACTTGACGCCATTTTGACTGGGAGAAGCTTTGCTACGACTGCGTTTCCACACAGGGAAGTGTCTCAACCTGTGAGACCAAGATGGCTCCCAACAAGAATCCACTTTTGCTGGTCTAGAGGCAAAAATCCAAATTGCTTCTAAAGTAAAATTGTTAAAGCAAAATTGAAGGCTTAATTTTTAAGTCTTCCGAAGGATAGTTTGTTTTAATATTCATAAAGTGGCTTGATATTTGTATTTAAGTATTTCTATTTTAAGGTCAATATTTTAATGAAATCAAATTTGTATTTTTCCTACAGAATCTTTCAAATCTGATAGACTGGGGTTGTAAATTACTCCACTAAGGATCTTAATTTTTTGGAATTGTGGCCTTGGAAATGTAGTCAAAGTGGTTGATTATAATTCATGTAATTTCTCTTCTTTCTGTTTTACCTTCAGGAATTTACAGTGTTTTCCTTCCTCGAGGGTCCCGTCTCCCTTGGGGATACTCCTATCTTCAGACTTCAATTCTTACCGACCATAGCCTTGTCTACTTTCCCCTGTTCTAAGCCATCACTTGTAGTTTAGACACATGACACAAGGGTTTAAAATGAATTTCTTGATTATTTTTTTTCTGTGTTTTACAGCACTATTACTGTCTTGCTGGCCCTGAATCCCAACACTGCCACCCAGTAATCTGTCTCTGGTTAACAGTCCTTCCTTCGCCAGGCAGACCTTCTTAAAGAAGATGGAAGGCATGTGTCATAACAGATGTACCCTGAGGCGAAAAAGGAGATGTCATATGTGGCCATATCTCCATGCAGTTGGGGGTTGAGAGGGCATTTCTAAGGGAAAAGGAAAGAAAGAAAAGGAGAGGTAAGTTTAGTGAAGTTGAGGAAGTTACTCAGTTATCAAAGTCACCAGTGTAGTAGAGGATATTCTTAGGTAAACTCTGTTTTTCCTCATTTGTTTTACAAATATTATTTTGTTATTAGTAGTCAATTAATAAGGTCTAAAAAACTATTACTTATGCATATACCCATGAGGAACTTAATGATCCCTTTGAACATGTGATTTGTCTTAGCTCTTTAAATGAAATAAAATCTAGTTTTATAATGGAAAAAAAAACTTTATTTTATTCAAAATGATTTTGAAATTCTACTCAAGTATATAAATATATATATAAATACAATATATATAATATCTATATAAATATGTGTGTATATTTTTAGTAAAAATGGAAGTTTTTACCCATAACATCTGATCTATTCCTGACATAACCACTTTAAACAGTTTAAAGTGTATCTCAAAACTAATATTAACCTAAAATGTTACAAATGCATGTACACATTCTAAGAACATTAACTTGTTATGGAACTGGACAGACACCACCTGAAAGAGAAGAGAGGCTGTTTATTCATACTTGTTCTAGCTAGCGAGTCAGTCACTATCACTTGCATTTAGCAGATACTTAAGGGCAGACAAGGGAGTAGAGAACTTTCTAATGAAAAAGGAAAAAGTTCAAGTATGCTCCAATCAGAGGTTCTTTGAATAGGAAAGCAGGAGGTGGACTAACTAGAAGCGGGGCGTGTTACGAGATTAGTTTGGAAAGCACAGTTGGCTTTCCAGGTCGATTCAGCATTAGAGGCAGGCAAGGGAAGCTAGCATTCACTGGTTAAGTCATCATTTTACAATGACGGCTACACAGGTGTCTGCCTTCTTGGATTGGTTGGTGCAGAGGTTATTGTTTGGCTTCCCAAGCTGGTTACCACAGAGATGTGGGTTAGAGTTCTATTCTATTTTTTTTTATAATGTCTATTCATCGTTCAGTTGTGTCCAGCCTCTCAATTTACACACAGATTTATTTCTACTAATAGTTTATCAAATTATTTTATATATGATATCAAGAAATGAATAAAATAGGGAAAGGTGATACATGTTTCACATCACATTTGTGAAAAATGGGGAAAAGAAATCCATTCTCACCAACTTAAGATTCTGTACTGCAGTGACTGAAAATCACTAATGTATTATTAGTGTTTCAAAGGTAAAAGTGTTTACTTCTAAAAAAAAAAAAGTCCTTTAAAAGTGTACTTTTCTTTTTGAAAAGACCAGTCCTCATAAGAATATGAACAGAGTAGTAGGAGAGGCTCACCACCTGGGGCCAAAATGAAGTGTTTTCCCTCAGGGGTATAGAATTACATATCCATCCAATTGCATTATGGGTGGTATGCCCTTCTTTGGAAGCATCTGGTAGAGGCTGTTTCCTAGACAGGATATTGAACAAGAGTTCTGTTCTGGTTTGACAATAACCACAGGCAGGTCTTGCAAATATTCATTTAGTGATAGTGTCTGTGCTTAACTCAATACAGCCTTGTTGTCACTTGTCAGGTAAATCAAAGGCACATAGTGTGTATTGAATGTCTGATAATATTCAAGTGTATCAGTCATGCTTGAGTAATCCCAAAAGTTTAATTTAAAAAGAGAATTGGATAACTGAATTGTAGAAAGTCTGGGGTAGACATCTAAGACAATGTTCTAGAAATAGGAAATCATAAAATGGTATATACAATTTCTCTCTCTTTTGCAATTTTAATATATTATTGTATTCGGCGTATGAATTAAACTAGAAATACATATATTTTTAAGTAGTAGACATAAAAATATTTAATGTGGTCTCTGACCACTTGAGATTGTTTGGGCAATGATTCCCAAATTATTACTGTAACTATTCTTTAGAAATTCTTCAGTTAATATTTACTTTCTTTTTCTTTTCTCATGTTTAAACTGAGATCGCTTTTATACTCATAAATGGTCTTTAATTTTTTTTTTCTGTGTATGGTCAAATCTTTTGTTGTTTTTGTTATTGTTGTTTGTTTTCTCTCATATGACTATAAATAATATTCTAGAACAATGGACCATTTTCATGAATATCGGTACCATATTTTCATTGCATTCTTTCTCCTCATCTTTCAAGAAATTATCAGCCTGAAAATAAAAAAAAAAAAGCTCTAACATGAAAATAAAGATTATCTAACTGCTATTAAGTATAATACAGGAGATTATAGTAAAAGGTTTGAACAAGGAAAAGAATACTTGAAGGCAAAGGAACAGATTATCATATTAATATTCCAGTTATATAATCAATATAATTATTAGAATTAGTACACTTGGTCATTGGTTTTATGGTGAAGGAAATTTTGTGTTTCTTTTGAGTACTGCTTGGAAGAATAGAGAAATGAAAACAAACAGAATCTAAATGATAACATCCTTTAACCTCAATTATATGGCATCTTATGTGTAGGAGTTTTGAATATATACATACATTTCTCAGGAGTTAGCAATGCTTTCCATTCCTGAGTATCACATCCATTGTATTATTTAATATGTTTAACTTCCTTGAACACAGAACCTTGGTTCATGCAAAAGAATTTTGAAAGATCAAAATCATTTATCAAACTTCAAAAGTTCTTAAGCTTCTCAATGCCATTAGTTATATCATTCTGTTTAAAATCTTTTTGCTTCAATTTTTTTTTTTTTAATAAGAGGAGGCAATTTTGGAAAGATGTATCAGAAGGAGAAGTTTCTTTCCACAGTCTTCCAAAAGTCTTGGCTTAAACAGTGGTTCTCTCAACAAATGGAGACTTGTTTATCTGTGGAATCATCTGTATCACTGGAAAACAGAACAGTGTTTTTGGGAGAGCAGAAAATTGTTTAATTACATGCAAAATGGAGCCAGAGACCTGCAACTTACTGGTTATCAGGGCATGATGGTAGGCATTTCCTAGCTCAATGATTAAGTTAGGGGCACCTGGGTGACTAGGTCGGTTAAGCACCAGACTTCAGCTCAGGTCATGATCTTGTGGTTCCTGAGTTGGAGCCCCACGTGAGGCTCTCTGCCCTCAATGCAGAGCCTGCTTCGGACCCTCTGTCTCCCTCACTCTACTCTTCCTCCAGCCTTTCTCTGTCTCTCAAAAAGAACATTAAAAAAAAAAAGGATTAGATTAGGCCGTATTAAAATATGATTAAGAATGATTTAATGATTTATAGCCCTCAGTTGGTTGATACCTTTCTAGGTCTTGAATCCTTGGTTGAACATTATTTTCTCTTAAAACTTGGAAGCCTTCTTCCACAGCCCGCAGGGGTGCAGCATTTTTCTATCACTTTTGCTCATTTGCCAAGTGACTTACATCTCTAGAACATTTTAGAATATGCTTTTCTTCCATGCTCTTCAGAAATTTCAGAGTTACGTACACTAGAGCAATTATTTTTTTTACACATTTTACTTGGAACGTGGTACAGCTTTGATATGATGTATGACCCTCAGCCCTGAAGATTTCTCTTTTATTTCTGTGACTTTTTTCTCTTCTTATATTCTCTGTTTTCTGTCATTTAAATTAATAGTTTTGTGTTACAGTTCTTGAACTGTAAGGAAACAAGAACAGAAAATACTTCCTCAGGGATTTAGGGGATGTTTTGGAGGGAAGAGGACTTGCTATGTATCTTGAAACAGGTGGCAGAAGGTGTGACATAGTGGAGAGAGTAGACACGTAAGGGGAGAAACGTATTTGTAGGAGACATGCGAAATCAAGTGCAGACCAACATGCAAATCAAACAATACTAAAGACAGCAGACAGATTCATTTGATGAAACAGTTTTATAGCATTAGTAGGAATGAAAGTTCAAAGAACTATTATGATCATATTGAGCAGATCGCTGAATTCAAATATCAGAAAATACTTTTACCATGTGGAAAGGGAAAGTCATTGAAGATTTTTCCTGGGGAGTGATATGATTGAAAGGATTTTTAAAAGACCAATCTGACCGTTTTGAGGAGAAGAGATAGGAGACAAGTGAGGTAAGAGGCAATGAAATAATACAGAAGTCTTTACTCAGAAAAGTACTTTCCTTGTTTCCTTGTTTTCTGAGAACTACAGTCATATCACTTCCGAGTCCCCCAGTCTCTTGCCTTTTGCTCGGGTTGTAGCCTGTTCTCTAAGGTTCCTATCCTCTTTACTCCCCAGGTGTTATTTTGCACCCTCCTCTACTATAGCTCAACTCTCAAATTCTCCATCTGCTACCATACCAGCCCTGAAACCTAGTGAGAATAACCTTTTGATCACATGTCTTTTTTGTAGTACATCTGTTATTGGTACCTTCATCTTACCTAAATTTACTTATTTCTGACCCTCTTCTCCTGTACAGTCCTGGAGAGAGAGCACTCTGTTTTATTCACCCATGTGCCTTGTGAAATCCAAGTTAAGCAGTAATAGCAAGGTATATGTTGCATATAGGATGACTTCACTTACTCATGTATGATTTATGCAAAGAGTAAAAGACACAACATGTTATTGGATTTCACTGCATCAACCACGCAAGATAAACTGTAATCATGGCATCCCAAATATTCTATACATTCTGAGGCAATTAGCTGTTGAATCAGTATTCATTAAGCTTAGTTATACAAAATAAAATTTCATTTACCTATGTAAGAAATATATTGTATACAAAAAAAGCAGAGATCCAAACTAATGTGAAAGCATTTAAAACATCTTAGTTGTCTGGGTGATACGTTATAGCACATACAACCAAGAGTTCTTAAGCAGAGAGAAGGACAACACACTGTGACCCAAATACTAATATTTTAGTACTTGACTTCAAAAATAACATATAGCCTGAGATGGCAAAATAACAATTTATCAGTTAATTTTAATGAAGTTCATTGACAGAAAATGAAACCATTTTTAATAAATATCAAATATCCAGAAGTCACAATGAAAAAATTTAAATTTAGTACATACAAAGGCTTATTCTATAAATAAAATTTTAAGAAAATTATAAACTGACTTTTTATTAAATTTCTAAAAATGTTATGAGGTAATATTTGACACAGAAAAATATCATATATACACCATATATGTAAATTATAAAACTTACCAAAAAAATAAAATCTCTCCCTGAACTCACTACTGGATCTAGAGCTTTTCCAACACCCCTGTGTCTTCCTATCCCCTCCTCTGGATACTGTCAATAAGGTGCCATCTAGAATTTTATATTTATCATTCCTTTGCCATATTTTTTATTTTCTCCAGCACATAAAATATGCAACTCTAGGCAAAATGTTCTTTTCATTTTGTTTCTCGTTTTCTAAAATGGTATTATACTCGATGCTGTCATCTTTGACTTGCTTTTTCCACTCACCACTTTTTCTAAATTTCATACAAATCAGTATCTATAGTTTTGTTCATTTATTTTCACTGCTTATAATATTCATTCTCCCGAAAATGGTCATTTTAATTGCTTCCAATTTTTTAAAATTTTTGATAGCACAGTTATCACTATTCTTATCTACTGGTGGTCACATACAGGAATTGTCTGGGGGTGGGGAATGAGTGCAGATTAGAAACAGAATTGTGAATCATTTGGTATATGAAAGTATAATCTTATAAAATGATTTCAAGTGTATTCCAACAACGTATAACAGTGGCCTTCGATTCATAACCTTGCCATCCATTAATTTAACATTTTACCAAAATATGTTTAACTATTATTTCATTAACTATATTATTAGACTCTGGATATAGCACGGAATGGTAAGGAACAGAAGGAAAGTAGGGATTCAGACAAAAAAGGATTAAAAACGAAAAAGAGAGGAAATTTTCAACTGAAAATAAAAATATAAATATAGGTAAGTTATACATGAAATATAATTTAAATTATATATTATATCCAAGTTATATGTGTATACATATATATATACACACATATACACATATAATTTTACACATATATGTATACACATATAATTTTAGAATAGACATATCACATGAAGTGTGAACAATGATTCTCTCAGTGCTTGAAACTGAGGTAAAAGGAATTCAGCAATAATGCATAAAATTAATTTGGTTAGCAACAAAAAACTAGGTTTATATGTATTTTCACAGCACTTTGAGATATTTTCTATTATCAGCCACATTCGTTAATGTCACAAATAATACACACAAAAAACAAATGTCAGCCAAAGTCACATCCCTTTGAGGATATTTGTTTTTTGTGTCTATTATTTAGGTTTTTTTTTCTTTCCATTTTGTGTTTCCTTAGCTTTTAAGTATTAGTTACCTTTTATTTTATCTTTCAGGAATAACAAACTATTCAGTCTTCATTTCCTGAGATATTTCCCCTCTTTGATTTCATTTATTCTTTCTTTATGGGATTCAACTTAAATACATGCCAGGTCTTCTGTTCTCAAAATAGTTGATCTTGCCTTTATTTTTTCAATCCCCTTGCTTCTCTGTACCATATTGTAATTTCTTCAGATCTATTTTCTAGTTCACCAGTCTCTCTTCAGTTTTTTTTTAATGTTTATTTACTTATTTTTGAGACAGATAGAGAGAGCACACAAACTGGAGAGGGGCAGAGGAAGAGAGAACCCTAAGAAGGCTGTGTGCTGTCAGTCAGCTCAGTCTCATGAACCAGGAGATCGTGGTTCTCTCCATGAGCCAAATGAAAAGTTGGGCATTTAACCAACTGAGCTACACAGACCTAGGCAACATTCTCTTCAGTTTTGTCTAATCTATAGTTCAACCTACACATTGATTAAAAAAATATATTATTTTGACAATTACATTTTTCTTTCTAAAAGCTTATTTTAGTTCTTCCAAATTTCTGATCATTTTGAATACTTTCTTGTTA
This sequence comes from Paguma larvata, assembly GCA_030068075.1. NCBI lineage: Eukaryota > Metazoa > Chordata > Mammalia > Carnivora > Viverridae > Paguma > Paguma larvata. The sequence continues at coordinate 44,441,130 of CM057834.1, forward strand.
ATTTTGCATTTTATATGATTTTATTAATTCATTCACACATTTCCTATATGGTTGTTTTATATCTTATATATGATGATTGTGAAGAGTGACAGAATATGCCAACCCAAGATATGCTACCTTGGGCATAAGGATTATTCCATGTTAAAAGTACTTAAGAAAGAGGGCACATGGGTGGTTCAGTTGGTTGAAAATTTGCTCTTGATTTTAGCTTAGGTCATGATCCCAGGATTGTGGGCTAGAGCCCCAAATCAGGATCCACACTCAGCATGGAGTCTGCATTAGATTCTTTCTCTCTTTCCCTCTGCCCCTCTCCCCTGCTCATGCTGTCTCGAAAGTAATTTTTTTAAGTACTAAAAAAACTGCAACTGCAAGAAGTACATTCTCCCCTTTTCGTTTTAGAATACTAAATAAAACTCTCAAGTGAACAATGCCTCCTTATATCAGGGGAAAAGATGGGGAGTCCAAAGCCTAGAGAATTCTGTATAATCAAACCTTGTTAAAATAAGTCTTATCTTCCATAGCCTCTCCATGTATTTTAGTTATTTTTCCACAATTGCCTCTCTTTGTTCAAACGACATACCTTCCTTTACTTACAGCGGAGTTATACCCTAATAAAGCTATCACAGGGTGCAATATTCTAAGTCACAAATGCATTTAATACACCTCATTTACCAACATCACAGATTCCCCTCGCCTACCTTAAACGTGCTTAGTACACTTACATTAGCCAAGAGTTGGGCAAAATGTTCTAACACAGAACTATTTGACAATGAAATGTTGAATACCTGATATATTTTATTGAATACTGCACTGAAAGTGAAATGCAAAATGACTGTATGGGTTCAGAACTGTTCTAAGTTCATCAGATATTGACCCCCCCATGATCAGAAGGCTGACTGAGGGCTGTGACTGTCACTCCCCAGAATCACGAGAGAGTATTACACAGCTTACTGGTAGCCAGGAAAAGAACAAAATTCAAAATTCCTAATATAGCTTGTACTGAATCCCTATCAGTTTCACACCATCATAAAGTTGAAAAATCGTAGCCCAAACTATCATATGTCAAGGACTATCTATAGTATAAAAGTTTTTAGGTTTTGTGACACTTCTCTGGGTCTTCCTTTCCTTATGTCCTGTAAAAATTTTATTTGTACACTTTTCTGTTAATCTTTCTTGTGTCAACTAAATTCTCAGGCACAGCTGAAAACCCAAGAAGGAAAAAGTAAAGTTTTGCCTCTTCTACAATTTGGGTAGCTGAAGTTCTTGGAGCTTCTAAACTAATACCTCTTTCCTACTAACTCTCATTCATGGTCATTTGTGTTCTTGTGTGTTGGGTGCTCTTTGATAATAGGCCTATAGTTAGTTGAATGTTGTTAACGATATTCTGGAGTAGATATGTATTTCCTCCTTCTGGGAATCAGGGGAGCTACCAAATGACACCAATTTGTCTGCTTCCAGAGTCCTGGCCTTAATTAAAGAGCCTGAGGACTTCCATTTTGCAAACAGCTCATGGTCCAGATTCATGACTACAGCATTGATGGCACTTAGTCTTAAAAGAACCCACTCTTTGGGTGTTAAAGGCAGACTCTAGTTCTACTTCCGATCTCCTTTTCTGCATCTCTGTTGTTTTTAACTCCTTGGAGATGTCCTCAACTTCTGATTAATCCAGTAATATAATAAAACTATGTGTTATGCAAGATCTAGTTTTGTTTTGTGGTCTTAAATGCCATTCAAAACCACTGTAATGGTAATGAAAATTCTACAGATATGACTTATGGAGGTTAGAACATCTGACATGTATTTCAAAGTAAAAATAGTAGTTACATTATTTGGGTTAATTTTAATATTGGTAACTACAGTACAAAATCATCCTTGAAAATTAAACGGATATTAGTGCCTATATTTGCTTTTTTCTTTTTGTAAAGTATTAGAACTATGAAAGGACTCTCACTCTGTAAAGTAACACAACTCCTTAAAGCACATGTTAAAAGCTCTTAAGAAAAATCATATCAGGCAGTGTTTCTCTTCTTCCTAAAATGTTGGTTGGTGTGTCTTTGCCTGTGTTCGTAGCCTTATATTAATTCCCATAGTCAGATATTACCTGACCCATGCAGGATTCACTTAGCTCCAGCTCTAGATAATAGGGCTTAGTATAAAGGTTCAGAATATTCCAATCTCTGAGTCCTTACTCACTAAGGGGTGCTAATGATTATAATGTAGAGCGAGTGAATCACAATCTACAAAACTCAAGTGTATAGGAAACAGCCCATTTTTAGTCTTCTTAAAAAATAAGTGAAAATGGATTCTAAGCCTTCACACATGGCTGCTAGGAATTCTCATTCAGTCATAATTAGGGTCCCATTCGCTTTCAAGTTCTCAGTGAAATATGGACTGGAAAAGGAAGCCAGACCCACTAACATTTGAGCCATAGCAGTCACAGCCAAAAAATTACTGTATGTGTGTGAAGAGGTTTTTAAGATCTAGAAACTGTTTTCATGGCTTGCTTGGAGTAAGAACGCTGTCCCGAGAGTGGGAATTCTGATGGCTAGCATCCACAGTCTCTCCTTATAACCTTTACCTTCGGTGCCTGCTCACCTATTATTAAGTAAGTGGAAATATCTCTGTCTTTTCTCTTGATCTGTCAATTTTTCCTTCTCTCCTCTACTTACACTCATGAGCATTTTACCTAATTATTTCATTCCAAGCATTTTAAGACATCAAATGGCAGGGAATGATATGTCTTCCAAATCACTTTTACTCTTGGCCCAGCAAAGCAATTTGCCATGAAGCTGTGAAATCATAAAGATCTTGGCTACCTCAATGGAGTAGAGGGAGAGAGGAATCTCAGAGAAAAAAGCAAAAAGCAATTATCTTGCTGCAATAATTACTGCAAATATTTAATATTTTCTTAAATGCCTTGGCACATTCCTGATAGGAAACTAAAGAACTTACTTTACAGTTATTATCTCATTTAATTCTCACAACAACTTTATGAAATAGCTACTATTATCTTATTTTATGAAAGGCTAAAAAGAGTTTGAATCACAGGCCATGATCTGAAAGTAAAGAGCCAAGATTTAAACCTCAATGCTCCCAGTGTAAAATGTATTCCTTTGATCACTGATTAGGCTCCTACTTCCACTTTTAGTAAAATTACCTAAATCACCTATGTAGGAATCCCAATCAGCATTAGATACCTACATTTTTTCTAACAGTTTTCTCTGAGGATGGAATCCTCCTAATATTGAACTTCAGACCAGGGAATGGAAATATTACTCTTTTTGTTGACAGATTCCTTTAGGACCAACTCCTAATCAGAGACAGCCATTCCCCAGAATGCCCTGAAGTCATGCTCTGCAAATCTCTAGAATAATTTGTGACACGGGTGACAAGCTGAGGCAGAAGCATGTGGTAGAAGCATGTGAGGTTTGTCAGTACCATCAATGTGACTGTTTTGTACCTGTCTCTTCTCCATTCCTCCCCCTTACTAGACACCTGGCACAACCCACTGGATGCCAAGGTATGACTAATTGAGTGTGTAGTCTACAATCAACTGAGAGGTACTTTACAGTAAAAATCATTTTGGTCAATGAGTAAATATTTAGACTATGTAAGTATTTGGTCTCTGGTGCCATATGTATAATTAAAGTAACTTAAAAATATAATTCTATTTAGTGAACCAAAGCTTAAAGAGGGAATTGCATGATTTTTTTTTTTTACTTAAAAATGTGTAAAACATACACAGTGATAGTTTCTGATGGTATAGAACAGCTTGCTCATTAAAATTTCATGGTTTCTTAGAATGGAACGAACGATAAGAAGATTTTCAGAAAGTCTAATCATCCTGGAGAACACTGTCTCAGAACTATTCATTCTGTAAATGCTTAATTAGGGTAGATTATGTAGGAATTAAAAAGCAAGAATATTCTGTATTTAAAAAATTGACAAGTAGTGTCACTAAATTGTATGTTACAATATAAAAGTTTATGGTGTAAACAAATAATGATAAAATATGTATTTGTTATATCACTGACCTATTGAACAATCTTATGTTTTTATTGCTTCACCTGTATAAAAAATTAAGTATCAGTGTTAAATCAATATCAGTATTAAAGAAAAATTCTCTTTCATATGCATAAATTGTTGACAGACCAAGAAAGGCAAATGTATATTGCTTTCTTAAATTCTGGAAACTTGGGCTAATATTGGTATTATTAGGTAGATGAATATGTCACAAATAGGCAGTCAAGTATTTTGTAAGATAATCCAAAGGGAGTCGCATTTTTTTTCTTTTTCATTTTTTTCTTTTTTTTTTTTTTTGGAGAGAGAGTGCAAACAAAAGAGAGGGGCAGATAGAGAACCCTAAGCAGGCTTCCAGGCTTTACACTTAGCATGGAGCCTGATGCGGAGCTTGATCCCACGACCAAGATATCATGACCTGATCTCAAATCAAAAGTTAAACACTCAACTGACTGAGCCACCCAGCGTCCCTATTTGACTTCTTCAACAGTGGTCTACGCTAATCTTTAATTTATAAAAAATAATTATATTTTAATTAGTTAAATGACATTAGGGTACAAAACTTTCTCCTAATCTGTTTCACAGAGTAGAAACTAAAGACTTTTAAAATTAATTAAATACCTTAAAAGATTATTTATCTGTCACACAGGAAAGCATAAGAAAATGCAAACAAACAAAAAACAAAGAAAAACAAAAAAAGTACCTAATTTTTACAAATCACTAACGCTCTGATTGGTGTATATGTGTGCGGGAGTGGGAGTGCCCATTGTTAGTAAGGAATAATAAGTACCTACCTACACTAGCATCACTTCATCAGTTGTAATGACGTGTTTACATTCCTGTCTGCACCTGCTTATTTAAGGCAGGCTACAAAGTTTTGCATATCATCACAATTTAAGTGCAAGATGTTCTGTATAGTCACTGGTGTTTGGAGTCAGTCTATATATTATTTGCAATAGAGTGGGACACAGGGCCTACTACTTTTATCAATAGAGTCAAAATATCACATGACTACTGCTGTATAGTTTAGAAAAAAGATGAGGTAAGATATTGAATAAATACTGTTTCAACTTAGATCTTCCATTTGCTTCCTATTAATAGTATTTGAGAGGTAATTGTTTCCTAAATTGTTTCCTCCAAAATAATGCTTACAAAAATCCTATGAAATAAAATATATGAAATTAAGAATCCTATTTAAAACATATGAAAGTGTTCAGCCTATCAAAGTATGAACACAATGTAAATTTATTAGTATAATGAAGTTATATATGTATTATACATATATAGGCTTATATGTTCAGGATAAATAAGAGAATAGAAATATATCAAAATATTAATGACAGTATCTCTGAATAATGTTATCAGTAATTACCTTTCTGGTATTTTCCCTATTTTTAAACCAGTAAACTCTGGTGTTTAAAAGGAAAAGTACATGCTATTTTTATCATATTTTAGATTAAGTATCCTTTTTTTGAATAAAATTTTTTTAAGTTTATTTATATTTCAGAGAGAGAGAGAGAGCACGCAAGCAAGCTGGGGAGGGGCAGAGAGAGAAGGAGACATAGAATCTGAAGCAGGCTCCAGGCTCTAAACTGTCAGCACAGAGCCCGATGTGGGACTCAAATTCACAAGCCATGAGATTATAACCTGAGTCAAAGTTGGATGCATAACGAATTGAGCCACCCAGGCACCCCTAGATTAAACTATTCTTACCATTCATGTTTTTCCATGTATTTCATGATATCAATCTCCATTATTCTCACAAGAGAATATGCTAGGATTCTTATCCTTTGTTGGTTTAGAATATTTTGTAACAGAGAAATTTAATGATTATTTCATGACTACACTATACAGAAAATACTATGACTTTTATCCACTTTCTTCCAAAGTAGAACAAATTGTAAAGCTTTTATTTCAACTTCAAATTTTAGTTATAATATATTCTAAAGTACTACTCATTACATGATTTCAAAGGAAAATTTATGTTAGAAAAGAAGCATAAAGTATTTTTGTTAAAATATCTGTACAAAAATTAAGGTATTGAAAATTTTCTATTCTTCATGTAGAGTTGATTAGATACAAAATACTGAAAACTAGCATAAAGCACAAATCTAACCCTGCACTCAACATAACAAACAAACAGGCCACTAGGAACATGGTGGAGAGGAGGACCCTAAGCTGGCCTCCTCCCATAACTAGATAACACTCAGATCAGCTTAAATATCCCACGAAAAGAGCCAAAGACTGGCAGAAAGAATTCCATAAACAAAAGTAGAGAAGAGGCCACAGTGACTAAGTTAAGAAACATGGAGGAGTGATTTGAGACATAAAGGGATTGTAGCCATGAGAAGAGAGCCAGGACTCCAATGAAAGGCTAGAAACAGTCAGTCATACTGGTGACCCCACACAGGGAAGTCAAACCCCAAAACATTGGCTTTGAAAGCAGAAGTGGCTAAATTTCAGGAATTCTTACAAATAGGACTTAAAGTCTGAAATTCTAAAAATGGGTGTGTTTGGCTCTGGGAGAGCCCCGAGGGCATGAGGAAGCTGCAGTTCCTGCCCTTAAAGTGGCAGCACTACCAGCAGCTGGAGCAGATACAGCAGAAAACCAGGTTTGAAAACCCCTGGGGGCAGACAGGAGGGAGAGCCATTTACTCATCACAGAGCATGGCTTGTACACGCAGGATCATGTGGAGACCTCCAGGAACAAAGGAACTGGCCAGCCCCATTTCCCTCTCCTGCCCCTCAACATAAACACTGAGCCACCTGTGGGAACCAACATTTCACCCACACTCACTACCTAATTTGTTTGCACCCTGCCCTCCCCACCCCGCCAACCATCTTCAGCAGATCAACCCTCCCCAGTCATTACTGCATCAGTCCAAGTGCTGCAGAGTCTCTCCTCCAGAAGACCAACACAAACCTTACCAGCACTATGTCTCCCAACCAGTGCCTTTGCAGGGGCTAGGTCATGGCAGCTGCCACTGCAGTGGCAAGTTCTGCAAAAGCCTGAGATTGTTAAAAGTGTAGGATCCATCCACACGCCCTCTGCAGATCTGCTTAAATTGGCCAGTCCTGACAGCAGCAGCCTCAGGTTTAAATTAATAAGAAGACCAGCATGTACCTTGTCAAAATGCACCCTAAACATGTGGGGGAACAAACACTGCTAACAACAGGCAAAAAGAGACACTGCAGACAAATGAACTGAAGGGAAAAGAGGCAAGAACACAACAAGGCACGCATAACACATATAGGAGACACTCCGTGAAGAATCAGGGCCCGGCGAATAGGGACACTGCACTGCAGGGAATTTCAGGATCCTTTTTCATAAGGCCCATTACTTCAAGAGCAAGAGACATAGCTAACTTTCCTAACACGCAGAAATAGACAAAGAAGTTAGAAAAAATGAGGAAACAGACATATATATCCCAAAGAAAAGAACAAAACAAAACCACGCAAGGGACCTAAGCAAAATGGATATAAGTAATATGCCTGATAGAGAATTTAAATAATGATCATAAAGATATTCATGGGACCTGAGAAGACAGTGAAGGACATCAGTGAGACTCTTAATAAAAAGATAAAAAAGAAACAATCAGAGATGAAGAACATAATAAATGAAATTAAAAAATACACAAAATGGAATAAAAAGCAGGCTAGATAAAGCAGAGGAATGAATTCATGACCTGGAAGACAGAGTAATGGAAGCTAACCAAACTGAGCAAATGAAAGAAAATGAATTATGCAAATTACAAATAGTGTTAGGGAACTCAGGGATTCCATCAAGCATAATACCATTTGTAGATTTGGGAACCCAGGTGAAGAAGAAAAAAGGGAGCAGAAAATTTATTTGAAGAAATAGCTAAAAACTTCCCTAATCTGGGGAAAGAAATTTATATCCAGATCCAGGAAGCACAGAGATTCCCCTAAAAAATTCAACCTAAGGAGGTCCACACCAAGATACATAGTATTAAAATGGCAAAAAACAGTGATAAAGAATCTTTAAATACATCAAGAAGAAAAAAGATGGCTACATAGAAGGGAAACCCCGTAAGGCTATCAGCTGATTTTTCAGCAGAAATTTTGTAGGCCAGAAGGGAGGGGTATGATACTTTTGAAGAGCTGCAGAAAAATGTGGAGCCAAGAATAATCTATCCAGCAAGGCTATCACTCAGAATAGAAGGAGAGATAATGAGTTTTTCAGACAAACAAAAACTGAAGGGGTTCACGACCATTAAATCAGCCCTACAAGAAATAGTAAGGGGACTTTTTCAATGGAAAGACCTTAAATGAGAGTATGAAAAACAAGCATATCTGTGAAAATCAGTCCAGGAATTCACAAAATAAAAGGATGTAAAATATGACACCATATACCTAAAATGTGTGTGGGGGGAGAGGAGTAAAAAACAAGTTTAAATTTAAGCAACCATCAACTTCATATAGACTGCTGTATGCAGAAGATGTTATATACAAGCCAAATGGCAACCATCAATCAAAAGCCAGTAATAATAAGAATAAAGAATTCAAATATATATATATCACTAAAGAAAACCAGCAAATCATGAAAGAGAACAAGAAAAGAGAGTATCAGACAAAAATGATAGAAATGATGCCAAAACAAGTAACAAAATGGCAATAAATACATATCTATCAATAGTTACTTTCAATGTAAAGGGACTAAGTGCTCCGATAAAAAGACATACGGAGACAAAGTGGATAAAAAAAAAACAAGACTCATCTATATACTGTATGAAAGTCTCATTTCAGACCTCAAGACACATGCAGATTAAAAGTGAGGGAATGGAGAAACATGTATCATGTAAATGGGTACCAAAAGAAAGCTGGAGTGCCAGTACATATATTGGACAGACTAGACTTTAAAACAAAGACTGTAACAAGAGACAAAGAAGGATACTATACAACAATAAAAGGGGCAATCTGACAAGAAGATATAACAGTCATAAATATTTATGCACCCTGCTTGGGAGCATTCAAATGCATGAAACAGGTAAAAACAAACATAAAAGAACTAGTCAATAGTAATACGATAAAGTAGGGGATTTTAACACCTCACTGACATCAATGGACAGATCATCCAAACAGAAAATCAACAAGGAAACAGTGGCTTTGAATGACATACTAGAGTAGATATATTCAGAACATTTCATTCTAAAACATGGCAGAATACATTTCCTTTTCAAGTGTACGTGGAATATTCTCTAGAATCATCACATATTAGGCCACGAGACAAACCTCAACAGATTTAAAAAGATCAAAGACATAGCAAGCATATTTTCTGACCACAATGCTATGAAACCAGAAGTCAAGCACAAGAAAAAAATCTGAAAAGACTGCCAACACATGGAGATTAAATAACAGGGTACTAAAAATGAATGGATCAACCAAGAAATCAACAAAGAAATAAAAAAAATTACATGGAAACAAATGAAGATGGAAACACAATGATCCAAAATCTATGAGATTAGATTCTAAGACAGAAATTTGTATCAATACAGGCCTACCTCAAGAACCTTGACAAATCTCAAGTAAACAACCTAACCTCACAACTAAGTAACTAAAAAAAGAAGAACAAACAAAACCCAACACCAGCAGAAGGAAGAAATAATAAAAATTAGAGCAGAAATAAATGATATAGAAACTAAAAAACCCAGATACAGATCCATGAAACCAGGAGACAGTTCTTGAAAATGTTATCAAAATTAATAAACTTCTAGCTAGAGTCACCAAACAAAAAAAAGAGAAAGGACTCAAATAAATAAAATCACAAATGCAAGAGGAGAAATAACAACCAACACCAGAGAAATACAAACAGCTGTAAGAGAATGTTATGACAAATGATATGCCAACATATTAGGCAACCTAGAAGAAAGGGAGAAATTCCTAGAAACACATTACCTATCAAAATTGAAGTAGGAAGAAATAGAAAATTTAAACAGATTGATTACTAGCATGGAAATTGAATCATTAATCAAACAACTCCCAACAAACAAAAGCTCAGGACCAGATAGCTTCACAGGGGAATTCAACCAACCAACCATATAAAGAAGAGTTAATGCCTATTCTTCTTAAACTATTCCAAAAAACAAAACAAAACAAAACAAAACAAAAAACCATACAAGAGGAAGGAAAACTTCCAAATTCATCTATAAGGCCAGCATTATCCTGTTACCGAAACCAGACAAACACCTCACCAAAAAGAGAACTACATGTCCTTATTTCTAAGGAATATAGATGCAACAATCCTAAACAAAACAGATGCAAAAATTCTCAACAAAATACTAGCAAACCGAATCAACAATATATAAAAAAAAAATCATTCACTATGATCGAGTGGGATTTAGTCACTGGATGCAAGGGTGGTTCAATTTTTGCAAATCAATCAACATGATTCATCATATCAATAAGAGAAAGGATAATAAATGTATGATCATTTCAATAGGTGTGGAAAAAGCATTTGACAAAGTATAATATCAATTCATGATAAAAAACCTCAACAAAGTAGGTTAGAGGCAACATACCTCAGCCATAATAAAGGCCTTTTTGAAAAACTCACAATGAACATCGTAGTCAATGGGGGAAACTGAGAATTTTTCCTCTAAGGTCAGGAACAAGAAAAGTATGTCCACTCTCACCATCTTTATTCGACATAGTACTGGAAGTCCTAAGCATGGTTGTCGGACAACAAAAAGAAATAAATGCCATCCAAATTGGTAAGGAAGAAGTTTCATTATATGCAGATGACTTGATGACACATATAGAAAACCCTAAAGACTCCACTAAAAAGCTACCAGAACTGATAAATGTATTCAGTAAATTCTCAGGATACAAAATCAATGTACAGAAATCTGATGCACTGTTATAAAAAGAGAGATTAAGAAAACAATCCTAAATACAGTTAGTTGCACCAATTATTATAAAATGCCTAGGAATAAATTTAACCAAATAGGTGAAAGACCTGTACTCTGAAAACTATAAAACACCGGTGAAAAAAAATTGAAGATTACATAAACAAAGGGAAAGACATTCCACGCTCATGAACTGAAAGAATAAATATTGTTCAAATGACTATATTATCCAAAGCAATCTATATATTTAAAGCAATCCCTATCAAAATACTACCAGCATTTTTCACAGTGCTAAAACAAACAATCCTAAATTTTTTGTGGAACCACAAAAGACCCCAAATAGCCAAAACAATTTTGAAAAAAAAAAAAAAAAAGCAAACCTGAAGTATCACAATTCCAGATTTCAAGTTATATTACAAAGCTGTAGTCATCAAAACAGTATGATACTGGTATAAAAGTAGACACTGATCAATAGAACAGAATAGAAAACCCAGAAATAAACCTACCATTACACGGTCAATTAATCTTCAACAAAGCAGGAATACCCAATGGGAAAAAGACAATGTCTAAAATAAATAGTATTGGGAAAACTGGGGAACTACATCCAAAAGCATGAAACTGGACCAGTCTCTTATACCATACAGCAAAATAATGACAGTAATGTCTCTGATATCACTTATAACAACATTTTTCTAGGTGAGTCTCCTGAGGCAAGGGCAACAAAACCAAAGTACACTATTGGGACTACACCGAAATAAAAATCTTTTGCACAGCAAAGGAAAAAATCAACAAAACTAAAAGGCACTCTACTGAATGGGAGAAGACATTTTCAAATGGCAAATCTTGTAAAAGGTTAGAACGAAAACATATAAAGAACTTATTCAACTCAACACACCAAAAGCAAATAACCCAATTACAAAATGGGTAGAAGACATGAATGCACATTTCACCAAAGACATACACATGAAAAGACGCTCGGCATCGCCGCTTATCAGGGACATGCAAATCAAAATTACAGTGAGATGTCACCTCACACCTGTCAGAATGGCTAAAATCAAAAACACAGGAAACAACAACTGCTGGTGAGGATGTGGAGAAAAAGAAGCCCTCCTGCACTGATGATGGGTGGACGGCAACCTGGTGCAGCCAGGTTAGAGGCTACTCAAAAATTACAAAGAGAACTACCCTACAATGCAGGAGGTATGTTAGTGGGTATAACTAAAACAATAGAAAAGCATTAATTCAATGTTTATAGCAGCAAATTCATGTTTACAGCAGCATTATTTACAATAGCCAAATTATGGAAGCAACCCACAAATCCATCAAAAAATGAATAAAGTCGTATATATAACTAAGTTAGAGAGTATAATGCTAAGTGAAATAAGTCAGTGAGAGAAAGACAAATACCATATGATTTCACTCATATGTGGTATTTAGGAAACAAAACAGATGAACATACTAAAAAAAAAGAGAGAGAGAGGGAGAGACAACCCAAGAAACAGACTCTAAACTATAGAGAACAAACTGATGGTTACCAGAGGGGAGGTGGGCAGCAGGATGGGTGAAAAAGGTAATGCGGATTAAGGAGTGTACTTAAGGGGCGCCTGGGTAGCTCAGTCGGTTAAGCGGCCGTGTTCAGCTCAGGTCATGATCTCACGGTCTGTGAGTTCGAGCCCCGTATCAGGCTCTGTGCTGATGGCTCAGAGCCTGGAGCCTGCTTCAGATTCTGTGTCTGCCTCTCTCTCTCTGCCCTTCCCCTGCTCAGGCTCTGTCTTTCAAAAATTAAAAAAAAAAATTAAAAACAAGTGTACTTGGGATGAGCACTGGATGTTGTACAGAATTGGTGAATTCCTGGGTTGTACAACTGAAACTAACATAACACTGTATGTTAACTACGCTTCACTTGAAATAAAAACTTAAAAAAAAAAAACCTGTAATATAAAATAGTTAATACAAACACAGGGTTAATTCTGATATATTATATAATTCTTAAAATATAAGCAATCCTTCTTATCAAGTTAAATAAATTAAAATAGGCAGTTTCAGATTTTTCGTGACTGATTCTTTAAATCCCTAAGGTTAGTATTTTCTTATTATAAATCTATCTTAGTCACCACGTTAAGAGAAAAATGTAAAAAATGTATATATGAAACATGAAACAACATGCGTGGCTCAAATATCATAATCCCAAGTGAATTACGAAAAGAAAGATGTGACAGAATTATTCAGAGTTGCATGAAAGCTAGGCTTAAATATTGTGTAGTTTAAGCATTTAATCATTTCCTAATATTTTAAAAAGCTTAACTTTATACATTCTACAAAGTAATTTTGTCTAGACAAAGGCAAGAGCTATTTTTGTCAAAATTTTCTTCATTAAAACCAAGTGATTAATATGTTAGTTGCCTTGGTTCTGAGACTCCATTACAATGTCATTAAAATTAAAGCCGAAAAAGACAATTCTCTATTTTTCTTGCTATTACTTGACATTACTTATACATTTGGATAGAAGGTATACAGAAATTTACAGTGTACATATTTTAGGAGGAGATACAAAATGACAATGGCTTAAACAAATATAAAAGTCCAGGCTGATAAGGTGCTATGCAGTGTCAGACACTGAGACTCTTTCCCTCTGTTGCTCAGACATCCCCAGGCGGGGGGTGGGGGGGTGGGATGGGTGGTTGTTCTTCTCAGGGTGCAAAATGACTCACCCCCACATTCATAGCCTTGCCTTAAAAAAGCGGGTGCAGCAGGCAGTCCAGAGTACCGTCCTTCCATACATCATGGAAATTGCTCCACTCACCTTGTAATGTATTTCCTTGGCCATAATTTAATCTCAGAGCTACAGCCAGGTACCAGGGATACTAGAAAATGTAGTCTCTATTCCGAGTGGCTATGGGACCAATTAAAAATAAGGAACTCCTTCTCTACCAAAGAAGGGAAGAATATATGCTACAAGAAAACTAGTAGCCTCTGTTATCGTCATATTTGCCCAAATTCTAAAAGTCTAGTCCTTGGAAAATTGTAATGGCTAAAAGAATACTGAAACATAGAACCTTTTCTTAATTTAGACACTATACTTGTACTAGACTGAGGATTATTATTGCGACTTTTATTCAGTATACAATATGCTTGTCATAGCATCAAATTCATGAGCCAATTTTGGAAACTTTTCCAAATTTAAGGTTTCTAAATTTCCAAATTTTCCAGTGTAAGAAAAAGGACCTAACTAAAACAAGACAGCTAAATTTTGTTTGTTTGTTTGCTACAGCAAAGACAACTAAGCACAAAATCCCTGGTGAGTTGTGTTCAGTGGGAAAAGTATAAGTGAAGAAAATCAGTTATGAAAAGTATTAGTTTTAATATTATTTTAACAGAGTTAATATTTAGACTTAGGTATATCTTACATCTTTGCTCACCATTCCTTTTTACATTTCAATTCTTCTTCCTAGAATTGTTCTCTTTCCACCTAAAATACATATTTCAGGATTTCCATTAAATAACTTCATGGTAAGATCTATGTGTGAAATGTATCTTGCCTTTACTCTAGATAGTTTTGTGAATATGGAGTGCTAGGTTGACAGGTGTTTTCTCTCAGCACATTAAAGAGATTATTCTTTCAATTTCTATTGGCTTTCAAAGTTGCAGTTAGGAACAAAAAGCAGAATTAGACTACAGATACAGGAAATAAGCTGACCATTGCCAGAGGGGCGGGGATGGGAGAAAGGAGAAAATGGGTGAAGGGGATTGAGGGATAGAGAATTCCAGTTCTGGAATGGGTAAGTCTCAAGAATAATAAGTACACCTATGGAATACAGTCAGTGATATTGTAATAGCCTCGCATGATGACAGATTGTAGCTACACCTGTGAGCATAGCAAAATGGATAGAAATGTTAAACCGCTATGTAGCACACATGAAACTAACCTAACATTGTGTGTCAACTATACTCAAATAACATTTTTTTAAGAAAAAAAAAAAGCTGCTGTTAGAAAATCAATCATCTAATTATCATTCATTGTAGGTAGTCTGAATTTTCTCCCTGGGTTATTAAATTCTTTAGGCTGCAAAGAGACTGTTATTAGCAGATTTAGGATAATTTTCAGTTCTATTACACTCACTTGAACTGTAACTTATAGTATAAATAATAATAACACAAGGATACCTCCAATATGTTGCAGATGGAGTTCCAGACCACCACTTTTAATAGAGCGAGTCAAATGAATTTTTTGGTTTCCCAGGGCATATAGAAGTTATGTTTACACTATCCTATAGTTCATTAAATGTGCAATAGGGATTACACCTCAAAAAAAAAAAAAAGAAAAGAAAAGAAAAGAAAGAAAAAAACACTGATATGAAAAAAAGTTTAAAAGATTATGAGAATTAACAACCTGTGACATGGAAACACAAATGCTTTCGAAAAAAAATTGCACAGAAAGACTCGCTAGAGGCGGGTTCCCACACCTTGAATTTGTAAAACACGCCATATACGCAAAGTGCACTAAAGCAAAGGGCAGTAAAACCAGGTCGGCCTGCGGTAACTAGCATTTATTTAGCACTTACCTTGTGCCTGACACCGTGGTAAAAACACTCCACCTTATCTCATTTAGTTATCTTTGCTGGTAGGTACGCATCCTATCTCGTTTTGGGGAGGAATGAGACTCGACTGAGACTCGGGAAGTTGGATAAGCCCTGCCAGGTCACACAGCCGGAGTGAGAGGGGAGGAGAGAACAGCCTGGGTTCAGCGGAAGTAAACCACCCCGGCTCAGGTGAAAGTTATTTCCAAGGGTAGAACTTGCTGATTTGTAGCCCACTGAGCTAGGCTGGAACTACATTTCCCAGAATCCCTCTCCTCTCCCACACGCTTCCCAGGAGCGTGCCCGCGGAGGGAGAGCTTTGCGAGCTGTTTGGCAGGTGGGAGTGTAGAAGAAGCCATTACTCTCTGAAAATCAGCCAATTAGCTGTGGCGGGAATCCGACACAGAGGTGCCTGCCTGTGCAGTCAGGCTTCTCTCGTCCCTTGGGAGATGTCCCACTCTCCGCGCTGGTGACAAAACAGTGACTCCCGCCTCAACTCCCCACCTCACCTGATGCAGAGGAAACAGCCCCGCTGAGGTTTTTTTCCCCCTGCTGCTTTCACCATCCTGTCCTACTCCGTCATCTGGACAATCCCACTTCCCGGCTCCCCTTGCCAGTGTCTACCCTTCCATCTACACCCAAATTCAGGGGACCTGGCCTCCAAATCCTCTTTCCAGACCTTATTTCTCCCACAATTATGTATGGTCTAGCCCCTCTAACAAATCCCTATTCCATAATACCTGCAGTGGTTCCATATCCTTAATTGAACTCTGACTGAACCCAGAGGTGATACAGTATACTGCGTGGGCACCTGTGTGGCCAGCAGGTTGAGCTCCCTCTTGGTTTTGGCCGGGGTCATGATCTCATCATTTGTGGGAGGGACTCTGCACTGACAGCATGGAGCCTGCTTGCTATTCTCTCCTCCTCTCTCTGTCTCTCCCCTTCTCCCCAAATAAATAAATAAACCTTAAAAAAACTGCCCAATAACAGTGTGTCAAAAACTTCCTGTGTGTGCTTCTTAAAATGCAGATTCTGGGATCCTTGTTTTAGATATTCTGATTATTAGGCAGGGCCAGATTCTGACTTCCACCTGACTTAGGGACCTTTGCCTTCAATGTATCCCTTCATCCATATACATCATTAATCATGTTCTACAACTGTATTGGTATAAAGACAAATACAATCTAAGCTGAATTATATGTATTCTTTCTTCTAATTTTAAAGGAAGGTAAACATTGTCTTCGATCCTAAAAGTATACAAACCCTAGGCACTGTGTCTACTGTGGCTAATGTAGAAGCCAACCCTGTTGAGAGGTTTGGAGAGGGGCCAGGGATATGAATTTTAGTAGCCTCTCTTGGTGATTCTTGTCATTAGGCAAGTTTGAAAAGCACTGCAAGAGAATATGTGTGCTTCAGGACCTAGGGCTCTGTAGGCACACCATTAAAAGGTAAATAACAAAGAACAACTTTCAAATGGAAGGGAACATGTGTGGGGGAAACATGTTTTAAGAAGTATAACAACAACAAAACCTCGCCCTGCAAAATAGCAACAGATATGTCACCCTACATGCCTTATGCTTATGACACATCTGATTTTTAAAGTTTTGTTTCATTTCCATGCTTTGGTCTCACAGTAGAATCACAATAGCATTGTTTCTGTAGGAAAGAAATAGTTCTATCCCAATGAATCACTGAATCTCTCTTATAAGACCATTTGAGAATTAAGGTCCAAAAAACAAAGGAATGTCACTATAAACCGGGTCCATTCATAAGGCAGGATTTCCCAGGCTGCTGTCCTCGTAAAGCCCTAGCATAAAATTGATTTCCTTTATTTGTTTCCTGTCTCTGAATTTTAATCTCCTTCCTGGAGGGAAATAAATTGTATAATATATCTCAGGATTTAGAATAGTGCTCTAATCAATGTGGACTCTGAAGGAACACTACAGATAAAAGTCAAGAGTATAAGTAAATAGGCTTTTTTTTTTTTTTTGCCCTGACAATAAGTACAAAACGCTGAGCAAAGGCAAATTTTCAGAATTGCATGTTGCTTTTTTTGTTTTGGCCAACCTATATTCTCTTAATAACTTGTTCGTGTAGGTCTTATCTCTACTATTACATGGTTTCTTGCATATATTTTCTCCGTTGCTCTGATTCCCAGTGGCCACTGTGTATGTAGATATCTCTGAAAAATGACTTTTTGTATTTAATGAAAGAAGAAAAATCGAGGTAGATTTAAAAAATATATTTCTGGTCATTTTTTGTGGGGGCTAGGAAATGGAATAAATTTACAATGTCAAAGTTTGGAGACTTTGAAATAAACTTTTCACAGTATCTAAAGGTCGAACTCTGAAAAAAAAAATCTTTAAGGTCTGAAGAAGGACTAGGAGACACATTGGAGACTGACCGCTTGGTTTTCCATTTTTCTGTGGAGATTCTACTTCTTTTTCTTCTCACTACATGCGCCCAGGGCACGTTTCCAGTTTTTGAAAAGAATGGAGGTTTAGAGCATTCTTCCTATGCTCATTCTCAGCTAAAATGCAAGTTAAAAGGAATTCCTATCTTTGCTTTTCCTAGGGAAAACAGGAACCAGGCAGGAAGCAAAGGAGCTTTAAAAGAGTAAGCACAATACACATAATAACAGTCCCGGACACCAATCTGAGAGATGCCACTCGCCATCTGTCCTCATAGGTTTAGGATATTGACATGCAACACAGTGGGGCAGGACACTGCTTTCAGAAACGTTTCCATGACCTCAACTTTGAGTTTTTCATGGTACAGTTATACTACTTTGTTAATTTGTGACTTCTCAGAAAAAAAAAAAAAACAAAACAAAACTGCAAAGCACACTATAAATTAGATTTGCTGCATAGAATTTTCAGAATATATAAAAACAAAGCAATAGAGCAGAGGAGACTGCATGTCTAAGTATCATTTAATTGGTTACACTGGTGTGATGACGCAGAGAAGTTTGGAGCTAGAAGCTTAGCTGTCGACAGCTTGCTAGAGCTTGTCCATTAAAAACAGTCTTGATGCATGAGTTCCTGAAGCCGGCTCTCCTCCTAGAGTGTGGTTACTGAAACAGGTTGCTGTTAGAAAGACCACCAGACGTCAAGTAGCAGTGAGGCAGGATTTTATTTTACGGCCGGGCCAAACCTGGTCTCCTGATCTTAAGGAGGCAGTGCAGGAAATGGCGCCGAACAAAGGCAGCAGTGGGCTTATATGGATTTTAGCAAGTTAGGGTACATCATCAATTAGTTAACCAATTATAATTTACAACATTTCTTCGTAGCCAATTACATAGATGTTACCTTTAGCGGGGGCCTATTGCTTTAAGGTTCTTTGTCTTAAGTGAGCCTTGAAATGACCAATTATAGTTAGACACCGCAGACACGGCGGGACAGTAGTTACGTGACTTCTTGCACGTTGACCTTGCTTTAATCAGCTCCAAACAGCTAGGGTGAGAGCTCACTGCAATCTAAGTTAACTTTTTTTAGCAAGCAGGCGAAGTTACAGGGGTGAGGC
The DNA here is from genome assembly GCA_030068075.1 of Paguma larvata. Taxonomy (NCBI): domain Eukaryota; kingdom Metazoa; phylum Chordata; class Mammalia; order Carnivora; family Viverridae; genus Paguma; species Paguma larvata. Next base: position 44,460,115 of record CM057834.1, read on the forward strand.
GGGCAGTTTAACCCCTTCTGGGAACTCTAACAGGGAACTGCATAGGCTTCTATCTCAATGTTTTAGCGGTTACCAGACAGTTAGTTACAACAGTGAATGGGGAGATGCATTTGCAAAGCAATTTACAGAAGCCAAAACAGCTGGTTAATGGTTTCCATTATTGACTCAGGTTTGTTAACCTACAACAGTTACCATCTCATAAGGGTGGTGGAAATATTGAAAATAGTATTATGTACTTTCAAACACATTCTTTGATTTTTAAGAGTAATAAATGCTCATTTATTGTTTTCAACATCAAAATATGCTGCCCATTAATCTAGCATGTTTGGATCAAGATCCTTTTTCATAGAAACCTAAAATGATAAAGACAGAGGACAGGTGGATGTTTCCCTGATTCCCGGGGAAATGACAGTAAAATTTTTCTACTATTTGAATTAAGCAAACATTGAGGGGCGCCTGGGTGGCTCAATCGCTTAAGCAGCTGACTTCGGCTCCGGTCATGATCTCTGCGGTCTGTGAGTTCCAGCCCTGCGTCGGGCTCTGTGCTGAAAGCTCAGAGCTTGGAGCCTGCTTCAGATTCTGTGTCTCCCTCTCTCTTTGCCCTTCTCCTGCTCACGCTCTGTCTCTATGTCTCAAAATTAAATAAATGTTAAAAAAAATTGAATTAAGCAAACATTGATCCCTCACTTCCTCCTCACCTCTTTCCCAAGATGTTCCTGAATGGAAGATCAGAGTATAAATGAAGTCGGTGAAGTAAAGTAAAAAGTACAGCACAAATTGACAGTTGTATGTTAAGTGCAATTTCTGTGTTTATTTCATATGCGTTGTGAAGTACAAGAGTACTTTTGCCTTCAAAAGTTTTAAAATCCCAACTGATAAAACAAAATGAAATGTCTTTTTTACTTTTCTCAAAGAGAATACAGCTTTTATTATCTGTAGAGGACAATCTTTGCTGTAGCCCCCAGCTTCACGACTCTCTTCCTGACGTCTGCATTCCCCAAAACAAAGATCTCATGAGGAAGGGTGCGTGGACACTGCTCATACATGGGACTGCGCTCTCTGTACCACAGATGCTTATGGTGGACATTTGATTCAATTTTGACTAAATTCCCTCCAGTAAAATGGAAAGCGAGACCAGTAGATACTTTGCACCAGGTCTCTGTAGGTAGTTGGTACTGAGGGGATAAGGGTTCCATAGCTAGGGAGCTTGTGCATAGAGAAATGAGAAAAGGTGAACTAGAGATATAACACTGTAAAAAATGTAAAGGAACAGCTGTAAATAGATACATTGTCCCAAAGGAAGAGAGAGAGAGAAAGAGACTGAAAATCATAACCAGGATTCTCTGGTTCCCTCGCTTACATTATAATTCTCCAGTGTACCTTTTTTTTTTTTTTAATGTTTACTTATTTTTGACAAAGAGGGAGTGCAAGTGTGTGTGTGTGTGTGGGGGGAGCCAGGGGTGGGGATGGGGACCAGAGGATCCACAGCAGGCTCCATGCTGTCAGCACAGAGCCTCACACAGGGCTCAAACCCACAAACCATGAGATCATGACCTGAGTCGAAATCAAGATTCTGACACTTAACTGACGGAGCCACCCAGGGATCCCTCTGGTGTATTTTTTTATTTTCAGCTTTCATAAGATACTTTTGTACCTTCCAAATAGATCTCTCACTTTTCCCATAAGCTTATTCTAAGCATGTTCTACGACATAAGCCAAAATATCTCTAAGATATTATCCCATCATTATTAATTGCAAACGCTGCCCCCAAAGAAGTTACTTTTATTTCTTTAAACATTTTAATACCCATTTTATAGCAAATATTCCAATTATTTCTACTTGATTCCAATATACCAAATTGAGTTGCATATACAAGTATAAATATGTTCACAGGTAGGATGGTGATTTTCTGATCATGCTGCCTACTCACGTTTTCAAAACAATCAATAAAATAATAATTTAATAACAAAAGGTTAAACTAAAGGTACAAAATGTTTTTTGGGTTTTTGTTTGTTTGTTTGTTTTTTTGTTTTTTAATATTGGACTTGATGCTGTGGGTGATACAAAAAGAAAATAATGCAATTCATGAAAGGACATATCATTGGGGTGCCTGGGTGATTGAGTCGGTTAAGCGTCTGACTTCAGCTCAAATCATGATTTCATGGTTCATGAGTTCGAGCCCCACATTAGGCTCTGTACTGACAGCACAGAGACTGCTTCAAATCCCTGGTCTCCCTCTCTCTTTGCTCCTCTCCAAGTGTGTGTGCTCTCTCTCTCAAAATAAATAAACATTAAAAAATAAAAATAAAAAGATGAACGAGCACATCATTTTCAATAACAGATTATTTCTGATGTGTGAAAAGCAGTGATCTATTCAGTAAATTTTTAAAATGGTCAGAGGGAGGCAAGTTTAAAATACAAATAGTTCCATCTAATTTTCTGATGCTATCGCAACATAATGTAATTAGCCTTTTAGTATGTTTACTTGAAAGTAATTCCAAATGGTTCGAATGGACTTTCAAAGTTGTTTTTCCTTATAGAAGACAGGGTAATTGCTTGGTGTGTCAGTCTCTCTGATATAGAAAGTTATCTCTGGGGTAGCTCTCTTCCTGAATCAGATTCTCTATCTAACTTCTTTTACGCAATTACGGACGCCTGAGTGGGTGAGTGGCTTAAGCACCAGACTCTTGATGTCGGCTCAGGTCATGATCTTGTGGTTTGTCACTTTGAGTCCCATGTCAGGCTCTGCAATGACAGTGTGGAGCCTGCTTGGGATTCTCTCTCCCTCCCCCTCTCTCTTGGCCCCTCCCCCATTCTTTTTCTTTCTCTCTCTCAAAATAAATAAATAAACTTAATTAAAAATTTTAGTTAAAAACTTTAAAAATCTTTTAGGCAGTTAAAAGGGAGGCAAAAAGTTCCTTCTGAGTCCCTTGGGCCCTGACTGCCTTCACCTCGCAATAATGCACATGCGAAAATGGCACACTCTGGGGTGAACTGCCCCCAACCCCATAATTATAATATATATTCTCTGTAAATTTTATACTTTGTCATTGCAAAGGAGTTTGCATTTTCTCCATTGATGGAAAGAGTTTCAAGGCAAGTGAGTCATGAAATCCACATTTTCTTCTTCTTCTTCACCTCTCTCCTTAATCCCCTCCCTGAGACATACCTCACAAAGTGGCCATGTCCCTTTAAGCCAACAAAACCTTTATTAGAGGAGTTACATATATACAGAAGCCACAGTGTGAATTAATTTTGAACTGTTTACTGGTTTACATAATGTTTTACTCCTAATTCTTTTTTCTTTTAATTTTTAATGTTTATTTATTTTGGAGCAAGAGACTAAGACAGAGTGTGAATAGAGGAGGGACAGAGACAGAGGGAGACAAATAATCTGAAGCAGGCTCCAGGCTCTGAACTGTCAGCATAGAGCCCGATGCAGAGTTCAAACCCATGAACCATGAGATCATGACCTGAGCCAAATTCAATGCCTAACCGACTGAGCCACCCAGGCGCCCTTAATCCTAATTCTTATTGAAGTTATTTCTTGCAGAAAAATACAAATAACCAGAAATTTCCTGAAATGTATTGGAAGATACTGACTTCACAAACCAAGCAATAACAAAATAGAAAAACTAAGGGGTTAATGTAGAATCTGTTACGTATTTGCTACGTTTTGCTGTTACCTATGTGCCTAGAGACATAGTAAGTCACTGAATTACCTCAGCTTCCATGCCACATCCTAGAAAAACAGTGACATTTTCCTGTGATGGGGACTAGTACTTGCCACCCCAAAAATGTATCTTTGGCATAGTATTATCTTGAGCTGATTATTTTTGAGAAACGGCAGGCACAGGGGAAACTTGGAAATTAATGGGTAGTTTCCCTTTTATAAGAGCTTTACATTTACAAGGGTGACAGATGGTAACTATACTTCCTGTGGGGATCATTTTGGCATGTATAAAAATATTAAATCACTGTGATATTTACCTGAAACTAATAGGATATTGTAGGTCAATTATAATTTAATAAAGAAAAAGAGGGGCACCTGGGTGGCTCGGTCGGTTAAGCGTCTGACTTCAGCTCAGGTCATGATCTTGGGGTTTGTGGGTTCCAGACCCGCGTCGGGCTCTGTGCTGACAGCTCGGAGACCAGAGCTGTTTGGATTCTGTGTCTCCATATCTCTGTGCCCTTTCCCAGTTCATACTCTGTCTCTCTCTCTTAAAAATAAGTAACAAATATTTAAAAAAACAAAAAAGAGTTACTTCACCTTCAAATATATGGAAGAATATTTTCAGGAGAGTTGGAAAACACTACTTAGAAATAGTGATTGATAAGTTTTAGTTATATTCAGTGTTGAAGATGAACAAGTCATATAAAATATTGTCTTAAAACATTGCTTTATTCATAAGCCAGTTATTAAATATAATGTATATTAAAAATTAAGGAGTAAAAATTTTCCTTCATATTTGTTTTAATCAAAAGATTTATGAAGGAAGAGTTTTATATCTGAAAATAGTAGATGTATTGCAAGTGACATTCTGCAGGAGCTAAAAAGAAAATTCTGACAAAAGAAACTGTGTAATTACGTTACTTTTTTACACAAGCTGCCCATTCTTGAAGGGTACAATTAAAAAAAGACCACATGCTTTAAAGTTTGTGTATTTAGAAGGCCTTTACAACCTCAAGTACTAAGAAGGGAAGAAAGAAACCACAGAAGGGAAGAAAGAAACCGCAGAGCTTCTTAAAAGCAATTATGATACCTTTCAGCCATTCACTGGGCTCTCAGAACAGACTAAAAACTCAAAGTTCATGGTTATCTAAAGTTACTCGGCGAAGATCACTCTGTGAGAGCTTTTCAACCACTTTGGAAGCTTCTCCAAGGCCAACCCTAGAGGAAATTTAAATCTACCATGCATTATGAATGTTTTGGCATCATAAACTGATGTACCTTTTAACGGTATAACAGGCATTTAAAATTCCAAATCCTATAGTTTTTCAAGATGTTCCAGAAATGTAAGTGTACTGACGTTTAAATGCTGTGTCCTGGGGGAACAGTTCTAAGTCTTAATAAATTTTAGATGTAGACATCATCATTCATTGCAGCATAAGGTGATCTTGTCCACAGGCAGCTGGCTGTCTCCGTAGAAATCTATGAGCCTACTGAGTCCAACCAGGTCCCTGTAATGGTGCAGGTGCCAAACGTCCCTCAGCAAACCTACACCTGTGAGACAGAGACATCCACTGCAGACTCTCATTGCCTGGGGATTAGCGAGCAATGCCAGCTGCACTGGCCTCAGTAAAGGAATGGGCTATCAGCGAGCTTTGGCAACCTCAGGGTACATAAGCTCAGTTGGACTTTAGCTTTAAACTCTGCCCAGCATATCTACTGCAGGGGAAGGAGACAGTCAGTCAGCAATTGCTCGCAGGTCTCGAGGGCCGTAGTAAGCATGTGCAACAGAAATAAGGATTTAAGAAAAGCAATGAAAAAAGAGGGTCTATTAGGCCTTTTATACATCGATGGTTAGATCGATTTCTCCTGTTTTTAAACTGCAATGCATTAATGACGTCTTAAGCTTTAAATTGTTAAGACATCACCTGATTAGTCACCATGTATTGCCCAAATGTTAATATGCATACAAAGGCGAGAAGGGCATGGTGGAGGGTTAACTTTGGATTCCAGGGGCTGTCCTCGGGCATTAGTATCACCGCCACCGCATAGTATTCATCTGGTTCTGCACTGGTTAATTTCATAAGATGAATTATTTTTCTCAAGGAGACAGGCTATTTTTAGGCCTAAGTGTTTTCATAGCAAGAGGCAGTGGAAACAGTTCCTATGACACAGGACTAAAAATACTCACAGGAGACTATGCGTGCTCTGTCACTAGATGGAGCCCACACTCAATTCAGTTTTGGGGTGTTCAAAACCTATGACTCGAAAGCAACAGGAGATTTAAAATGCTTTAAATATGTCGGATGTGAAAGAAAGGCACCTAAAATGAACCCAGTATCGGGAATGCCTTCATGCCGATTTCCAATCTTGCAAGAGGATGCTTATGTCTTTTTTTTTTAATGTTTATTTATTTTTGAAGGAGAAAGAGACAGAGCGTGAGCAGGGGAGGGGGAGAGAGAGAGGGAGACACAGATTCTGAAGCAGGCTTCAGGCTCTGAGCTGTCAGCACAGAGCCCGATGCAGTGCTCAAACCGGTGAACCACGAGATCACGACCCTGAGCTGAAGTCAGACACTCGACCAACTGAGCCACCCAGGTGCCCCGAGGGTGCTTAGGTTTTAATGCCACTCTCACTGCAGAAATTCTGATAGGCTGGATGCAACAACATAGTCGGAAACTATTTGGACGAGACAATGGGGGAAAAAAGGCCACTTTCAGCCTTGGAGTATGATTAACATGTATACTGTTCTGATCTAATTCAGACCACCCGGGCAGAGTTGTTCAAGTAGCTAAGTAGATCTGCTTGTCAGTGATTACAGAGGGATAACCAGAAGAGCAGTGGTTGGTGTTGGGAGAGAAGCCTCAGGGAGGAGGGCACAGACCTGGCTGGACAGACTGTCGATCACCTCCACCAAGGGGGGTAGCAAAGTCCCCAGAGGACTGCAGGTCAGAGGCTGGCTCTTTTCCTGTGAAGGGTCACAAAGTAAATACTTTCTGTTCTGCAGGCTAGATGATCGTTGTCACCGTTGCCCAACTCTTCCAACATGTAGTACAAATGTAGCCAAAGACAAGATGTAAATAAATGAGTGTAGCTGTGGCCAATAAACTTTATGGACACTGAAATTTGCATTCCATTTAATTTCCATGTGTTATAAAATATTAGTCTTTCTAAATTTTTTGCTACCATGTAAAACACTGAAGCCCGTTCTTACCTCCTGGGCTGTACAAGAACATTACGAGAGGCTGGAATGGCCTGTAGTCTTCTGTCTACTGCTGACCCCGGAACTTGGTTAAAATGTAAGCCCATGTGTTAAGGTGGGAGCTCCTTTTGTCCACTTGTGATGTTTTCTTTTTTGATGAGTGACATCTGTCAGAATTGCACCTTTGACTTCTAGCTCCATTCTTTTTTTTTTTTTTTTCATGGACATGGATTTACCAGATTGGTGGATCATACTGTTAGGAGGACAGGACTAAGCTATTGAAGATCCCAACTGCAGGTAAATTGTGAGTAGTTGGTGGCTGTCTTTACTACTTTACTCAGCCAGTGGGACTCAATGATCTGGGCGGATGTCTCTCATTTGCATACTTAAACTTTCCTTCAGGAAATCTGTAATAGAGTGTTTTGTCCTCTCCAGGCAATCTATGGATCAGGAGATAGTGATTCATTTCCATTTCTAAGTGGATCACAATTTGACCTAAGCCATGATTCCCAACTCCCCTGACATTGACTGGTTTAGGAAACATGGCTTAAAACAGTGACCATTAGTACTATGTGGTGGCAAATCCTAGTTAGGGGTGGGCACAGTGACCTGAGTTGATTCAAATCTCTTTCCAAGGTTGGAGGAGATGTTTTTTCTCTCTTCTACTACATATGAGCAATAAAGCATAGTGAAGTAGTTAATGCTGGTATCTATCTTGTGTCCATGAGGGAAGCAACCCTTAGGACACCGTTGGCATGCTGAGGACACAGAGCCAAAAGAGTGCAATACTTCTAGAGTTCCTTCTATATATAAGGAGAATCCACCTCACCTTTGGATCACATTTTATAAGAAAATACAGGACTGTACTGTATAAGATCTCCCTAGCTTACAGCTAAAATGAGCTACTTAAAAGGGGACAGAAGGTTGATTTTACACTTTTTTTAAATGTACAAACAATAACTGACTAATACAGAAAAATCCAAATAAACAGAAAGAAAGCCCACCATCAACGGACAGCGAAGGTTAGCATAGTATAATGTTGTTCCACACGTCTTGCTAGGTATATACACACATACGAGTGTACACATATTTTATATTAATAAAGACATACCAAGCACAATGCTTGTTTTTATTTTTTAACATTTAAAATATTTTAAATAGTTATAGATTTACAGAAAAGTTGTACATAAAATTACAGTCTTTCCATATACCCCACCCATACATTAGTATGGTAGATTTATTATCACAATTAAGAAACCAGTATGTAATGTAGATAAACAAAATAGAAAGCCCAGAAATAACCCCCCACATATGCAGTCAATTAATTTATCACAAAAGAGCCAAGAATATACAATGGAGAAAGGATGGTCTCTGCAATAAACGATTTTGAAAACCTGGACAGCAACATACCACAGAAGGACATTGAACCACTATCACACAACACACACAAAAATTTACTCAAAATGGAAAAGAGACTTGATATATCAATATTAACTAAAGCCCACACTGCTTTTTTTAAGTTTTCACCTGATGTCGCTTTTTCGTTTCAGGATCTCATCCAGGATATCACATTTTGTGCAGCTGCCACATCCTCTTGGCTTTGATAATTTCTTAGACTTTCTCGTTTTCAAAGATCTTGGTGGTCTTGCAGATTACTGGTCAGGTGTTTTGTATAATGTCACTGTATTTGGCATGCCTAACTTTTTGTTTTTCCCCTCATGGTTAGACCAGGGATTTGGGAAGGAAGATCACGCAGACAAAGTGCCGTCACCACATCGTATCAAGGGTATATCCTATTCACATGACTTATCATTGTCGATGTTGACCTTGTTCACCTGATGAAGTAGTGTTTGTCACTGCGAAGCATGAATTCTTTTCCCTTTCCTTCTTTGGAAGGAAGTCACTATGCACAACCTACATTTGTGTTGTGGGGAGCTATGTTCCATCTCCTTGAGGGCAGAATATCTATGTAAATTATTTGGAATTCTGCACGGGAGATTTGTCTATCTTTAAGCTTTCCATTATATTCCCATGTCACATTCCCTTTCCGTTATATTTCCCATGAGAAATTCATGGGAAGAGCCAAGCCACATTTGTGAAATGAATTTAAAGAATATCAGAAATAGTGAAGAGATGCACTAGCTCAGAAATGGAGGTATACCCAGCTACCTAAGTAATCATCTCTATGGCCAAGCACTAGAGACTGCATATGGAGCAAGTATTGAAAGCCTGGTAATCTTGAATTTATAACCACATCTCACAAGGCAGTAAAGAGTGCTCTTTTCAGTTCCAACACAAAGACATACCAGAAAGTTCTATTTACCACATTAAGACTTAGAGACACAGATGTTGGAGATTAAATTTGTTAGTTAATTGTTTGTAGCTACGAAATCCTAAACTAAACTATAATCTTCATTATAGCCCTGAGGCTACTCATGTCTCAGGAATGAGGAGGTAGGAGGTGTCCATGGATACCCTTGGAGCACAGGCTTGCCAACATATGACAGAGGCACAGAGCTGTCCACAGTGGATATATGCCAGATGTCACGTAAATCTCAGTAAGTGAGTATCAGTGGGTAGGGATGAATTGATTAAACCATTCCAAATCAAGTTTCTTCCAGAGGTATTTCAGGGTCAGGATGAAGACCGTAGTTACTTATAGTCTCACAGAAAGTGCCAGAAGTGAGACTCCAAAAGACATTATTAGGTCCTGGAAAAAATGAGGTAGGTATATTGATTGTGCTTTCATTGACTAAAACATCAAGACCTAGGGAAAACCATACATTTTGACTTAGTTGGAGTGAAGAGCAACATTTGTTAACAGGCTGCAACCCTAAAACTTTCATTGGTGGTTGGACACATTTTACTTTAAAGTTAAGTGTGAGAGATCCAGGAAAATTCCACCATCCTTTCCCAGTATGGTAGGAGCGGACTTTGAAGGATCAGCCAGCGGAGTACCTCACTGCCCGCCCAGACTGGAGAGAAGAATGATGCTCATCCAGAATCCAGAATGGGTGCAGAGGAACAGACTGGTGACATACTGGGGAAGAGGGCGGTGCTCTGTTGCCTTCCTCTCCTTTGCATTCAGATACAAACACTATCTCGTAAAGATTTGAGATCCAAAATATCTTACCATCACAACTGGTAGACATGCATAACTTAGATAGGAGGCTAATCACAAAGAGAAGGGCTTCTGACATAATTATGTCCTGTTGCCTCTGCTTAAGAGGTAAAACATTTCGTTATAGCTTCTCTTTGGCTGTTTATTTATCTATCTTTTTTTTTTTTTTTACTGATTTTGATTTTTTTCACCTTAGTTCTATTGAATAAAGTTCTTTGTATCTCTCCAGAAAGGCCAAGTGCATCAAAAGGAGCTCACTGAAAGGATACCCCTGTACAGACTTTTTTTAAAGAAAAAAGAAAGAAAAAGCATGGCATATATAATTTTATTATTTTATTTTACTTTATTTTTAGAAAGAGAGAGTGAGTGTGAGTGGGGTAGAGGGCAGAGGGAGTGAGAGACAGAATCTTAAGCAGGCTCCATGCTCAGTGCAGAGACTGAGTCAGGGTTCAATCCCACAACCCTGGCGTCATGACCTGGGCCAAAATAAAAAATCAGATGCTCAACCCACCAATCCACTCAGGTGCCCCTGCCATATCTCATTTTATCAGAAGAGTAAAAATATTATCTATTTTTATGGAATAAACACTCCATCTCTTAGTCTTTTGTAGTTATGAGCCTAAAACTTTTTAAAGTCGTATTGATTTCTTACATCGGTATGAGTAATATCTATTCCCTGTAACACGAGTTGAAATTATGCTATATATCTGGCCCATAGATCATCATCCTGAGATTCAAAAGGAAACTATGAATGCAGTGGGCAAAGAAATATGAATATAACATAATAAAAATATATAAGTGAAGTACAAAATAGATAAATGGAAAACTGCTAAATTGTAGTACTTATGATTATAGAAACATGACCATGTATGATGAATAAGGCTAAAAAATGGGATAAGTATTGAAAAGGGAGTTGAGAGTTTAAGTTTACAAAATTCTGAAATGATGTTCATAAACTGTTGAGGACAAGTGTTTGTTAATAGTAGCGGTGAAGGGATTGTTGCTTCCTTTATAAATTTTTTAAGTTTTTTAAAATTAATAGGTGTTACTTGGGAGGAGGACAGAGTTGTACATGAGGGCAAAGAAGAATCATCACTTTTTCCTCTATATATTATTTGCATTGGCACAACAATTTTAAGAAAAGTATGTTTCTCCATCACATTCTTGATTTTCTTCTATTGGTAAAATCTCAAAGAAAAATAATGGGATATTTGTTAAGTCTGAAACCCAGCTCAATGAAGAGAAAAGGCATACTTTATAGCCTGTTTTCAGCAAATAGGTTGTGTACTCTGTACCTCCGTGGAGATACCTGAGAGTCCCTTTAGACATGAAACATTTCATGTACGTCTAATAAGTAGATCACCTAATTTGAAGAAAGATTTAGGTACTAGTTACACAGGGAGCATACATGCTTTGTTGGCATACATATTTTTGCACAAGTGCTGAACAGATTTGGAAAAACATCATTTCCCAAATATTTTTTTACAAGGATATCCACGGACTGAATCATTTAAAGTATTTCAGATAACTGTCTTTTCTTTGTGTTATCAAGTCATAACTGTAGAAAGAAAAATCTTCAGAGAGCCTGATAGAGAACATTTGAACCTAAATCAAACTTTACTCTTTTCCTTCACTAGCTAACGTTCAATTATTAGTTTGAGTCATGAGCACATTACCTACCCCAAGCGCATTAGTATTAAAGGATATATAATTATATTTTCGATAACAACTATTGGTTTTAAAAGAGGTCTGTGTGATTGAAAACACATATAATTGTGTTTTGAGGCAGTTAGAGAATGGTATAATTAAGACGATTAATCCATGATATGCTTAATTTTTAATTTAAGTTGGGGCCTTAAATTTAATTGGTTTTTATTTGATTTCAGCAAACAACATACACGCATTCTCCTGTTTTCCAATAGATGTCAGTATCAAAAAAGAAAAGAGGTAGTTGTTTACGATGACTGTCTTGCAGCACAAAGAAGATTCTTCTCCCTTCTTTCCAGTTTCATGTACTTAGAATTGCTCTAGCTGGTTGAAGCAGTGCAACGAAGGACAGTAGTTTTTAAACATGGTACAGTTATATTCTTGGGGTGGGGGAAATTCAAGTGATCAGTGTATGTAGGGATTATGGTGCTTGAAGTGGAAGTGAATAAATAAGGAAACATTTGACCGTTTTCAAAATAGTCCCTAGTTCCTTTATTTCTTTGTGACTCTATTATTCTGTCTCTTCTCTATACAAGATCTAACTGCCGTCTTGAGTTTCCATTTCCCAGTGTTAGTTCATAAATGAGTTTATCTTTAAAAAAAGGATTTTAGCTATGTTCACATGGAATTTTGATCTTTGAAATCCACAATGTATGTTTAAAAGTAATAATAACATGAGTAGTCTTTATCATCCATTCCACGTCACTATTGTAGAACTTTACTTTAAACAAAGCATCATATATAGAACACTAGTTAACAGGGTTTTCAAATTAATTCATCCAACAATATGTAGAATGCAAGGCTACAGAGAATTGGGAATTTGGAATTTTGTTAAAAAGGGGAAGGATTCCCTCTGATTTGTATTTAATTCTATATTGTCAGTGTGCATGGGTCCTAACAGATGTATCAGCCTCAGGAGAAAAGGCTAACAAAAGTCATGACATGCCTGTCATTTTCTTTCATTACAATATAGTAATGTAATGTAAATTACAGTAATGTAATCTAAACTTACCTTTGTCTAATTGCCTAGTTCACTACTTATATCTACTTAACCGATCAAGAGAGAAATGAAAAAAAAAAAGAATCTCATACATTCTATTACTTACATTTCCTTTTACTGTGGCTGAAGCATCAAAAAAGAAGTCCATCATCTTGTTCCTTCAGGCTTTGCTGTCCTGTATGAGGACAAGGACCTAAACACAGATGGGCGAAGAGACGAACCAAGTGCAAGTTTCTCCTCTGCCCTAGACTCAGTTTTGCCCGTAAGCATGTAAATGTGTGAATTTTTCAGGTTTAGAACTGAACGCGTGAGAGAACGCTTCTTGCTTATGATTAGAAATGTCACTTTGCACAATACAGGAGTGTAGACAGCACAAGCTGCTATTCATATTCTCCTGCAATGAGAGGACGCACAACAGGAGAGCAGTTTTAGTATTAAATAACAGGTTTCTGATAGAGTCTATAGGCTGCTATGCATTCATACACAAAAATGTAGGCACTTTCGTTTGTCTTCTTGCCTGAGTCCAAAAGACATGGGTTCTTATTACTTGTCACTCATTAATGATATGACTCAGACATGTCATTTAATCTCTCACAACTGATATTGCATACTTGCCTAGCAGGTTAGATTTATTGTGAAGTATGGATAAAGCGCTTCATAAACACTAAGAGATAATGCAGACCTAATGTTCTTGGTGGGGGAACAATGATTGAAAACCATTTTTTTAGCTGGATCTAGAGTATTTTTGCCACTTAGGGAATCCAGCAGCTCCCTCCCACATCTTAGAGACCAACGGGCATAAGGGCGTTGCTTTTAATTAGGTGAGGTCTATAAACAAGAAACATGCCAAAAAGTAAACAAATGAAAGAGTTAATATATGAGTTAATAGAAAGAAAAAAAAAGATGTTTGTAGTTTGTTTGCACAAATCTCTTTATCCTGGTATTTATTTTCCTTTAAATCAAGTACTTACATATATAATAAAAAATATCACGTTTTTTAAAAAAAGTCAAAGAATAGTGTGCTTGGGTGGCTCAGTCAGTTAAGTGTCTGACTCTTGATTTCAGCTCAGGTCGTGATCTCACCGGTCATGAGATTGAGCCCCTAGGTGAGCCCTGAGTCAGTTTCTGCACTGGGCATGGAGTCTGGTTATGAATCTCTCTCTCCCTTTCCCTTTGCCCCTTCCCTGCTCAAGCTCTTATTCTCCTTCTCTCCCTCTCTATCTCTCTCTAAACAAAACAAGACAAGACAAAACAAAAAAGTGAAAGTGAAAGAATATAATAAATAATATCTAATAACAAAAGCATAATACAAAATAATGAAATAAAACCAGTGCCCTACCAACCCAGCAATAATTCTTTTCCTTCTGAAGCAAATCCTTCTGTATTCTGCTTCTGGCTCCACCGATCCTTACCTTGACCTATAAATTTTCTTTTACAACACTTTTTATCGGTTCACAAAGTGTAGACATTGTCTATCAATACACAATCGCTTACTTTCTAGTAATTGGCTCACATCTATCCCCTGCTACACCTCTTTCTCCCTGTTTCAGAGGAGTTTCTTAAATCCCTATTTTTATACATTTTCCATAAACAGCATCTCTTGACCTCTCTATGTAAAACAGTGTAAAACAGAAGATATTATCTTCACTTTTCTTTATCCCTTTCCACCTCCCTACATGTCTTCTGCACTTCTGGTTCGATAATTTTAAGGTTGTTGATATACAAGTTCTATTCAACACCCATGGTTATACTGTCCACCATTTCTAAGAACCATTCTTAGAAGTAAAACCCTATAAAGACTTTTAAAAAAATGCTTATTTATTTTGAGAGAGAGAGCAAGCACAAGGAGGGATAGAGAAAGAGAATCCTAAGCAGGCTCCACATTGTCAGTGCAGAGCCTGGCACAGGGTTCAAACTCATGAATGAGATCATGACCTGAGTCGAAATCAAGAGTCAAAGGCTTAACTGAGCCACTCAGGCACACCAAGCCTCTAAAGACTTTTAAACTATATATGATACTATTTCCTTTTAAGGTCTAGTATCAACTTCTATGTCTCTGAATAGCAAATATTTGGGGCACAAATTAAAATTAATTCTCATTTTTATATGCCCCCAAATTCTCACTTATTCTCAAGTTCTTAACCACATTATCAGCTCGATGTATTTCACTCTCCCATCCCTCCTTACTCAGCAGACCTCTTCCCTGTTCCAATCTTTTCATGACTGTTAGCTTCATCCTGGGAAACCCTCTCACTGTCTTCTTGGAAGAGGCGAAACTGTTTCCTGGATCACCATTTTCTTTCTTTGCTTATTTCTTGTTTTGTCAGAGTGCTTCCTCAATACCTCTCTAAGAGAGAAATTTTCCTAGCAAAGCTTTTCTGAGTCACTGAAAGCCTTAAATGCCTTTATTCTGTGTGTTCATTTCAGTGATAGTTTAGCCAATTTAAAATTCTAGGTTAAACTTTCTTTTCACTCAGACCTTTGAAGCTGTAAAGAGAGACCTACCTTCCATCAGAGTATTGCTATGAAAAAGTCTGAAACCCCTTTCCTACATAACCGGTCTGTCTAAAAACACTTACGATCCTTCAGTGCCTGGAAATTTCATGGTGATGTGTGTGATTACAGGCTATTGTTGTTATTGCCGTTGTTGTTGTTGTTGTTCCTGTTTTTATAATTTGTTTCTTTTTTTTTTTTGCTTGTTTTCCTGCGTTTCCTCCTACATCTGGTGCTCCTTGGTGCCTCCTTCCATCTGAGAAAGAGGCTCTAGTAAAAAATGACTGTATGTACTATATACACAAGTAGAAATTCTTGACTCATTCTTAGCTTTCAGGCGAACAAGCAAGGAGTCTTGTATTACATTTTGAAATCATTAAATGTTAAAAGGAAAGAGTTTTCTTCCTGGGTACCAACTCCTAAATTATTCAAAGTTTATTAGAGAAGAATTTTCATTTTTTCCTTTCAGGAATGATATCACTTGGCTCTTGGCATTTCATGGTAACAGAAGAGGAGTCTTCAACATAAAATTTTAATGAATTCATATGTCATTTCCTTATTTCAGTCCTACTTTCCACTTCTGTCATTTGAAATTCTTCAGAGACAAACCCACCTCCTGCTTAGCTAGAGCTCCTTCTACTTATATCCTCTAGAGCTCCTTCTACTTATATCCTTCACCGGGCCCTAAATTGGACAATTTTACCAGTCACTACTCACCCATGAATTGGCTTTCTGACTTTCTAATCCCCCCGCTCCTATTCATTTCTTTGTAGATATATACTTTATTCCATTACTTTTTTTTTTCTACATTTTTATTCACTTTTGAGAGTCAGAGAGAGACAGAGTGTGGGTAGGGGTGGGACAGAGAGAGACATCCACACAGAATCCAAAGCAGCTTCCAGGCTCTGAGCTGTCAGTACGGATCTCATGAACTGTGAGATCATGACCTGAGTCAGACGCTTAACTGATTGAGCCACCCAGGTGTCCCTCCATTACTTCCGATGTAATAAATTTTTAGGTTGGAGGGCGATAGACCTGTAGGTTCACTATATTGTCTTAATTTGGAATCCTTCTTTTTTTTTCATTTTAATACTCATTATAAAATGAAATTACAGGCATTTGAATATGTGTTTTTCTGACGGTAGTGGTTTTGTTTTGATACGCTTTATTAGGTTTTAGTGCATGCAGCTCCTAAGAAAGTAAATACAAAACTTCATTAATAGTGAATGATGTAGAACCCAGGGATTTCCAAAGCTTCTGAGGGTGTTGGACTTAAAACTTATAATTATTGATAAAAGCATACACTGTACACCCATATTGATAGTAGCACTTTCATACTGGCCAAAAGGTAGAAGCAAACCAAACGTTCATCAATGAATAAAAGGATAACCAAAATATGATACAGATATACAATAGAGTATTCAGCTTTAAAAGAAGAAAATTCTAACAAATGGTACATATGGATGAATTTTGAAAACATAATGCTAAATGAAATAAACCTATCACAATGGTGATATGGTATGATTCCAATTATATGAGATATCTAGGGTACTCAAAATCAGAAACCTACAGAAAGTAGAATGGTAAATTTCCAAGAACTGGAGGGAGGGAAGAAATGGAAAGTTAGGATCTAGAAAGAACATAGTTTTGGTTTTGGAAGATGAAAAGTTCTGGAGGTGGGTGGTGGTGATAGTTACACAACAGTGGGAATATGTGTACTTAATACTACTCAATGACACACTTAAAATGCTTAAAACGGCCAACTTATGTTATGTGTATTTTACAAGAAAAAAATAATGCATATTGGACAATGTATTTCTTCAGTTTTAATATCTTTCTTAATTTTTTTTACCATGATGGCATATATTAGCAATAGAGGAGGGTTCTGCCTTTAGATGTATATTCTATCCTCTTTACATATTTCCTGTGTTCCTACCTGACTTCAGAGAAAATAAAATTTCTCGTATCCAAAACCCACAGAGCTGGAAGAAGATCCGAGTGAATGCATCTCATAGTGCCCATCGATTCTGCAGGTGAAAGAGAAGAGCAGACCAGGTGTTTGAAATTGGCAAGTGCTCATTTCTTTATTACCTGGCATGGTGTTCTGATGCTTCATTTTCCAATCTGTAAAATGTTAATTTCATGGTTTAGATGGATTACTTTTCTTGAAAAAGCTGGCTGCTTTATCAATACCATCCTCACTTAAACACCTTTATTTGTCTAGATTTTGTTCCTGGCTTTCAGTTCAATGAGAGACGAGGTAACACATGAGATTTTAGATTTGAACACTTCTACTTGTTCTTCAGATTCTCCCGTTTAACCACTTTTAGCAAGTTGCTTGCCCCTTGAAGTCTCACTTTCCTCAACTAGAAAAAGGAGATAATAGCTATTTGCTAGGGACAATGTGAGGCTCTAATAATATACGACCCAAGAAATTGCTTATCTATAGCCTCTGTGAGTTATTTGGGGGCCAAACTGCAGTCACATTAGACTGAATTAAGCCTTTCAGCCTCAAGTAATTGTATTGAAATGAAGAATTGTATAAAAACAATTCTCTTTAATAGCATAAGGGGCTCAACAGAGACAGCATTGAGATTTTAATAATTTTAGTTTCTTAAACTGATAAAATTAGATAACTGTCCCCTTTGAAAGTATCTTTTTCTATAATGTGATTATTATTGTCAAGCACATTTTAATTAGGCAGAAAACAGCATGTTTTAATAAATTAAAAACATTGTTAAAAGCAATACCTCCTGGGGAAACAGTCTTAAATCTCATAACCACCAATCTGAATATTTTGACAATTATTTTATACTTAATCTGGAATTTGGATATTTGATAGTAATGGTTTTGTTTTGATTTGCTTTATTTAGTTTTAGAACATGCTCATTTGAATTTGGATTTCTAAAGCTTTAAAATAAATAAAATTGCATTTCTCTTCGAAGAAAAGGAAAGAAAAGAAAGAGAAGGGAGGGAGGAAACAAAGATTATTTAAGGGAATCATGAGAGCTACAAATGAATTGTTTTATTGTGTCACTGCACTTTTTATGTGAAGTACTGGCATTATACAATAAAGTAAAAATCTATTCTTTTAAGCTTTCTCCGGAATATAGAAGAAAAATATTTCTATAAGATAAAATTCATGAAAGGATTTCTTTTATATTCATATTATAATACAACCTACTTTATCATCTTCAGAGAGTTTGTCACCATACTTACCATGATTCTTCAATGTACCATTTTGGTTGACTATTGATTTTAACTAATTTTATCAGATTCTGTCTTAGAAAAATAAACTCAAAGGCATGATATATTTAAACGAGAAAATCTAAGGTCTTTCAGTTTTCTGGTCATTTATTTTGGCAGTAAGCACAATGGATCTCACCTTCATTCTAACTTGATGATATTTTGTTGGAAATAAAGTGCCATGAATATATGTCTGTTTCTGGTAGGTGAATAAATGAGGCCTAGGATTTCCGAGTGTGTTTGACATCTCCTAAACCATGCACTTTGGCTACATATGATATATGGCCCCATGATAAGCATTTCTTGCATAAAAGACCGCAGGGCTTCTGCCTTATGACTGCCAGTCTGTATCTCAAGGAGGCTGCCCTTTTCATGTGAGCCAGGTGTGCACCTTGAGGGGTGAAGGCAGGTGATTTGCCTGAGATTTAATCATAGCCAGGGCTAGAAATTGCTTTTTCAAGATTAGAGTCCAAAAGGCATGCTCACTTAGGCTCTGAACCAAAGGTGAATAGCGAAAACCACAATCTAGAAAGAATATGTGTCTTGTTTTCTATAAGAATAAGGTTAACAGAATCTCAATACCATTGCATTTAAGAGAATTATTAAATTGGCCCAGAATCAAAATTAATTAAGCAGGTTCCAACAGTTTGTGGTGTGTGTTCTTCCGGTCCAATCTTCTAAGTATAGCCCTGCCCCATATGATTTTCAAAACTCTGTATCCTGAATTATAATTTTCCTCATGCATAAACTATTTGGTGGGCAAGATGTCCAGTCACACGTGCTGTGGACTAAAACAAACCAACGCATACAACTCATCTGTGAGCGTTTACAGGTATATCAATATTCTTGTCACTCTCAATACCTTGGCCGTTACAGTTGGAGAGTCTCCCTTTTATTGGAAAAGTCAACTCGAAGGCTGGTTATTGTTTCACTGATATTCTGTTGGTAATGTGCCACTTGGTAAAACTTGCTTCATGAGTTCCAGAAAGCATTTGGCTCCCGACCGTACAAAGAACCATTGCAAGCATTTTTGGTCAGTTCTGATTGAATGCAGATTGCAGGATTGTTTTGCGAAACCACATTATTCTTTCAAACGTTTCTTCAGTAGTCGCATATTACTTTCTAATGATAATCATTTGCATTTCCAGAGCCCTTTTTGCGCCTGATGTTTTACAACAAACTTACTCAGAATTCATCTGTCTTCACTGTGCTTCCCTCTGGTTTGAGTGGAGGCCTGGAGCTCCTGGGCTTTTGCACAGCCACCTTAACAAATGGCTGCAAAGGATGAGGAGGGAGAAGTCCATGAAAACCACTCAGCTTAGGCTCCCAGAGGGTGACGTGTAAAGCAGAATGCTAACATTTCCCATACTCGCAGAAGGGTACGCTATGAATTCTATTTCACCCCCATTAAAAAAATGTTTCTCATATGAATGTTATTGCTCTTAGACGTCTTATATAACACAAAAGGTAACCTGAAGGTTAGGGGAATCAGTTGAATGTTTGGGCCCAACCAGCTCCCAGTTTTTCTTTTATTGTCTGCCGCCTCCGCCCCCACACACTTCTTTCTCACTCCAAGTCTGGTGGTCCATGGCGTACTCTGCAGATGTCTCTCCCACACAGTGGAATCATTCCCTAATGCGTCTGTGCACTTCCAGCCTAAGCTCATATGGGAAAAGGAAAAATTGGAGAGAAATAATAAATTTCTGGATTGGTCTTATTTCCTTTGTGCCTTTCAAAAGTGCTGAAACAGACAAGAAAATAACTTTAGACCTATTCACCTTTCCCACACTGCTAGCTATAGAAAGTGGTGTATAAAGTGATTTTTTTAATCTTTAATATCAAATAAAAAATAATAATCACATCATGCCATCTTTCAGAAGTACCAAGATGGCTATTGTATATTAAAAAACTTTCTATAGTTTTGTTTAAAGTGTATAGTTTTTAAAATGGGAGTTAAATGCTGCACACTTGGAAAATGAGGATATCTGTGATGCATTCCGAGTGCAGTTTATAGATTGTATCCCATAATTTGAAATACTTTTCATAAAGAGATACTCTTCCCTGTTTGCATGGTGGAGTATGGGACCTGTATGCTGAAAATGCAAGGCTCATAGATAACAAAAGATGAGAAACATTTTCATTTTCCCCACTCCCCTTCTCTTGTCTCCGTACTACCAACTATTTACTTGCGCTTGATTGACATCTTGTAAAGCATCTATAATTTACCTTCAGTAATCTCAGTCATAAAAATATTCTCAGCTCAAAATTAATGTCAATGTGTATGTTTGAAAACAGCACTGAACTTCACTAAAATTAGGGTTTCTTCTGCTTCAGCAACCCCCTCCCTCCCAGTTTGGCTTGCTGTAGGTGAGAAGTGTATAATGAATGTGTGTGTGTGTGTGTGTGTGTGTGTGTGTGTGTGTGTGTGTGTAGAAGGGGTACTGGGGGTTTAGTCCGAGTTTCTCTTGATTTTATCACATCTTCTCTCCTGAAGCCCAGAACAGTAGTCATACTTGAAGTAGAGGCAGGGAAAAGAGTCAGGAAAATGCTTTCATACAATTTAACCCACACACTGGTGGTGTTTAACGCTAACCACCAGCTAGGCTCTCTTCGGTAAATTCCTGACAATGATGATGTCTCTCCACCTTAGAGATGCTTTTTAACTGCCTAATTTGAGAGGAGGTGTAGCATGTCATAGGGGATAACAATATAGATTCTGGAACCATTACTGCTTGTATGGCCTTGTATACATCAGTTAATCTCTCTCTCTCTCTCAGTTTTCCTGGCTGAAGAGTGAGGATAATATCATTTACCTCACAAGGGTGTTGTGAGGATTGAATGAATTAATACATGTAAAATACTAAGAAGAGTGTCTGGAGCACAGTAAGTTCAGTGTAATATTTTTTTCTATTACGATAATTGAAAAAGCAATGTCAATAGGATGCAAGTCTGCAAGTAAGGGAAGAATTACAAGCCAAAGATACACATGTGGGAGTTTAAGCCTACAGATGGTATTACAGATGGTGTTAGTACTATGACATTGGGTAATGGTATCTAGAGGGTGAGTGCAGACAAATAGAATATTCAAGGATTGAGTTTGAAACCCTGAGCACAATGGGGAGATGAGAAAACCCCAGCAGGAAGGGCCCACCATGACTTTGGGGAAAATCTAGGTGAGTAAGGTGTCCCACAAACAGAGGGAGAAAGTATTTTAAGGAGGGCAGTGTGATAATGGTGTCAAATACTGCTGAAGAGTCGATAAAGTAGGGGCCGTGAACTGGCCACTGGATCTAACAACATGGGCATTGTGCTGACTTTGGTAAGAGCGATTTCAGTGGAGGAGAGGTGGCAGGGGTGGGAGGTGGAGAGGGGAGACACCCAGCTGGGGTATGTCCAACAGAGAAGGGGAAGAGAAAAATTAGAAACAATGATTAAAGACAACTCTGAAGGGAATTTGAGGTAAAGTAAATGGAGATGAATAGGGCCAGCTGGAAGCAAAGGAGGAGTGAAATAAAAACTTTTTTAAAGTTGGGGAAAAGTAGCAGCCTTTTTTGCATGTTGACAGGAATGGTCCAGTAGACTGAGAAAAACTGAGAATTACTGAAGCAGATGGGAACTGAGATACAAGCAAAGAGTTTAGCCCTATTTAAGGATATGAACAGCTCATTATTGGGAACAAATTTGGGAGAAGGTGTTATGACAGTGAAGTTCTCTTTGATAGCTTCTAATTTTTTTGTTTTCAGTAAACTAAGGAAAAAGGTCATCGACCAATACTGAGAATGTGTTGAAAGTTTGAAGAGTATAAAATGGTCATCTTGGAATGTGGAAGAATGAATAGTACTGGGAAAGTATAGTATCACTGCTGCACAGAATTCAGAGTTTACCGCAGGTATGTAATCATGATAAGTGAGACTAGTTTCATGGTTGTGTGCTTTTCTATTTCTATTTTCTATTCATATTCACCGATAAGAATGCAGATAGAGAAGAGACCTATGGTTGGATTTAATCCTTTTTTATGATTAATAAGACCAGAATGGTGATTATAATGACTGATCATGAAATTCAACCATCTAAGAAAGCACGTAAATATGTGAAGAAAAGAAAGACAAAGAAAAAGTAGTAGGAATGCCTCATGCCTCAGTGGAGTACATGATAGGAATTCCTCACTACCCAAGATAGTGAGCTGGAAAGAGAGAAGGCAGTGATCAGAGAATGACATGTTTGAGCTGAAAAGATGACAGACTTACAGATATCGGTAATGACAATATGACTGACGTACGGCATTCAGGCCAGGAGACCGAGGAATAGAGATCCCCGAACACTAGGAAGATCATTTATGCGGATATTGAATTGCCAAGAATTACAAGAGGGTTACTGGAGAAAACGACAGTGAGCCACCAGTAAAAGTCTTCAAGGAATTATAGGAGAGATCCACAGAGAGGTAAAAACTGCCATAAGGAAATTGACGTATAAATGATTTACAAATGGGGTTTACAAGATCTTCTAAAAGAGAGAAGAGGCCAACTGATTTCTTTAGGATTTTTTTTTCTCAAAGACCTATGGAAATAAGATCTCATTGTATAAAATTTTCAAAGTCTCTGTTCCAGTAGAAGGCTGGAAGGAAACTTTGTGCTGCAGTCACTGCTGGCTGAATTTATCAGCCAATAAAATGTTAACAGGCAACCTCTTCTCTACTAGCAGCATCTACCTCGATTCCCTGCCTTTCACACCACTTTGGGGTCTCATGAGGATACACAGTTGTGGCACTGAACTTCAGTTATCAAGAAGCCCAAATAAAGTTACTTTTTATATATTTATGCTTGCCTTTTCTAGGTTTATTCTAGTGCCGAGAAACAAGAACAGAAAAAGCTATTTCTTGTTGCATTTTTCTTTATTTTTTCTTTTATTTTTTTTCTGACTGGTGAATTTTTCTTTTTCTTTTTTTTAACTTTATAATAGTTTATTTTCAAATTGGTTTATATATAACACCCAGTGTTCATCCCAACATGTGCCCTTTTTAATGCCCATCACCGCCTCTCCCCCCTCCCTCATCCCCCTCACCCTCAGTTTTTTCTTAGTCTTTGAGAGTCTCTTATGTTTTATCTCCCTCCCTCTCTGTGTCTTTTTTTCCTTTCCCCTCTTCCCCTCCCCCTGGTTTTGGCTTAGTCTCACAAAGTCCACCTTTTCGTGGAAACATACGGTATCTGTCTTTTTCTGACTGACTTATTTCACTTAACATAATACCCTCCAGTTCCATCCATCTGGCTACACATGGCCAGATTTCATTTTTTCTCATTGCCATGTAGTAGTCCATTGTATATAAGTACCATAACTTCTTTATCCATTCGTCAGTTGATGGGCACTTGGTCTCTTTCCATGATTTGGCTATTGTCGAAAGTGCTGCTATGAACATTGGGGTACACGTGCTCCTATGCATCAGCATTCCTGTGTCTCTTGGGTAGATTCCTAACAGGGCTATTGCTGGATCATAGGGTAGCTCTATTTTCATTTTTTTGAGGAACCTCCACACCGTTTTCCAGAGTGGCTGCACCAGTTTGCATTCCCATCAACAGTGTAGGAGGGTGCCTACTTCTCCACATCCTCGCCAGCATCTATAGTTTCCTGATTTGTTCATTTTAGCCACTATGACTGGTGTGAGGTGGTATCGCAGTGTGGTTTTGATTTGCATTTCCCTGATGATGAGTGACTTTGAGCATCGTTTCATGTGTCTGTTGGCCATCTGAATGTCCCCTTTGGAGAAGTGTCTATTCATATCTTCCGCCCATTTCTTCACTGGGTTGTTTGTTTTTCGGGTGTGGAGTCTGGTAAGTTCTTTATAGATTTTAGATATTAGTCCTTTATCCGATATGTCATTTGCGATGATCTTTTCCCATCCCGTTGGTTGCCTATTCGTTTTGTTGGTTGTTTCTTTTGCCGTGCAGAAGCTTTTTATCTTGATGAGGTCCCAATAGTTCATCTTTGCTTTTAATTCCCTTGCCTTTGGAGACATGTCGAGTAAGAAATTGGTGCGTCTTAAGTCAAAGAGGCTTTTTCCTGTTTTCTCCTCTAGGATTTTGAAGGTTTCCTGTCTCACATCCAGATCTTTTATCCATTTAGAATTTATTTTTGTGAGTGGTGTAAAAAAGTGGTCTAGTTTCATTCTTTTGCATGTTGCTGTCCAATTCTCCCAGCACCATTTGTTAAAGAGGCTGTCTTTTTTCCATTGGATACATTTTCTCGCTTTGTCAAAGATTAGTTGGCCATATACTTGCGGGTCCATTTCTGAGTTTTCTATTCTATTCCATTGGTCTATGTGTCTGTTTTTGTGCCAATACCATACAGTCTTGATGACCACCGCTTTGTAGTAGAGGTTAAAGTCTGGGATTGTGATGCCTCCCGCCTTGGTTTTCTTCTTCAGTATTATTTTGGCTATTCGAGGTCTTTTGTGGTTCCATACAAATTTTAGGATTGTTTGCTCTAGCTTTGAGAAGAATGCTGGTGCAATTTTGATTGGGATTGCATTGAATGTGTAGATTGCTTTGGGTAGTATTGTCATTTTAACGATATTTATTCTTCCAATCCATGAGCATGGGATGTTTTTCCATTTCCTTGTGTCTTCCTCAATTTCCTTCATAAGTTTTTTATAGTTTTCAGTGTAGAGGTCTTTCACATCTTTTGTTAGGTTTATTCCTAAGTATTTTATGGTTTTTGGTGCAATTGTGAAAGGGATTAACTTCTTTATTTCTCTTTCTGCTGCTTCATTGTTGGTGTATAGAAATGCCACTGATTTCTGTACATTGATTTTGTATCCTGCATCTTGTTGCATTTTTCAAGCTGATAGATTACATTCCTGAGAAACTTTGATAGTTTCATAATAAATGTTGTTTACCATTCACATTTAATAATAATCTAAAACCCGAATATTTTCCTGATACACTAAGCAATTTCGTTTTGAGTCCTGGGACTTTCCCCACTGCTCCCCAGGTCTGACCACCCTCACATCTGTAACGTGAATCTCCTGAGCTGTCTGGGAGTTCCTGTACTCAAGGTTCCCAAGTACTCTGTACACAGTGAACAGCTGCTTCTTTATTTTTAATTTTAGATGAAATATCCAGTAAGGGTCTCCCTGAGACTTTTTTCACCCCAAGAAACTGATAAGAAGGCCAAAAAAGTAATTTATTAAATAATCATTCAAAATGTGGTAGTCATAATTAGCACCCAGAAGATAAAGTAGACCACTCTTCATATAAAACTGCTTCAACTTAATTGTAGTAGAAATAAGGAAGGGAAAAGAAATGAAAGGAACAATAAAATAGAGCAAATAAAGACAACAGGCATTAGAAAAGGAATCATGTTTGAAAAATAAGAATTAGAGTTTGTAAACTCTTCTAGGATACTTAAATGAATGAAGGACATTTTATTTTTTGTATTGTAACTTCATTAGAAGATGGTCCCCACTGACCTGATGTTAATGAATGAACATACTCTAAAATAAAACCGCATTAATTCATCATTGATCCAAGTTCAAATTTGATCATAGTTTCAAAAGAAATGTAGTTTTATTACTTTAAAATATAGAAGTAATTTGTACTGACTGTTCACTGGAAGGTCAGAATTACAAAGGACCATAGACACGATCTGGTCCAGTGGTCATATTTTTGGGATGAAGAGTCTGAGACACCAGATGACCAGACTGGGTTTGGGGGTGTTTGTTCTGAAGATTGCTTGGCGACTTTCTAGCTCTATGTATAACAATCAATGGCATTTCTTTGTGTAAAAGTTATTTTTAACAGCTTAAACATGGTCCCATGGTAAATTTTACATAACACTCATATTTCAAAGTGATAGAAAAAGAATAGTTGATTTATAGAGAGTAGAAAGAAAATTTCAGACCAGTCAAGGACCAGGGATCACAAGCTCGAAAGGAAGCTTCTGGTCACCAGAGGTACTGCTGGGCACAAGACATCTTGCTAAGTACAAGGGGATATAAGGAGTTTCCTTTCCTTAGAACAGGGAGTTTTACATGTTATAGTGCAAATAATCCTCCTGGGGAGCTATTTATTTATGCAGATGCCCGGACCCATTTCCTGAGGTCCAGATTCTAAAATTCTAAATGCGAATGTAAGCGACACGGAGCCCTGGAAGCAGCAGGGTGTTTTGATGCAGAAGAATGTCAGCCCACGAACTGAGAAATACCACCCTAGTCAGACACCATCAATGAAATTTAACATCGAGCCACTCAGGTGGCCTGGTATTTCGTCAGATACCTTTTCATGCATGAATACTTAATCTCTTAGACCTAAGAGCTACAAAATACATCTTCAGTCACATTGAATGGACCTTCGAAGCGGTCAATGTTCAATAGCACAAGGATCTTTATACATCATATCAAATCTTTGTCACTTTGTAAGGGTTTTTAAGGCACTAACACAACAGTCCTTATATTTACTAAATTAGTATGCTTAGCCTTTAAAGTATGAAAAGTGCTTAGCTCCATTTCCAGTACTTCAACACAGGATATATCACATTAGTAATAAAGAGTGTGAAAGAATTTCCTGTTATTAGGACACTTAAGAACAGATTATGTAGGGTTTGTTGGTAGAGTGTCTAAATTATTGACCAAAAAGAAATGATTTCTCTTTCTCCCTCTTTCTCATACACTCACACACACACACAGACACACACACACATCCTTATGTATTAACCAAAAATCTATTTTATTATATTGGCAGATTTATATAATAGTATATTCAAAACTATTTCAAAAATCACATTTTTTCAAAACTAAAAATAACAAAACCATGTGAAGAAAGCAAATTAACAACAAAAAATTCTCCATACTGATTATAGATTCTAGAATATTAAAAATAAGATAAACAGAATAATTATTCCTGATACATATTAAATAGTTTAATCAGTTTCTTTCTTTAATGTTTATTTATTTTGAAAGAGAGAGAAAGAGAGAGAGCCAGTGCACGCACGCTTATGAGTCAGGGAGGGGTAGAGAGAGAGGGAGAGAGAATCCCAAGCAGGCTCCGTGCAATCAGTGCAGAGCCAGACATGGGCTTGATCCCATGAACTGTGAGATCATTCATGACCTGAGCCAAAATCAGCATTCAGATGCTTATTCAACTGAGGCATCCAGACAACTCTAATTAGTTTCTTAATTGCTTCCATATGTAAGTATGTCACTGGTATTTCTCTGAAGATTTTTTTTCCAATAGTCTTATAGTTTTGAACTTGTATTAACTTGACTCTTGTCTGTAAAACATTCTTAATGGTGAAAATGCTCTTTATTAGGTATCTAGTAAGCTCAGAAAAATATGATATGGCAAATTAATCTTTTCTGCTATATTTTTCTTACTGAAAAACATAAATACTTAAGTGGAATGATTAGGATAGACTTTCACTCAGACTGATCTGCTTGAAATATATTTTACAGAACAAAATACATTAATTTTTCTTTCTTTCTAATTATTTTTATTGTTTCGTCATTTTTATTGTTTATATGCCTCAAACTTATAGGCTTTTTCTCTTTATATCCTTTATGGTACATAATATAAAATTATAACTAGAAAATAGGAGCTTTGTTAATAGTCTTCTAAATCCCCAAAAATAAAGATATTCTTGAGCTTAATTATAGGATTTCAAAATGAAATGTCATATGAGGTTTGAACTCTTAAAACTTAATTTGTTCCATTTTCTCTACTTTCATAGGAATAAATGTCAATGTTTCCCTGTTTGCAAGCTCTCTTTTCAATAAGTGAGATTTGCAAATACCAGCAATAGTTGAAGTTCTGTCACTTTACTCATTGATATTTGCCTAAGGATTTCTAAGTAGTCTTGAACAAAAAGCAACCAAGTTCAGCAAATTCTACCAAGTACTTCTATACTACTGGAGGACACAGATTGGCTTACAAAATTGTTCTTCAAAGACTCACACGTTTCTAAAATCATTTGGAGGTCTGGCAGCACACAGATCAATGGAACAGGAGATAAAGAGCCCAGAAATAAACTCATGCTTATATGGTCAATTAATCTAAGACAGAAGAGGCTAAAATACACAATGCAGAAAAGACACATCTAGAAAAATGTTGCTAAGTACAATGTCTAAAAGACTGCTGCTTATGTTTTATTTTAGTAGCTGTATGTTTTCAGGGTTCACATTTAGGTCTTTAATTCATTTTGACTTTATCTCTGTATATATGGTGTAAGATAATGGTCCAATTTCATTCTTTTGCATGTAGTTGTCTCCCAACACCATTTATCATCCCTCAGGCAAGGGAAACAGAAGCAAAAAAACCCAAACAAACAAACAAACAAAAAACTATTAGGACTATGCCAAAATAAAAACCTTTTGCACAGCAAAGGAAACCATTAACAAAATGAGAAGGCAACCTATGGACTGGGAGAAGATATTTGCAAATGAGATGTCCAGTAAGGGATTAATACCTAAAATATATAAAGAACTTATACAATTCAACACCAAAAAAAAAAAAAAAAAAAAAAAAAAAAAAAAAAAAAAAAAAAAAAAGAAAAAAGAAAAAAAAAGAAAAAGAAAAAGAAAAAGAAAAAATGGAAAAAGAATAAAAGGAAAAAGGAAAAACCAAAAATCAAAACCAAAACAAATAATCTGATTAAAAATGGGCAGAAGACAGGAGTAGACATTTTTTTCAAAGACATACAGATGGCCAACAGACACATGAAAATATGCTCAACATCACTAATCATGAGGGAAACACAATTCAAAACCACATGAGATATCACATTACACCAGTCTGAATGGCTAGTAGTAAAAAGACATAACAGGAAATAACAAGTGCTGGGAAGGATGTGGAGAAAAAGGAACCCTTGTACACTGTTAGTGGGAATTTAAATTGGCGATTATTGTGGAAAACTGTATGGAGGTTTCTCAAAAAATTAAAAATAAAAATATCCTATGAGCCAGCAACTCCACTACTGGGTATTAACCCAAAGAAAACAAAACACTTATGCAAAAAGATATATGTACTCTCTGTTTACTGCAGCCTTATTTACAATAGCCAAGACATAAAAGCAATCTAAGGATCCAGTGATAGATGAAAGGATAAAGAAGATGTGGTATTTATACAATAAAATATTACTCAGCCAAACAAAAAAAGATTAGATCTTGTCAATTGTGACAACATGGATGACCCCAGAGGGTATGATGTTGAGTGAAATAAATCAGACAAAGAAAGACAAATACTGTATCATTTTATTTATATGAGGAATCTAAAAAAAAAAAAAAAAGAATGAACAAACAAACAAAGAAAAGTCGTAAATACAGAGAACAAACTGGTTGTTGCTGACCCGGGGGTGGGGATAGGAGGTTGGAGGATGGGCGAAATACATAAAGGGGATTAAGAGGCACAAGCTTCCTATTACAAAATAAATAAGGCACATAGATGAAAAGTACAGCATAGGGGATGTAGTCAGAAA
Source organism: Paguma larvata (assembly GCA_030068075.1). Taxonomy (NCBI): domain Eukaryota; kingdom Metazoa; phylum Chordata; class Mammalia; order Carnivora; family Viverridae; genus Paguma; species Paguma larvata. The sequence continues at coordinate 44,490,014 of CM057834.1, forward strand.
TATTGCAATAATATTGTAATGTTACAGATAGCAATTATACTTATTGTGGTGAATATCGAGTAATGTATAGTTTTTTAATCATTATGTTGTATACTTGAAATTAATATGACATTGTGCATCAACTATACTTCAATAATAAAAAAAGAACGAATTAAAATAAACAGGACAAAAGTTTTCAAACAAAGATGAAAAATCAGAGGTAAACAAACAGGGCCTGTGGCAACTGTGTTTTTTAAGTATATTTCCTTTGCCTGCTAGATCTTCCTGTATTTTCTATCTCACTGATGCTAATCTAATTTTTTAAACTTCCAGGCTTTTAAAAATATATGTAAAAATAATCTCATGTTAAACTGATATTTAGTACATCTAAATATCCATGCTGACTTACTCAGTATCTCTTTATTTTAATTAAAAGTTTTGTTATAGAAACAATATTCCCTAATATCATGCATCTTTCCTGTATATTTCTGAAACTCAAGGGGAGGGTCTAGAAAATTCTCTCTCACTCTAGATAGGTTATGGCCTCTGTTCCTTAATTTTTTTTTTTAATGTCTATTTTGGGGAGAGAGAGAGAGAGAGAGAGAGAGAGAGAGAGAGAGAGAGAGAACCACTGGGGTAGGGCCAAAGAGAGAGAGGGAGACACAGAATCTAAAGCAGTCTCCAGGTTCTGAGCTGTCAGCACAGAACCTGATGCTGGACTGGAACTCACGAGCTATGAAATCATGACTGGAGCCGAAATCAGACTTTTAACCTTTTGAGCCACCCGGGCATCCTATCATTGGCAGAATTTTGAAGAATGCAATTTCTCTGGTACCACTTGAACTGTACTAAATCAGGATCCCAATGAGCCCACAAATCTTTTTAAAAAGATTCACAGATAATCTTGATGCATAACAACAAAGTTGACTTCCTTTTCTTTTCTGTAATGTCAATCTATGCAAGTTAGAACTGTGGATTTTTTGCTGCTAAATCAAAGGGAGAACACATTCTACGAAGGAACTTATGATTGATGGACCCAGGTGTCTGGAATGGTTGGAAGTTCTGACCACAGAGGTGCTAGAGTTGTAGAATTTCAAAAGAAGACACAGCTCACAAGAGAAAACCATCAACGATGCTTACGTTCTTCTTTTGCTATTATTTTTTCCTAATTGAGTCTTTGGGGAAGTAGGTGTTTTAATATATTATGCTATTGAGAAGAAAGGATGGCAGACTGGAGTGAGATTTGGAAAAATTAATAATAGAAAAATACTGTTAGGCTTCCTTCTACCGAGGCAAGCTTGAGATAGGGCCAGCCCGCTTCCATGGTGTTGCTGACAATCATGACATCAAAATATTTTAAGGTTCTGAAAACCAAAATAGCCTCTGTGTTTTCTATTTTTCTTTCCATGAGATTCTGGGAGCTACAAATATGAAAAAAAAAATAGAAGAGAGGGGCATAAAAAAGGAAATTCATTTCTAACCACTGTTGCTCTATCAAACGACATTACATGACAATGTGTACCGTATCTTAGAGAATTCCACTTGGTGGTTCTGTTGCAAATTCCACACTGGAAAGCATAGTATCAGTAATATAAAATTTAAGAAGCTCTAATAAATAATAATCCAAGCTGCTAAAGTTACATACAGCAAGGGCTCATATACTTTGGTGACGAACTCAGTTTCAGATGCAGAATTACAGATCCATGTATTGCTGAATATCACGGCCATGAGAGGATTAGACGAAGTTTAACAAAAATAATTAGAAAGAACAAGATGAACGGGAAGTAAATGATACAACAAATACAGCTAAAGTAATGAGCAGTTTCATCAAACAATGTCAAGTTCTGGAAAGGACTCCTCTAGGCATTTGGCAATCCTATAAATAAACCTATGGCCTTATCGCTCTTAAAGTGATTAGAAATTCTGCAGTCACCCATCTAGTCACTGAATCAATCCTATAACTAAGCCTCTTATTGTCCGAACTTTACTTTGTACTTTGGAGCATCAAACTGAATAAGAGCTACACTGAACTTAAAATCCCAAGTCTATACTTCGAAAGATTTTCCTTGGATATCTGACACCATGGGAAGGAGAACCATCACGGACTTCACTATGAGATGTGAGAATTTTTAAATTTGGTGGAGGCACCAATTATGTGTCATAGCCCAGAGCAGGTTTTTAAACCTCTGTGAGCCTCACAATTTTCTTCTGTAAAATGGCATCAACAGTGTTTAACTCCCAGGATTTTAGAGACTAAATGAAATAATACTAATTGAGAAGTACTCGACAAACGAATATGGCTTCCCTGTCTCTATCCTTCTGTAGGGTAGATTAGCGAATCTGAGAATCTTCGTAATTATTTGCCAAGGTGATTTACATCTCCCCATTAGAAGTGGCAAGTAACTGATGAGTCCTATTTTTAGTGCCTTTCCTCTTGGGAGAATGAGAGAGAGGCAAAGTGCTTCCAGTCAAGAGTAAGCATAAATTACATGGCATCACTCAAGATTAATTCACAACATTTATAGTAGTTATATCATCTGTCATCATGTATTAGGACTCAGCAAGAGAAAACTGGATTGGAAAATTAGCAAGGTTGAAGGTGAAGAATAAAGTGCCCCAGTTAACACACACACAGGCCCTGGGAACACTACTTACCTGGAAAATTTGTAGCTTGAAAACATTTACATTTCTAAAAAGAAAAGCATTTATAATGATGGTGAGGCTAGCTAAGAGAGAAAGGAGAGAATGGATAAATTTGCATTTACTTCAAGAGTTTTCCCATGAAAGTATCTTTTATCATTCTTGAATTCTTTGTCTCCAGTTTTAGGTCACTCCTATAAATTCAGGTATATTTAAGCATACATATATGTATTTATACATGACCCATGGGGAAACAAACTATCCGGACACATCAAAAACTTAAAGATTTGTGAAACCTCTCTTTTGTTTGCCATCTCATGAGGATGTAACCTACATACTGATATCTTTAGGATATGTAATATGAATATTCAGAATTTTTATGCGATAAATTTAGCAATTTCAAGCCAGCAGAGGGCTCCCTGCTTTGACAGGATCCTTTATATGCAAAGTCCAGCATGAACTGCTGTTAAGGAACCAAAGCAGGGTTTAATGTTTGTTATGGGCTTAAAGTATTTGCTCTGTGTTAAATTAAGCAGTTTAAAAAGATGAATAAAGCAAAGCCAAGTCTCTGCTTCTGACGCTAGAGATATAATTTGTTAATTGTTTCATCATGCAAAATTTAATCTTCCTCTGGTTTACCAGTCTGAAAACCAAATGTGCTTTAATTTTGCATCATGAGTCCATACAGACACCTGCCGTCTGATTCTTCTAATTGTTCTACATTTTTCTCTATTTACAGTTTAAATAACACATTTTAAAGATGAGATTAACCAACTGATCAGTGTCTTAAAACTGGAGATGAATATAGGCAAAGCTCAACGAAGGAGAGCATGATGTGTTTTAGTGCATATAATTTCGATTACGGTTGTCCCCGTTCAGGTGCAAGGGATACATTCCAAAACTCCCAGTAGATGCCTGAAACAGCAAATAGTACCGAGTCCTATGTAGACACTATGTTTTCTCTTATATATACATATGCATGATAACACTGAATTTATAAATTAGGCCCAGTAAGAGATTAACAACAATAACAATAAAATAGAACAATTATAACAATTCTGAGTACAATTATAACAATATGACAAAAGTTATGTGAATATAGTCTCTCTCTCAACATATCTTATCATACTGTACTCACCCTTCTCCTTCTTGTGATGATGTGAGAAGATAAAATGCCTACCTGATGCGACGAAGATAGGCAAATGACCTAGGCATTGTGATGTAGCATTAGGCTACTACTAACCTTCTGACAGTACATCAGAAGCAGGAACGCCTGCTTCTAGACCCCATGTGACTGCAGGTAACTAAAACCATGGAAAGTGAAACTATGGATAAGGGTGGGCTGTTGTACTGAAACAGTAAGTTTAAATCAAAGAAATACTGGAAAAAGGGAAGGAAAAAATTCTAACAGTTTTCAACCTCTCCCGCCATTTTGAACTTTATTCTGCTAATTCCTGTCAGTTCCTATCTAATAAAACACTCGGCAGATTTTTATAATCCCAATAATGTACACACAACACTTAGGATAAACTTATTTAGAAATGTTTATTAACATTATTGTGACTATTTAAAATACAGGTATCCTTCATTTTCAAGGTTTTGCATTAATGAAGCCACCTCACTTTTACGAAAGACCGATGTTAGTACCCATCTTCCTTAACCTATAAGAAATATGAAGAGACTTTTCCCTTCTATGAAAAAAGGTGAAAAGCAAAAATAATACTCAGCAATTTTTTTGCAGTGAGCAGTTATCAAGGCTGCACATACTTCAAGCAGCAAGAGCCACAGGGTCAAGCTTCTTCCTAGGGAACTACACTCAGCATCTCAGCTTCAAGCTGCCATACTTATAACTGTGTCTCTGAGCATCTGTGCTTTATTCTGATTTATTTTATCCATCCATTAGCAAGATGTGTCTTAAAGTATGAGCAAAACCTATGAGAGATTTTTCGGGGGGTCTGGGAATGCTTCAAGATTTTCCATATAAATTAATGGTAATTGCTTCTTCACTTTATACCATTTTGGCTGATGAAAGACATCATAGGAAGGCACTACTTTCAGATGGGAGGGGAAACCAGAAACATGGAATTACAGGTTTCTGAAATTACAGTTTGCCAAAGACCTGATTTTTTTTTTGTACAAGTGAGCATTCTTTCGGTTAGTGAAAATAGGCACTAATGGAAGTCTTCATAATACGTAAAAGGGAAGCATAACACGTGCTTTCAAAAAACAGAGGATACCTGACTGCATACTCTTCAAATTGCCAAAACAAACTGACCAGAGGAGACATATGTATTGATCTGTTGAATAAACAAATTTTGACAAATTCTATTCATTTTCATTTCTGTGATGTCTTTTCCTGTAATGCAGCTGTTTAGGTTACGTGGTTTTCAAAGGTAAATATAATCTTAGGCAGACAACTAATGTAACACATTTTTATGACAACAAATATTTATCTAAGCACGATTTTAGAATGCAGAAAAAGAAAAATTGTCAAAAAATGCAAATGAAATCTTCATTCTTTTTAAGTTTTCTCCCTTCCTTTTCTTCTACTCTTTGATTTGGATGCTAAAAGAGAATATAACATGAATATATTTGAAATCACTTGCTTTCAACCCTCCCAATAAAGGAAAGTAACTGCAGCTGACTTTAATTTTGATAGAAAATAACAGATATGGAAAGCAAGCAAAAGCAGACAAGCGTATTTACCTTCCATTAAAGAAATGGTTCATATAGTCATTATATAAGATATTTATATTTCCACAGGCAGTTGTAATATACTGTGGTTGTGGACTACTGATTAAAACAAGAGAATTGAGTACAAACTTATTTCCAAGGGCTGGAGGCAAGTTGTTTCATGCTTCTGAATCCCCAGAAAGCAATGCAGATGGAAAAAAAAATCTGGAGAAATAAAACACAAGGAGGAAAAACAATTAAAAGTGAATCAATACTTCTGTTCAACTGAGTTAAAAATATCTTTGTAGGGGAAAATGAACATAAACATTTTAGACGATATAAATTAATCAAATTGAATCTAGAAGTTATTCACTGATAGAATTTACCCCAACTCAACTTAAAACACATTATGTTGGAGAAAGGTATGGGAGTAAAACATTTTCTTTTTGTGGCTTTTATTTTTTATACTCCCAGATCTGGGTCATTTCTAGGGATAGAACTATGAAACTTAGATACTGAATGAAACAGAACTTTCTTCTGGCCTCTGGGCATTCTGCATATGGAATGTACTATATGAAATGACCTCATTGTTTATACAGTTTAAGAAGCATTTGGAAAGGAGAAATAAAAACATTATAAAGAATCGTTCCTCTCTGGGGCAATGGGATCTAACATGTTATGAACTTTACCCAACATGAATTAAATGTGAAACATCACTGCTGATTTACCTTCTCGGTCTGTTGATCTTATCAGGTATGAAAAACTGTACTGCAAAATTCTCTTTAAAACTGATGACATAACTAAGTCATAATAAGCAGCCATCAGAGTTTATGGAGTCTACTTCTCTGCTTTTAAGTAATCTCACACATTCCCAATAAATTACCCCAAATTAGCCAAAAATATCCTGATTCTGATGATCCTAGCAAGAAGGATTATACAGTCATTCTCAGTAAGAATTCATGGTTGCAGAATTTTTTTATTATGCACAATCTAAATGCCATAATACCACAACACACATACCTTCTCTTGTCTTGATGTAAAACCCAAGCACTAGTTAGGGGTTTTCCACCATCAGAATTCTCCTAAGTTAACCTTTCCCTTTACTCTTACCTATGCACGAAAATTAGCTACAGGATTGCTTTTATAATCTCCATTTTAGGTGTCATTTGTAAGATGATAAAAAATAGTAATGCCCAAACAAATGGGTTTAGGCAAGACTCTCTCCATATGTTTTTATTATTATTATTATTATTATTATTATTATTATGCAAAGCTCCTCTACATATGACTAAAATATGACAAGTCCTTCTCCCCAGGAAGACCACTATTCCTGAATGATCCACAAAAACATGCAAAGGAGCATATTTAAGTAATAAGTTGGAGGCATGGAGAAGATTCTGGGGTGATGGATGGACTGGAGAGAACCCAATGACATTAACTGAGGCCAGATATCAAGTCAAAGAAAATAGCTTGAAATGTGATTATTTTGCTGTGAAAGTCTGGGTATGAAAACAAGAACAAGAACAGCAACAACAGCAACACCTTCCTAAATAATGATATTAGATTTCATGGGTAGGTTATTCTGTTTCATATGAACCTTATGGTTCTTTCTAGAGAACCATTATCCTTCACACTAGCCAGTCTGCAGTTTTCTTCAAATACATGCATTCCTTTCAGCCTATAATATGCACAATATAAAAAAATATGTATCAAAAATAAAATCTACAGTTATGTTGAAGCAGAAGTCAAGAATAATATTAACATTATGGAGTTGCTTCAGAAATCAAATACAATATATTCAAAAGCTGGTTTTGATTTTGTTTCTTTTGACTGTAATTCAAGAAAAATGACCTCATGGGATTTCTCGTGATGGTGCCAAGCAAAATAATATCAAGGTGAGGAGTATTTATGGAAGCCCTTTGACTGTGCAATGAATTGAATTCGTCTATGAAGATGGGTAATGTTGACAGAGGACTAGCCGCACAGAGAACTTTCAAATAGGACAGAGATGAAAAATGCGTAATATCAGTGTAAACAATTTAATTCAGGTCTATAACATTCATTGAGCAACTAATAGATACCTTGTGTTGTGCAAGGTACTAGAGTCTGAAATATATTTGACAATAGACATTTTTACTGGTTTGTCAGGGTGCCTGGGTAGCTCAGTTGGTTGAGCTTCTGACTTTTGATTTCCACTCATGTCATGATCTCAGGGTTCTAAGATCGAGCGCTAAGTCAGGCTCCATGCTAGGTATGTATGGAGCCTGTTTAAAATTCTCGCTCTCCTTCTGCTTCTCACACTCACTCTCTATTAAAAATGAGTTTTTTATTGGTTTTGAATTTAGTTTTTTGGGTCACAAGGATTCCATGGGTGAAAGCTAAGGAGAATGAAACCTCTAAACTATATGTAAAATTCTGCTAGTACGTCATGATTTTCCCTTCCCTACTCCCCACCCACTAGACTATCTATACTTTCATCCGGGATGATAGAAATAGTAAGAGCTTCGGATCTAAGGGGAGAATGAAAAAAAAAAAAACAAACCTACAATTAAGTTCATGCCTTTGTTTTTAATCCACAACTTCCCAACTAAATCTGCTTTTGAAACTATAAATCAAGTCCTATTTCGTTAATGAACGATCCTTAACTAAAACACAGGATCTTATCTTTTCTAATTATCTAAAATGCTTTCAGCTCCTTAAGAAAAATGCGATATTGGACAATTTGTAGTTTTATTGTCTTTCTCTGGTGGGTTTTTGGCCCCTCTTTATTTTCTCTTTAAAACATAGAGTGAGAAACTGATGATTCATAGAAATCCAATTCAGATTCAATATTAATGTACAGTGAGACCCTTGCTTAAATGAGCCATTGGCCTAGGTGCCTTATTAGATTATGATGTTTAAATGTCAAAAACTTTGCCAGATTTGTACCCAATTTGCTCATGAGGCAATGGACATAGAATTTATGTGGTTTAACAAAAAATCACAAAACTACTCAATACTAGAGCTGGGTATGTGTGTTTTCTTTATACAGCATCTCTCAGAAAATCTAACTACACATCCTAGGAAGTCAGTTCAGTGAATTTGTACATCAGTAGTGAATCCTTTCCTCTTTTTTTGTAGTGACCTATACTTGCCTAATGATTTTTGAATCAGTAACTGCTAGGTTTCTGACACTTTCACAATCACTATTTTAAGCATAAATTGGAGTTTTTGTATATAATGAAAACCAGATTGACATAGAATCATAAAAATTAATACAATGAATATGCCCTTCTCAAAATATGCATAACCCTGAAATATTCGCCCAATTGCATTAGAAAAATAGTTAAGTAGGAAAAAATAGATTGGCTCATTTATTTTTGAATGTGTATGCATATATATCCTAAATATATATTTCACATATAATTTTAAGCTGGAAAATTATTTAATATGGACTCAATAAAACCGGTTGATTATTGGAGCCATGTCATTTTAATTTTCTCTTGTCCGAACTTCCTCTTGATTTTTGTATCAAGCTGTCCATTTTGGTTGTCTACAGTTGATTAGGTTAAAGGTGTCATTTGAAATGATTGTTAATTAGCATATTTCCCAATCAAGTATTTGTTCAAGGAAGACAGGAGAGTTACTACTTAGGCTAGTATAAGAATAAATGGCAACCAAAGCAGGTTTTTTGCAACATACTTCTCTAATCATAGATCCGATGTTTCTGGGTATGTACGAACTCAATGAACACTTACTTTATGCAAGTCTCAAGATTTTAACAGCTGGATTCAAAATGTGAAACAGAGGAAGTTTGCTCCTGGTGTCAAGCCCTCCTTGAGCTAACACATCATCAGTGGCCCTTGTCTTCAGGCTATTTCCTTGACTTCCCAGGGCCGGAGACTCTGATACCTGAACTTTGGCCCGTACAGATGCTCTCCATGTTTCCTCCACCCTTTCCAAAAAAGTGCATCAGTTGACAGGTGGCTAATCTGAACCATTAACCCATACTAAAATACCAGTGGGAACCGATGAGTTATTCTACTGCCCCTCCCCGTTATGTCTGTGTTTTAAGAGGCTTTATTAAAAACGGCTCTACTTATGAGCAAATCAGGCAACTTATCATAAAGGAGAAAGAATAGTATCAGAAGAGGTACTTGTGTGCGTGTGACATCTCCTCAAACTGCTATCCCTCAAATTACACAGCTAGCGGGTTGTTCTTACACCCATGTACATATCCGTCTCTGTTGGTCTGAATCCACCTACTAAATGTATTAGCAAATGACCTGAGGAGCATATAAAATATCATTTTAGATAGTGGAAAAACTTCCACTAGAACTAGCCAGCAACGCCCCACACTTCTCAAAATATTTAACCCTCAGATAAACTTGCAAAAAACAAAAAATGAAGGTTTTAAAGAACTCGAGGAATCACCCACAAGAGAAACAAAATCTCTGAGATAGCTGAAGTTTATTTTGATTCTCAAACTTGTATTTATTGTTACAAATACTGAAATAGAATATGCTGACTGAGAGAGAACATCTCATTTAATTTTATGCTCATTCACAGTAGCAATGTAATTATGTATACTGAATCACTAAAAAGTTGCATGAGTGAGTTAGAAAATCTGTCATTTTGTAATTGATGGGTAAGTTGCCTGATAAATTCTACCTTGATGAGGAAGAAACTTGAAATAGCATTTTTTGTGAGGATGTGAGACACAATCACTTTTAAAGTAATTAAAAAATATCTTTCTCTCTATTTCATTGTGTTCATTTTTGTGTTCAACTTTTGTCTTTCTTTTCTAAAATTCTCCTGGAAAGGATATACATACATTTCATGCCCAGCAAATCATATCCTGCCTCTAAATGGAAAAATAGTTTTTTACTTAAAAATTGTGTCTCTGACATTGATAAGGTTCATAAAATAACAGTTCACCGACTATTTATTCACAACTATAATAATGAAAACAGCTTGGGGCGCCTGGCTGGCTCAGTTGTTTGGGCGGCTAACTTTAGCTCAGGTCATGATCTCACCGTCTGTGAGTTCGAGCCCCACATTGGCCTCTGTGCTGACAGCTCAGAAGCTGGAGCCTGCTTCAGATTCTGTATCTACCTTTCTCTGCCCTTTCCCTTCTCATACTCCGTCTCTCTGTCCCTCAAAAATAAATAAACGTTAAAAAAATAAAAAAAAAAGAAAACAGCAACAATTTGTTTTAAGAGCAATGCATTAAATATACAGAAGTTTTTACTAAATTGTTTGGAGAAAATAAAACCAATTCTTTGTTAAATAGACTTTTTAACATAATATTTTGTTTTTTAGAGAGGACCATTGTCTGCCGAACAGATAAACAGATAAGAACTTCAGCAGAGTTCAAACCTGAATTGCTTATACTATTTCTATTTCCTGTTAACGCAAGAAACAAATAAATACAATCAAAACTAGACCAGAAATTAGAGCCAAATAGACAGAAAGTCCTTCTGAAATTAAGACATCAAAAAGATATTAGGTAATGATATATTCATCTTTCTTAAAATTTTTTAAGGATACAGTTTCACAAATGCCAACTCGAAAGAGACTGGGAATTACCGATTTAACTTCCGGTACATTCTATATATGACTAAAATATTAAGAGTCATACACAGACAAACAAAAGGCTTAAAAGAAATAATTTCCAGGCACTACAGTTATTACTTGGAAGTCTTGTGTTCTCTCTCTGACCCTATTCAAAGCATATACAATTACCTCTATGGTCTTATCAGATTTACTACTATCAAGATTTAAATCAAACATTATTGTTTTGCATTAGTTTTTAAATATATATTAAAATTCTTCACTGAGGGAAAAACAATATAAACTTTATGTGAATGTACTTGATAACAACACCTTATTTAAAAATAACATGTATTTCCTTCAATCATTACATATATTCTGATAGAATTTTCAAACGATATATTAAACATACCACGATCATGTGTTTTTGAAAGAAAATAAACACAAAATAAACATTAGAACAAAAGTTTTAAGTAATTCACCTGAATTCTGAAATCTTAAAAATCAGGTATTTTACTACTCAGTGGGGACAAAGGACTCTGATAATTTTAGTGAGAAAAAAGCACTAAGTGAGTTGAGATAACAAATACAAAATCTTCATCTGTAACTATTTCTTCAGCTCCCCAGAGATTCTTATCTCCTGATGTGTATAATAATTTGTTCACTATTCTAAAAGTCCAAACAGCACAAGAAAGTGTATATCCTTTTCAACAATATTCCTATGGAATATCTATTGTTCATGTAAACCACATTTGAGCTATCATGATAACATTTGAACACCATAAATACCCATAAGAACATGAGAGCTCTCTTAGAGGTCTCCAAGACCTACCTACAATTCAGAGAATACACTTGAAGACAGTTGTCATGAATTAGCTACTGTGCATGCAAACCCATCTGGTCAAAATTGTATAAACTGTAATTAGCATAAAGTGAAAATAGATGCCAAATTTCTCAGAAACATCTGTGGGTTTTTCATCTTTGAATTCAAAACTACGAATAAAGTATCTTTATAGACATAGGACTTTAAAATTGTCCAATATTACCAACCCTTGTTCTGAGGGTATAACCCTCACATAACAGGGATTTGAGAATTGCCTTTGATTATATACTATATTCTCGCTCTTTCTCACACACAATGATACATCTTCAATTTACATTCATTTCATAGAAAATTTCTAAATATTTGAATATACATACTCTAAATATTCAGGCTTCATTTTCAGCTTTTTTCTCCAGGTTAGTTTTTTTTCCAGGTTAGGTTTTGGTTTAATTTTGTTTTGTTTTCCTGCTTGAGGCTTGTCAAAAAGACAGGTAAATGGAAATGCCAAACTTACCACAATTAAAGCACAGAGAAAGATTAAAGAGACAACCGAAGTTGATTATATGATTTATATTCATAAAATGGTCAGAACGTGTGCCTTATCAAAACCAAAGCCTGACTTCATAGTTTTCTAATCATTAAAATTCTTAATGCAGAAAGGTAAAACTTTTTTATAACTTTTTATTTTGAAATGCAGAATGAAAAGCAATATGGAGGCATGGGAAGAAAGTTACAATAAGGTCAAATTAATAAAGGACCGAATATCAATTGTGAGAATGAATGTTAAACAGTGACCACTCTTTTGGAAAAATATCTTAGCAAAGGCATACATTATAAAAAAACATCTGTTTATACTCATAGTCTTTCTATTTTACTTACTATGGAGCCCCACATTCTTTACATTTTTAGGTGTGAGAATGAAAACAGAGTAGTGACAAAGTTTAAGGATAGTCTATTTTAGTTTGTATAAAGTTGGGAATAAAACAAAAATGGGAAAAAATAAGGCACTTGATGAACATTACCTAATTTAACTTGAGACACTTTTATATATTAAAACTTGTGATGGGCAAAAATAAATTGATGCTGGCGTGCCTAGATGGCTCAGTTGGTTAAGAGTCTGACTCTTCATTTCTGCTGAGGTCATGATTTCACAGTTCATGGTTTAAAGCCTTGTGTCAGGCTCCATGTAGAGCCTGCTTGGGATTCTCTCTCCCCCTCTCTCTCTGCGCCTCACCTACATGAACGCTCTCTCTCAAAATTAAATAAGCTTTTAAAAGCTTAAAAAAATAGTCTGATTCCTTGCCCTAAAAACTATTCCTGTACTTTTTTAAAAAATAGAATATAGTTCAGGGAATTTAAAAATTCATTCATTTTTTTAAGCTTCATATTTCTGCAAATAAGTTATGGTTACAAGTAAAATGACATTTCATTTAATTTTCCTGAGTATGCCTTACATTGGCACAAAGTCGTTTGCCTCATATCCAGTATGTTTTGAAACTTAAGATTTTTTTAATAAAATGTTGCTGGATTAATCATGGTCCTAACAGAACTCTCTGTAATGAGGAATCATGACACTCAATCTAAAATTCAAAGTATTATACCTTTCTAATTCCCTTTTATTTCTGACTACTGAAATTTAAAGCATTTACATTTTAAAATCAAAACTCTGTTTTAACAAATATTATCAAGACAACTATTCAAGTCTAGTTCACCAAATGTCACTTTAAACGTTTGGTGGTAATCAAGTGATGGTTTGTTTGCCAAATAAAAACCGATATTTACCTGGCTATTTATGGACCTAGTTTACTTACCTATTTACCTTGCCAAATAATCTCATCACAATAGCAGATTGAAATTCCAGGCAGTGTGCATAACAAAGGCCAGCTCCTGGTATCTCTCTGAAATCAATCAGAGCCTAGGTCTTCTCACATGAATGACAAATTTTAATACTTGATGTACAAAAACTTCTATCTGAAAGACCATATGCTTACGAAGGAACGCAGAACGCCATTCAACACTGCTAGTGCAGGGACTTCCAGTGTGCTGTTAAAAGACATTCTTTGTCCTTGCCTACTATCTAGGAAACAAAGGAAGTCTCTTAAAAAATGAGTTTATTTTTAGGAAAAAAAAATGCCATGTTTACAGAAATAATAGTGATGTCTGGTTTTTAAAACACAACAGTATATCTTAGAAGGATGTGTTTTGAAAAGATCTCTTTGTATTGTTTTTGCTTGTGTCAAAGGGATGATTAGAGCCCCAGTAAATGGGAACCTCCCAGAGAAGGCTAAATAGAAGGCCAACAGCCCACATATGGCTTGCAGCTTGGGGGATTTCTCTCAAAGTTCTGCCAGAGATGGGACTGCCCAAATGGTTTCTCGCGTAAGTCCTAAGTCATAAACTGCATCCTAGTAGGCCAGCCATGCCAGAACTGGACCCAAGGGTATACAGAGTCTTGGCTGATGGGAAACAATGACTGCTTCCTAAGGAAGCCACAGCTGCCTTCCTGAGAGACACCCCAGATGCCTGAATTTTCCCTTACTTTCCATTTCTGACTACCTGTTCTGGCAACAGTTCCAACAAACAGGGAGGCGGGCAGCAGGCACCCAGCTGTTTTCAATATGCCTTGGCAATGTAGGTACTGATTACATAAACACTACAAACATTCAAGGAGCATATTTTCTAGCTTTTAAGTTGTAAAAAAAGGTGTGAGCCTGTACCAACACCTTATATCTCCTCTGCTCCAAATAAAGATAATGCTGATCAAGATAACTACTATGATGATAACGATGATGATGATGAAAATTAGGGCTTTAATTAGGAAAGCAAAGATTATTAAAGGAAACATGATATCTTGAACTGCTGGGAAAGAGCTCAAATTATACAGAGAATTGGAAAGATGTGAAATTTCCACTTTTCAGGGGCAAGAATATATATATATATATATATATATATTTTCCCTTTAGGAGACAATGAGGTCAAAATGTGTAATTGATTCAGTTGATGTCTTAGTTTTCCCAGAAGCCAGGAAAAAAGCTATCAGCTGTTGCATCATCCATTCGCAATATAGCACATCTTTCTTTTCATTCACATATATTCAAAAATATTATTGTAAACTCTTAATATACAAGCTGAACTTTGAACAACACAGTTTGGAACTGCACTCAACCACTTAAGTGCAATATGTTTTCCATAAATACAGTACAGCACTGTAAATGTTTTTTCTTCCTCACGATTTGCTTAATCACACTTTCTTTTCCATAGCTTCCTTTATTGTAAGAATACAGTATATAATACATATTACATACAACATATGTCTTAATCAACTGTTTATGTTATCAGGCTTCTGGTCATCTGTTGGCTATCAGTGATTATGTTTTTGGAGAGTCAAAAGTTATACATAGATTTCCAACTGCATGGGCGGTTGGTGCTTCTAACCTCCACATTATTCGATGTTCAACTGTATTTAAAACATACAAGAAAGTATATTAATAAAATATTGCATAAGGTCTTCTGTTTAAAGTAAGGATAATAGCTTCCTAATTTTCACAAGTTTGTGGTAAATACTATTTTTTTTAAATATAAAGTTCTAAGAAGATATAGGATAGACTATGAAAGTGTGCTATTTTTCTTGCTAAAAAGATTCAGTAAAGTAAAGATGAGAACAGAGAGTGACAGATAAGGAGATATAAATTATAAGTAGAGTTTGAAACGTGGGAGTTTTCAGCAATGGCAGCTCTTTTATATGGATGGTCATAAATTAAAGAAATACTTTTAAAACTGTTGGGAAAATATAATCATCTTACAAACTAGAGTAAGAATTTAGTGGGTAAGTACAATTGTAGATCATTGTTTGAAGTATTTCTATTATGTACCTCATCTTGTTAAAACATGGAGTTCAATGTTCTTGATCAGTTTTTATAATGTCGCCTTTGTCAAATATATCTTTCAGTGCCTTAAAATACTTTTAATTTTAATTCCTTTTTATGACACAAAAATACAGGCTAAATAATAGTTTCTAATGATCCTCTATCCCACGTCTATTATGAAAATACTGTTTTGATCCTTCATATTTAGTTAAAGTTCCTACTTATATCTAAATTTCTTTAATGTTTATTTATATTTGAGAGAGAGAAAGAGAGAGCCTGTGCATGCACACGCAAGCGGGGAGGGGCAAAGATAGCTGTCAGCCCAGAGCCTGATGTAGGACTTGAACCTATAAGCCGTGACATGATGACTTGAGCTGAAGTCAGACCCTCAACCAACTGAGTCACCTAGGTGCCCAATTTCCTACTCATAACTAAAATTATGTTAAAAATAATTGTTTTACACAACTGTTTAATAATACACGGATATTATTTCAGGGAGATGCTGAGCAATATAATGGAAATAATCCTCCATGAAAATTCTACAATAAATAGAATTCTTTAGTAGTAGTATTTCTTGAAATATTCTTTGACAAATGAAAAAAATACACATATTAAGCAAAGCTGAGTCAAGACAATTCTAAGTGGAACTAAGCTAATGGCATTATATGTTGTTTTGGCCAAGACTGACAATATAATGTAAAGAAAGAGGCCATATTTAAAGGACATAATGAAGGAAAAATAGTAAAATGCCAGCAAGGAATTATTGTTCCTTACCTTTGCTTTATTGTTTTTTATTATTTTTTTTTAAATTTTTAATGTTTTATTTATTTTTGAAACAGAGACAGAGTATGAGCCGGGGAGGGGCAGAGAGAGAGGGAGACACAGAATCTGAAGCAGGCTCCAGGCTCTGAGCTGTCAGCACAGAGACCGACGCTGGGCTTAAACTAAGGAGCAGTGAGATCATGACCTGAGCTGAAGTCGGTCACTCAACCGACTGAGCCACCCAGGCGCCCTGACTTTTCCTTTATTGTAAAACATTCAGCTAGACTATCAAAAGAATAGAAAAGCCTTCAAAATTTTCAGTATAGATTCAATATAGGAAAATCTAGTATCTTAAAGTCACAACTGCTAAAATAACAAACTTTAAAAATAAACACCGATATTATTCTATGTATTATTTATACAGTGCTAGGTATGGCACCCATAAGAAAAAATAGCATGGCACCTACCTTAAAGGGAAATGCATACACAAAAAAATTGCACTCAATCAGTCCTCATTAGGTTGTATTCATTATACAAATACATATCACACTCTTGTTTCATATCAGGTGGTCCGTTGCTGACGGAACTCACTGGTAAGCAATATACAGTCCTTGAATTGACACTTAGATTTACACAGTTTTTCATGAAATAGCTATTAAGGACTAGTATTTTTGTATGTATCCTATTTCTAAATATTTAGGTAAAATTATCTTCACAATGTTGTGGTTATATATAAAAAATATTTGGGGCACCTGGGTGGCTCAGTCAGTTAAGCTAAGGTCATGTCACAGTTTTTGTGTTCAAGCCCCGCATCAGGCTCTGTGCTGGCAGTTTAGAGCCTGGAGCCTGCTTCAGACTCTGTGTCTCCCTCTCTCCTTGCCCCGCCCCAGCTTACACTCTGTCTCGGTCTCTCTCTCAAAAATGAATAAATGTTAAAAAAAATTAATAAATGTTTTACTAAAATGAGGTCAATCACAAAGATATGTTAAGTTTCCCACTGACTTAGCTTATTTGCAAAATGAATATTTGCCATAGCTACTTTGTAGGATTCTCTTATGAATAAGAGATAAATCATCTTCGTTTGGCAGAGAGAGATTTTCCTAAAGTACCCATAACTCAGTTTTGAGTCATATGTTTGAATACAAAAGAAGTGGCTTTCTATTATAATTCCATCTTGAGGAAGTTATTTAGTGCTGCTTTACCTCCGTATCTTTACCTAAAAAACATGGATTATCTTACAAGGTAGTTGAAATAATTAAATGAAAGAATGGACATAAAAACTTGGAGTTACTTATATACAAGTGCTCAACAAATATCAGTAGTTTAAGTTGATCCGATTTTGTTACTATTGTCACTACTGATACTAGGCAAATTTCTAAAGCAATATTTTCTAAAATTTATTGTGAAAATGTGACAGTTCCCTTCATTTAATTTAGCCTTTTAATTTTTCAATTATTATTTGTGTATTATAAGCCCATAAAAAAGAAATTCCTTTTAAAAGATGAGATAAAACAAGTCTAAATAGAAATTCTAATTTCTACTTCTTTCATCTCAATGTATCCTCATCTATCACTTTTGAAAATCACAATCACGAGATAAAGAAGTATTCAAAATTCCAAACCAGTGTTCTGGAAAAAAAAAACACTGGTTGAGAACCATGAAACCTTATTTCTTGTCCTTTCGGTCATTAAATGGTCAAATACTTTATATTCTCCGGATGTCAGCTTCATTTTCTGTCCAATGAGACTACAAACAGAAAATCTTTAAGGTCTATTCTGTTCTATTATCTGAAAAAAATAATAGAATTGGCTGACACAATATTATAATGATAGAAAGTTCTGAGGATAACACCCAGAAGTAATTAAAATTTTAATAAAAAGTATACACCAGAAATACTTCTTAATCGTGACCTAATTACTAGTACCATAAGGTAACTGATATAACAGAGGATGACAAGGGAAAAGCCTTAAAAATATCAGTATTCTAGAGAACAAACTGATGGTTGCAGAGCGAAGGGGCAAAGAGGGTGAAGGGTAGTGGGAGAAACGGGCTTCCAGTAATGGAATGAATACATCATGAGGATAAAGGCACAGACTAGGGAATATAGTGAATAATATTGTGATAGTGTTGTGTGGTGACAGATGGTAGGTATACTCTTGGTGAGCACAGCACAGAAATGTTGTATTACTATGTAGTACACTTGAAACTAATATAACATTGTGTGTTGACTCTACTCAAGGAAAAAAAAAATAAAATAGAATAGCCACTTGCCCCCCAAATTATTTTCCACACATGTGAAATATATGTAAATACTGGCGAAGGATGGCAGAGATGGGTTCCAAAACACCCATTTCCAGAAATCAAAGTCCCTGACCTTCACCTTGGACATAATCTGGTCTCCCGGCACTCTGATGCATAAAAGTTTTAAAGTTAAGACACATTAGGTTCATTTTTGAAAAATAACTTAGTGGATATCACCAAAAGAGTACAGAGAAATAGTAGCAGTGATTCTTATAAAACTTTCCAGAGGCATACACTAAAATAAAACAGGCATGGACAATTCTGGTAGTTATTACCATGATCGGTAAATAATGATGGGTTTTGAGAACAAAAGAAATTTCAGAGGTGAAATACTTGGCCTGTTTTCATTTACAGTTCAAGAAATACAACTGTATCTCAGTAAGGCTGGGGTTGGGGGAAGAAATATGGTTTGGCCATTAATATATTGTCTAGGTCAAGTTATAAAGCAAAAACTTCAAAACCGTTAGTTTTTATCTAGTCCATAAGCCACTGTTGATTATTTCTCTCTACAATGAGAGAGAAAGAAGACAGAGAGAAGATCCTTAAAAACAATTATTATATGATCAAAATTATGGGTGAAACTTACAACCAATATCAAATATTGAATAAGAGAAAAATTACACTTTAGCACAGTATGACTTTTCAGAAAATACCTTTGTATCTACAATGTGTTTATAATTATGTCAAAAGATATATTTTTTTAGATTCTGAAGAAATGTGTTAATACTTCTCATAAATAAATAAGGGCAAATGGAACCTCCCTGGTTAGCTTCTGAAGTTAGCACATGCCTCAAAAGTTGTCCAGAGTTAAAATTACCCTAGGAAATCCCTTAAATAACCCCTATGGTATAATACACATGGTTTTGTGTATACAAATGCTTAATGGTAATTCTTTCACACACTCACGTTTGAGAACTATTTTGCCAGACTGAAGAAATTAACAAAGGAGAGTCTCTAGGTAGATGTCTGATAATTTAAACCAATCATGTCTTTTGATTAAATGGCAAAACTTAGTGAAGAAACAAAGAGAGAAAGAGAGAAAGAGAGAGAGGAAGAAAGAAAGAAAGAAAAAGAGAAAGAAAGAAAGAAAGAAAGAAAGGGGAAGAAAGAAAATAGAAAAGACAAAAAAAGAAAGAAAGGGAAAGAAAGAAAGGAAGGAAGGGGGAGAGAGAGATGAAGATGAGTTCTAAATTGTTTCTGGTTATTGTAAGTTTATCTATTTAATTAAAATTTTTTAATGTTTATTTATTTTTGAGAGAGAGAGAGAGAGAGAGAGAGAGGGAGGGAGAGAAAGAACAAGTGGAGGAGGGGCAGAGAGTGGGGGAGACACAGAATCTGAAGCAGGCTCCAGGCTCTGAGCTGTCAGCACAGAGACTGACATGGGGCTCGAACTCACAGACCATGAGATCATGACCTGAGCAGAGTTGGATGCTTAATCGACTGAGCCACCCAGGTGCCCCTTACCGCCTTTAATTTTTAATGTTAAACCTCTATTACTTTAGTACAGGTTAAATGGATTTGTTTGCTTTTGTGAGGATCAAACAAGACAGAGGAGTGTATCTTGGAGTTAGCAGTAAATTCCAAATTTTAAAAGCAGCTTAAATGTATATATGGCGTCATTCCACTTTACATTAATATACAAGAGAATACTTAGTTTGGTTTCTCTGACATAAAAATTTTGCTTTAACATGATGTTTTAACTACCCTCCACTTTTTGTGTCCATTGCTATTTCTAACTGGATCTTTGACAGCAATGATCCTATAACACCCCCACAGGCCCCAGTTTGACTTCAAAGTTTTGAATGAATAAATCCAGTATAAATTATGTCACAACAAATGAGATGTACTATGTACTAAGTCTCTGTGTTTTAAGTAAACTATATTTAGATTTCAACACTACTTTTTTTCTTGATCTAATTATGATGCTCTGTAATGAACTAGTTCACCAGAGATTTTAGTACTGGGATTCTTTTTGTTATGAAGTAGAAGTTACACAGAGAAACTTTACAAAATCCTAGGATGTCATGACTGCTGTGACCTTGAAAATTTCACAAGGATGAATATTAGCTAAACTGCTTTGTAAGCGACTGATTTTTTCCTATCTTATCAGAGGAAAGCACACGTTTAAAAATGTCATTTTTCTCTCTTTTGCTTTTCTTTCCTCTTTTTCTCTTGCTTTACTTTTTTTCTTTGCTGTGGTGAAGTGAGTTACAAGCTCCCACAAGACCTGAAGGCTCAACACAGCTTGGGTTGTGGACCGGATTTCTCCCACATGAGTTTGGTGGCCGGGTCAGTCAGGATGATATTAGTATATTTAATTTTCAAAACACACACAGTGGAACAGATGTGTTTTATAGGGACTGAAAAATGAAGTTCAGAAGTGAGGGGGTCTGGGTAATGTTCTGGTACAATATGGTGAGAAATCACTGTATGAAACTAATTCCTGCTGATAATCATAACTTGTCTCTGTGAAAACTAGTTTACAATATTTGTGTATAGCACGATGGAGAATATCAAAGCTACCAAGACTTGAAACAGTGCAGCAGGAGCTCCAGAACTTTATGTAAATTAACCCCACAACGTGGAACACATTAACTTGAGGGTTGCAGGAATTCGGACCTCAGAATGCCTAGGATGTGGGTTTAATTGAAGCGCAGCATTGTGACAATCAGTTTTTCTCTGGAGACAGAATTTTTTAAGGTGCATGCAAATGTATAATTGAGCATTGACATATTACATCATAGTGATACATTTTAAACAACCCATTTCTGCTTCGCAATATTTATTTCACTGAAATACCACTGGATATTTAAAGAGTCCTCCTTTAGAGCCCAGCCATCTGAATAAATGAACAGTACACTGAGGTGAGCCAGTCAACTCTCAGGTGGGGCCAGGCCTCAAAGGCTCACACATACACAAAGCACTTCTTCTGGAAAAAATGTTCCTGGGTTTTCAACATAAATCAGGGTCAACACATAATACGACCATACTCTAGTATATTTAAAAGCTGGAAAACAGTCTAACTAGGACGGTGATGCTTCCAGCAAGCCCTCAGGCCAAATAGCAATCAGAAAGAGAATTTATGGCTTTGTGATCAAACCCCACCTCTGTTCAAGTCCACGAAGGGCTTGCCTGCTCTCCTGAGGAAATTTTAAATGGGAGGTAGAAAACTATACTTTCTCTATGCTGACTTACAGGATTTCTTTTTTCTTTTTCTTTTGTCTTTCCCTTTCTCTTTCTTTTTTAAATGTAGCCACAAATGGATATGCTTGTGAGTAATTCTAAATTTCAGAAGCCTTGACATTCACACCACAACAATTAAATTATACATTTATGGTGAAAGAATATGAGAATCTTTTGAGTGAAATTCTATATGCATCACTTATAAATAGTAGCAACAATAAGATTAAACAGTAATAATAAATTTTCTTAATGGTAAAAAAAAAGTTACAATATAAAAAAATGGTCAAATTGCATAGTGAATTCAGAATATGCCAGATAAAATCAAGTATATTATTGTTTAGGTCATTTTTTAAATAAAATACAAACCATAAAACTAAGAATTGCTTAATATACCACAGAGTTGGAATGTCAGCATCAACAGATCAACATGTATCCACTCAGCAAACATTATGCTTCTAGATATGTGTAAGAACAAAGCGATAAAAAATAATGTAAGATAATAATATATACAGAAGATAGAATATAACATACAAAGGGTTGGGACTTTCTGCGGAGGGACTTATTACATAGATACAGAACACTCTTCAATGAATACAGTGGAATTCTGGATAAATACATCTTTTAGAAACCTAAAATGTAGCTTATCTCAAAAGAAAGAAAGAGAACAATAGGAGAAAGGAACACAAAAAGGCCAGAGGTAAAATGTTAAGGCTTCAATCAAGGCATGAATTGTGGCCTTCAATCTGAGAGCTGTGGGAGCTGGAGATGATAATCTTTCAAATGATGTCCAATTCATGAAAAGGTACTAGAAAAATGAACAATGGCCGAGAGAAGTGGCAAGGAAGATTTAATCCACCCTACGCTCGAGATGAGGGAAAATAAAAGTGGTCTGTGAGAAAATGAAAAGCCAAAATTGTTCTACAAGCGAGTGAGGTTCAAATATCCAAAGCAGATAAATTAACATAAAACTGAGTAACATGAAATTGTAGAGCCCCCCAAATAAAGACATGTTGAGTACCACAGACATGCTTTCATTTGCCAAAGCACCTGAGAAGCCCAGGGATATAACAGTCTCCACTGAGAAAGGGCTCCTAGTAAAAGTTTAAATGTACACACACACACACACACACACACACACACACACACACACTTTAAAAAATCCTGAGGGAGATTTCAACATATGCAGCAAATGGAAAATCTATCTCACAAACATAAGAAGTAATGGAGGAACTGAAAAACAAAAGCATAAAGTAAGAACTTGTAAGAAAATATGAGATAAAAATGGTAGAAATAATAAGGAACAGCAAGGGCCTAAAAATACATAAATTTAAACAGAAACCAAATAAAAACATCTTAAATCAAACACAGCTATTGAAATTAAAAATCTAATGAAATTGGTAAAAAATGATTATGTAGACAAGAAAATAAAATTAGGAAACTGGAGGATGAAAATGCCATAGTGAACATTGTGGAAACGAAATATGGAAAAAGATTGGTGACATGGAAATCTAACATGTCTAATTGGAGTTAAGGAAGAGGAAATAAAAAGAATGGTGGAGAGGTGACACTAGAAGTAGTAATGGAAGATAACATTTCGGGAGAGAAGGAAAAATGAAGCCATTGTTTCCCTCAACTGAGAAACCACAATGAAGCCCAAGAAAGGTAAAAAGAAACAAAGAAACAAACTATACATATTTTAGTGAAACTGCAAAAGACTAATGACAAGGACAAAAATCTTAATGGAATCCAGAAACAAAGATATATTAGGTTAAGAGGAAAAAATAGAAATTTATCGGACTTTTGGCCGAACAGTAAAGAAATATCTTCAAATCTCAACAAATCTCTAAATATTAGCTGTCAACCAGTAGTCCTATGCCAGCCAACCTGTCACTTAATATTGAGGGTAAAGTGAAAATCACTTTCAAAAAAAGAGAAATGTTTACTAGTCATAAACCATTTTTAGAAAATCACAGAGAAATTTATACTTATACTTCAGAAAAAAATCAAATTGAAGCAAGGAGGAAATATGAGAGGTGATCTTAAAAAGGGAAAAAGAAAGACCAAGAAGGGGGAACATACTTTGGAAAAGCAAGTGAATACTGACTTATTATAATAAATTGAATAATATCCATCAATAACCAATAAGAGGTTAAAAACTAGTTAGAATTAAATGCTAGTGAATAACAACTTTGGGGACAGAAGGGTAAGAGTCAAAGCATTATTAAAACAACAATACAAAGTAAGACTAAGCACTAAAAGAACTGAAACACATAACACCCAAGACAGTATAAAACAAATGTTTGTAAAACACACACAAACACACATACACCCAAATCATAGTCAATGTAGTAAACAGTATGAGGCGAGAACAGAGGATGAAAGAAGCATGGTGAATACATGACAGATTGAAACTGAATAAATAAACTGTTAAAAGTGTCAGAAATCACAAAACATGAAAATAGATTTTACTTGCAGATAAAAGATTCTCAGAATGGATTTAGAATTTTAATCCACTCATTATGTTTAACATGTGTGCATATATATGCACACTTGCTGACACAGAAAGATTCAAAGAAGTAGCATGTTATGTATGAAGCCAATTAAGGAGAAGATTAAGAGTAGTGGTACTTGGTATAGTAAACTTACAGGGAAAATATTTCAAAGATAGACCATTAATACTCAATTTTACAAAATGAACAATTCAGTATAAACATGTATCAGCACTCAATCTGGATGTGTCGAACAAATTAATCTTAAAGCACAAAAAATGATAGAATTATAAAAAAGAAGTAAATAAGCCCATAAATATAGCTAGAGATTTTAATATCTCTCTTTTAAAATATACAGATTATCAAGTAAAATTTTAGTAAGAAGATTAAGCAGGACTAATAATATATGTATTATCTAGAAGAAGAAGAAAAAGCAATGGATACGTTAATAAACTCAACAGGGTAATCCTTTCACAATGTATATGTATTCAAGTGATCAGACTGCATACTTTATAAGACATTTTTGCTCAATTATTTCTCGATAAAGTTGAAAAAATAAATTACAAAACATGAACTCTGATTAAATTTGGTTGGTGTTAAATTATGGTTTAAAAATGTCTTTGTTTTATTTTATGGTTTAAAAAAATGTAATGTAAAAATTATTTAATTAAAAAAAAAGGAGGGATGCAACCAGATCTGTGAAAATTCAGCACAGCTTCAGGGAAGACAGAGGTGGCACTTCTACCGCCTTAAGTACTGGACCGGACCTGAGGTATAACAAAGAACTAACACAACTCAAGTATGCGGCTCACAGTCAAGCTTGCTGTAGAGGGGATTGGCCTGACTCTTTCTGAACATATCTAGGAGTTAAAGTAAAACTGAACAAGAACTCTTTCCACGGGGTCTATTCAAAGCCAAATTGAAGTAGGAAGATCTTGTTTGATGATTTTGTAAAATACCACTACAAAAATTTTAAATGTGTGAGATAAATTGAGATTATTTAAAACAGGAAAATCTAAACAAATCAACAAACAAACAAACAAAAAAAAACCCAGGAAAATCTGGCAGAATCATGTTTGATAAGAAAAAAGTAAATTCATTAATTTATTGATCAAATTTTTATGGATTACCTCTTTGCATGGGTTGTCTATATAATATTCATCAACATAAAGGTGATAACTAAGTCATTTATTCAGCAAATGATTATTAATCTTGAATTAATCACCAGCCAGGCCATTTCTACTCTTATGGGATTTGAATTAGAATAGCTAATACAGACAACGGCACAGATAATTGCAATACAGGGTGCCGTGTGTAGCAGCGGCACCCAAAACAATCCAGGAGAACAAGGAATATATTTTGGAAGAATACAGTGCCTGGAACACAGTACCTCCTCAACTAAGTAGCTATGAATGAATGAATACATGATTGAATCAAATAGATTTTTAAACGGAGACATTAGGTTATAAAGAAGACTTTGCTAGATGAAAAAACAAGGGAGAATCTTGGGGACATAGAAAACAATCAGGGGAGGAAAAAAACTCTGACTCTCTGGAAAAATTAAGAGACAACCAGAGAGGTCTAACTACAAAAGCGCGAGAAAAGAATAAATAGAGATGAGGCTTGCATGAGACAGCACAGGCAACCAAAGGGTTTTCAGCACAGGTGATCAGAAGAGATATCTTCATAAGCACCTGGCTGTGGTGTGGCATGGAGCCTGGCAACCTGGACAAGAGGGTTGTTAGGACACTGTTCAGTAAGCTGATGATGACAGCGGCCAGTGGCCAGAACTATAGTACTATTGGCTATCGGGATGGAGAGAAAAGGATGGATTTAAAGGATTTTAGGGGTTTAAACCATGAGAATGAATGTGTTCTCCGAGGAGCATATACATAAGAAAATATTTTTATGTTCTCCTGATAATCTCCTAACATATTTCCAGACAAACCAGACAGCTCATTACATGTTTCCTGAATATACCCCAGATCTTTCCTGTTGTACAGTCTTAATGCTAACTCCCTTCAACTCTCTCTCCTCCAGTCCTGTTTGTTCACATCCCACTGTCCAGATGGGCCTCAATGTCACCTCCTTCATGGAATCTTCTGTGATTGCAGTTCTTCTCCAAAATACAGAAATTCTACCTTCTCTAAAACACCAATTTCTTTTTTTTTTATTTCCCTTATTGCATTTACTATATATTGTTAGATAGGATGGCTACTGTATATCTTAGGTACCTACCTAATCATGTTTTCAGGGAAGGGAAAACAACCAAATTCAATTTATTTTTCTCTAGAATACTTGAGGTACTCTCTATAGTATGCAATATTATTGTGTGCACATCAAAGTTAGTCTTTAGATGTAATGCATTACACTGTATTAATACATTAATAATATGTGGCATTAACCCAGGAATAGTTCATTAAATATGGACTTGTAACTTTTTTCAATAGAAAATTAACTACATTTTAGAAGTGCTTCAATTTTAGAGCTGATTATAAATGCAACGCTAAAACTGGCTATTGACTCATATCAATATATTATAAGAATTATTACTATCATAGGTCGTTTTTAATATCTATTCCTTGAAATAAATAAAATCAGTCTACTTTTTTAAAAGTAGATGCCCAAAATGATATGCAGGCTTATAATGATTCTATTTTCTCTGATGATAGTCATGAAACTTATACAATAATGAAAACCATAAGAGCATTTGGAAAAATAAAATAATGATATTAAAATTTTTGGTTTATCCACCCCCTCAAGATTAGAAGGAGAGAGAGGCAAATTGGATAAAGCTAGATTTTATTTTTCTGAATCAGGGTGCCTCGTTGGTACTGGGCCAATAGAAAATGTAAAAGAATCATTTGGCCTCTATTTGGCTTCTGGATATTGAGGACATGTGTGTCGGATCAGAGTTAGAGGGTGATTTCCATGAATCTATTCCAACCCTTCTGGAAGGAACGTTCATCTGTCAATTCCTTGAGCCAGAGCTCAGCTCTTATAAGCCATCTATCAAAACTCTGGATCTGGCTGATGATGCTGACTGCTGCAGAGGTGCCTTTCATGAAATAACAGCTTTACCTGTAGCATAATCACAGAAAGGGAGGGGGCCATGTCATGATAAAAAAAAAAAAAATTCCTCCTTGTTTTTCTTCTTGAATTCTTTATTTCCCTTGCTGAGACAAAGGGCAATAGTGGCAACCATACACATAATTCTCCTTTCCCCCCCAAAATCAAGCACAGAGTCTTGATTTCATAGCAGTCAACTTTGATATTCTTTTGCCTTGCTGAGGAGTTGGATATGCTACCTTGCCTTTGTTTGCTGGCATACTGGAATTGTACAGTTCCTTTTAAAGGGAAAATGAACATATGGGAGCTCTTTTTTTGTAAAACTATTGTGCAACTGAATGTTAAACATGCTATCCATAAAATTAAATTTCAGCATCTGCTTCCTTCAAGGAATAGCCACTTGCCCTCCCTCTGGAGAGAAATTCCACACAAGGAACACAGTTTTACCTCTTCTGCAGGATCTTTCAATTAGCAGGTGATCGCTAAATGTATATTGTGCCATTTCATTAATTTCATATGCACACACAAGGGCCTGTGTGAAACCCGGAAATACTTAGGGATCAAGCATTTCATTTGATTACATTTTATATTTAATGCAAGTTCCACTTTAAGATCTTATGGACGCAGAGGAAGCATAATAGAATCCAATAACCTTGCAAATTTTAAATGAATGAACAAAAGGCAGTTCCAAGTAAATATTGAAATCCAGTTTCTTTCAAAATCCTCATAGAAGACGTGAGGAAAATCTAAAATGTCAGAGTAACTGGGATCTCTAATTGGATCATTATTCCTGCTCAATTTAGTATTGAAATTAAGGGTTACTAGAAATGTTATTATTTGATATCCAAGATACAATTAGAAGGTAATTTTAATAAAAACTATAGTTTCATTGATACCATTATGTTATACTGAAATTCTCCACAAAATTTTCAAATTAAAGGGACTGTTTCATTATCCTTATAAAAAGAAAATTTTCAGAAAAAAGTGAATCTCAAATACATATAAGAATTGGACATTTTTAAGAGATTATGCTTGGTGAGGAAACCAGGCATATCTTATAGCCGGTTCAAGAAGAAACGGGCACATTTACGAAGCAGTAAAATGAATGTGCAATAGGGGGCAAAATTTATTTTTGTCATGTGGGGTAGGGAGACTGGACAGAACAGAACTTATGTGTCTACAGATAAGAATTATTTTACATTGCTATCAGTTAGCTATAATTTATAGGGTTGTAAAATAGTTTCCCTAGAACAAGAATCTGATACCTGAAAAGGTCTTTTCTAAAAGTCTAGACAAGGGATAGTTTTTCACTGAAGCACACATTTTTTCTATATCCTTGATTAATACCTGTCCCTACCCATTTAGAATTTATTATGAGGATGACTACATTTAACTTCAAAGAAACAGCAATATTATTGCATTTGAATTATTGAGATCTGTACAATGACTTGATTCCTGATAAAGCATAAAATAAACTATAAACATGCAAATAAGCAAACTATTTTCATCAGGGGTTTTTAAGGAAATGTGCCGAAAATACGTGCTCTGAGGAAACATGGTGGACAAATCACACCTTCAGGCTGCCACATAGAAACTCTACTATTTGAAGGAATATTGTGATGAAACATTGATATATAACATGTATTCCTGTTGATGTGTGTCAGATTATTACATATGGGTAATGAGAATGAAATGGTTTTAAACTCAGTGCAGAAGTCAGAGATCTGGTCTTGCTAAGGAGATGTAAAGGATACCTCTCGATCAAGTCTTCCAATAATTTCTATAAAAAGAACAGCCTAAAAGGAAAAAAAATTCATAAAGCTTCACCATTCTTCAGAACTATATACTGTGGCCAAATATTTTATCTCCAACTATCTTACATACCTTCCTCATCATCCCATGCCCCTGAAACTCTGTACATTATTATTTGTCTCATTACCACTTTCCTTTTTTTTTTTTTAATGTTTATTTACTTTTGACACAGATACAGAGTGTGAGCAGGGGAGAGGCAGAGAAAGAGGGAGACACAGAATCCGAAGCAGGTTCCAGGCCCTGAGCTGTCAGCACAGAGCCTGACGCGGGGCTCGAACTCAAGAACCACCAGATCATGACCTGAGCCCAATCGGTGCTTAACCGACTGAGCCACCCAGGCGCCCCAAACACTTTCCATTCAAAACACTAAGTAATTAGACAGGCCTGCTCATAGGAAACCTGACATAATGGTTTCAGTCATGACTAGGTTCAAAGCAGTTAAGAATTTTGGCAATATTAGTAACAGGGTCCAATTTTATCTACAACATTTTAAAAAGTTATTTTTGTTTCATATTATGCATCTAGAAATATTGGGAGGAGTTTAACTTTAGTTTGTGTAATATATATACACATATATAATATATATTATATATATATATTTACATATAACATATATATACTATATATACATATATGCATATATAATATATACACATATACACATATAATATATACATATTATATATATAGCATATATATTATATGTATATATACATATATATTACTTATAGAAATATCGGAAAGTAGGGATATCTTAAAGAAAAAAAATAAAGATCTTAATTCAGGAGTAAGGGGCAAGAATTGGGGAGACACTACTAACATTTGGCATAATTCGTTTAAATTTTTTCTTTGTTTCTCTTTTTCTTTTTTTGTTCAATACATGTTAAAATCATACTAAATACTTGGATGTGCATTTTATTTAACACAATGTGAATATTTTCTATGTGATTACATATTTTTCAAAGATAAGGTTGTCAAGTTGTATTATGTTTTATTATTGACAATTGTTACCCATTCCCCTGAAATTGAGCATTCCATTTGCTCCGCATAATTTGCCTTAATAAATAATAAGGTGATGGTAATCTCTCTACAATAATCCTCCAGCCAATCTTTCTATTTTCTTTTCTTTCCCCTCCCTGCCTTTGTCCCTCTCTTCCTTCATCTTTCCTCCCTTCCTCTTGATCATCATACCTTCCTCTCCTCTTAATCTTTATATTTGCTTATGACATGTTGTTGTGGTTGGAATTATTGTGTCAAAGTTACAAATCTTTTAAATTTTTCAATATATATTGCCAAAGCCCTTTGTAAAATTGTGTGAAAACGTGTAAAAGTATGAGTATATGCATCTCCTTATAATCATGTCGATCTTGGTATTATATGTTTTCAAAAATATATGTTAAGAGCACCTGGTGGCACAGTCAGTTAAGCGTGGTCTTCGGCTCAGGTCATGATCTCATGGCTTGTGAGTTTGAGCCCCACATCGAGTCCTATGATGACAGCTCAGAGCCTGGAGCCTCTTTGGGATTTTGTGTCTTTCTCTCTCTCCACCCCTCTCCTGCTCATGCTCTGCCTCTCTCCTCAAAAATAAAACATCAACTGACGAATGGATAAAGAAGATGTGGTATATATATATACACAATGGAATACTATGTGGCAAAGAGAAAGAATGAAATCTGGGCATGTGTAGCAACATGGATGGAACTGGAGGGTATCATGCTAAGTGAAATAAGTCAGTCAGAGAAAGACAGATACCGTATGTTTCCATGCATAGGTGGACTTTGCGAGACTTAACAGAAAACCATGGGGTAGGGGAAGAGGGGAAAGAAAAAAGACACAGAGAGGGAGAGAGACAAAACATAAGAAACTCTTAAGTACTAAGAACAAACTGAGAGTTGAGGCGGGTATTGGAGGGGGGAGAGTGGGTGATGGGCACTGAGGAGGGCACTGGTTGGGATGAGCATTGGGTGTTGTATGAAAACCAATTTGACAATAAAAAGTAAAAAAAAAAAAGAAATCTCAGAATCTAGAGGGAATTTAAGTGGAAAAAATAAGTAAAGCATTAAAAATATATATACGTTAATCTGGGAGATGAAAAGTCAATTTAAAGATTTTTGAGGAGCCTTTTTTTATTATTGCTTAGGTGATTCAGTTCCTAATGAAATTGTTATCCATACTAGGTCAAAGTAAAAACTCAATATTAATCTCTAAGATCATTTCTTGTTCAAATGAGTAAAGAAATATATCTTGGTTTATGAACAATTCAGGGAGGACAAGCACAGACATAGCAAATATCTTAAAGCATCTTCTTAATTACATGAGTGCTGGTTAAACTGATCCAAATTCTTATATTCATTATGTGAAACTTGGCTATTTCTTGACAGTTTTTTCCACAGATCTCTTCTCACATGGACCTCCAGGCACCTCTCTCACTATTCGACTCATAGCATACTCTCAATAAATACTTATCAAATGAATGAAAGAAACAAGTCAGCCTCTTCTGTGATATGTGTTTCACACATGTGAATGAATATGACCAAAGTTTGTCCTGGCTTCATCTGCTCTAGTCCTGTTTATCCTCTATCCTAATAAAAACCAGCCTTTCTCACATCAGATTTTACAGGCTAACAACTTATCAAACCTGGGTCTGGAGGATATCCAAAAAGTATAACTTCGAGCTCTATGTTACCTCTTTATAATATCTGATAATGCACTCTCTAAATATCACTGGACTATGTGCATGTCTAAACTCAGGCTGACACGCCAAGGACATGATCTGCGCTGGAAGAAACCAGTGTACTCTTCGATTACAGGGACACTAGATTGTTTGGCCATATCAGACGTGACCTTAGAAAAGTCAGTTAAGCTGTGAGATGGCAATTAGCTTCTGACATCAATTCTGAGAAGGACATTTTGAATTGATGTTCAATGAGAAAAAGCAGAAATACATTAATCACAACATAATTTTCTATGGGTCCTATTTTAACAAAGGTTAAAATGCTGTTCCTTGCTGTTCCAGTCCATTGCTTAGCTTATTGAGCCAAGCTACATTTTTAAAGAGTGGAAATATGGGATCAGAATTTCTGTTCAGGCAGAGTTGGCTTTTGAGAAAAAAAAAAAATACTCTCTCTGCATAAGACTGAGGACCTTTACTTTATTTTCAGTCCTTGAGAAAATAACCCAGGAGAATGTCAGCTTGCTCACTGACCCACAGCAAATCATTTTGGCACCTAATAGTGCACTAAATTACTCTAAAACCTTAATTTCCAACTTATTTTTAGGGGAAAAACATTGGATCACAATCATTGTGGATATAACTCATTATTAAAGTCACTTTCTAAAGAGTTTCATATCCATAAAAATTATCCACCAGAAAACATCACTATAAAATCAATAAAAAGGAAGACTACGAAATGCATCCCTTAGATTAAGTATCTCAAATAAAATATCATCAAGCAGGGGAAAGACAAGGTCCTTTAATTATAGTTAGGGAAGAATGTTGAATTATTACCCGAGTAACTACCTGAAAAATCCAGACAAATGCAAAACTCTTGCCTTTATCTCATCTGTTTTCCTAGAACCAGTGTATCCCTATTGTACCAGTTTCTCCCATTGTTTTGGGTAAAACTTGTATTTCTTTCCACAGGAAATTAAAGTCTATACATTTCCAACAGGCAATAGTACAAGTCTCTACTTTGGTGGGCAAGTGATAAAATATATCTTAAATTAACAGGTAGTTTGAGGCACATGTGGCCAAAACCTGAGCTGAAGGCTTTCCAAATGTTGACAAAACATACTTCATGGAGGGCATGGAACATCCCAAAAGATCCATAGAGCTCACAAGAAGGTAATTAAAACCAACCCTGCAAGCTATCAAGCTGGGAAAAGGCTTATGAAAGGCCGAGTTTGAGGAAAGAGAGACACATGCAAGGAGAAGGAAAGAAAGACTAAAGAGAAAAGGGTGGTGAAGTCATGAAGGGGTTAACTCCAACGGCCAAGAGGCACATTTAGAAAACAAAATATTAAGCGGTAGGCAGAATCACATATTGAAAATACATGCAGGCCAGAGAAATAAAGGAGTAAGGCACTAAGAGAAAAAGCGGAAGGAAGCAAAATAACTAAAGGAAAATAAGTAAAAGACACCAAGATCTAGAAAAGATGGCTTAAAAAACTATCTGGCATTTATTCATGTTTTACCATAGCCATTGTCTGCCAAAGCTAAAATTACTGTATTCCTCTGCGATTCACCTTAATAGACTCAGCCAGGTGCATTATCTGTAAGCATGCTCATTCAGGAGAAAAATTAGCCAATCATAGGTCTGGATGTGAATTTAAGGGACAAGAATAACTGAACGCTCTCCAAATGATATTTATGCAGTGGTCCAATCAAAATTGCATAAATTACTGAATTCAATTGCCAGGAAAAGGGGTTAAATTTAATACAGCTAGACAGCTGAGCAGCTGCTTTCATGATTTAAATAAAAACAAGCTGAAACCCTTGCTGTCAGCTCAGTGATATATGACTTGTAATGGGATGTTTCCAACCTTCACTTCCATATGGCCGCCTCCACTTTAGGTAACGCTCCTTGCCTCTAGTGCAACCCACTTTTTAGGAAACATCTGGGTCCCATTCCTGCACTGTTAGCTACAACACTGCCTCCTACAAACACAAATGATTCATTGGACAACATCCCTTCACTTCGGGATCAAATTAGGGAGTTTCATTGATAATTTTATCATGTTTACAAGAAGAGACAATGTATGTGAACATGGCACACATTCAATCGGCAGAATTCCTTCGCACACTGTTCAGACTGGTATAGATAACATATTTAAAATTAAAGGTGAATTCTGGAAAAAAAAATGAAAGGTTAGCCACGACAGAGTGGAATTTTTGTCTTGCTACTGCCTTACTCCTTCTCTTCATTGACACATTCTCCCTGCACTTGCAAAAAATAAAAGTAAAGGAAGGTAAGAAGACAAACAACCCTCGAAACAGTAGTTCTAGCACAGGAGGGGAAAAGAGGTGTGAATTTTGCCAATTTTATAAAACTTTCACTCATTTCAAGGTCAAATAAAAAAGAATGTGTTCTACTATGACAATACTTATGGCAAAATGAAAAGTGTATTAAGTAAACTCTGCCCCCAATGTGAGGCTCAAACTCACGACTCCAAGATTAAGAGTAGAATGCCCTACTGATTGAGACAGCCAGGCGCTCTGAAAAATTTAATAAATTACTCATTATTTGAACCAAATCATTATGTTTGTCTTGCAAACCAAACCACAGAGCTCAGGTCTTCTAATAAGATGCTGACTACTTTAGAATCCAAAATATTCTAGATGCTACCCTGAAAAGGGAATTAGAAACATTCTCTTGATACTTGACATGAGTATCGTGCCTCCACTGACACTGTATGTGCTTAAATACAAAGCACATTTCCCATTGTTAATTCATGAAACCCGTTAATGTTATAATTTATACAATTTACATTAATTTCGCATTTTAAAAGGCTATACAATTTACAAACATTTTTCATTTCACATGAGAAAAAAAGTGTCTACACATAGGCCCATTTTAAACAAGATTTTTCAAAATGATGATTTTTCTCATTAAAAGTTGACACAAAGCTGAAGGAGGAGGAGGGTAGAAGAAGGAGCAGTGTCACCAGCAGCAGCTTAGGCGTGGCTTGGCTGCACAAGTTTTTGAGAAGCCAGTGTCAAGAAAGGAGCAAAATAAAAAAAAAAAGCATTAATAGTTAAAGCAGCGTTTTCCTTTTTTTTTTTTTTTTTTTTTTTGCAAAACAGTACAAACATTCTTATGTGTCCCCCTTTATGGTTATAAGCTTATTGGTGCTCTGTAAAGTTAAAGGTCAATAAAGTTCACAATAAAGATAACAGGGAGAGGACCCAGTTCTGCTTAAAATCTGACATGCTATTTTCCAGGCCCGACCTGGTGGGTCTCACCACAGCCATGGAGCAGTCTGGAGGGAGCTGTGGATGGGGGATCCGCATTTTCACATACAGACAGGCGTTTTCACACTGCATCCTTAGCCTAGGCAACTTTATTGCTGCCTGTTCATCTGAGCCTTGAGCAGAGGGCTTCTTCACATGCCTCTGCTGAGACCCCCCTCCCACCAAGGGGGAAAGTAGGGGAAACTTTGAAGACTTCTAGTCTGATTTAGTACAAAGTCTTTTTCTACTCCGAGCCCTTCCATCTTGCTCTTTCCCAAGCCAGGTCCCATACAATGGCTGGAGCATTTTCTTTGGGACTCCCGTGGCAGTGCGAAGAGACTCCCACACCTGTGCTGATCTACCTCACACTTCACCTGTGTGGGAAAAATGGAAAGGGAGGAGTTGGCGCTTTCTCTGGTTTTAGACTCCTGCTTATACTAAGTAGTAGTAGAGGCCTCCTCAGCTCTGGCTTGAAGCTTTAATCAGTGACTCTGACTCGCAGCTTTAATCAGTGACGGACACCTGGCAGGTCAGCTTGCTCTCTCCCAGCTCTGGTCAGCTCCAGACAATAATAATGAGCAAAATTCGTTCACTTACAATTTAAAGAATTATAAGAAGGGGCTTTTCAGAGCATCACCAATTACCAAGTGTGAGCCCCTTAAGTTCTCATTAATTCCTGAATATATCAGGTTATCGGGGCAATCAGAGTTTATGGAAGGACGGGAGTATGATTACTGCTACAATCTGTCACACTGGGATGCTTGCTCAACTTTTAATACGTTTTCGTTCTTTTTGTTTTACAATTGGAATCTCTAAATAAGACAGTTTGATGGATGCTTCTTCTGCGTTAGTCTCTCACTACCCCAGCAACGTAAGCGAGTGTCCTGGTCCTCAACATTTCCCCTCTATCTTGAAGGCATAGATCAAATTGTCATCATGAGCTTTCTTTGAAGTCTCATTTAGTATTTAAAATAATGCAAAATTTGTATTATATTTAATGATGCCGGTTTGTTCAAAGGTAAAAATGTGTTAAAAATCATGCCATTTAAGAAAGTCTATATTCATGTTTATTCGATAGCTTTGCATAATAAATGACCCCACCTAGCTGATACGCATATTCCATTTTGTAAAGGAAAAGCTAGTGGAGTCAGTCAAATCTCAGTTAGGAACTTAGATCTTCCAGGCATTACTGAATTATCTGTGGGGATAATGTCAGTGGTTTTGCAGAGATCTGTGAGGATAAAATGAAATAATGTGATCTTCAACACCTGTTTTTGTCCCTTTCTTCTGCACCTCTTTTCACATGTAACTGGTTTAAGAGCTGCTCGACTTTGTGGTCCAGACACAGCATGGCGTCATGGTCAAAGTAACACCAAGACAATCAAAAATAATGGAAAGGGAATTCATATATTCATTGCAGACCCTTACAAAAATGCCAAAGGTGGAAGGGTTATGCGCATATAATAAAAAGGTCTTTAAAATCCTTTTCACCATTTCCCTCCCAAATCATATTTGTCATGGAAGCGTGTCTGCTCTCAATCTCTCTCACAAAAACCTCCAAAGTGATTTTTTTTTTAATTCTCATCCTACCACCTGCTGAATGTTTTCTTCTCCTTTCCTCAGCTTTCGGACTGATCTCTTCAACGTAAAGCATTCTATCCTCTCCATTACTCCTTTGCTCTCTCAGTGCAGCAACTGCCCAAGCTTCTAGCTGGTAATACCAACTGCTCCTCATTAGGCATGGGAGGTGGAGACACTGAGTGTCCACATGCATTTGGGGAACAGGATTTGTGAAGCTAAATGACTTCACAAGGTCACAGATTTTGTAAATGAAAGATTTAACATTCATTTTTTTTCTCCTCCTTCCTTCCCTCCATCCTCCCTACCTTCCCTGGTGCAGTGCTCTCTTTTAATAAACCGAACAGCTTTAATCACACATCAACATGTCAATACCCGAGGCATAAAAATGAGTCTTGCACCACTGCTCACTTGATGGACAAGAGGATTGCGGAAGTGCTAGGAATGATCAGTTAATGAATATAAAACTGAATATTTTCTGGAGAGAAGGGTTCTGCCTTTATAACTTAGAATGTCTATGCTATGATTTGCAGAACGTGTGCTACAGAGCAATGAAAAAAAATCTGCCAGTGAGTAGAATCTGGATCAAAGCAAGTTTTATATAACAAAATTGCCCAATTATAGCTCCACACTCCAGTACTCTTTAAAAACACAGTAATTACACCAATATTTAACTTTAAATGCACAAACCACACACACGCACATGCACACACACATGCACACACACACATACAATCTCACCCAAATTCCATCTGGTTTAGTAGCTAGGCAGTGCTTGCAACAGAGACTGAATGAAGGATGGAAGGAGGAGAAGGAAGAACAGAGCAGTGCTAAAAGAAAGCTGAACAAAGCATTTTAAAGAGTAAATAGAGTTCATGAAAAAGCAAATTATGGCAGAGATGTAGTTTGACATCACAATTCCTATCATCATCATGTCAGACTATTGTCCTAAAGAAATAGTAACATTATTTTTGATTCATATCAACACTCAAAAAAAAAAAAAAGAGCAAAAATTCAAAGAGAACAACTGAGGACATCAGGAAAAAAGAAAGGGCAAGGGTGACCTCCAAACCTATAGATTTTTACAAAAACGTATGACTTAAGTTTTGGATTACTATGAAGAAGTTTGATGGAAAGTGTGGTAAAATATATCAAGTAAAATAAATCCATGCACCACTCTTGGTATTGCACACCCTTATCTGGCTGGATGTGAGGAAGCACTCTTCCTGGAACCACAACATGCGTCAGGGGAGGTGCAGGCCAGAAAAGAGCTTGAAGGAGAGATTTGACTATGGAGAACCAGTTACAAAAGTGATCGCAGAGAATGCAGGTTACCAGGCATTGGAAAAGGGGGATAAAGGAATCATTGCTTAACAGTTACAGAGTTTCTGTTTTGGAATGATGGATAGGTTTTGGAAATAGATAGTGGTGATGGTTACACAACATTGTGATGTAACCTGATGCGACTGAATTCTATCTACACTCGAAATGCTGACTTAATATGCCCTCAATTGTACACTGACAAATGGTCATATTGACAAACTGAGTTGCATATATTTTACCATGATTAAAAATAAAAGAATGAAGCAGATGATACAAAACTAAATCAAACCAAAACCAGAACAAAAAAAACAAGAAATAAAACCGATGACAGAGCATAAAAACTGAAAGGAGATAGTGCAGCAATTTCAAGATTAACAAGAGCAACAGCTTAACCACACCGAAAGCCTTTGCTGTCTAGGCTGGAGAGCCCAAGGGAGGGAAAATGGGATCACCAGAGTCTGAGAGCCAACGTTCCAGTAGGACTGGAACCACAAGGGAGACACACCACTGCTGAGGATGCTGCCCAAAACAAGTCAGAGGAGAAAATACTCTGGCTTCTCCTGCCTTCTGTCAACTTCCTGCTGCTGCCCTAAGTGGCCAGAGGAGGAGGAAGACCGAGGTGAAGGAGCCTGGCCATGCAGTTCCCAGGGTTCAGTCCCTTGTAATCCAGAGCAGAACAAAGAAAAGGCAGGAAATGGATGTGGGAGAAAGAAGTCAGCAACCAACACACAACATGCATCCCTAACAGTGTAGCTGGGCATATCTCAAAGGAACCTGATAAAAAATACTACAAGGAGCTGACCAAATTATAAAACCTATTAGAGAAAAAAAGTCAAAATAAATCTTTACCGAAAACTCAGCCACCAACAACAACCTCTGAAAAATGATTAAAAAGAGTCCTTCCATCCATTTAGTTTTTGGACCGCAGGTGAATTTATGTTTATCAAATAAATTATAACTTGAATCTTCCAATGCAAGGCTCGTTATTTACTATCTCACAGTGGATGTAGTTGTTTTCTTGCCATCTTGGAGTACTGTATTCTGTGTGAGTGTCTACCTCTCCCAAGGTCAGTATCATACTTCATATCTTCATTTTTGTAGCACAGCAAAGAACCAAAAAATGTCGTGACTTACTAATCTGCTGACGCCTTTCTTGGACACTGGTCTTGACTACACTCGAGTCACTTTCAAAATATGCCACCCAAGAAAACAGTTTACAAAACAGTTCTTAGTGAAACACTTTATCCTTTAAAAACCCATCCATTACTTTTTTTCTCCTACAGCATAAATGCTTAAAGTCTTTGGTCTATAGCAAGGGTCAGCAAAATTTTTCTGGAAGGGAGCACACAGTAAATATTTTAGGTTTTGCAGGCCATGTGGTCTCTGTTATAACCACTCAATCTGCCACCCTATGTAAAAGCAGCCATAGACCGTGTGTAAACACATGGGAGTGGCTATGTTCCAATAAAACTTTATTTATGTAAATTGAAACTTGAATTTCATAAAATTTCAGGTGTCGCAAAACATTCTTCTTTTGGCTCTTATTCTACTATTTAAGTATATAAAAACCATTTACTAGCTTTCGAGCAGTTAAAAAAAAAAAAGACAGACTGCAGACCACTGGGTTACAAACCTGCTACCTAAGATTTGGTCACCATTTTCTTTTCTGGTCTTGTATCTCCCCATCCTCCACTCTTACCTATGATTTAGTTGACTGAGCTACTTACTGTTTTCAGAATGTGTCATGCTACTTGCTACAACTTTCCTTGGCCTGGAATGACTTCTCTTTCTTCTGTGAATTCTGCAAATGACTGCTCCCAGAGACCCTTCTTGAGACTCTTACTAAACACTATTGCAATTACTGGAGAGTGGTGGTTCCTCTTAGTGGAGCTACCATCAAAAATAAGTTCCTTTTTGTTTTCCTTTGTTTTTTTTTTCCTAGAGACGAATTAATTATTGTTTTGGAAAACAGATCCTAATGAAGAAAAATGGAAGTTGAGATCACTGTCACCACCAATAGTCATGGATCCTTAGGGACCTGAAGATGAAATGCTGAGAAATGACACTGGTGACGACTCTTTGTCAGTTTCACTCTCTTTGAGTAAAAAGAGGAAATAATTCACTTAGGACAGTAACTTAAAACATTAGTTTTAAAAAACAAACTAACAAGCTGGTAAACAAGGCAATTTTGAATTTTGGAATGAAAAATCTGGGTGATTTTTTTCAGGCTAAGTCAGGAGATTGTAAAGATTGCACACAAATGGTAACTTATTCTTCTCTGCCTTTTGATATTCTTTAGGGGATGATTCCTAGAAGCATTATGATTAGTGGATGGGAACCTGAAAGAATAACTTCATAACAGTTGCCAAACACTGAAAATACTAAATAAGGGACAATAAGTTAACACTTTCTATGTCATTAGCAAGAGGAGCAAGTATAAGAGATTTAAGTTACTACACATTGTGAAACATTACCAGTGTACAACTATTTAAAGACCAGCACTGGAGTAATTCCTTAGCTGAAAACCATTACTATGAAGAGTTTAAGGATAATATTCTCTCTGAATATAATTAACAGGATGTTGTGTATGCACTAAGCTATGATTTGATAGATCTTGTTAAAACCCATGTTTGTATGCTGCTTGTAAGTAACATGTTACTGTATTTTTCAGAAAATTTAGAGACTAGAGAACACACTTACTAACAAATTAGTCAGTGAACAAAAGGAAACAGCTTTTGATAGGTAAGTATGACGAAAGGAGCTGAGGATTCCTGTCACGAATTATCTGGATCAGATGGGAGATATGGAAATGCTGTTCGGAGATGCCGGCTTTGATTTAGAAATAAGAAATATGTATGGAGACACTAATCAGTCCCAGGACTGGAGCATGTGATTTGAAAGTGTAGAGGGGCAGCTACAGAAGACATACTTGGCAGGTGCAATAAAGCGATACAATCAGCACAGATGTAAGTTCGGAATATGTAATTTAAGTACCAAAAGATTCAGGGTGCTGGCCTCTTGTTATCTACTAGAAGTTGCTCTAATTAAAAAAACAAAAATAAAACTGGAGTCTAATTATTGATTAGTAGCAAAGAGTTGACTTGAGCTTTTTTATATACCTCAGATTTTCAAACTTATTTTATCATCGAAATTAACTTTAAAAACACCCAAATGAAATAATACACGCAAACTGAACTGAAGGGCATGATAAGTGTAACCATCCCCTAAACTCTAAACAAATAAGAAATAATCATTTAAGAAACAGAAAATAGACAATGCTCAGTATAAAAAGTGAAGTGATCTTTATGGTTAAGGCCAAGAAAAAGTCTTTGAATGCTTTTCTTCCATAAACATTGTGTAATCAGCCTCAAATTCGCCTTGTAAGTTTTGGAACTTCCTGAAAGATTATTTTGCTATGAAGCTCTGTTTCTGCACATATTCATACCAGACAATGGTGAGAGAACGAGGGGAAGTAGCTTCCAGAAGCAGCAGCTGAGATCCAGAACATGTGGGTGGAGTAACTGTGTCTACCCAAGTTGTATGTTCTTTCTAATTGGGAAGGTCAGGCTTATGTCAGAGTTTTCAAAGACATTTTCAATAGAAAAGATGAAAGTAACAGCAAGAGAGAGAAGTAGCTCATGGAGCTTCCTTTTCCCTATACTGCCCCTGTGTTTTCTCTATTTGTGAAAAGAAGGAATAGATCAGATCCCCTTGGTATTTAACAT
Source organism: Paguma larvata (assembly GCA_030068075.1). Taxonomy (NCBI): domain Eukaryota; kingdom Metazoa; phylum Chordata; class Mammalia; order Carnivora; family Viverridae; genus Paguma; species Paguma larvata. The sequence goes on from CM057834.1 coordinate 44,531,719, forward strand.
CCTGTCTATAGTTCTGTGACAATTCTGTAGAGCATATTTGGGTTGCATAAAGAATAATTTACAGGGGCACCCGGGTGGCTCAGTTGCTTAAGCGTCCAACTCTTGATTTTGGCTCAGATAATGATCTCATAGTTGGTGAGTTCGAGTCCCACATTGGGGTCTGCACTGGCAGCATGAAGCCTGCTTGGGATTCTCCTTCTCTCTCTCTCTTTCTCTCTCTATCTCTCTCTGACCCTTACCCACTTGCTCCCATGTGCACTCTTTCAAAATAAAAAAATAAATATTAAAAAAAGAATAATTTACATTTGAAATCTGACCACGCAAATCTACAGAATTTTAGGTCTGGATGATTTTAGGAGAATCTACAGAATTTTAGGAGATGGATGTTATAAGGCAAGGAAACTAAAAAAAATGCTACTGTAAAAATAAAAAGTAGGATGAATGTTCTTCTTGCACGTGTAAAATATCCACAGTTTTCCCTTAAATGACAGTTATATACATATTTACTGACGAACATGGCCTCGTTTCCCTCATCTGACTAAATATTAGAGTCTTCTTTGTAACCACAGGCCTCTGACCTGCTTTTTCTTAGAATATTTTCTTCCTTCCTTCCTCCTTTCCTTCCTATCTTTATTTTAAAAAAATTTTAATGTTTGTTTATATTTGAGAGAGGTAGAGAGACAGAATGTGAGCAGGAAGGGACAGAGAGACAGAGAGAGAGAGAGAGAGAGAAAGACAAAATCTGAAGCAGGCTCCAGAGCCTGAAGTGGGGCTCAAACTCACAAACCATGAGATCGTGAGTAAGATGCTTAACTGACTGAGCCACTCAGGTGCCCCTCTTTCTTTATTTTTTAATGTTTATTCATTTTTTGAGAGAGAGAGACAGAAAGCGAGCGGGGGAGGGGCAGAGAGCGAGAGACATAGAATCAGAAGCAGGCTCCAGGCTCTGAGCTGTCTGCACAGAGCTCAACACAGGACTTGAAACCACAAACCATGAGGTCATAACCTGAGCTGACATTGCATGCTTAACCTACTGAGTCACCAAGGGACCCCAGAATGTTAACTTTAGAAAGCTTGCAATTGTAAATTACTTTTCTGCCCCTGTGAGATGTAAATCTTTTGACCTTTAATCAGTTTTAAAACTCAGAAATGTCTTTCTTGGGGAACTGAGAGTCATCTCTTTGAAATAAGATGATCAAGACAGATAGGACCTTATCCCCCAAACTCTATGGGAGGGTTTCTACCTAACTGCCTAACTTTGATAAAACTCAACTATCAAACACAGATGTCCTAATCACACGGACTAACCTCCATACTAACATCCTCAGTTACTCTTCCATTAGCTCACTCCAGCGCTGAAAAATCCTCTCACCTTTTGTTTCAATGCAGCTAAATTCAGTGTGTCTTCCTTACTGCACTAGCCTGGACCTCAATTGCTATATTCTTAAATAAAGTCTTCCCTGCCATTTTTAAATATCTAGAACAGTTTTTCATTCATAATACACACAGATGTGCACACACATATACATTTTAAAATATTTTAAATACCTAATAATTGGATAATTTAATAATTAGTATTATACTAATTTAAATCATTAAAATATTAATAATTATGTAAGTAATTATTTCATAATACATAACTACATTACTACAAGATAGACACTGTTTAAAGTTGTTTGCATATATAAATGTACTAATCTACACAATGACTTCATGAAATAGGTATTATTATCCCCTGTTTCATAGATGAGGAAATTGGCCTAAGGTCACACAGGTAGTAAATAGCAAAACCGAGATCTGAACTCAGGAAGTCTGGCTCTAGATCTGTGCCATTAACACTGCTGCAGGCCACCTGCCCAAATGTCAACATAATTTGTTTGTTTGCTTATTTGAGAGACAGAGAAAAAGAGTGCACGTGAAAGTACATGGGGGAGGGGAAGGGAAGGAGAGAGAAAATCTCAAGCAGGCTCTTCACTGTCAGTGTGGAGTCCAATGTGGGGCTCAATGCCACCAACTGTGAGATCATGACCCTTGCCGAAATCAAGAGTCAGATGCTTAACCGACTGGGGCACCCAGGCACCTCGCCAACATAATTTGTTGACGTGACAAAGTGGAGTTTGTTGCTTACCGCCTTAAGGGAGATCTCCACTTCCAGAGCTTCAGCAGTGTCTCAGAGAGAATCAAAGGTCAGAGTTTATCGAAAAGTCAAATTTACTTTAAGGCAGGTCTTAAAAGGGGTTACCACTTAATTAGGATTGGATAAAGATCCAGATACACCAGTGTAGAATTGGTGGACATAAGCTGAAGATATTTGAGACAAAAGGTTTAATGAATTTAGGGTACAAACTGTCACTGCTTTCTGTTGAAGATGGATCAGTCTGGATGTGTATGAAATGTTAAGCAATTTGTCAGGGTTAAAGTCATGCTGAAGAAAATAGTAGTCTTCTTTAAAAAAGTATGGTATTGGCATTTAAAGCAGTATGCTATTGGCATAAAAACAGACACAAACATCAATGGAATAAATAAGAGAGCCCAGAAATAAATGTACACAGACATGGTCAAATAATTTGTGATGAAGGAGCAAGAATATACAGAGGGAAAAGACAGTCTCTTCAATAAGTGCTGTTTGGGAAAACTGTGCAGCCACAAAAGGATGAAAGTGGACCACTATCTTATACCATACATAAAAAGTAATTCCAAATGGATTAAAAATCTGAATGTAATGTCTGAAACCATAGAATTCCCAGAAGAAAACAGGTCCTTGACAGGGGTCTTGGCGATGATTTTTTGAATCTGACACCAAGGAAAAGGCAACAAGAGCAAAATTAAATAAGTAGGACGACATCATACTAAAAATCCCTGCACATGGGGCGCCCGGTGGTTCAGCTGGTCGAGTGCCCAACTCTTGATTTCAGTTCAGGCTCTGTGTTGGGTTCCACAATAAGCCTGAGTGTGGAGCTTGCTTAAGATTCTCTCTTTCTTTCCCTCTGTCCCTCTTCCCCACTTGTTCTCTCTCTCCCTCTCTCTCTCTGTCTCTCTCTCTCAATAAACAAGCTCTGCACAGCAAAGGAACAAAGGAAACAATCAACAAAATGAAAACAACCTATTGAATAGGAATAAGCATTTGCAAATTAAGGTGCACCTATCACTTGCAGTTTCACTCTTTGGACACTATCCTTTGGAAATAAAAGTACCTTTAAGTAAGAAAAATAAAAAAGATAAGAAATAATGAGTGCTGGTGAGGGTGTGGAGAAAAGGGGAACCCTCATACACTGCTAGTGGGAAAGTAAACTGGTGCAGCCACTATAGAAAACAATATGGAGGTTTCTCAAAAAAAGTAAAAAATAGATCTACCATATGATCTAGCAATTCCAGTTTTGGAAATTTATTCAAAGAAAATAAAAGCACTAGCTTGAAAAGATACAAGCACACCCATATTTATTGCAGAATTATTTACAAAAGCCATGCTATGGAAACAACCTAAATTCCCATCCCATCAATGCGCCAATGGATGAAGAATTAGGAGAACCAAAATCACTACTGATGCCTGAAAAGATTAAGAAACACACACACACACACACACACACACACACACACACACACACACACACACACACACACAATGGAGTATTAGTTACCTATTAAAAAGAAGGAAGTTTTTTCATTTACAACAATATGGATGAAGCTCGAGGACATTAGGCTAAGTAAAATAAATCTGTCAGAGAAAGAAAAATGCCAGATGATCTGTGATCTCTCTTATGTGTGAAATCTAACACAAACAAGTAAAACACCAAGCTCATATATTTGTGGTTGCCAGAGACAGAGGGTAGGGGTGGGAGAAATGGGTGAGGGGGGTATTAATTATATATATATCACATCCCTATGCAATAATTCATTTTTCTACAAGTAACAAGCAGATGCAGTGTAACTGAAAAACCTAAACTCAAAAGATAGAGTGATCTTCCCATGAAATAGTACACATAATTTCTTTATCTTCTTAGCTTCTGTATATAAAGGGAAATTAAATCAAGGAGACTTCATCTACTTCAGAATAATAATTCTTTTTGCTTTTATTTTGAGCATCTCAAAGAGCATTTCAAGCTAAGTTGTTAAAAGGATGACAGAGATATTGTATTTTTATTTCAGCAAATATATTGGTATATTAAAATTAAATACTGGGTTGGAGGAGATGCTGAAATTCATTTCAAAGTACTGTATCCTCCTTTTGATTAAAAAAATGCATACCTGTAATTCTCATTTCTTGTGTAACAACTAACCCAAAAGGAAAAGGGATTAAAAAAAAAAAGTCATCCCATGGGCTACAGGAAGAAATTGTTAATGTTTAGGTTTATATAAAAAAAAGAAAAGAAAAAATTAAAAAGACAAGAGTAAAGTCATGTGAATGTATACAGCATGCCCTGGAATCAGGGCAACAGGTCCTCACCGTCCACACTGGGGGTGGCGGTATATATTTTAGGTTCTCTACATCTTTTAAAAGAACACCAAAGCATCTTATGTTTCTCTGTGAAAGCAGGATACTGTCAAATAAATTAACTTTCTTGGATTAACATTTTAATAAGATTTTAAGGCACCATTAATGTTAATAAAGCAATCAGGATGATCTGTAAATTAATCAGAGTGTTTTATAAATCATCTAATTAGCAATCATTTAATTCTATGTAGATGTTTCTACAAATTAACATATTTTGAACACCTTGCTGAACTGAAGAAAACTGTTTAATGAACCCCACTGGTCTTGAGCCTTAAAAGTAAACTTTAGGGGCGCCTGGGTGGCTCAGTTGGTTAAGCGTCCGACTTCGGCTCAGGTCATGATCTCACGGTCTGTGATTTCGAGCCCCGCGTCGGGCTCTGTGCTGATGGCTCAGAGCCTGGAGCCTGCTTGGATTCTGTGTCTCCCTCTCTCTCTGCCCTTCCCCTGCTCATACTCTGTCTCTATGTCTCTGAAAAAATAAATAAATAAATAAATACATAAATAAATAAATAAATAAATAAACAAACAAACAAACAAACGTTAAAAAAAGATTAAAAAGAAGGTAAACTTCAGACCTTTATCTAGGACATAGAAGAACAGGGTGGTTTTCATCTGTGTAATTTCTCAACCATTTTGAAACTAACTAACATTTTCACTTGTAAGTATCTTTTCTTTTCTTTTTTATTTTTTTTTTGTTGTTTCAGCCAATTACTAAGGAATAACTGTCGCTTCCAATAGAAACTTTTAAAGAAAAAAATGTTATCTCTTAGCAGATGATCAAACCACCCTGAAGAGACAATTTAATGAAATAAGCAGCTACTTTTTAAGTTTACTTATTAATTTATTGAGAGAGAGAGATGGGGAGGACCAGAGAGAGAAGGAGAGAGAGGATCCCAAGCAGGCTTTGTACTGTCAGCATGGGGCCCAATGCAGGGCTCAAACCCACCGACCATGAGATCATGACCTGAGCCAAAATCAAGAGCCAGATGCTAAACCACCTGAGCCACCCATATACACTAAATGTCCAGTAGGCTAATGTTCTTAAAAATATGGTTTCCAGGGGCATCTGGTAGGCATTCCAGGCTCAGCTGGTACACATCCAATTCTTGATTTCAGCTCAGGTTTGACCCCAAGGGTATGGGATGGACCCCAGCATCAGGCTCTGCACTGAGTGTGGAGCCTGCTTAAGATTCTCTCTCTTCCTCTCTCTCTCTAAAACAAAATTTAAAAAATAGGGTTTCCATATATGGTAAATAAAAATACAGGACACTCAGTTAAATTCGAATTTCAAGTATGCAATGAATATGTTTTCAGAACAATTAGTCCTATGTTTTATTGGGAATACTTATACTAAAATTATTAGGTACTTATTATAATTTAAATTTAACTAAACTTTTATAAATTATATGACAACTCTCCTTACCTGCTAGTTTTCATCTGAGAAATGGTGAGAGAGGTGAAAGGTACTGAGGATATGTTCTCCTATCTTACTCAATTCTTTTTAACAATTTCCCTTCTATGATTTGCTTTCTTGGATTTAGTCTATCACTTGGGCTTAGGTTCAGAGATGAAAGCAGGCTCACTATGTCTTTTTATTCAGTAAGTAGGTACAACTTAGTCTTTATTAAGGTTAAAAAACAAAATCAACCTGAAAGGAATGTGATATACCATATAAATGCTATTTTCTGATAACTTTAAAAAATCACTGTCACCTTCTCCTATACTCCATATTTATAAAAAATAAAGGTGTTTTGTCAAAATATATTCAGAAAGATTTTCAGAGTTCTAAGACATTATTAAAGTAAATGGAATAAGTAAAAAACAGCAATAATTCCTGAACATTTGCAATATACTCAGATCCTTGCTAGAACGTTTAAAATAGTTTTCTAAAAACTTAAGTCTCACAATATCCATGGGATTTTTTTTCCCTTAAAATGGGGAAACAAGTTCAGTAGAATTCATTAACTTCTTCAAGCAACAGGTCTAGTAAATAGTGAAAGCAGAGTTCTAACTATATCTTTTTAATTAATTTTTAAAAAATTTTTTGAGAAACAGAGAGACAGAGACAGTAGGAGAGAGGGGCAACGAGAAGGGGAGAGAGAAAATCCCAAGCAGCCTCCATGCTGTCAGTGCAGAGTCTGATACAAGCCTTGATCCCACAAATCGTGAGATTAAGACATCAGCTGAAATCAAGAGTACGATGCTTAACCAACTGAGTCACCTAGGCACCCCTAACAATATCTTTATCTATTAACCATATGTTGCCCACGATACCAGCTTGATCTAGGTTGCAATCAGCTTGAATTAACTACCATAAATGGTGCCGAAAGAAGGAAACGTCAACGAGTTCCCATCAGGAAATACAAATCCCTGGAGATATAATGCGCTCACTCTGGTAGGACCCATCTTGGTGTGAAGCCACCAGGTTAACATGCAGCAGATAAGTAAACATTATGGAAGTCATAAAGTAAACAGCGTTTAGGTAATGATAACATCCACGGGAAAAGCAAGAGTCCCATCTGTTGTCTTTGCTGTGCCCTTCCCTTTGCCCTAAAAGAACAAAAAAAAAAAAAAAAAAAAAAAAAAAAAAAAAGAAAAAAGAAAAAGAAAGAAGAAAAGGAAAAAAAAAAGAAGGCAATTCATCAGATAGGTCCAAGATGGAGGCATTAATTGGACTATCAGAATTTTCTTCTCTTCATCTGTTGACTGTCAGTTCCCTCAAAAAATCATCAGAAAAACTTGTTGATCAAGCAAAAGTAAGTTTAGCAGATGTACGTCAGAGAGGGATAACATTATCAAAAGAAATATAAGAATGTTAGCAGTGTCAAGAAGAGGAATATCAGAGAAGAATATTTACAGAGCCTTTTGGCCTGGGCCAGGTGATTTTAAAGTGAGTCTGTAAAGGCAGAGAACATTTAGAATTGAGAAAAATTCATGTGAAATAATAGTTTTAGATTGGGGGGTGCAGCTTTGGATTCTAAGTGAGACTTGATGAACAAGTGCTAGTCTTGGTATGAAAACTCTTAGCTGGTTTACAGTCTCATCACAACATGTGATTTTGATTTTTTTTTAAATAGGGAGAATAGGATCCAAATTCTCTATCTATAGACAAATATGTTACATCATAAGCTTATGTAAGGATGCAATCAGATATTGGCTCTAATATATTTATTGATCACAGTGTTTAGAATAAATTATCATTTAGTAAGTGGTAATTTCAATAGTCTTAAAATTAAATGCTGGAGAAAGCATACAAAACACGGATAAGGCTGAGCTGTTAAATGATGGTTCTAAAGATCTAATCTCTAGCCTGGGTGCATATTAGTATGAGAGACAAGAAAAGAGAATTTAATTGACCAACTGAGTCAGAACTTACATCACATAAAAGGAGTCAAGAATTTATGTGACTAATAAATAAAACTCAGTTTGGATTAGACAAGGACCTAAATATTTGCATAATTACCACTTTCCCCATTATAGAATAAAGCTTCAAGAAAAAATACATGATAAGCGAAATAAGTACAATATAAGATAAATATGTGAAATAATGAGCAGAAACTATATCACCTCACAATTATATTATCTTAGCTACATTTAAAAAATAATTTATCTTCTGAATATAGATATAAAGGAAATGAGAGTAAATGAAGATGACAGATAATACTACGATACTTTACCATTCACTAATCTAAGATAAAAGAAAAATTTTAAATCCAAAATCAAGCACTGTTGTTTGGAAAATGGGGTTTGAGGAAAGAATGTAGAGTGTAGGAGCAGCTGAAAAGAATTTCTTATTATCACTTTAAAAGCATAGGAGCCCGTGTACCCCAATGTTCATAGCAGCACTTTCGACAATAGCCAAATCATGGAAAGAGACCAAGTGCCCATCAACTGACGAATGGATAAAGAAGTTATGGTACCTATATACAATGGACTACTACGTGGCAATGAGAAAAAATGAAATCTGGCCATGTGTAGCCAGATGGATGGAACTGGAGGGTATTATGTTAAGTGAAATAAGTCAGTCAGAAAAAGACAGATACCATATGTTTCCACGAATAGGTGGACTTTGTGAGACTAAGCAAAAACCAGGGGGAGGGGAAGAGGGGAAAGGAAAAAAAGACACAGAGAGGGAGGGAGAAAAAACATAAGAGACTCTCAAAGACTAAGAAAAAAACTGAGGGTAAGGGGGGTGAGGGAGGGGGGAGAGGGGGTGATGGGCATTAAAAAGGGCACATGTTGGGATGAACACTGGGTGTTATATGTAAACCAATTTGAAAATAAACTATTATAAAAAAAAAGCTCACTCTAACATACAGTATTTATATTTTTATATACTTAAAAAGAGATTTACATGAAAAAATCTCTTCGGGCTTAATATATAGAGAATGGTCAGATCGCAAGGGATTGCCTTTACAATCCTACTGACTAAATCTAAACCATCGGGAAAGTAATCTTCAAATTATCTTTAAGCAAAGTATCTTTTTAGAGTTGGGTGGTAAACATGCAGCAGTGTTTCTTTGTTCTCCTAAGCAGCCACAGCATTATTATTCTCTAAACTACCCTATCATTACCATGTCATCTGGAGACCCCGAAGTGCATCTGGTTAAAATAGATGGACCCTGGCTACACAGAAACCTTATGAGCTTTATTTTTCCCAAGAAGATAAAGCAAAAAGTTAAATCAATCCAGATCTATCTATTTTATTCTCTGTTTGGGAAATGGTTTCCCAGGGTTGGCCCATGTCTGACAGCTATGGAGAGCGTAAATGGCATTAGACACGAGGCTAAGAAAAGTCTGAAGTGATGCTGTAGAATTTCAAAGAGAGAAGCTACATAGTTATAAAAACATATGCCAATTAAACTTTAAATTGGATTTTTAAATATTTTAAGTAGTAATTTAAAAACCATTGAATTGTTTAGTCAAACGTGGAGATTTTAGCAGTCATCAAAATCCAGAGAAACACCAACTCCAGGAATGCACGATCTGTTTATATTTTCCAAAGCATGGATAATTTCAAGGTTACAACAGGCAAAAATGCCAATTCCCCCAAACTGCTCATCTGGTTTTGTCTTCCACTACTCTCTCAACTTACAGAGCAGTCAACTGCTGGATACTTCCTAATCATTCCCTGAACGCCCACTTTCTGGCATCTGGGATTTTGATATTCTATGTATCTATAAATTGCTTTCAGCCAGCATCACTGTATTTTGGGTCCTAATTTAAACAAAAACTCATTTTTGAAACACCCCTCAACTCTTCTTTGCCGAAAGTTCCTTTCCTCTTTTTCCCCCTCTTAAATTATTTTGCTCACAGCTCCTAGCAAATCTTGAATAAGCAACAAAATGGTGTAAATAGTAATTTATGCATATAAGAAAGGAAGAAGCACACATATTTATCTTTGCATAAGGAAACAGTGAAAAGGATATACAAGAAACACATAAAGGGAGAAGAAATAAACATTTTCAATGTGTACTTTTTTCTATCCACTTGAGTTTTGCACCAGGTGATTATTTGTTTAAAGATGTTTTGAAATATATAAAAGATCATCTTTCATCACTGTTTAACAATATTCTCTTCCTTACTTTCTGGTAAGTTCTCCTAGAACACTAGTAGCTATACATTGTTCATCTGTCTGATCCGTTACCTGACCTCGTACAGTGTATTCATGAGGGCACTGCTTACACTCCTGGCTCCCGACTGGCTCCATTAGGATGTGTTATGAAACAAGAGCTAATAAAAATTAACGCAAAGAGAGCAGATCTTCCCGTTCTGTGGAAATGATAGTTTACAACATTAATCTGTGTATGATGGGACCAGAGCTTCTTTCCTATTCAAATCAAAGACAACAAATGATTCACCGATGTCAAAGAGATGAAAAAAGAACTCATTCTAACTGACTTACTCTCTTGAAAATAATCATATCTACCACCGTTAGACTATTTTAACAGGCTGTGGATTACAAGAAGATCAATAATAAGTGATCTGAATATTCCTGATCACATGGCAGCTGGAGCTCTCTCGTAGAGCAGGCTATTGTATTATTACATGACACGTTCCGTTACAAATCCTTCATTTTCCTTTTACTTTACAACAATACAAGATGTCCTCCCTCACAACTAGTCTTCCTCTCCACCAGATTCCCGGTGTCACCACTATCTAATCTTTGAAAAAAAAATTTTTATTTGAGGTTTGAGACTTAAGATATGCTCTGACTTCCCCTTTGACCTGGGGAAACACTAAATATAGTCTAAATTAGAGCCTGGGCTAAACAAATTGACTGAGAGGGAGTCTGAGATTTGCAGCCTTCTAAATAAACCCTAGATTCCTAATTAGCTCAACAGGGAACAAAATAGCATTGCAGCCGTCTTTTCCTCTTCTGATCCTCCCCCAACTTGGCAAGACAATGTGTATCCCATGAGGCTCAGTAAAAATAAATCACCATCGTAGAGGTATAGTGCACCATAAATATTCAAAACCTAGAATCGCAAACCTACAAGTTGGAAGGGTTTCATACACATGTCCCGAGTGCCCAGAGTTAGGGATCATTTTCTCTACTAAAAAGGAGGAAAATGCCGCAATGATTACTCATGGCAATTTAACAAAATCTATTTTTAGTTCATTAAGAATATTATTTAACTATTCACTACAAGTCTAATTTTTTTCATCCAGAAATAACATAAATGCTTATGTTTTCTCCCTAGGATTAGTACAGAAACCAGAGCTCAAAGGAATGATGGAGGAAGAGAAGGGAATCCCCAAAGCATTAAATAATAGGCCTGCATCTTATAGATCATCATCCCCAGACAATCAGACACTACATAAATGTTTCCATTGTTCATTTCCTTTATTGCAGATACAATGAAACTGTCCAGTATGATTAAGAGATGTCTTACCATAGAAAATAGAGCCATTTCCCTAGAACACATCACAAAGTATTTTTTAAAAGCTGATTAAATGGCTCATCTGTTTCATCACAAATCCTTACTAAAGATAAAGAAATCATGCCATAATTCAAACTGCATTTTTGGGGATTAAGTTTTATGCCAAAATGATTACATATTCCAGCAATAGCTCTCTAAGGATGTTGGTTTTACAAAACCACTTCCAGTGGTTAAAATAGATAAGCATTTCCAAACTAAGTATGCTGCATTTGGTACTCAGTAGAACTTAACTGGCGATTAAATTTGTTTCTGTGGCAGTAAATGCCACCTGCTGTTAGTTAAAACAGCCCCTATACATATTGAGTTTTGGCGGGGGCACAACTAGTAATGGAATCCTATTTCTTACATTCCTTAATAGTTTTTTTTTAAACATCAGTTAATGGATGATAACTTGAAGTTTGTTTGTTCACTCGGCAGAAATTATGCTATGTTCTTCTCCAAAAGATGATAAAAGCTACAAAGTAGGACTTTCTCAAATTCTGGCAGCCCCACTGCTCTACCAATAGCATTAATGTTTTATATATGTTTTATATTTTTACTGTCGTATTTCCACTTTCCATGGTATGGAGATCTCCAGTTCACGGGTCCTCTCCAGTATTTTGAACCCAATATCCATCTCCACTTTCACATACCTACCTGAAGATCAAATGTCTCTATTTTCTTTTTAATCTAGAGCTTCTCACTTTTGATTCTACCTTTAAACAGATTAAGACCCTTTAAACTTTTCCTTTTGTCCACCTCTTAGCAAGCGTCTTTCCCTACCTTTAAAAGCTAAGCTTCTACAGCATTTATGCCATAGTCATTGACCTGCTTTCTGGCTTCTCATTCCTGCTTCAACCTCAAAGAGGAATATATTCCCATCACTCCCCTAACCCTCTCCTGGATGTGTCACCAGTGCCTGCTGGTCACCCTGCAATGCTTATCTTATGTGACTTCTAAAAATATTCTCCTTGAACCTTTATTCCCTTGGTTTCTGTGATATAATCTTCTTGGGCAAATACACACTTAAAGAAAAAAAAAGGGAAATTAGGGGCACCTGGGGGGCTCAGTCAGGTCAGCATCTGACTCCAGATTCCAGCTTTCAACTCAGGTCATGATCCCAGGATCATGGGATCAAGCCCTGCCTGCTTGTGATTCTCTCTCTCTCCCTCTCTCTCTCTCTCTCTCTCCCCCCACTCAGTTCCAAACCCACTTGTGCTCCCTCTTTCTCAAAAAAAAAAAAAAAAAAAAGGAAATTCACTAGTTCACTGGTTCACTGGTAATTACAGAGATGTAAACAAAAATATGATTTTATTGTATTTCTAACAAAATGTAAAAAGAAAAGAATTCATACATTGCTAGTTGGGAAAAAAAAATCTTTCCGGAAGGAAATTTTGCAAACTATTTCAAAAGCCAAAAAAAAAAAAAAAAAGGTAAATAAAAGCATAAGAAAAGAAAAAAATGTTTATTTTTCAGGACATTCATATCATAGCACTAGTTATTTTAAAGAAATCTAGTTATTTTAAAGAAATTGATAAAAAACTTAAATGCCCGATGGTAGAGAAATAAATATAGCATATGTATGTAAATAAATGATAGGCAGCTGTTTAAAATGATGCTATTATATGTACCTATATTCTTAATCCATTTTTAAGTTGAAAAGCCAGATTATAAATTGTATGTCAAGTATAATCTTACTACTTATAAAATGAGTGTGTATATAAACATATAAGTACAAATACATAAAATCTTAGAAGGTTATGAATACAAGTGTAGACTGATGTTTTATCTAGTTGGTGGAAATACAGATGATTTTTAAAGACAGTTTCAATTAAGAAAATTTTACAAGAAAGCATTATTTTTTCCAGATGAGAAAAATAATTAAAATAATTTCAAAAGTGTTTGTATTTGAATACATTAAACACAGTAGTGAGAGTTTGATTTGGAAATTTGAGCTTATTAACTTGAATAAATTTATTGTTGTCTCACTCCAGACAGATATTCAAAAGCTAATAAAATAAGTGAAGGTTGTTGTTTCATAATGTTCTCTTATTCTTACTTTGTATATTGAATAGAATTGAAAATAAAAGTTTTGGCATGAAAGGCTTGGAAAATTCTGCATTGTGAGCCATAGTCTTTAAGAGATGGTAGAGGAAAAACACCAATCAGTACAGTATGGTTATGAGAGCTATCCGTCAAGGTCAGAAGTATACATTCTCTGGGTTACATTTTGTTTTACTGAATCCAGTAGCTAAAATTAATTGAGCAATGTGTGGGAATACTGTCCTAAAGTCTTAATATAAATTATCTGTTCTTCATAACAAATTATGAGGTAGGTGCTATTATCCCTAATTTAAAGATGATGAAAGGGACCGAAGGAAAGATCGATTAACTTATACAGGGTCATATAGATACATAACTAGGTTTTGAACCTAGTCTCACTCCAGAGTCTATGTGCCTAATTACTACGTGATCTGTCCTAACATCCATCATCTCTAGTGAGAAAATCCCACTAGCATATATTTCCATATATGAACCAGTTTTAGAAAGCAGAAATGTGTAAGTGGCAATTATATTATTTAGATAGGATATTATCCATTTATATATCCTTTTGTTGAAATGGAAAATATTTTTCTTTAAAATTCATTAAAATTTCAAATGTTGAAAGTATGAAATATGATAAAATGATAGTCCTAAAAGTATAATTATAGTTACTTTTTTAATTTATATAATTTGGAGATTATATACATATATATTTAAAAATATAAATATCTTTTCACACATGGGAATCACCACTCTCATTATCATTCACCACCAAAGCCATATTCTAATTATCTTCAAAATACACTGACACAATCACAATTACACAGTTCTATTGCAACTGGAATATATCATGTACACAAATAAAAGAAAGAGGTATATTCTGAAAAGCAATAACAAAATATTTTCCCAACCTGAGCAAATATTTTCACTTTATTACTTTTACGTCATCAGTTAAAAATTCAATTATTCATTATTTCATTCAATAATCTCTATGTAAGTCAAATTATACTAGACACTAGTGATAAAATGCACAAAATTGAGGCTAGTGGTAGAGGCAGCAGTATAAATAAGTCAAAATGTGTTTAAATAGAAGAGTATTTAAAGTGTGCAGAGAATAAATTCCTATCTTAGCCAGAGAATGAGTTGAAGAGAGACAGACTTTGAGGGAAACTTCTTAGAAGAACTGTAGAGTTTAACTCTTAAAAAGAAGGAAGGAATTATCCAAGCAAAAGAATAAATAAATGTTCCAAAATAAGACATCCTATGTATGAATGTAGCCCATGCAAGATTGGACAGAAAGCCTTAGCTTATATGAGGACAAAAGAGAGCTTAAACATGTCATAAAGACATAGTAGGGCCAAAGGGTGGGTTGGGAACTTTTAATTCCACTTCTAAACATAGAAATTTTGTAGCTGCTGCTGATACAGTTTCAGTAGGAAAGGGTACTGCAAGAAATTGATGAAACTCGTTATGGATGTTTAATTTTAGTGTGCTGACAAGTAAGACTTGTCTTATGGCTATTTCTAAGCCATAGCATAGGCTGAATTGGGGGCAGTGGCAAGATATGATGTTCAATGAATAGGTAAATGTTACTGCAAGTGCTTTCTGCTACCCTCTGGCGTCTTGAGTATACTGCAGAGCCATTCAAAACACTTGAAGGGGACAGCCTGATAATCCCATTTCTATTATAATAGTCATCATATTGTGTTAGGAGGTTTTATTTTATTGTCTGATTTCCTCACTATACTCTAAGCTCTTTGATAACAAAGAAATACATCTCTCTGTATCCTTAGTGAAAAGCTCAATTTAGTGAATGAGTATTCATGAGTTTTTTTTTTTTTCAGCATTTAAGAAAAAAAAAAAAAGGAGACATCATAGAATCTACATCATGGCTGTGACACACTATGAAGAACTGTTCAGAGAAATAAGATGAGCATTAGGTGTCACAGAAATCAAGAGGAAAGAGATTTTGTTTCTAAGATAGTTACTACCTGTGCTACAAACTTCAGAATAGTCATGTGGACAGCTGAGTAATGGCCATGGAATTCATCATTTGAAAGTTCTTGCTGGCCTTAATGACAAAATGTCAATAAAGACCAATGAGTGAAATTCAAATCTCAGTGGGTTTACAAGTGAAGAAGTAGGTGACAGTTGCTTATTCTTGTATGAAGTTATGGTAAGAGGAATAATGGCAACTAAAGGAATACAAAAAAAAGTTAGTATAATAATATGTGAACTTAATAAGGATCTCCTTAAGATTAGGATACTTATAGAAAGATGAAAAAATATTTAGTTATTTCAAATGTACAGTATTCTAATTTGTCATTGTTTTTCTGCCAGCCTGTATCTCTTGTGTAGAGGAGATGATAGTTTTAATCAGGATGAAAGTATATTTTGAAAAGTAATTCTAAAGCAGGACACACTTTTGCATGAAAAGTCATCCTCAGCTGGAAGTAGATCTGAGTAGAATGTGCTAGAACAAACCTGAGGTTCGTATAAAGACCATGGGTACTTAGAAGTTGGAGATGTGAAGAGGGGAATAGAAAGGAGGTGGTAAGAAGCAAGAGATAAGCTCCACCTACTTCGCAAAATTTCCCAAACCCACACACATGCCTGAGAAAGGGATGGGAAACTCCCTAAGAACTTTTTCTCTGGATGTGAAATTAGGAAAGAATTATGACCTAATATCACAGGTTTAATGGTTTCTAAAATTTAGCTTGAGGACTTTAAACTTATATAACATTTTCTCTTGTGGAAATGTCCAAAGAAAAGGTTTTAAATTCTGAATTAGAACATGTCTTTTGATAAACAGCCTTTTTACAAATTTGCATCTGTCACTATTTATTCCAGAAGAGGAGACAAGTGATTGTATTCCACTCACAGGTTTGTGCTCAATCTTTTAGTAATTGTAATTGAAACTTTCAACAGTTTAATATAATTGTGCTGAGTTACCACATTTTGTAAAATGATTATTAAGTAAAGTCCAATATTCATATTCTTTGGCTGACCCAGGATCCTTCAGATGATCTCTGGGGAACAATGTGAAATTTTGTTTTAAACCATCATGATCTATTAATTTTGCTGACTGATCAAGTTGTTTGCCAAAAAGTATTCATTAGGATATTCCCAGTATTAGAGAAAGACCTCTAAGAAATTCAAGGCGTAGCTAGATTCTCTTGTTAAGGAATCAGACTTACACACTTGAAAAGTTAAATCACACAGTGTTAAAGAAGAGTCATTCTGCATGTGTGAACTATGCACTAGATGTAAAAAAAATAATGATCTGTCTATTCTATAATAGGTGGAACCACAGTCTGGTAGCATTCAAACATTATGCGTACTGTCTGATGCTTTGATAATATATTCCAGTATGTAGAAGGCTCAGAAGGAAATGAGCCTAAAAGGAAATTGAATCACATACACACTGATTTATGTCACTGAAATGATTTGCAGATATAAATCTGAAGTTGAATAAACTCTTGAGATGACCACTTGAAAACATTTGAAAAGTTTCACCCCTGAATTTTATTATAGGGTCAAACTGACAAAGCACAGTCAGATGAGGAAATGAAAAATTTATGTGTGGATGCCTTAGCCAGAAAAATTGTTTCTGAACTAGGAGAGTTTGTTCATATGTAAATCAATGTGCCTTTGATCAAAATACGCCAGCCCGATTCACAATGCCTATCAAATTCTTTGAGATAGCCCTTAATTGTTCCCTTCAGTCATTCTCATACAATATGGCCCTTTTCTCTGTCCATAGATGATGAATTCAGGGATGGACACTTAAACACATATGGGTCAATTAGATTCTCTCAAAGGAAGTTGGAAATTTGAACTCAGTCCGGAGCCTGGGAGTATGTGGCAATCAGGTATCAACCAGGAAAATAAAACCTATCCTGGGTAGTTAAAACAAAGGGAATTTAATGCAGGAAGTTCATTACATTTGTTATTAAAGAGCTATGAAGCCAGATGGGAGAAAGTGAATCAACACTAAAGGAAGCTACCACGTCCCTAGGTTGGAGGAATAAACAGAAGATGTGTTGTTACCAGAGCTACTAGAGAACAAACAGTCCAAAGTCCTTGCCCTTGTGGAGTTAATGTTTTAGAAATGGAGATAGATAATAATTTTAAAGCTTTTCAAGGGGTCTTTTTAGTCTCACTAAACATTCTGACTTAATGGACTGTCCTGTCTATACAGGGGATATAGGACAGAAACCACAGCTTGCTAGAAAGGCAATTTCAGGCATTCCTCCCAGTGGAGTCCTTGTAATAGTCACCTAGCAAACTGTTGAGTGTACAAGGAGATAAAGTCCACACGGGGCAGGTGCTGGAACTTCTGTGCAGCACTGATCTGCCTTGAAACTTTATCTCTGTCAGGTGTTAATGTTCACTCCCTGCAAGGAACACACTAGTTATAAGACTTAAGACATTCAGAGAAGCCCAAAATAGGATGTACCTATTAGGTATTTATAGTTCTTTCATATTTTCTCCAGGTCCAGTGGAATTGACCAATCAAAAGTCATTATTAGTAATAATACTTCACAAGATAGTTGACATCATCTTCAGTATTTTCAGGGAAAAATTGTTAGGAAGTTAACTGAAGATCCAATTCTCATGCAGTGGGCAAAGAATAATGTTAACTCTTCAGCTCACAACAATAAAATAAATTCTATGTTATGTTAGAAGTTGCTAAGTTTTTTGGGGGAAATAAACTCGAAGAGGATAAGAAGCATTAGAAGTTCAAGGTGGTTACAACGTTAAATATGGTGTTCAAGTGTGATATACATACTCTAAGATAGACCCCATGATCTCTACTTCCTGGTGCTCTAAACCTTGCAATATATCTCCTCTCTTTGTGTGTGAGTGGAATCCATGACTTCTTTATAACAAATGGAATATTCTAAAGGTGGCAGGATGTCATTTTTGTGATCACATTACATATGATTATAATGTCTTTCTCTTTCTGGTTTTTTTTTTTTCTTTCTGGTTTTAAGGAAGACAACTGCCATGTCAGGAACGCCCCAATGGAAAGGAGCTGAAGGCAGACTTCAGTCAAAAAACGGAGTCTCTCTCTCTCTCTCCAATAGTTCATGAAGAATTGAATGCTGTCATCAACCATGTGAGCAAGGACATAGATCCTTTCCCAGTCAAGCATCAGATGTGACAGCAGCCCTGGCAGCTTTATTCCAAACTTGCAGGGGACAAAGGTATGCTATGCATGGACTCTTGACTCACTGAAACTGAGAAAATAAATGTGTGCTGTTGTAAGGTGCTAAATTTGTGAAAACATTGTTGGGCAGCAACAGGTAACTAATAAATCAATGCAGCTCTGATTAACAAGATGTTCAAAAGTCATGATATGTGGTTCTCAGGGCGAAGGGCCTTTGGGGCAGAAGAAATAAAGAGTAAAAAATTCTAAAGTGGGTAGGTACCCAAAATGTTCCAGGACCAGCAAGGAGCCAGTGCAGTGGGAATTGAATGCACAAAGAAGAGAGTGAGGGAAAAAGAAAGTTACCTAAGAATTTATGAGCTATTGTAAGGACTATGAGATTTGAATGAAATGGAGACACATTAATTAGAGGGTTTGCAAAAGGTGACAGGCTAAGGGTTAACATTTAATAGTTTTGTACTGGCTTGTGTGGGGGAGATCAAAATAAGTAATAAAAGAGACCAGTTAGGAGGCTATTACAATAAGCTAGGTGAGAGATGACGGTGACTTGAATCAGAGTGAGTGATAGGGTAAGTGGTGAGAAGTGGTTGGATATTTTGAAGCTGCAGCCAACATGAATTTCAGATTAATTATATATGGGGTGTGAGAAAAAGAAGACTCAAGATAACTACAAGGGTTTGGACAGGAACAACCGAGATAGAGAAAACTGTGTGGGAGTAGGTAGTTTGTTTTTTTTGCTTGGCTTTGTTTTTCAGTGAGAAGGTAGTGACTATCAGACACTCAATCAAGGACATGTGACACCTGAAATGTCTGTTAGCATCCATCTGGAAGGGTTGTATCAGAATTGTGGTATCATTAGTTCAGAGAGCAGGCATTTAGGTATTTACATACTGTGAGGCTGGACAGGCTTATCGAGGATGCAAATATAGAGACAGGAGGGAGCCTTGGACTGAGTTCTGGTACACTCCAAGTTTAAGTGGTTTAAAGAAAAGAAAAGAAAAAAAATAGCAACAGAGTATGAGACAAGGGAATGATTAAGTTAGAAGACAAACCAAGAGACTGTGGCATACAGAAAGCCATACAGGGAGAATGTCTCCAGGAAAAGGATGGTCCACTATATCAAATGCCACAGAAAGATAAAATGGAGAGTCACTGGATTCAGTAGAAGTCACTGATAAGTTTTCTAGGAAGAGACTTACAAAAGCAGTGAGATTAAATGTGATAAATGCAAGTAGCTTGTGGGATGAAGAACAAAAATTAGGTTGTTATTACAGTTTTGAGATGGGAGAAATAATACAGGACACCTGACAATGTGGAGTAGAAAAAGAATTGATATATATGTGTAAATGAGAAAAGATGGAGTCTTCTCAAAAACAAAGGCTTGGGTAGGAACTAAGAAAGTACGTTTCTCAGAATGAAGAGGTGGCAGGGTACGGATATACCAATGCTGGTAGGTAGGAGTCTGCCAACATTCTTCCTTATGGCTTCAATATTGACAATTAAACCAAAAGCAAGTCTATCAGCTAAGAATGAGGACGCAGAGGTGCCATTTCTAGTTCTAGTAGAAGCTAGATGTTATAAAACAATCATCTGGAAGATTGGGAGAGACAGCAGATAGGAAAGGGAGAATGGTTTCTGGGGAAGGTGAAGAACCGACCGGCATTTCCTGATCACGAATATGAAATGAAATGACTCAGGATGGTATTTTGATTTTTGTTGTTGTTGTTGTTTTCTATCCATATTCAGGAGGTCAAGGGCAGACATGGAATAGGTGAAGACTCGGAATTAACCAGGGCTCGGGGTTTGCAAAGCACCAGAATAAAGTAAAGTAGGTAAGAGAGTTGAAAATATAAACCATATAAAATGGCTATCATAACAACTTACCATGAGATTTAAGCTATATAAGGAGGGAAAAGGGGACACCAAGGATATAGAGATAATGAACAGGCAAAATATTCCACCAATCCATTGCCATGGTATAGTGGAAATATTGTTATAGTTTAGATACTGAAGGTGGTAAGCCCACAAAATAAGAGGTGGTTTGTCACTGAATGGGATGTGTAAAATGGAGAATTTGAAGGTGTCAGTTATTTGGTAATGATAACGATTTTTGATATATCTCTGGGAGTAAGTGTCAAGGTAATTTACAGGGCTGGATCATTGGAGGAGAGTAATCTAGAGATATGGAAAGAACATATCCATGCATATCAAAATTGTCCAGAATTTAACTGAGAGCAGTAGTAGGTAGAATGAACACAGCCAGGAAGGAGCTACAGATCATTAGGAAATGAGTGGGTATATCCTGGTAGCCAATGGGAGGATAACTGTGAGGGGTAGTGTTTGAAATAGTCTTGTGGAACAAGATACAAAGCTGAGTGTTTTAGTGGAGGAGACAGAGATAATGGATGTCAGGCATCAGTGAAGAGCAAAGAAACCACTTACTTCACCCTTACACCTGCTGATTCAACTGATGTGTAAGAAAAAAGAGCCACCACCTGACAGTGTTCCCAGCGCAGTACCTGGTTTTACTTAGCACAGAAAGGAAAAAGAAATGCTCAGATTGGCTTATTCAGATATTACATTTCACAATGTCCGTTGTACCCACCAATCCATTCTCTGTAGCACAACCGAACAAAATTTTTTTATAAAACAACTATGAATGTGGGAATCCTTCCCTTAAATTATTTTAATGGTTTTTAATTCTTCTCAGGATACAGTCCAAACCCCACAATTTAAACAATCCAGTATAGTCTGGTACTTGCTTACATTTCCAACCCCAACTCCTACCACACTGCCGCTTCCAAACTGCATACCGAGCACACTGAAATACGTGGAGTTCCCTGAAAACTCTAGTTATTGTGCCTCAAAAAATACACAGGATCTTTCTTTTTCCTAAAGCATTCTTTGAACCTCCCTGGTTCCATAATCCTTATCACCCTGTTCGTTAGCTTTTAACATAATTTCCTCTAGTAAGTTTTCCCATGACCCTCCCATTCCAGGCTAGTGTCCCTCCTATGTCTTTCTAGAACAGCAAATACATCATCATTCACATTACTTCTCACGGCAAACTCTAAATTTCATGAGCAGGTACCATGTCTATCAAGTTTACTCTTATAAACCCAGCATTGAGCACCATGCCTAATAAGTAACAGATATCCAATAAGCAATGGTTAAATGTATGAGTGAGCAATGAAGTACATATCAGTATATTAATTTAAGAGAGAAATATCAGAAAAATAAATGCAATCTCCAAAGCTTCCAATCTATTTACATATAAGTGCATGCCATGGAGAAATACAGAGAATTGGAGATCTTGTTACTAAAGCATCACTGTACTCACAGAAAAGTTTATTCCAAAAATGGCTTAATTCTAAGATGGTACTGGAAAGTAAAAATTGTTTACCCAAGAAATTTACATGAAAATATCAGGAAAAATATAGATATTCCATCATGTTCTTCTAGTAAGTCTCTAAATAAGGAGGGACTTTTGTTCTATGAGAATCGTAAATTTGTGTTTCCAAGTTTCTATTCTTTTTAAAGGTAAGAATGATAAAAGCAATTGACTTAACTTTTTAACATAGTCTTTTGTTGTTGTTGTTCTGTTTTGTTTTAGTATAATTTTACTTTTATAATAATTCTTCCAACCATGACACGAGAAACAATCTATAAACTCAAAAGAAATGAAAAATATTTCAAATACATTATTTACATAAACTACATAAACAAATATAAAATGAATGACTAAGAGGGATCACAATATACGATGCAGGACAACAATCTCAGGTAGATTTTTATATAATCCAAGTATTAACATAGGAATTTGGTACCCGTTATGGATATAATAATTATTCATGCTATTATTATAAAACAAAATTTGGAATTACTTTATTGAAATACCAATCCCTCAATGATCTTCTTATAATAATCCAATATTTGTTATTGATCCTTTGTTGACATTTAGACCATACAGAAGAAATAAATTTAGCTAAATTTTCATCTTGATTATAAAATACAAAGAGTGTCACTTTCCACTAAATCACAGAATTTTAAGAAAAATTTCCTTCTAGTAATTATAAATGTAACTTCTGAAGAAAGTCCAGCGTAAGAAGAATAATTCATCTGAAGAATGTTACATTTTCCTTATAAACATAACTTACTTAAAACACTATCTGTTCAGGAAGTTATATTAATATGAAAGGCAATGTAAAGCCTGCCTTCGGGTGAAGAACAGTCAAGAAAGGTTTCACTGCTTCCTCCACCTACAGTGGAATCTTATGTTTTTCTCCTACTGTTTAAAACTGCTGTGTACGACTGGTGTGGGCAATGGAGATTACCACCCATTTCACAATTTATGCTAAAACATGAGGCTGCTGTTTAGCGCCACACCCAAGTACATATCCCAAACAGATTTATTTTATGGAGCTTTTCTTTGTAGTTAACCAAAACTGTATTTTAAATAATCTGTTTAGCATAACAGGAAAACTCAGAATAACAAACTAAAAGCACATGATTCTCCATTCTTCATTAAATTTGTAACATTCTTAAGGACATTGTCGTCTTATAACATGAATTAAATTCCTAATGTCGAGATGGTCTTTGAGCCTTTAATTTTACAAAAGTTAAAGTACTATTTTTATTGTAAATTGGCATGTTTCTAATTTGTCATGGATTCTAATTTTGAAGCACATGACTTGAAATGAATTTTTGAAGTGAGTATAGATTATGTGCTACCAAAGATAACATTTCCGGTTACAGTTTTTAGATATTACTAATTATTTCCTTTTTTTTCCTTTTAAGTTTTAAAAGATCAAATTACCTACATGGCACTATCTGCTAATTCATTATCTGCAGTCAAAAATATTGATTTTCCTGACTTTTTATTTTTAGTATGTGATAAAATTCCTACGTTCACCTAGCACAGCTTCTGCAATCTTTATTTACTTATTTCTTTTTTAACAAAATGAAGATCATAACGACTAAACACGAATACTTTTTAGAAATTCCTGTAGTTTTCACTGATAAAGATAACATCAAGAAAACACAATATTTGTGAATGAAAAAGTGAAATGCCACACTGCCATGAAGGTTATTTCTACACAGAAAAGAATGAAGTATGAAACAGAATCAAAGGTAAAAAAAAAAAAATTAAATGGAGGTTTGAAATCTCAGCAAAGAGAGTAAAAAAAGATTTCAAGGATGTATTAACTAAATATGTGTGTACATCTAAAATAACTTTTAAAAAGCCTTTTAAAGATTGGTAATTATACATTTCAAGTGGTAATTTTTGGAAAGTTCAAAAGACATCTTTAACTTTTAATCACACATCATAACTCAGTCATAAATGGCACAAAAAGGATTTCTTCATAGTAAAATAATCGGCATACATTCTATCTTAAATAATTTGCAATAAAACCAAAGAAATGGATGACTTCAGCCAAAAAATACTTTAAATTTCAGTTGGAGGGAAAAAAAAATCTTGGATTAATTCGTCTTCAATTCTATCCTGTGGTCTTAATTAGTATTGAATGTAAGAAGACAGATTTTCAAATAGATAGTGTAACATTGATACAATGATTATTATTTTGTTCCCCATTTAAAAAGTAATTTTAAGTAACTTCAAAAGGCAATTATTGTGAAAGGTTTTTTCTTTGTAACACTCTCATATTAAATTTTTACTAAATAAAGCTTTTCTCTCTGGACCATGATTCACTTCTGTACCCATATGGCTTAATGCTACTTCTATTTCTCTTTGTCCCCTGTCCTGTGTTTATCATTTTCAGATTCCTTCCCAGGAGCTCACAACTTCATTAAAATGTCCTAAAAATGTCTAAGAGACAGATACAAACTTTCTGAACATAGGGGGCTTTCCTCTATGAGTTTTTATATAATCATTCTCCTCAGTATCATAAATATACTTTCTATATTATTTCATGTTATTTAACAAGGGTAACAAAATTTATGCAGATGGGATTAAAATATCTAGGGAAACAAAACGAAGAGTCTACTGCAAACAGTAATTTCATACTTGACTAGCTGATTGCGGAAATTCCAAGGAAGGGGCAATCTGACATATAACATCAAAACTAATGTTCTTTATGTTTGCCAAAAACATCATTTAATGGAAGAGAGAAGTTAGAGAAGATGTAAAGTGTTCTTTCTATGACCTCTTGGATAAAATTGTCCCATAAGATGTGCTTCCATTGTTTCAGAGAATTTTAGTAGGTGGGAGGCTTCTTCTCATTAAGGGGAAATCCCTTGAGTTTTAGTTAAAAATGTTTGCAAAAAATTGGCAAATGTTTCATGTGTAGCTAATCCTCATTATTTTCTTATAAAAACTATTACTTCCAAATTTATTTCTCTTGTGTTTATTGGAAAAACACATTTCAGATAATTATAGTCAAATACTTTGACTACATTGAAATGTGTTCTATACATTAATCTGAAGAGAGATGGACTCATTCAGTGAAAAAGACTTAGAAGATAAAGTATTTTCAAATGTTTCATGAAAGGGAGTAAATTTTTTCTTAAATCATAATAAAAGTCAAATAAAAAGACAAAAATTAAAGGTAAAAAGACATCAGGATTATGAAACTGGGATGCTCCAACAACTATTTTGTCTAACCTGTCAAAATTTACTCTAAAATAAAATTCTACATTGTCCACACAAAACCATAACCAAACATTCATTGCATGATTATATTGGTCTTATACATGGGCTGTATGACAAAAAAGAAAATTTGATATGGTCAAAGAATATTTATTTCTGGATCACTAATTGACCATAGAATTTTCCTTTATTAGTTGCTTTTTCTTTTTAATGTCACGATGAGAAAACAAAATCTCTCTAATTCCATGAAATCTTAGTTTCCCCATATGTATGGTTAGGATTTGCAACCAGATTATATTTTGAGTTTCATTAAGAAGCTTATATTCTACTCTTTTTAATCCTTTGTTCTCATTTCTTCTCAAAATCATTTTCTTCAAAGTCAAATTTTTTCAATCTCTCATTGTTATCTGTTCCCTCATCTTAAATCCATGTGGTTATCAACATAGAGTTCAAATTCTTTTTATAGTGTTTAAGTGTTTAAAAGGATACCTACTGGCATTATCAATATTTCAAAAAGTTTAATGGAAATTTTATGCATGTATGCCATACGTAATCATACAGTCATCAGATGTCTGCTTTGTTTATTCATATGTTTGGTGTTGTAGGGTCCTATAATTATAATTCAGCACATAGTTGTCAAATGAAAAAAGTAAGTGTATGACATAACTAATCATGTTTTTTAGTAAATAAACTTTTAAAAACATGAAACCATGGCAAAATTGATAAGTATCAAAACACAGGGAACAAGGTAACTCAACCAACTATATCCCAGGACTTCTATTACATATAAAGTTCCCTTGTCTGATATTCCTACTCATATTTTCTTTACTACTAGAAATTTCCTCCTCACCAGACATAGCACTATTTTCATCAAGTCACTTGTCCTGTTCGATAATATAAAACATTAACTTTCAAGTTCTCTACTTGGTTCTCAAGACAATTCATAATTTGGTCCTATACGCGACACAAGATAAAATACTTTCCCTATATGGTGTAATGATAGATTTTATCACGTACAATTTTTGAATAAGTAAGAACATTTATAAATGCAATGTTAAGATTATATAAACTCTATTTTAAAAGAAGATTATATCAATTTGATTTACAATATGCTGAGAACTTGTCATCACTATACACATATCTAGGAATACTTGTATGTAGTCACCAGAACTTTTCAAAATATTCCAATGACTTACCAGGTATCTACAATGGCATGAATGAATACTTTTAGTATATTTTAGCACAGTTAAAAAATACATATGTTAAATCTCATTCTTTGGAATAATTTACCAAATGTACTTTCAATGCAAAAAAAAATCTTTCCTAGAATTCCTGTCCTCTTAATTACTGTCTGTTATCTACCCATAAAATATATTTTCTAGGTGATGTGGGAATCTTGAATCTCATTTAATTCAGCTAGGATGCTTCTCACTTACCGAAAATGAGAAATACTTTCAAAAAAATCAATTTTGGTTAAATTCTTATGTTTTAAGAAATAAAAATACAGTACCAGTCTTTAAATACAGTTCTTACTAAACTGTGGATTATGTTTCCTTAATTTAAAAACTTAAAATACACAAATATAAGGTAAACTTCTGCTCGATCAAGTTCATATAATGAGCAGGAATTGTGTTTGTGTTGGTGGACTCATTTCCTATCAGGAGGCATTTCTTCCAATGAGGATACAACAAATCTGCGTGAAAACTATGAATTATATATCTTATTTTCTTTTTTGTTTCCCTTAAGTGGGAAAAGATAAATGAATAATTCCATGAGTTCATAAAGGCAGAGTTCTTTGCACCCAAATCTATATACATATTTACTTACTAAAGAATTTAGACATGAAAGGGGGAAAGGAATTCTATTTCACTCTTCAGTATCTGAAATTTTCTTATCATGAAGATTCTGATGCACCATTTTTTGCTATAGTTTAATTGCCATTTACATGCCTTTGAAATGAGTTGTTAAATGTGCCATAGTAATAGATTTTAGGAATTAAATCCTGCTGGGAACAAAAAAATCAAGTATGTACGGAAAAGAAAGAATATTTCCATCTTTATAAACAGAAGTGTTTCTTTACTTTCTTTTTTCTTTCTTTCTTTGTTCCTTTCTTTGTTTCTTTCTTTGTTTCTTTCTTTCTTTCTTTCTTTGTTTCTTTCTTTCTTTCTTTCTCTCTTTCTTTCTTTCTTTCTTTCTTCTTTTTTTGGAACGTTTTTAGAGCCTCCATCAGTTCTGGCAAACAGGACACCAGTTTCATCCAAATTCTAAAGCTGGGAGTTGATCCAAAACTCTGGTAGTCAGAGGTCTGCTAAGTGTGTTGTTGCTCTATTACCTGACACTTTTGGCTCGATTTGAAACATACTTTTATTCACTCTTTATATTTTCTTTTCCTATTGTTGAATTTTAGGAGTTATGAAAGAGTTGCTTTTTCCTTTTATTTATAAAACTTTCAATCTTTTAATACTCTATCTTCATATGCAAAGTAATTTACTTGAATTCATAATTCAAATCACTGGTTCTCTGTTTTGTAATTATATTAAAAATTAATTACAGTTTTTTCATCTTTCAACCAGTTGCATAAAGAAAATTTTTAAAGAGTGTTAATGATATTCCTTTATAGAACTATGATGAAATATTTGTTATCGAATTTTAAAATGTATAGCTGTCTTAATGGTTAAGATTCTGAACTTATTTTTATTTTAATAATAGGCATACTTTGAAGAACAATATTTAATCAGGTATATTTTTAGACTAAAAGCCAAAATATTACTAATAAGTATATAGCTTTACTCCAGAAACTTTGGTTTAGTCATTACTTTGGTAATATATGCTTTATGGCTCACCAAGAGTACATAATCTCTGAAAAAGAAATTTACAAAGGCATTTGATATATAGACTCCATTAAATATATAATATTTCTTCAAGAATATATGTTATTTCATGAGTATATTTATGGAAAATTTGTTACCACTTTCTACTACCTTCCTCAGGAAATATAATGTGTTTAAGAAGTAATTCAAAGAAAGGAAGATAAGTACTGGATCCTTGTGTTTAAAACTAAATTTTTCAGTGTCTCAACTTATTGATCTGTTAAAACGGAAAAGAATCCATCCTAAATTTTTTATAAGAAAAGGCAGATACATGGGTATCACTTTGTTAAAGATATACATGACTGTACTTTTGTCTGAATTTTTCGCTTTTAAGTGGCTGTTAAGGCATCACAGGCAAGACTATTATTTATTGCAGCATTTTCCAAACTTTGTTTCTTAAAGCTTTGTGCTCAGAGAATATTAACAGTTGTTGAGGGTGAGGGAGCACAGAAAAACATTCTGAAATAATGTTAAAAAAATTAAGTTGGGAAACTGCTGGGTTACACAAAATTCATGAAATGTTCTTTCTGTAGAACTGCTTAAAATCTGAGACCATATGCAAATGCACTCATTCTTATCTTCTGGCAAGACTCAATTCAATGGCACTCCTTTGATTTCTATCGTTTTGAGCGATGTCTATCCTGAACCAAGAAAAAGAGAGTGGATTTGGATGTGGTAATACAAAGGAATGAAGCCACTAGAAGGTTGGTTCACATGATTTTGCACATAGATAGCATGACTTTCCTTTTGACAGGGTAGGTTAAAACATCCACATTCTATTTTTACTAGATCATTTAAGGAAAAAAAAAACAAATAAAATTCTAAATTCACTTACATCAACAATTCCTAAATTTCTGTGGTTATTAAAAAAATCATTTAAGCGACTGTAAAAAAATTTTTGAGTCCCCTGATTCATAAGCTCTGAATAGATCACTCAGGAACATTTAACTTGTTTTTTTTTTTTTGCCACAGCTTCTTAATAAGAAAAAAGAGATAGAAAATCATCTGTTAGGACAGATAATGGAGTCTATTTAACTCAACTTAGCTCTGTCTTACAGACAGTGAATTTCATTCATTCTCACCTGTAACAAAATCCAAGCTTTATGAATTTTCTAGACTTTAGAAATTGTGCTAGTACTTAGAATATCACAATATGTGCAAGTAAGACAATATTTATACATTTGTTTAAGGTCTCAGATGGTGCACATTGTATTTCTTATGGCATATAAATTTTTAATTTACTTTTAAAATTTAAATACTTTTAAATAAAATATTAAAATTTTAAATCTAATGTGAGTGCATACATCTACATAAATATAAGCTTACACTTAGAAATATATGGAAAAATATAGAAAAAACAAATGCTTTGACAATTTTTATCCATTACACATAAAAGGAAACTTTATAATCCTATAATCACAGTTATATATTCCTAAAATATGAATATTTGTGCAATGCAGACAGTTTCTTCAGTACTATTATTTTTCAAACTTTACAATTATAGAGTCCTCTTAAATATGATTCAATCTTTGTAATATGATTTTTTCAAAAATATGGAAAATATTTTCATTGTTTTATATATGTGTGTGTATATATATATATATATATATACATATATATATATATAAATGAGAAAGAAGCTCTTTACAAGCTATGAAATAATAACCTTTTTTAAAAAAATTTACTTACTCCTAAAAGATCCATTGAAGAGCCCTTAAGTAATAAGAACCATGTCAGCACTGAGTGGTGAAGTAGATACAAAAGATTATAGAGTTCCTGCCTTCAAAGGACTAAAAAAGCCTAGCAGAAAACAGATATATAAATACACAGTAAATGTATCATATGAAAACTGTCAAAGAAGCTGCATATCTGTGAGCACCTAGGAAGGGATTGTAAAAGACATTATCCTAAAGAAGAGCAATAAAGGGAAAGCAGGAGTTCATTAGAAGAAAGAGAATAATGGTTCTAGAGGCAATGGTGGAGGCATGAGAACTGTGAACAGGTATGAAACATTTGTCATGTTTAGACAATGATGGTGACAGAGTATGAGAAGCACCAGCATGACCACTTGCTGACACTGGAAGGCACACTCAAGTAAGGTAATGGATGAAACACATCAAACTTCTTTCAGGTGTATTTGGACTCATAGCCAGTGAGAAGTCAATGACATTTAAAAACAGTGATAATAACGGCTGTAGGTGGGAGTTGAGAAAGAGACACTGTAATATCCTGTGCACACAGCACTGAGATCAGTGGGTCTGCCATCTTGACTGATTATCTGATTCAAGTGGGGAGTGGTAAAAACATGATGCCCAATTGCACACTTGATTAATAACAGCAGAATCCCTGTATGGGGAACTGAGAGTTGGAACTGAGGCATCAGCATTGTTTAAAGTTCCCTAGGTGATTCTAACTTGCAGCCAGAATTGTAATCCAATTAGATCGTTGGTTATATTGGGCCAAAGACTGATCTATATAGGTGATGAAAGGGAAGGAGAGATCAAGTGTGACTCCTGTGGTTCTTGCTAGAGGAATTGGGTAAACAGGAAAGCATTAACACTGATGGAACTCTGAAAGGAATCTGGATATTGTGAATATCATTTTGAGTCCAATATTTCATATTTTGAACCTAGAGAAATGCATTTAACAATAGTGTAAAGATTTTTTTCTACACTTGTTTATGAACTTCTGTTGGTTTGGGAGAATGAGAAAAGTCTATCAAGATAGAAGAAAAGGAAAAGTAAAGAAGAATTTAAATATTTGGTCTCTATTTCTCCAGTCTCTGGATATACGTGCTGTTTCTCCTGTATTAGTCTGAGTTTTTGTTATTTAGTCTCTATTTCAACAAATAATCATTTACTCCTTTTGTGTGCTAGGTTAAGTGCTAGAGGTTCTGTAAAGACTGAGACCTATTCTCCATTCCATTTAAGACCCATCTCCTTTCCAGACTCTAGCATTAGTATTCCCAGCCCTAACTTATCAAATTTCACTTAGGCTGGGCAAATTTTAGCCACCACAAAGGTAGATGACTTTAAAATGAAAAGCTAATTAAGACAAAGGAGAGACCTATAATTAAACTTTGTCATTTCTCCAAGGATGCTGAAAGATTTCAGAGTATACTTAGTTGAGTGGGGCACAGTAGGGGAAGTAAAAATGTTATAGAGGAATTAGAGTAAGAGAAGGAGTTATTTGTCCCAAAATGATCTCTGCATGTATAGATAATCATCCTAATAAAGTCTGTATTATCCCAGTGCAGCAATCTGTGATTTCTCCAAGCTATGTAAAGTTAAAAAAACAAACCAAATAACCCCAAGGTACTAGTTACAAAGGAGTATAACATCTCAGCCAGCAGTCTAGTTTCCCAAGACAATGGTTAAAATCCACACTCAGTTGTTCACACAAAGACCAGTGTTGACTGGTGAATAATAATATAAACCATGCCTGATTCTATGCATTTTGTATACATTTAAGCCATGTTCAGCCTTTTTCCAGTGTGAATTAAACTAATATACTATGCATTTTCCTTTTTTAAAATGACATGCCTCCCTCATCATCTCCAATTTCAAGTATTTCTAGATTCCTTGAATTTATATGTATTAAACTATTGTGTAATGTGTAATGTACACAATAATTTAATACTGATTAAAGACTTCAGAATTCACAAAGATGCAATATCTATTAAGAAATAGTGGTATAGGGGTGCTGGGGTGGCTCAGTCGGTGAAGTATCTCTTAGTTTTGGTTTAGGTCACAATCTTGCAGTTTTTGGGTTTAAGCCCTACATTGGGCTCTGCTCTGACAGTGCAGAGCCTGCTTGGGATCTTTCTTTCCCTCACTCTCTGCCCCTTCCCTGCTTGCTCTCTCTGTCTCTCTTGAAATATAAAAATAAATAAATAGATAGATAAGTAAGTAAATAAATAATTAATTAAATAAAAGAAATAGTGGTATGAACCAAAGTCGCATTTAAGCTTTCAAGGATTACAGAGACAAGCAGTGATTAGTATAAAGGACAAATCATGAAACTGGGGTACTTATCAGAAAGAAATTTTAGCAGAAAGTCTAGGTAGAGATTTTTAAGAAAGAAGAGGTAGGATGAGGAGCCTGGGTGGCTGTCAGTTAAGTCTAACTCTTGATTTCAGCTCAGGTCATGATCTCATGGTTCGTCAGATTGAGCCCTACATCGGGCTCTGTGCTGACAGCATGGAGTCTGCTTGGGACTCTCTCTCTTCCTCTCTTTGCAACCTCCTTGTTCATGCTCTATCTCTCTCTCAAAATAAATAAGACAAACATTACAAAAAAAGGAACAAGAGGTAAGAGCTTAATAATGTTTAAAAATATTAATGAACAGTTGTCTTGATTCAAAACATTTATATTAAATGATAAATAATAGCTAAATAATTAAATAGTTGAAGTTTAAATTCTTGAATATATTCAAGAAAATAAGAGATACTTTTCAAACTATGTAACAAGTGACTAGTAAATTCTACTTAGATTAATGGTATAACAAAGTTAGCATTTAATCATAAAGAAATAAACTTAACCTTTAAGTGATTATTTTTCTTAGACTATTAGGGCCTATAGTACTAAACCCATACCAGTTTGACCATAACATGTTAGAGAGATACCATTAAAAGTGAATGAAATATGGATATATCTTCTAATACTTTTAGATGTCCTTAGGCATACAATAAAACAGAAACGAAAACACAGAAGCAAAAGTAAAGAAGTAAATTATTAATGCATATAACCCAAAAGTAAAGAACCAAGAACAATTAGAATTAGTAGGAGTGACTCATAAGTTATCAGCGGAAATATAAGCATGTACTTATATTTTAAAATATCAGTAACGTTAAACTATAAAATATAACAAAATCTCATGGTACTAGGTGGCTTAGTCAGTTATGTGTCTGGATCTTGATTTTGGGTCAGGTCATGATCTTATGATCATTAATCTCATTTAAATAACAATAAAATATAAACTGCATGAGGATAACCCTAACAGTCATTGTATATGAAGATAATCTTAAAAATTTCTAAAAAGGTATTTCTTTTTCTTTTTTAGTTTTAAGTAATTTTTATGCCCAATGTGGGCCTTGAACTCTTGACCTCGAGATCAAGAGTTATATATTCTACTGAGCCAGCCAGGGGCCCCTACGAATCGTTTTCTTAAAAAATGTGAATAATTTAAGACAAATATAATTTGTACACTGATTATTTTAAAGGTGTTAAATATTTTCATATTTATTTAGAGGTGGAAAACCATGCCCATGTAAAAAATCAATGGGAGTTGTTTGAGCTTTTCCAAATTATTCTAAGTGTACTCAAAATTGCATTCTGATCAACAAAACTACCTAACAAATGGAAAGAAGGTAGCTTATATATGAATTTATGAACTATACTTTATAGTTTCCTATTAACAAATAAATGGTTAGAAATGACAACATAACCTAAAATTTGTTATTAACACAGTAATTTGGAGTTAAAGTAATAAGTAGATGTTGTGAAAACACAGAAAGTTAGTGAGTATCCATCATTCATGAAATGTCATAATGCCTTCATAAAGAGGAATGATATATTTATCAGAATTCTTAACAATGTTTATAATATTTCGCTAAGGAATTCCAATTCTGGAAAATTATTTGGAGAAAATAGTAAAAAAAATATAGAAACAGTTCTTAGGAACCACAATGCTCGACAGAGTTTAATTTATAACAGTCAAAAATTGGAAGCAAATTTGGAAATCTGTGCATTATACAGGGACAGTTACACAGAGCTTAATGCCATTATTGTATACCTATTTTTTTTAATTTTATAATAGTTTATTTTCAAATTGGTATACATATAACACCCAGTGTTCATCCCAACATGTGCCCTTTTTAATGCCCATCACCCCCTCTCCCCCCTCCCTCATCCCCCTTACCCTCAGTTTTTTTCTTAGTCTTTGAGAGTCTCTTATGTTTTATCTCCCTCCCTCTCTGTGTCTTTTTTTTCCTTTCCCCTCTTCCCCTCCCCCTGGTTTTTGAGCTACCCTATGATCCAGCAATAGCCCTGCTAGGAATCTACCCAAGAGACACAGGAATGCTGATGCATAGGAGCACGTGTACCCCAATGTTCATAGCAGCACTTTCGACAATAGCCAAATCATGGAAAGAGACCAAGTGCCCATCAACTGACGAATGGATAAAGAAGTTATGGTACTTATATACAATGGACTACTACGTGGCAATGAGAAAAAATGAAATCTGGCCATGTGTAGCCAGATGGATGGAACTGGAGGGTATTATGTTAAGTGAAATAAGTCTGTCAGAAAAAGACAGATACCATATGTTTCCACGAATAGGTGTATACCTATTTTTGTCATCATTAAAAATGATGTCAATTCCTATAAATATATGGAAGCAATAAAGATTACAATGTTAACTGAAGAAAAATCAGAATATTATGTTTTATGTATTTTTTCAATTTCTCATACATGAATATTTATGGGCAAAAGGATTTCATGAAATATAATATGTAGGAATAATCTGATTTAAGATGATAACATTTTTATCCAGAATTACAAAATTTCCATAGTGAATGAAACCATGAAAGTCACCAACTTTAACCAATAGAGAAACACTGTATTATGTCTGGACAATTGAGGCAATGTCAGAGGATTGTTACCCACAAATATACACTTTTATAGAGCTTTCGCCTTCTCCAAGGCTAAGAGCTTATCTGGATAAATTAGGGGTTCCAGATCACACAAGGTACTTTACATCATCTTGTCTAACAAAAGAGGAGTTTTCCAATTAGAAGTTTTTATACTAAACAACTTCCTGGCATACTACAGGTGAGGTCCATGTGCCTCATATTGCCCCTTGCTTTGCAGTGTCCATCACCACTGACTTACACAGCTTTCCCTTTCTTATCTCCATGCTAAGATCTTCTTCATGTTTTATCGAGGTCAAGGCTTTAGTTCTCTTTATTTAATAGTAAAACTAGTAATAAGAAGAAATTAATAAAATACTCTTCTTTACAAATGCATCAAAGATAATGACATGCCTAGGCATAAACCTAAACAATGAGGTAAAAGATCTGTACACTGAATACTATAAAAAACACTGATGAAGAATTTGAAGACAACACAAAGAAATAGAAAGACAGTCCATGCTCATGGATTAGAAGAATAAATATTGTTAAAATATCTATACTACCCAAAGCAATCTGCAAATTTATTGCAATCGTTATCAAAATATCAACAGCATTTTCATAGAACCAAATGAACAACACTAAAATTTATATGGAATCACAGAAGAGTCAAAATAGATAAAGCAATTTTGAAAAAGAAAAACAAAGCACCACTATAACAATTCCAGATTTTGAGTACAAAGCTGTAGTAATCAAAACAGTATGGTACTGGCACAAAAATAGACAAATAAATCAATGAAACAGAATAGAAAGCCCAGAAATAAACCCACAATTATATGGTCAACTGATCATCGACAAAGCAGGAAAGAACATCCAAAGGGAAAAAGACAGTCTCTTGAACAAATGATGTTGGGAAAACTGGACAGCTACATGCAAAAAAATGAAACTGGACCATTATATTACACCATACACAGAACTAGACTCAAAATGGATTAAAGACCTAAACATGATACCTGAAACTATAAAAATCTGAGAAAAGAGATTATATAGTAATGTCTCTGACATTAAAAAAAGTCATTATTAAAATTATTAAAAAAGTCATTTTTTATATTTTTTATAAATTTTTTAACATTTTTCTAGATATGTCTCCTGAAGCAAGGGAAATAAAAACAAAAACAAACTATTGGCAACATAAAAATAAATAGCTTCTGCATGTGAAGGAAACAAACAACAAAACTAAAAGGCAACCTACAGAATGGAAGATGTTTGCAAATGACATAGCCAATAAAGTGTTAGTATCCAAAATCTATGAAGAACTTATCAAACTCAACAGCCCCTAAAAAAATAATCCAGTGAAGAAATGGGCAAAAGACATGAATATACTATTCTCCAAAGAGGACATCCAGATGCCTGACAGACACATGAAAAAATGCTCAATATCACTCATCACTGGAGAAATACAAATCAAAACTACAATGAGATACCACCTCACGCCTGTCAGAATGGCTAACATTAACAACTCAAGCAACAAGAGATGTTGGCGAGGATGCAGAGAAAGCGGATCCCTTTTGCACTGCTGGTGGGAATGCAAACTATTGTAGCCACTCTGGAAAACAGTATGGAGGTTCCTCAAGAAATTAAAAATAGAACTACCCTATGACCCAGCAAGTGCACTACTAGGTATTTATCTAAGGGATAGAGGTGTGCTGTTTTCAAAGGGCACATGCACCCCAATGTTTATAGCAGCTCTATCAACAACAGTCAAAATATGCAAAGAGTCCCAATGTCCATAGACAGATGAATGGATAAAGAAGATGTGGTATATATATATACAAGGGGGTATTACTCGGCAATAAAAAATAATTAAATATTGCCATTTGCAACTACATGATGGAACTAGAGGGTATTAAGCTAACCAGAATTAGTTACAGAGAGACAACTGTCATATGACTCCACTAATATGAGGACTTTAAGATACAAAATACATGAACATAAAGGAATGGAAGCAAAAATAATATAAAAAAAAGGAGGAGGACAAAACATAAGAGACTCTTAAATATAGAGAGCAAACAGAGATTGCTGGAGGAGTTGTGGGCAGAGGTTTGGGTTAAATGGGTAAGAGGCATTAAGGAATCTACTCCCAAAATCATTGTTGTACTATATGCTAACTAACTTGGACAAAAATTTAAAAAATAATTAAAAAATAAATTTAAAATATGCAATGACATATCACCCTACACCTGTCAAAATAAAAAACACAGGAAACAAGTGTTGGTGAGGATGTGGAGAAAAAGGAGCCCTAGTCCACGACTTGAGGGAATACAAACTGGTGCAGCCACTGTGGAAAACAGTGTGGAGGTGTCTCCAAAAGTTAGAGATAGAACTACACTATGATCCAGTAATCACACTAGTAGGTACATACCCCCAAAATACAAAAACACCAATTCAAATGGATATGTGCACCCCTATGTTTATTGTAGCATAATTTATAATAGCCAAATTATGGAAGCAGCCCAGGTACATTGATAAAGAAGACATAAAGATCCTACATATGTATATACATATGTGTATATATAAGTATATATATAGAGATCTCTCTCCATATAGATATATATATATATATATATATACACGCATATATATAGCAAGGTATATATATATATATATTTATATATATATATGCTGAAATCTTGCTTTATATATATATATATAGCTGAAATATATATATATATATATAAATCTTGCTTTATATATATATAGCTGAAATATATATATATGTATAAATCTTGCTTTGTATATATATATATATATATATATATGCTGAAATCTTGCTGTTTGCAAAGACATGGTAACATGGATAGAGCTAAAAAGCATGATGCTAAGCAAAAATAAGTCAGAGTAAGACAAATTCCATATGATTTCACTCATATGTGGAATTTAAGAAACAAAACAAATGGACAAAGGGGATAAAAAAGAGAGAGACAAACCAAGAAAGAGTCTCTTAACTATGGAGAACAAACTGAAGGTTACCAGAGGGGGGGGGGAGCAGGACGGGTGAAAAAGGTGATGGAGATTAAAGACTACACTCGTGATGAGTGTTGAGTATTATATGGAAGTGCTGAATCATTATATTGTACACTTAAAACTAATATAACACTGTATGTTAACTATACTGGAATAAATAAAACAAAACAAAATAAAATAAAATAGTAACAACAAGTATAGTAATAATAGCAATAAAAACGTATCATAAAAGAAACATAATTGGGAGACGACTAGTGAAGTTATTTTACAAGTATTAATTAAATGTCATCTACACCCCAAAACACAGAGTGGGCCTTTTTATTTCTCTTTTCCAAACTAGGAAACTAGAGTTAAGATAAACCAAATAACTTTCCACAGCAGCACAACTACAAAGTTCGCTGAAATGTGATTTGTCCTTGGGCTTGAAAGAAGTCAAAAATAGTGTTTTGTGGTTTTGTCTTCCATTTTTCCACATTACCATAGTCTTTCTAAGATCCTTAGACACAATAAACCTCTTGCTTCCCTGTATCTCAACTGTATTTTGAACTTGAGTACAACACTGGGTTTACAGACTACCTTGTATCATAGGTATCCATGCCTTTCTTTTTCATATCACCCAGCCATGCCACACACACACACACACACACACACACACACACACACACACACACAATATCAGTCAACAGAGGAAAGTACTTGCTCAATAAATACTCAACTAATATAAAGAGAATCCCAGTTTAACCTATCACCAATGAGTCTTTATGAACATTTCCAGTTCTAGTGTTAAAGATAAAATAGGCATGAAATCCCTGGAATATGCCATCAAAGACCAAGCTCACTGACATAGTACTGTAAGGAATGTAGAGCAGTGAAAATGGAAAATACGTGCAAAAGATGGGAGTATATAAATCCCAGGTGGTGCTACATTTTACTATTGTAGTTATTGGCATTATGGAATACAGATTTAAATGGACTTTTTTCAAGTCAAATATCTTAATAGAAATGGAGTTATAATCATATAATGTGGTAAATTTTCAGTATCTAATGACTCATGAAAGCTTGCCAAAACATGCAGATTTTGAAGGAAAAGTTCACCTCTTTCTTGATTTACTGCAGAGTAATTTACAGACAAGTAAGTGTTGCATTTGGCTGAGGAGTTGAGAATAAGACATACCAACGAGCAAAAGAAAAATATCTAACTAGTATATTCCCCTCCCCAGGCAACATTGATCATTATCATGTGAGGATGTCAAAGATATCCAAACAATTATGGAAATATTTAGTCCAAGAATATTTCCATGAAATCATCATCAAGTATGAAGATAGAATGATATGCATTTAACAAGTTGACAGGAATGGAGGCAAACATGAGTGAATGAGCTTTATATAAAGATAGCGAATTAACATGAAATCCAAATAGCCAGGAAGGCTCTTCTAAATTGGCAAAATATTTGTTCTTGGGGAGGATGCTGAATTCAATGTTGAAACGAAACGTGTTCATCCATTTTTTAATATGCTTTGCTTCTAAAGGCAGTATTTTAACTCAAAATAAGTAAATAAAATATCCAAGTACATTTGGGATGAAATATTTGAGCAAATCCCTAAAAGGAGCTATAAAGATTCATATTCTCTGGGCTTTTGAGGAATATATGTTTACAGTTAAGAAACACATTAACTATGTAAGTATCCTAAAAATTTTGCTGGCAGACAATAATGTAATCAATTATCTTTGTAATTTTTTAATGTGATATAAAATGGGTTAAGAATATTTAGTTAGCTCAACACATACTTTTTGAACTTTTACCATCCAGATCACTAAAAAGGATTGTTCCTCCTCCAGTAGTCATCCAATGTGTCTGGTCAATTCTACCTTCTAGTGATTTCATATCTTATGTGTTTCTGTCATCATTGCACTCACTCCTTTTAAGCTATAGCCTGTTCATTGTTATACTTGACTGTGATCTACTAGAGCAACACCAACCATTTTATTCTTCTGCTTAAAATTATTTATCATTATTAGGTTGAAATACAAATACCTTGGTACTCATGGTCCCCTGATTTTATTCTACTTCATCGCCCTTTGCTTCACTCACACTGGACTGTTTTCATTTTCCCTAACTCCCCATGATATTTCACGCCTCATGTCTGGTCTTGTCATTGTCATCTGGGCCTCCCTACTTTGGTATTTCTACTCATCTTTCAAGGCTCAGTTCAAATGTTACCTCCTCTTAGAATTGGTCTCTAGCCACTTTCTCCTCATCACCCCAAACTATTAGGTTCTTCTCATGTTTTTTGTTCTTTTTAAAAAAATTGATTAGCTATATCTTAAAATTTAAAGACTGTCCCTACTACTTATGACTTATTTATCATTGAGCAAGATCATCTTACTGATCTTAGTAAGTTATCATAATAGTATGATATAAACAGTATTGTTTTGATAAAAGTAAAGTGTATTGTCTGAAGTGTATCATTTCCTTTCTCTCTGCTCTATGTTCCCTGTTCATACCTCTACAAAGACAATGACAACAGTGCTTTGCCATAATTTATTTTTTTCTTGGTGTCCTCAGTAGACTGTGAACTTCTTGAGGGAGGAAACAGTATATTTTTCAACTCTGTATCTTGACGTCTAATCTAGGACTAGTACAGGCTGATATCTATTTGTAATTTAAGCATCTGCAAAGAACTACTGCTATACTCAGAGTTTTATGGATTAGAAGAATGTATTCAAGATAGCTTTTGCCCATACTTAGCAGATGAAAACATAAGACAGATAGAGGGAAAGCATACATGGTGAAGAAAGCTGAGATTACCATTAAGTACACACTTGCAAAGACATGGGATTTCAGAAGACAACACAAACTTTGATCTTGGGAGAAATGGGGATTAATACAGGTAGAGATAATACAGTTGGAAATGAGGAAGATTTGAAGGAATTTGTCGCATTTGAGTCAACATCTGGAAAGACAGTTAGGATGTAAACATAGATCATACAGGTAAAGGTAGAAATATTGGAGGAAAAAGAAAATCGAAGCGATGGAATGCTAAATATGTTCAGATGCTAGCATACAGGTCCACTAGATTAGAGTTCATCATAGCAAAAGTGGCGAGTGTCTTTTACTGGCCAACACAGAGCAGAACCTGGAACAATGGTTCAATAGCTTAACCAGATTTGAACATGTTGAACATTATATTCTCAGGTGTAGCAGCTACATGACAGGGTTAATTTATCATAGTTGTATTGACATCTTGAGTGACTCAAAACAGTGGCTTTTTTTTTTTTCAGCAGAGCCATTGTTCATCCACTAATTAATTAAGCTGAAGAAAACTTAAAAACCTTCAAGAAATAGGTTAGTATAATTATCCTAAAATTCTTAATGAGTGAAAGCAGAGAAGTAACCTTGGAAAGAAAATCTATTTTTTCTCACTTATATTATTTAAATACAACACTCCTAGTACATTCAAATGTGAACAGTAAGTACACTGCTATCATTTAAATACAACACTCATAGTACATTCAAATGTGAACAGTAACAGAACATTACCTCATCTGATGAATGGAAGAAGCTATTTTTCTACCACCAACTGGCATGAGAAAGAGCAAAACTCCTGGAGGAAATTAGCAAATCATGAAGGTGTGGATGACATTCTGTAGTATTGCTTGTCCAAAAAATATGACACAAGTTATGGCACTAAACTCTGAAGCCAAACAGCAGCTCTCCATGGCAAAATGCACATTTTTCCAAGGATTAATCTCTAAACATGCCAATGTTTAAGTGTAAGTTTGCTGCATATTACAAGTTACACTAAGGCGTCAGTGGAATCTCTTCTCTCTGTCTCTCTGCTTTAAACACACATGCACACACACGCACACACACACACACACACACAGGGGAATTTTCAGCTGAAGAACAAAGGAAAACAACTTCTCATATTCTAAGAAACAACTATACATTTAATAAAAACCTTTCCATTATTTATATTGTCTTATAACTGTATGTGTTTGTGGGTGAAATTGAAAGTGCCATCAATAGTAATCTATCCAAATGCAGGTATGGAACGTAGCCACAAAACAAAGGCAGATATAATTTTATTAAATAAAATTGCCAGAGTGTGGCAACCAAGGTTATGCTGCTAGTTCTCATAACATGATCTAAAATTCATACAAGTGGCAATTTAGGAATTAATCTTAATAGATGAATATATAAGCAAAAACATAGAACCATAAATGTTGAAATCAGGGCTGATTTGTCCATCAGGTATAAAGGCCACAGTGCTGAGGACCCACAATAATTTTAGGGGCCCATGGAAACATTTTAATTTTAATTTCTTTTAAAAACAGAAAAAGAATGAATAATATAACACTTAATATATAACAATGAATCCTTCCTGGGTTGTAATTGCCTTTTGACTAATATAGTTGTTAAGTATAGGTTTTTAAGATTTTTGTTACGGAGAAAGGGGATCAAGAAGATAAAAGTGCCTAGGGCCCAGGAAAGCCAGATATAACCCTTCCTGAATTTGTTGTGGAAGTTACGTGTCTGCTATGTTTTTTCTTTCATTTAAATAAAAAAAAAATAATTCACAATTACAGTGTTCATAATTGATCCCTTCAATTTAATCAACTGTTATTTATCATTAGATTTCTTTAAGGGTAAAATTTTAGAATTTTTCCTTAAGATAAGCTGTTAGTTTGGTCTTCATAAATATTTTTCACCTCTGAAATGAACAAACTTCCCTTGGAAATAAATGTTTCATCTCAAGAGAAATGTGATTTTAATTTACAGAAATATTCTTCTGGCCAAAAAATTAGACAGTGGACTTTTTTTTTAAAGAAATCACGTTGGTTATGGATTTTTTATAGGGTATTAATGTTCCCTAGTAAAACTGGTATGGCGACAAAAGGTGTGGGGTATTTTTGCCAGATTTCCTTATTTTAAAATGTATTATTTTGTTCCAACTCCAGAACTTAATAAAAATAAACTCAGGAATGTAAAAGAGATGGAAAATGTAAAACTTATTTAAAAATTAAAATCACTGGAAATGAGAGAAAAAATATATAAATCAGACTGACTGGTAGAGGGCTTTCAGTTCAGTAGCGGTTTCAGAGCAAGTATTTATTTTTCAATATACTGGCTGTTTTCAATTATAAGATCTATTTTCACTCGACTGTAAGCTCCATGAAGAGAGTCTTTTCTTCTTTTCACGGCTGTACCTACAATATCTGGAGCAGTACCTGGCATGTAGTGTGTTTTCAACTAATATGGGTCAAATGAATCAATCAATAAGGGTTGAGCTTTATAAAGAAAGCAGGGTTCAAGCCATAAAATTATTATGGGTAGTAATAATTATTTCTGAAGAACCCACTCCTTGACTACTCTTGGAAAAGATTAAAAGAGGAGAATTATCTCCATATTTTTAATCGGTTCAAAATTCCCACAAACTTGGTTTTATTAGGTGAGAAAATGTGAAGGACGTCAAAAGATAGAAGTTATCCGGGATAGTCAATGAAGAAACAGGAGGAACAATCCACACAAGAAGAACAAACAAGTAAATACTTTCTTAGAGCTTCTCCTTAAAAGAGAGCTCAAAATGCAGATGGTCACAAGAAAAATGCAGCCCACAGATGACATTAAGATGGTAACACAGATGCAGAGAGAATGAATCTTAATGACTTTATAAGACACTGAAAATACCAAGGAGTTTTGAGAACTATACGTTCAAGTTGAAAAACTAGTATCTGTGGCCTATAGTTGATTCTAAACATTGGTTGAATTTTTTCTTTGTTTGTTCACTTTTTACTTACAATACACTAGACTAAAGTGAAGATCAATCTTTTGCTAACATAGTGGAAGATAACTAGAAAAAGGACTGATGTCTAAGTATGTGAGTTTGGCAACAAACGAAGAAGAGAATGGAAAAAAAGAAGGGGTGGTGAACATCTGGGGTGGTTTCTCTTCTATGAAAAGAATAAAGGTCATATCCCACCCAGGGAGAAGAAGTGACCCCCTAAAAAATGTAAGTGATCTTGCCTGACCTGTGACGCGAGCATGGGGATGACCTCGGCTGTTTAACTGCAATGTGTGTTTCTTGTTAGAAAAAGTGAGAGAGTTGTGCTCTGCCATAAAAGAATGTGAGGGATACGAAGGTGCTGAAAGGCAGAAGAAAGACATGGAGCATGAGGAACTTGATGCAGGCTATGGAAAAAACGGAATATTAAGTTGGCCTGCCTTTTAAGAACATTAGGTAGAAAAGAAAGATAAAAACATGTGTGTATATATACTACTATAAATAAATAGATGCTCACATACACACACACACACACGGCCTTTTGCTGTTGTTTAAATGTGGGGATCAAATATGTTTCTTTTCATCTCTTCTACTTATCATTAAAATGATGCTATTTACCTGCAGGAGAACAGGACTGTACACATGTCTCTAATAGCTCAAAATATCTAGCATCATTTTCCATGAACTCCTAGAGTCCCAAGTCCAAAACATAAATTTATGTCAGTTCAGCCTTCAGTCCTTTTACAGATAATCAGACCAAGTCAACACCCTTATCCAATGCTTGGCAGTATCCTCAGATATTTTTTGTTCTATAAAGTGAGTGGGCTCTCTGCTCAGAGCAGCTGAAAATCCCTACATTACAATATAAATAAAAGGAAATTTAAATGTCTTGACCTACATAAACCCCTAACATTTGTTTCATCTTTTAAAGTCTCTTTCATCCCTTTCTTTTCTCCGGCAATTCATTCCCTCAGTCCTCTTGGGTCTTCTCCATGGAGCCCCGTTACCTAAGTAGGAATACACCCAGCAAACAGC
This sequence comes from Paguma larvata, assembly GCA_030068075.1. Lineage (NCBI taxonomy): Eukaryota > Metazoa > Chordata > Mammalia > Carnivora > Viverridae > Paguma > Paguma larvata. The sequence continues at coordinate 44,576,302 of CM057834.1, forward strand.
TGTGGAGGGAAGAGTGGAACTGAGGCACAAGGCCAAACCAGGACAGAAATACTGGGTACAGTCTCAAATCTATTGAGTATAATAGTATAAATAGTATAAATCTATTGGTATAAGGAAAACGGGACAATTCTGAGTTCTTAATTACATTTTGTTAAATGGTTTGTCACATCAGTTTTATTACGGAAAGAGAGGGGAGATTTTACAATGGAAGGACTTGGGTTTTTCCCAGTGATTTTATAAGAAAAACCTTATTTATTCAGTTATTAGTTATGAGTCAAAGATTCTGTTTATCTATTTCAAAAGTCCCTGACTGAACCTTTACTGGGCTGTGATTTTTTAATAGTCCAATAAACCCAAAGAAACAGAAACTTCTATGGTTTAGGATGCAGCCTGCATGAACTGAGATGAAGCTATTAATCAAGTTATTTAAACAGATCTGGGAAATGATAGGTCTTCTCCAAGTCCCCTCTCCCACTTCCCCTACCCCCACACATATTCTGATGAAAACATGAGGTATTGTTACTTTTTCACTTACACAAAGCACCAACATTTAATAATAAAATCAACTCTGGCCAATGATTTAGTTAAACCCTGGAAAGTACATTGGATAACAATTTCCTCTTGTTTTTCCTTTCCTCTGGGATTCCCTCCTGCAATCTTAGAGCAGAATGAGCCAACTGAGATTCAGTAGTTAAAGGTAAATGCAATATTAAAAAGAGGGCATTATTCTGAAGTATGCAGAATCTCACTAGCCATTATCATCTAGTGACAGGTGGTAACACCTATCTTAAGTACGTATCATCTCACCGTGAATATTCTGCCATGTGCCTTTTTCCCTTACTTTGTATCCTGCTGCTGCTCTCCACGAGAGGGCAGACGGGGGCAAGGAGAAGGCAATTCTGTTAAGAAATCTGGTTTAAAAAAATAGTATGATATGACAGGAAATAAAAAAATATATCATCTAAAACAAGATTTAAGGATAATCTGCAGGGTTTTTATTTGTGTGTGCGTTCTCTCATCTCCTCATCTCTTTGATATGAGATATGAGAGTTGGCATTTATTGCAAGCAATTTGAGGAAAGTATTTTCTGTGTGTTTAGGTTCACTAGTGAAACATGAATGATCAAAGTTCAGCATGTTGCATCAATTTCTTTCACCTGGCAAGATGGGTGATTGCGCCACTACTCAAACCTTGTGATTCTGTAGTTATTTTTTTTGACTCCGAGGGTAAATAATTCTTAAGAGCAATTCCCAATTTTATTCTGAGAAAAACTGCTTCAAAATTACATTCCTGTATATATGATCTGGATGTGAATGTGATCTAGAATTGAAGTGATGATCCGGATTTTATATCAGGTACACTGCTAATTTACTAGGGTACCACATTAATATACAACAACTGAGTTTTTCTACTGCTGACTATAAAATGGAGACTGGTTCTAGATAAATCATATAGAAGAGTCTAAAAATCATGCTTCATTTCGTCTATAAAAAGGCTCTGCAAATGTACAATATATCATGGGTAGAAGAGCATTATATGTTCATGGATGGACTAGAAGAACCAATTTTTAAAGACTTTTTTCTCACCTCGAAATTCTGGGTAATAAGAAATTTAAAGGAACAAAAATGCAAAGGTCTTATTTTCCTGGAAATTCTTAAATTCTAAACATTGTGATATGAATAAAATAATTTCGTGGTAACTAAGGGGAAAAAAGTATAACTTTGATTTATAAAAAGATGTTAAACATAATTTAAAGGCTACCTGAACTCATCCTCTGATATTCTGTCTTAATTAACCTACTTCCAGGACTCCTTTCACGTTTCCTTTCACATCGTGTTGTTCTCACCTTAAATGGAATAAAAGCTTTTGATATGCACTGACATTGACTTCATTAAAATACTAAGTTTTGACATTTTGGAAGACTTTTCTTATTCCATTCTAATAAATGGAAGGGTTTTGGATTTCAATGGCTGAAAGGAAGTCAGATTTTAGTTATATGAATCCAGGGTAACTTCATTCATGGATCAAAAAAGACCTCTTGGGGCTTACAAAATCTTTATTATTTTCAAGCTACAAGAAATAGTATGGTAGAGGGCTGGATAATGGAAAACATATTCTTCTGTGATCAATCCACTTTGGGGTGCTGTCCAGCTGTGAGACGGTCTCTCAAACTTAAAAGTTCTCCAAAGTTCTCCTTGGCTTGGGGCCCAAATTTACTTATAACAGAATATGACTGTGTAAAAAAAGCTTTACAAAATATAGCAATTTTTGTCACCTTGCTAAAAAGTTAAAATGATTTATGACACTGCTAAAGACTGGTAATGCTTCATACGGTTAGATTTTAATGTTTAGAATTAGTACAATTTAAATTTTCACCTATTGTTTTAGATTGTGTTACTTCTTCTAGGTTGAACAGTATGTCCCCAAAATTAAAATTTCTACTTTATTACACTAAGTATGTCACAATGGAAAGATGTAGTGGAGAAACTTAACTTACACCTCTGGTATATAAATATTATTAATTATTATTATTATTATTATTTTAAAGTTTATTTATTTTGAGAGAGAAAGAGAGAGTCGCATGCACAGGAGTGGGGGAGGGGAAGAGAAGTAGGGAGAAAGAGAATCCCAAGAGATTCTGCACTGTCAGCACAGAGCCCTATGCAGAGCACTATCTCACAACTCTGAGATCATGACCTGTCTTTGCAGAGGCCCATGAGAGGCTCTAACTCATGAACAATGAGGTCATGACTTGAGCAGAAATCAAGAGTAGGACACTTAACTGACTGAGCCATCCAGGCATCTCAGGAAAAAATAAATTTTTACGTGTAAGTGTACAATTCTTCCATCACTAATAAGACAAATCACTCTGGTGTATAAATATTATTAAAAATAGGCTATAATCATAACAAAGATAATGAAGTATTTCTTTACATAAAATAGTCTACCATTTGGACTATTTCAAGCAACACTCAGTTAGTTAAGTGACCTACTCTTGATTTCAGCTCAGGTCATGGTCTCACACTTCGTGAGTTTGAGTCCTGCATCAGGCTCTGTGCTGGCTGTGTGAGGCCTACATGGGATTCTTTCTCTCTCTCCCCATCTCTCTGCCCCTCACCTGCTCACACACTCTCCCTCAAAATAAATACATAAAAATTAACAATTTTTAAAAATATTCAGACAAGAAACAATGATGAAGTGATTCCAAAAGGAAAAATTATTTTCTATATGTAATTGTACAATCCTTCCATCACTAATAAGACAAATCTACTAGTGATGATAATGAGATTCATATATTACACTATCTTAATGTCAAGTCTAGTCACCTAGCTCCAATAATCTTGTGAAAGATAAAGATATAATTTGTATTTCATTATGATGGATTGATTTGGCACCCTAAAATGTGTGAATTCTTGTTTGACATACCGTGTCTTCAAGCCAAAGGCATTTATTTGGAAAAACTTTGAATCACCCATTTGATCACATAGGAAAAAGTTAAAACAGGCATACATGTTTACTTTGAGGTATAAAATACTTAAGTTAAAAGTGATAGTGGCAGTGGCTGATATAGAACTTTTTCTTAGATGGACAGATCAATGTACAATCTAAGACAACAGGAGTCTTTGATTTACTTGTTTTAAAACTAATGTGGATGTTTTGAAATATATCACTAATATATACTAGACTCAACTTCTTATGAAGCCTACAGGAAGGACACATTAAAATTACCTATTAATTTAATTGCATCAAAATGAGGAACAATAAAAACTTTTACAAGACAATTGCTTCTATGCAGATGGTTTTTCTAACCACCTTAAAATTGACACTCAAATGAGAGTAGGAGCTCACCAACCCAGAAATTTTGGAGACTAGGCAATATTCTTCTCTCCTTCACCCTCACCTCTGACCAGTCAGTAAACAAGTTGATAGAGATTATCTCTTAAATCTCTCTCTAGTCAATCCCATTCATGCCCAGCGCCTAATGCTTCAGTCTAATTTAATTTGAGCCCTACTTTCTAAATAAGTAAAAATGTCCCCACTATGTTCTGTGCTTCCAGTTTTTCTGGTCCTTTTTCTCAGTGCCTCCCTCCAGTTCTATTATTCATCAGCCACAAGCTGTGAGAAATCTCTTCCGGAAGAACTCTATTCATCTTAATTCTCTAAAGAATTTCGGTTCTTCTCCTAACTAGAGAGCAGGCTAAATTCTGCTCCTCCTGCATATATGTCCCTTACTAATCATATCCCTTCCACTCTTCAAATACGTGCACCTGTCACTCCAAGCCATTTGTTACTCCTCGAGCACAGAAAACCTGCCCTAACTTTGCACATGCCCCCACCCCACTGAAAAATGTGTTCTTCCTCTTCTGCTTAATTTATCCTCATTTTTCTTCTTTAGGTCTTTGATCAAGTTTACTTCATTGGAACTACCAGTGAGGGTTGGATATCCCTTCTCCTATATTCCTGCAGCATCCACTTAATATTTACCCAGTTCATAAAGTCTTTTACTATGCACAGGGATGGTTTCCTCACTGGAACGTATCAATTTACTGACAGCTTCTTAGGGACAAAGCTTATGCCTTTAATTTCTATCAGAGCTTTCTGAATTAAAGTCAAATGCTCAGTAATAAAAACATACGGTATGTTTCTGCTAAGCAAAACCTTTTGACATTCCTGTATTGGCTAATATTCATACTATTATATTATATAATGAGACTATAACAACTAATATGATAATCTTTAGAGTTTACAAAGGATTTCACATAACTCCTGGAAGAAGGCAATATTTTCTTCATTTTGTAGATAAAGAAACAAAGTGTCACAATAATTAAGTATTTGATCCAATGTTCTTCAGTCTGTATATATTAAAATTGATATTCAATACAGTTTAAGCTTGATTTCAAAAGCACTGATTTGCAGTTGGTTAAACACAATGATCTAGCTAAGATTCACAACTTAAGAGGTTAACAACTTCTTAATGTTAAACAGCTTTAGCATGCATTCCATTAGCTCAGAGATTGGGCTAAAATCGCGAGCTGCAACAGGCATATCGAGAAGTAACAGTCCATCAGTATAGCTGTTTGAGCAGTTATTTATCAAATGCTCAGTATAAAAGAAACATGGTATATAATGGAAAGACAAATCTTGCTAGAAATCCTTTGGGGGAACACATTAATTGCAACTACCAGACACACATTACGAAGAATCATCATTATCCTCACTGAGCTGTTTTACAGACAGGCAAGATGAATATGGCCAACATTTTTTCCATAGGAGGACATCTCCAAATTTTTGAGTAGGTACCAGTAAAAGATGATGAGCAGAAGGGAAATACTTTATATTTTGTCAACATCTCTTTTTAAAAGTGATGATCTTCAACTATATCAAAAGAGTTATGAAACAAATGTTATGGGTCAGAGGGAACTAAGGCAACTTTGATGTTCATTGCCCTGGCCACAGTCAGATATACCTTTTCTCATCTCCTTCCAACATAAGATCTCATCTAGCCAATGTAACTCAAGTGTTGCTTTTATTAAATTTTATTTTAAAAGACATATTCAGAATGTTATAGGAGGGTACATATTTATTAATATATTTTTCATAAAATAATATATACATATTGTTTTTGTATAGGTATGTGAGTACACTCTTACTATAATAGTTAAAATGTGAGAGAATGACAAACCTTAGTTACTATTATACTTATTACTATTTTCAAGGTGATATGAACAAACCCAAGAAGGACTAAATGATTCCCCTAAAGTCCCTCAATCAATGATCATCATTCTATTTAATAAACATTGTCACCCACTGGAAAGTAGAGTAGCTCTAGGATCAGGTCAAAGTCTTCCAATATCAATTTTAGGGTTCCGAATTAATACTCTATATTCCTTCACATACATTTTATGATGGAAAATATGTATCATATGCTGTCTGAAGGGAAATCTTTGCTCATCATGATTTGTCATAGGATCTGATCCCCAAACTCTTCACATGGTTTGTGCCAGTTCTCGTAGGATTAACGGCTTCCATGAGCTAACACATAGCAATAAGGCTGAGTAACTTGGCACACTTGAAATAGATCAAGTTTGGTTTTAATTTAAAGAATAATTTGATTCAGTAATGTTATTGAAACAAAGGTAAAACCTCTTACAAAAACTTACATGTAGTAAATGATCAAATAAATTTGTGGTTATTTAGGTTTCCATTTGCTAAACTGTTGAGAAGGTATTTGTAGCAAAATCTCCATTCATTCTGAGCTATAAGTTTGGAGGAAGAGAGTTGGTTAAAATTTCAATTTCTATCACTTTGCCAGAAAAAAGCATATTTGGTAACCATTTGGAAACTGTCTTCTAGTTTCAAATAGATCAGGATTTAAGGTAAGGAACATCAATCACTAATATTAAAACCAATTGGATCAGACAAAAATATCCTTACTTTCCTTAGGAGTGCATTATTTCACCATTATGTTTTAAATTATATTAAGTGTAAAGTAACCACAAAAATGGGGACAGTACCATTGTTCTTTTCAGATCTTTAATATTTAACTACGCTCTTTATAAAACAATGGGGAGTTTCTATTTCTAATAAGATGGAGTATATTATTATCCTATTGCTGTCGTTATACATTACCACAAACCTGGTGGCTTAAAATAACACAAATTAATTCTTTTACAGCTCTGGAGGTCAGAGGTCTACAATGAGCCTTACTGTTCCAAAATCAAATATGTTGGCAGAGCTTCCTTCCTTTCTGGAGGCTCTAAGGGAGAATCCGTTTCCTTGCTTTTTCCAGCTTCTTGAGGCTGCCCACATTCTTTGGCACAAGGCCCTCTTCCATCTTCAAAGCCAGTAAAAACTAGTTGCATGCTTCTCACATCACCTCACTCTGACTCTCCGGCACTCTCTCTCACTTCTAACAACCCAGGGACTACACTGGGCCCACCCAGAAAAGTCAGGGCAGTCACTCCCTTCTCAAGGTAGATGAATTAGCAACCTTAACTCCATCTGCAACCTTAATTTCTCCTTGCCATGTAACATAACACATTCACAGTTCTGGGAATTAGAACATGAATGTATCTAGTGGGCTAGTATTCTGGCTACCACACAGGGTTAAAAGACTTTATACATTTATATGGGTAATATACAAATATATTTAAGATATATAAATATACATAAATATATATGTATTATACATATATTAAAGCACTGAAGAGCTAACGAGAAGACCATAGACCCAAAAAACCAAGCAAAAATGAGAATTCATGGAGTGTGAGAACCAGTTTTGGGCTGAGACAAACTTGACCAAACACAATTTATTTTTTGGCATCATCACCTGAAGAGGAAGATAAATAAAAACCCAGGAACCATGCAAAGTGGGCAGACTAATAGAAAAACCTCCCTACATGAATCTAGAACCCCTAATGATGCCACCTACCTTTCTAATATCAGGCTACTAAAGAAAAGGTACATAGTCCCTGAACAGAGATGGGAAAAAAATGTCCCCAAGAAGTTGCAATCATAAGCCAACACTTGCTTAGATGAACAGCCAAGTTTACATATCTTAGGTGCACCAAAATCTTGTCTGGTAGAACCTCCGGTTGCCTGGATAAAGCAAACACAAATCCTCTCTGGAGAAAATCACTTTCATTTTAGGCTTTAATGAGTCACCAAATATATATATATGTATGTGTATATATATATATATATATTTTAAATTTTTTTAATGTTTATTTATTTTTGAGACAGAGAGAGACAGAGCATGAGTGGGGGAGGGGCGGAGAGAGAGGGAGACACAGAATCTGAAGCAGGCTCCAGGCTCTGGCTGTCAGCACATGCCCTACACGGGGCTCGAACTCACGGACAGTGAGATCATGACCTGGCTGAAGTCGGCCGCTTAACCAACTGAGCCACCCAGGCGCCCCACAGGATTTGATATGTCATGGCTAGCTCTGAGATGCAAGGGTCACAATGCAGGGATCAGAGTGAGGCTTCTTGACAATAACAACAGCCTCTGGCTAACAGCCAGCAGAGAAATGGGAACATCAGTCCTGCAAACACGAGGCTCTGGATTATGCTAGCATCCTAAATGAGCTCTTGAGCGAACATTTTCTAGAGCATCCTGATAAGAACCCAGGCGACCAGCCTCTTGGTTTTGCCCTTGTCGAACTTGGAGGAGAGAAACCAGCTGAACGAACCCAGACTTCTGACATGCAGAGCTAGGAGATAATACATTTATGTTATTTTAAGCCACTAAGTTGTCTTAATTTGTTATGGCAGCAAGAGAAAACTTACACATGCACCAAAACTTTTAAAATATAACAGAAGTAAAAATGAAGAGAAAAGTTAAACATCCATGGATATTTGTTACATAAATGACTCTGAGCTATTTATCAATCAACGCATAGAAAAATAAGATCTAGCTATCAAATGAATAACCATAAATATATAAAAAAGAGATATAGTTATTAGGTATTTACCCATAAAATGCAAAAATACTAATTCAAAAATACAGGTACCCTGATGTTTATAGGAGTATTATTTATAATAGCCAAATTATGGAAACAGCCCAATGGTCCACTGATTGATGGATGTATAAAGAAAATGTGGGCTGTGTGTCTGTGTGTGTGTGTGTGTATAACCAATGGAATTACTTGACCATAAAAAAGAATGAAATCTTGCCATTCGCAATGATAGATGGAGCTAGATAGTCCTATGCTAAGTGAAATAAGTCATAGAAAGACAAATACATTATGATTTCATTCATATGTGGAATTTAAGAAACAAAGGGGGAAAAAGGAGAGACAAACCAAGGAACAGACTCATAACTATAGAGAAAGAACTGATAGCAGAGGGGAGGTAAGTGAGGGATAGGTAAACAGGTTATGGGAATTAAGGAGTGCACTTGTGAGGAACACTGAGTGTTGTTGGGAAATGTTGAATCACTCTATTGTAAACCTGAAACTAATATTATACTGTATGTTAACTAACTGGAATTTAAATAAAAACTTAAAAAAGAAAGAGAATTAAATGGTTCCATCAAATTTACATAACTATACCTGTTACTGAGATCAGAGGAAAAGTCCTCTTCATAAAGAAGACCATTATGTACAATGTCCTTAACCTTAGAGACAATAGAGTAAAAAGAGACTATCACAGCATTTTTCATAGTTTTCTTAATTATAGGTCAACTTCACAATACCTAAACAGTTTAGCAAATGTCAAATGTCATAGGAGCTGTCTAATATCCAAAACTTCAAATATCTAGAGAAATAAATTCTGAATGACGTTCCAAGAAGCATTGATTTTGAGACACATCATTAAGAGTGATATCACTGAGTAGAACACCATGCACGGGTTGCTCGTGCCAGGAGAGAACTCCAATTCCATGGAGGATCACAAAGATCATTACAACACTAGCCACCAGGAATTTGGCTCCAAACACTTTGCTTACTGCACCTTGGTATGGGAGTTGCCAAGGAAAACATAACACTGCCAAGCACTGGATGGAGCGACACTTTTACTCACAACGAGGAGAGACAGCAAGATCAGGTTCAATAGTGTGTATCGGTTCTGCCATAGCTGGTGGGTTCTCTTGATAACTAAAGCAGAGCAATTGGCTTAGCACACTCCTGTTACACTTTGGTACAAGGACCTCTCCGCCACCTTCACAGAGTCTGGAAACCTGACAGCTGAGGGTGTGCCTGCGAGACACTGACATACTTAAGCAAAATAAAGGAGTACTCATTGAGTCTGAAAGACATTTCCACTCAAGGATAAGCCCTGTATTGCCTGTATGTACTCTTTATCTCTTGGAATGAAGTATTCCAGGCCTAAGACCTATTCTTATGTGGCTATTCGAATGGAGGTCTCAAAACTGCACACAGGGGCATCCGGGTGGCTCAGCTGGTTAAGCGTCCAACTTTGGCTCAGGTCATGATCTCGCGGCTCGTTGAGTTTGAGCCCCGCATCAGGCTCTGTGCTGACAACTAGGAGCCTACAGCCTGCTTCCAATTCTGTGTCTCCTTCTCTCTCTCTGCCCATTCCCCACTCACGCTCTGTCTCTCTCTCTCTCAAAAATAAATTAACATTAAAAACTATACACAAGACTGCTGCCTTTCCTAATCAAATAAATAAATAAATAAATATAATAAAAATAAAAATAAAAATAAATTTAAAAAAGGGAAAAAAGGAAAAAAGTTTTATTTGTCAGGTATTTAAGCAATAGGGATCTCAATAAAGTCAAGTTTTTTTTTTTTTTCCTGCTACAAGATGTGTTGAAGCCTTCAATAGACCAATAGGTATATACACTCTTCAACACTGTTAGTAATATAATTATTAGTAAAAGAAACTTCAAGAAGAAACATTCTCAAAGTAGATTTCTATGACTAAATAAATCAGCTTACTTTACAAGTTTATTGACTATATTTCACTCAAATTATTTGACTATTTTAGGCAGCATGGGCAAAGCATAATTCACTGTTTGCCAATGGCACTCCAAATTCATGGTAGTAAAACCAAATTGTCTTCATATAAAGGGAAAATTTAGCTTTTGCTCTCAGTAACCGGCAAGATGGACAGAGAGAAGATGAAACGCATCAAGCATATCCACGGGTGGCATTGTTATCACACGATAAGTACTTAGAAAGGGCTTCCAGTTCACAACTCTGTTTTCCTCGGAACACTCGGGTGAATTTTTCTTGTGATGCTGACTCTCAAAATAATAACTCTGACTTTCCTTTTAGTCAATTCTGTATCAGTGTTTCACACAAATCAATGTTCCAATATAGTGTGATCAATACTAACTTAACCTTTGTCCTTTAAGATTATTTTTAATCTGAATTGTAGATTTGCACTATATCCAGCATATAAAAGGTATGTAGTTATGACGCTGAAAAGTAGTCAATCCCATAATCCCAAGACACTGTAAAAGCTTATTTAAACATCCATAACCTGACCATTGACAGATGTCTAGATGAAACCAGATACTTATACTTAGTGTTGGGACATAAAAATAAATGTAGGCTAGAATAAATCATAACAGAGTCATCCAGTTTTCTTTATTAAATCAGGAGTGGGGATAGGTGAAGAGTTTCAAATTCCACTCAAATTACTGGGTACAAAATCATCTTGTAATAAGAGAACTTTCCTAACCTACAGGTTGGCCTAAACTTTCTTACCATTTTAAACACCTGTTAAATCCTCTTAGGGACTTGATTGGAGTGAACATGAACACATTATTTTTAAGCTACTAACAGTAAAATAAAATATCCCAGAAGGCTTTCATTCATTCATTCATTTCCAAACATAAAGTCGGAAGTGATTTGATAAAAGTATTTGGTATAGCAAGAGCAGAGGAGAATTTGCCACCCAGTGAGACAATAGTTATATCAATGGATATCACCATTGAATAATTTCCATTGGAAAGTATTCAGAAAGGCTTCTATTCCTTATATAAATCAAAAAGATTATAAAGTCTTAAAACTGTTCCTCGTGGAGTTTTATTCTTACACATCGTAATCAAATTCAGGTTTCTGCTGATAAAAGACAGAGACTTGAATTTAGTATCTCTCTCAAAAGGGTATTATTTTAAAATGGATTAAAGATAAAAATATCTTACTTATCTTGAAATCCTAATCCACATGTTTAATCAAATAAGCCGGTATGATTACCTCAGGTTAATTCACACACCAGTATCAAAAGACAATCTTTGAGTCATGGAAATTAAATATTATAAAATTAAAAAAACTATGAAATGTCTAACACTATCAGTCTTCTAACATTAACAGAAATTTCTCTTACATAGGTCCTGCCAGATTAAATTTAGGATTGATCTGGTAAGCACTGTCTTTCAATGCTTATTGTCTGTTCATAAAGAAATTTAAATACAATTTAACCATAGTATGATTTAATTAAAATATTTTAAATACACAGAATAGAATTACATTGTCGGAAACCCTTTTTTTCTTTCCTTGCCTTTACCTGATTTCTCATAGAAACTGCTAAAGATGCTTTTTACCTCACTGGTACTTTGGAAACTCTAAAACCCCAGTTCTTGAAGAAGCCCATGTTGATTCTCTAATGCCTTCCTAATTACCAAATTCAATTACCTTTTTCTCAACACTCAATCTATTTGGTGATTCTTATAGTGTTATTTGTTCTCGTCTGAAAACTCTGTCTCCTTTTGGCTCTGATGATATCTTTTACCCTGTTCTATGACTGATTATTACCAACTTCTTTCCAGCAGTCTTTTCTCCCATCCTCCTCTGCCTGCCTGGTTCTGCTTTAACTTCTCCTTACTCATTTCCATTCTTCATGAAGTTGATTGCTAATGCCTCACCATGGGATTTCCTCCTTGAGGAGCAATTCTGATAATCAACCCCCTGACGGAAGCTACTAAAAAAGTGAGATGAAATAATTTAAAAATATCTTGGAGGGAAAATCAGTGAATGCTAGTGAGGATTTACCAAGAAATGAGAGCGAGCAAGAAATGGGAGGAAACAGAAATCCAGAGGAGTGAATCTAACATTCAGAACCCTTCCCCTCTCACAGAATGTAACAACTAGAAGAGTCTAGGGAGGAAAAAAAAGAGAGAGAGAGAGGAAAAAAAAAACAAAAACAAAAAACAAAAAAACCCCAAAACAACAACGACAACAAAAAACAAAGCCTGCAGGTTTCCAAAAGAGTAACCCTGCTGAGTCAACTTTGAGTTTGGATTAGAAGCCCCAAAGGGATACATTCTAGGACTGAGGGTGGAAAGCAAGCAAAACATACTTTGTATCCCCTGAAACTTGATTTTGAGTCATTCATGCAAAAAATCTCATGTTTCAAGGTTGAATTAAGTTTATCTTGATGGTTAGAGATGTGGCAATGGTAATTTAAAAGCCTGTTTGGTAGGAAATGACATTTTCCTAGGACTCAAGCAAATTTCTGTTAATTAAACTTTAAACTTCATATCCATTACACAAAGATCACCAGGACATAAGGAGAGAATATTCCAGTATTGAGAACCAAAAGACAGATGCTCAAAGGTATCAGAATTATTTGACATAGATTATAAATATAGATCTTTATTTAAATGTTTTTAAGTTTATTTATTTTGAGAGAGAGAGACAATGTGAGTAGGGGAGGGGCAGAGAGAGAGAGAATCCTAAGCCAACTCTGAGCTACCAGCACAGAGCCAAACCAGGGCTTGCACCCACAAAACCAGGAGATCATGACCTGAGTGGAAATCAAGAGTAGGAGCTAAACTGACTGAGCCACCCAGGTGCCCCTAAATATAGATCTCTAATATTTGAAAGGAGTTATATGCCAAGTGTTAGTCTGGGGACAGAAAATAGTCAAGTTACATAAAAGAATTGACAAATAACTAAATAGATATTATGAAATGAAAAATACAACTAAAATAGAAAATTGAGTGGTCTTGCTTTGAAGCAAATTAGATATATATGAAACAAAAGCATGTGAAGTAGAATAAAGATCTAAAAAATAACAATAATAATTCAAAATGAAAAAAGAATCCATAAGAAAACCCAAGAGGTAAGGGGCAGGAGAGGAAGCTCAAGGATGGAAGAGAAAGCAGTGCAAAACAATACAAGAGGAAAGTGTTTATATATGTTTAAATAGAGTTTCAGAACAGGAAGGCGGGGAGAATGACATAGAAGCAGCATTTGAAGAAATGAAAGCTTAAAAATTTCTAAACCTGATAAAAGACCTCAATTCAAGAAACCCAAATAATCCTAAGCAAAATAAGTAAAAAAGAAATATAAAACTAGATATATTATCCTAGTAGTAAAACTGCAAAAAACCAAAGATACAATCATGCACATAGCCAGAGAGAAGCCATAATACAGTCCCTTCTTTACACATTAATTCTAATACTTGTTTCTTTCCCAGGGCACCTCATACTACTTCCCTAAGGGATTAGAGATTTTGCTCTAAAATATTCGAAATGAATTATGTAAGTTTATTAAGAGAAAAAAATACCGTTAAATCTATCAACTCTCTACTTATGCCTTAAATACTTCACATTGGATTTTATAATTAGAAAATATTTAAAAAGAGCTTTAAATATAAACTTGGAGATAATTTATTTCATAAAAGGTGACATTCTTCAAAGTAGCTTATATTTTTGTTTTCCTGTCTTTGCTGAAAAATGAACTGTGATTAATGACATGATAGATGTCACAGAGTGTTGTATGTTCCTACTAAATGCATGGATATAAACGAGCTTGAAAAAACAGTCTCCAAATTAGAAAAACGATGCAAAACAACAAACTTTCCTCTTTTTTTAAACAGGAGAAACATGCTAACATGTCATTTGTCAAATATATGTTGCTTGCGGGTAACATAGCTAGGAGTTTTAGTCTTTCAAAGCAATTAAGGTTTAAATGTATGGCTTATATTTTTAAATGTGAAGTTAAATGCTATGAAAAAGTTTCTGAAATAGTTCTGTTAGGAAACTCTCTTACTTCAAATCCACTTATTTCAGTTGAGTTCCTGTCCTGGCAAAAGACAGAAGGAGACACAGACAGAGACAGAAAAGAGATGGATACCTCTGACCAGATTCTTGGTATAGTTTTTTACAACTCTGTCACACACACACACGTGTGTGTGTATACATATATATTATAAATGTTCTGCTCACCCTGTTGGTATAAAGATATTTTGAGCAGATTGTGAACAAGAAAAAAAAATCATGCTTTGTTAGCAAAATTGCCTAGTATGTTAATGGGCTCAAAATTTGATGTTTGTTTTATGCACTTTGTTGCTATTAACATCCTTCTGTTTTCATACAGATTTCAATAATTGAGTAATTTTAGAGGCATTATTTTAGAAATATATAGTTGTCACAGTATACATCTTGTTTTTCTATGTGCATTGTACAAAATTTTCATTCCTTTTGCTTTTTGTGGTTGGATCTAATACTAACTGTATTGTTTTGTTACATCAAATAAACATCTTCTGTGGACCAGGAAAAAGATACCAAAATACAGTAATATGTATTATACCTATATATATGTATATATGTATATATATATATACATACAGAGTGTTAAACCCTCTGAAATTCAAAAGCTCTGAAATTCAACTGTTGTGGGTATGTATTTTTTTTAATTTATTTGACTACAGAACCAAACTGGAACTGACAAAACATTATGTCTATTCTTCTTTTAAACAATTTAGGGTGAATTTATTACAACTTTTGCTAGCAAATCTGCTACAAAAATTATAAAATCTTGGACTCTGAGGGCCACCACAGACCCCCTTAGGAGTGTTTCATAATACAGGGTGCAGGTACCTTTTAAACTGTAAAATATACCAAATTCCAATGGCCTCTGGTACTAAAGTTTTCCGAGTAGGATATATTCTTATACAAAGCATAGTGAGGATATGTCGGTGGCTATGTTTATCAATACATCATCACCTCTATGAGAACAGGTATGTCCAAAATTAACTAATTGTAAGACTGGAGCTCTTGGGAGTTTTCTTGGAGGGCAGGGTGGTCAGAAAGCAGTGGAAGAGAAAAAAAAAAAAGAAAAAGAAAAGGATTCCCATCACTACAGTTTACACTTGTGGATACTTTGCTTATAGATTTGTATTTAATAATGAAGATCTATACATTTGTAAAACTCATATATCACCGTTACATTTAGAAGACAACATCTGCCCAATAAAAATCAGCTTTAAATCTTAATAGAAAAAAAGAGAGTATCAAGATTTTTGTTTCAACAGTTTTTTTTTTTTTTAATTTAAACTCAAGAAGATTCCAAAAATATGGATAGATTTGTTTTCATCCTCCACAGGCTAGTAAGCTGGCTATTTTTCTCTAATATTCAAAGTTTTGTGCTCTACCAATGCACAATTAGGGGTCTATTTAATATATATTTTTCCTACTATGTTTTCTAGAATTAAAAAGTCATTGAAAATGGAAACAAATGAGCAAATAAAAAGTAAGCAAAACAGATTAGACTTTTTAAAAAAGACTTTTTTTGTGGTTCCATACAAATTTTAGGATTGTTTGCTCTAACTTTGAGAAGAATGCTGGTGCAAGAGGGGAGGAGAAGAGGGGAAGGAAGGCAGAAAAAAAAAAGCCACAGAGAGAAAGGAAGACATAACATAAGAGACTCTCAAAGACTATGAACAAACTGAGGGGAGAGGGGGGTGTGGGAGGGGGGAGAGTGGATGACGGGCACAGAGGAGGGCACTTGTTGGGATGAGCACTGGGTGTTGTATGGAAACCAAATTGACAATAAATTATTCAAAAAAAACCCCCAAAAAACCCAGAATAACAAATGACTTCAGTACAGTTGATATTCTAGAGGCATTAAAAGCTTTCTATTCAAATTGAAAAGGAAAAAAAAAAACCTTTTAATAATTATTGTCATTAAAACTCCTTAATAAACACTCACTTAAATTTTCAAAAAAAAAGACTTTTTTTGAAGATTTTACTTTAAATCAATCTCTACAGCCAATGCGGGGCTCAAACTCACAACCTTGATGAGATCAAGACTTGTATGCTCCACTGCCTGAGCCAGCCAGGCATTCCTAAAAAAAATTCTAATTAACCCAGAAATTTTTACTTCCTGGTTAAATAGAAGTATAAGACTAATAAGAAAAATTAGATACCAAATTATACATCATTATCAGACATAACTTGGAAATTCAAATATAGTTCATGTATCTTGATAGAAAATTGGCAAGTGTATGCCACAACTTCAGAAGGGAACAATGATAAGGAGCAAAGAGAATAAAAGCACAAGTTATCAAGACTGATAAGTTCTGATTTTAAAATATATTTAATTTTTTCTGTATAAAAATACTGGTCATATATACACAACTTTGAAGACCATGTTGAGCACTCAAAGGACAGAAATTAGGCATACCTAATGTTTAAATAAACATAAATAATAGTGCGGTCTTTAGAGTAATAAGAATGCTCTTCAATTTCTTTTTTTTCTACAAGTTTTTTTTTGTTGTTATGTTTATTTTGAGGGGAGACAGATATTGCAAGCTGAGAAGGAGCAGAGAGGGAGGGAAAGAGAAAATTGCAAGCAGGCTCATTGCTGTCAGTTTGGAACCTGATGTAGAGCTCAATCCCAGGAGCTGCGAGATCATGACCTGAGCTGAAATCAAGAGTCGCTCAACAGACAGAGCCACCCAGGCGCCTCTTCAACATCCAATATAAAAATATAATAAGCAAATTTATTTACAGAATACTCTTATTATTCATAGTATAGATTAAGAGCAAGATAAAATTATTAAGTAATCTCTATAAACATATAAGGGCAATTTACCTCAAGAAAATGTACCGATAGTCAGAGACAAATTAATTCAGATTATTCAAATTCTTATTTGTGCATTTGTCATTTTTCTTGTCTTTTAATTCTTTGATGTGAATTAAAGATGCAAGGGAGGAAAAAATAACCAGCATGGCAGAAATCTTATCACCCTCCTTTCAAGGGGGAAAAGAGAAAAACTGAGAAGAGAAATACAGGATGTACAATACAAATATATAACACGCAGATGGTAGGAGAGATGTTGTGAAAATCATACTGACCTTTTGAGTTTTGTTTTATAATATGTATTTGTTGTTCTCTATGGCTTGTTTCTTTAAACAACCCATTTATCTCTGATTCTATGCTATAGAAAACTGCTGAAATACCCAGGTAGGACACTGAAACACTCTCAATCTCATATAATATTAGATACAAAATAACTTGGAGATTAACAGACCTCAGGGCTCTCTGGTGCTTGGAGTCTAGGAATTTTGCCAGAGCAAAAGGTGCGTGAAGGAAAAGCAGGCCTCCAGAATCTTGGCTTTAGGGTAGCCTTGCATTGTGCAACAAGAAAACAGCCCTATGAAATTGAACTAGATACTATTATGATTTTATATATGTGTTAAAATGGTGATATTATCAAAACAGACATGAGATGCTGTGAAATATGTGTTTCTTTGCTTTAAGTTCATTTAACTGCAGACAAATGCCTGGAAGTATTTCTTCAGGCATTTGTCTGCAGTTAAATGAACTTAAAGCATTCAGCTGACCGAAGCAACTGTGAAACTCAAAGTTGCTGCACACAGTTTTATTTTCTGAAGAGACGCACTCTTTAAAGTTTTGTTTTTGTATTAAAATTTTCGTATTATGTGCACATACGACTTCATGTCTTATCATATATTTCCAAAACAATGGGTTATAATATAAATGTCATTTATTTTTATAAAATAAGACAACTTTAGGCCACTGCTTCTATCAAATTATTTTGCTTATCATCCTGAAGTAGTGACTCCTCTCACCTTCTATCGACAGGTCTGCTCTGTGAAAGACAATGTCAAGGGAATGAGAGATTAGCCACACACTTGGAAAAGGTATTTGCAAAAAGACACAGAAGGAAAAGGATTAATAATGGAGACAGGAAAAAGATCCATGGCTTCCAGGGATTGGGGTGGGGGGAGAGATAAGTAAATGGAAAACAGGATTTTTAGGGCAGTGAGAATACTCTGCTACGGTATTGTAACGATAGGTAGATGCCGTTACACATTTGTCTATACTTATAGTATGTACAGCAAGAGTGAACTGTAATTTAAACTGTGAACTTTGGGTGCCTATCATGTGTCAATGTGGGTTCATCAACTGTAACAAATGCTCTACTCTGGTAGGAAATAGTGATATGCATGAATGATGGCAAAAAGGGTATGGGAAATCTGTGTCCTTCTCAATTTTGCTGTGAACATAAAACTGCTCTTAAAAGATAAAATCTTTAATAAAAAAATTTACTCTTTGAGAAATACATATTGGATATATTCAGGTGGCCTTACATAGTGATATTCAAGTTTTATATCAAACTAAAGAGAATTTTATTTATTTATTTTAATTTTTTAATGTTTATTTATTTTTGATAGGGAGAGAGAGAGACAGACAGAGTGTGAGCAGGAGAGGGGCCGAGAGAGAGAGAGGGAGACATAAAATCTGAAGCAGGTTCCAGGCTCTCAGCTGTCAGCACAGATCCCAATGCAGGGCTCAAACTCAGGAACTGCGAGATCATGACCTGACCTTACCCGACTGAGCCACCCAGATGCTCCACTAAACCGCATTTAAAATTGTCAGGGTTACTACTATTGGGAAGATAATAGAAGTGAGATAATTATATCCATTATACCTTATATATCTTCACAATTACATACATTAACAGTTATATATTTAATAATTTCATATGTGAATTTACTATATAATTTTATGTGAAATAATTTAATAAATAACACTGTAAAAGCATTTCAGATTAGAATCTACTGTAAAAGGTTTAAAATTATGGGAATTTTTGGCTTATAATTGTTTCTATTTTAAGTAACTTCACTCATAAAATTTACATCTGAACTTATCCAATTAAGAATAAAACATTCTAGGGGGACTTGGGTGGCTTAGTTGGTTAAGCGTCCAAATATTGATATCAGTTCGGGTCATGATCTTATGGTTTGTGAGTGTGAAAAAACAATAAAACATTCTATACACATACACGTGTGTGTACGCACACAGTCATAGGTGTACATACAGGCACATGGAAATACTTTAATATATCATGCCTTTAAAATAAGTTAAAGGAAAAAAATAACTGGTACAACTGAAAACAAAATTCAAAACATTAAAATAAATACCATGCAAAAAGTAAAATACTTAGTTTGAAAATATAATGTGTCTTTCCACTTCACATTTTACATCAGCTGACTTTCTTTAGCCCTATCTGTGTTTCATTAACTTGGCTTTATTATTTTTATTCTTAATTTTTATTATTGTTTCATACATTTAAAAAAATATATATATTTATTTTGGAAGAGACTGTGCATGTACATGAGTGGGGGAGGGGCAGAGAGAGAGGAAGAGAGAGAATCCCAAACAGAGCCTGTAGCGGGCCTGGATCCCATGAATTGTGAAATCATGACCTGAGTCAAAACCAAGAGACAAACTGAGCCACCCAAGTTCCTCTCTTTCATACAACATTTGACAAGTTGGTCGATGTGCAACTTGTGTCTGTCCTCTTTAATGATGAAGGAAGAAACCTAAAGAATAAAAACCTATATAAAAACCTGCAAGGACCACTATGGTCAAATTTTTGGAAGTAGAGACAATAAAATGTTCTCAGTAGGAATAGTACAAACTAAAAGAGTAGACACAAGTTGTTAACCTTGTATATTACTTTTCTTAGCAAGGCTATGGAACTTAATTCATCATGTCCTTAATATGAAAACTCTATTAGATATATTTCAAATAAATAATTAAAAAGGGGAAAAAAAGCTCTTTGGGAAAATGATAAAAACCTACAGTTACCTTCTGCCACTAGATGGAGCCCAGGCATCTATATGGCAAAATCCTCACTATGTTTACATTTGGCTATATTTGATTTAGAAACTCATATATTAGTGTAATCTGAAGGGAGAATGGGAAGACAAAAGGTGTTTTTTAGACTCTAGTATCTTGGTGAAATAAAAATTAACAATCGACGTTACTTAAGAATTTTTCTGGGGGGAGTGGGCATGTTTTTTTTTAAATACAGACTCTCTAACATGCAAAACACACAGACCTACCTCTTTAGTTTCGTGCCTGCCTCTCAACATTCTATTTTGTAAAGGGTTTCCTAGAATTATTAACACCGCTGTCAAGATTATTCTACTTTCATTATTCTTTTTTTTTTTCTGAACCTACTGATCATCTGAAACATTCATTCCTGATCTTATTTGTATCTCTTATGTGTGGCAACCATCATTGCATTTAAAGAAGTGGCTTTCGCTCTTGTGACAAAATGACAAAACTCTATGATTGTCCGTATGCGGTGGATATCAAATTCAAATATATGAATGGCCTACTTGGATGAACAGATACCATCCATTTTATTGTGAGTTTTACCTTTAGACCTTTGGGAACTAGGGCAATCATAGAAGGGTTCTTGTGTGCAAAGGCATGGGGAGAAAGGAGAAGACGGATTTGGTGCATTTTGCCTTCAATAATTGAACTGATCGGACTTCCAAGTATTTATTATCTTGGAAATGTTAAAAACAAAAAACAAAAACAAAAACAAAACATAGTTCCAGACCAACACAGGAAAAATGATGTGAATTGCTGAACAGTTCACGACTTTCCAAAAAATAGAATTTTGACATTTGTAGTCTTAATGTAAGTTATTTCAATTCTTTCAGATCAATTCTGAAAATTCACAACATATAGTATTTGCGATTTTACCAAGGCATACATTTGAAACCCGTGTAGTGTTATGAGCCTAACATAACTGCTTAAGAGCTTAAGAGTTGGTCTAGTTAACTTCCTAGAATATGTGTTGCAACTCAGGTCTGTACTTCTCAACTTATTATTTATGGAAGAAATGTTTTTGACTGTTTTGACAAAGTTTTTCTAAATCTTAATTTTGATGTTTTGTGTTTCATATTTGCAATTAGTAGAAAGATAGCTAAAAATTGAAAAAGCTTGATGCTAGGTTTAAGAGAAGAAGGAGAAACCAGTGTTGGAGGAGGCAAAATGCCTTGGGAATAGGAGAATATATCAGCTACCAAAAAAGAGTACTTGGACTTGGATACCAGAAAGAAAAGAAACAAGTGTGGAAATAATTGGACTGATCCTGAGGCATCTTTCTCAAGCTTCATTCCTTTCTTATACGCAAAGGTCATTTGTTCAGCACTGACAATTTATCAGCTACTGAGTTAGGGAAGATATATATCTCTAAATCCAAGCCAGTTATGAAACTTAGTTTAATGAGAAAAAAAAGATTAAAGATTAGAAAAGAGACAACTATGGCATATTGATCTAGGAAACAGGATACAATAGGATACTGTAGGAAGGGGGCGCCTGGGTGGCTCAGTTGGTTGAGCGGCCGACTTCAGCTCAGGTCATGATCTTGCGGTCTGTGAGTTTGAGCCCTGCATCGGGCTCTGTGCTGATGGCTCAGAGACTGGAGCCTGTTTCGGATTCTGTGTCTGCCTCTCTCTCTGCCCTTCCCCTCCTCATGCACTGTCTCTCTGTCTCTCAAAAATAAATAAATGTTAAAAAAATTTAAATAAAAAAATGATACTATAGGAAGGTTATCTACCTTTGGGATGTATATAGTTTGTAAGTGAGAAGAGGAGAGGAGAGGAGGCTTCCATGAAACCATGATATGGTGGTTTCTTAAGCTATTAAAAATTCTGGGAGAATAAGGAAGGAGGATTGTGACTGAGAGCAAAGAAAGGAGATTCTTCCCATATGTATTCTTCCCAGTTTAGAGTAAACCACGAAAAATTCACTTCTTCTGAGAGGAAGGTACCAGGATGAATTAAAGAAAAATCAGGTTCTGGGGTACCTGGGTGGCTCAGTTGGTTAACCATTCAACTTTGGTTCATGTCATGATCTCATGGTTCGTGAGTTCGGGCCCCATGCTGGGCTCTGTGCTGACAGCTCAGAGCCTGGAGACTGCTTTAAATTCTGTGTCTCCCTTTCTCTCTAACCCTCCCCTGTTTGTTCTTTCTCTCTCTCTCTCAAAATTGAATAAAAATATTTTAAAAAATGGTTCGGGAGGAGCTAATCATAAAGGATCTTATACTATCTATATGCCTGATGCCCAGAAGCAGTCATTGAGTGTTTTAGACAGGTGAATAAACTCATTATATTTTTATTTCAAAATAATCAGTATTTCTTTAAAAGTAAATTTTAGAGTGATCTTTCGTTTTTAAAAAAAAGTTTATGTTGAGAGAGCAATAGAAAGAGAGCTCAAGTGCGGGGTGGGGGGCAGAGACAGAGAAGTAGAGAGAGAATCCCAAGCAGGCTCAGTGCATTCAGAGCTGAGCCTAACATGGGACTCAATCCCACAAAACTGTAAGGTCATGAACTGAGCTGAAATGACTGAGCAATCCAGGCACCCCAGAGTGATCTTTATGAAGGCTAAGCAAGTCAAATTACTTCTATGCTTAAAAATTCCCAATAGTTTTCTGTGTATATGTTACACTAACCAACAAGTCTCCACACGTCCCATGGTAAGTGTCTGATGCATCTCCTTCTCCTCTCCTTTCCATCAACCCTGTCCATTGTTCTTCTTCTAGCTCTTGTTTTAATACACCAATCATCCTCTCACAGGAGGGCTTGAAACCATCCTTTTCCCCTTTCTGGATTCCTACTCCCTAAAATAACAGTGTGGCTTACTCTTTTCACAAGGCATTGTTTATTCTCATGTCACCTGGGGCCACGTAAACAATAGATACTTGCTTGATGGGAAAACACTTGCTTCTGAAATGAAAATGAGAGAACAATTTGTATTTTTCTGTACTGCCAGAGAGCCATAACCTAGCAACTAGCAGGTGCCATTTTTATATAGTTAACATTAATTGACATTACAGTTGTCACTGATACCTATATAAGATATGTTTTGTTCATTATCATATTTTATCTTCTCAAACCTGTGAGATTCACCTCTCCCAATTTTACAGAATAGGAAATAGAGTGATTATGGTATAGGAAGTAAGAACTATCTAATTCCAACACCTCTGTAAGTGTGTGTATGTGTGTGTGTGTGTGTGTCTCCTTGATGTATTAAATTGTATTTCCCAGCCACCCTTTTAATTAAGAATGGTCATGTGACTAAATCATATCAATGAACTAGGAGAAGATATATATATAAAGTATATACATAATTTATATATACTGCTTCTAATATGGCTCCCAAGCCCTCTAATGAATAATATTGTGCTCTGCTTTCACTCTTTATTTATAATACAGAGAAAGTGAATCCATAGGATTGGAAAGGAGCCTGGGTTCCTCAAAGACCACATCAAAGGCTACACACCAAATAAGAACACTAGGAGCGATCTTTTAGGAGCAAAAAGTAAAGTTTTATTGTGATAGGCCGCTGATACTCTGGAGTTTATCCATTAGAGGAGATAGTGTAATGTTAACTAATAGGTATCTTCACTGGACACTGGTATCTTCCTCTCAGTCAGGACTATCCTCTCTGTTATCAGTACTGTATTCTGTGCCTGGGTCTGGTATATCATAGGGACTTAACGATGTATGAAGAAAATTGATTTCAGCTGTTAAAAATACCACTGAGACTAGGATCTGTTTCATCAGAGACTTTCACTAAATCAAAGTAAAAGAGACCATATCTTTAGGCACTGGATTCAATCCACTTCATATAAATTTTTCTATCTTTAATATATTTCCTCATTTTATCCTCTGATATCTTACCACATTTCCTCCTTCACTTGCCCACTTTAGCTACAGCTTCTGGTCCAATCTACCCTGGTTTGCTAATTTTCCCATTATTAGCTGTGCGTCTTTGGGCAAGTCAAAATATGAAACGAGACATTTCTTATATAGTTCCATGAATAACTAATGTGAAATGATATAAAGTAAATGAAGTGAGGGGCCCATGAGAGTGCTTGGTACTTATTAGAGGGTCAATAAATAATAACTATTATTATTCAAGATCACATTTGCTAAAATTGTTTACATGTGTATTCATTACCAAAATGAAAATACATTTCACCTTTTTTGGACACAAAATGGTATTTAAAACTCTGTATTTTCATATCCTGAATACCTGGCAGATGTTACAGAGTAATATTAATATTTTGCATTATGGCATAAATTACATGATGCTCTCTGGGTGTACGAACGTTTAATGGATCAGTCCCTCTTACCTCTTTTAACCTTGAAATCTCCCTGTCAATAGAAACTCTTAAAGAACACTAGAAAGATAAGCTTATAGACCAAACATAGAACCAGGAAACTGAACTCAACTCTATTTTACCATAATATCTTATACTAATGGGATGATACACCTAACAAAATTTAACAAGCTTGCTGATATTTATTTCAGAGCACCACTTTGTAGCCTGAAATGGATACTCATTCCAGCAGGTGCCAAGACTCAACAACAATCCACTTTCAAGTTACATGCAAATTACACACTAAATTCTATAAAGAAAACAACCTATTCCTTTCCTCACAAAATAGACTTCTTGTGCAATACTCTCTAATGAGAATGTACTTAACTGATATAGTAACTCAATTGGGGAAAAAAAATCTCTCCTGGCTTAAAGAAACATCAAAGTCCATTTCATAAGTGACAAATAAAATGTGACTTCCTTTCAACAAAACAAACACCTTGATGCTGATTCTTTACCACATTAAGAAGGGATTTAGAGCCCATATATTCCCTTTGAACCTGGTAGTAAGTTTCAATATACTTAGCATGTTGATGTTAAATGTGGCCCTGACAAGTGCTAATGTATACCCTTTGGGTTACTTGATACTCTCTACAAAGATGCACTTCTGAATTAAAAACAAAAACAAACAAAAGAGCAAGAGCAAGAGTGAGAGAGAGAGAGAGAGAGAGAAAGAAAAAAAAAAAGAATGTTACTGCTATGGGTTCAAACATTCATGTACAAAGAAAACTACTAGAGAAAACCATCAATATTTAAAATGCTTAGAAAACATATTGACATATAATTATTTCACACTTATTTAGACATCATAACTGGTAGTTAAAAGCATAATTGTAATAAGTATTTGGGAAAAATAATTGTAGTTTGGGACTTAACAGTCATTTCTCTTTGCACAATTTCCAACTTTCAACTGTGTTTATTCCTAAACTGTCTCTTCTTCGAGTGATCTCTATATGAGAATTTATTACAGACTCACTATATTAAACATCTCATAAAAGTTATTATAGACTATAAGCGACCCCAAGCAAGAAACAAGGAAGCAAATCACCAAGTGAAGGAACTAATTTCCCAGAGAACCAAGAGGATTCATGAGAGCAAAAAAGTGCCAAATTGTGTAAAAGGAAGTGTAAGGGGCACAAGTGCCTTTACCTTTTCATTTTTTTACATGTAAAGAAGTATTAACAAATGATTTGAAAAGTGGATAAGGAAAAGAGGCAAAGACGAAAGAAGGACTCGAGAAGCAAATGTGAAACTCTGCATATCATCTTGAATGATTTTCTCAAAGGTAAAATTTCAAATCATTCCGGAGTTTCAGACAACAACCAACAGCACTTATCAAAACATGTTATTTATGATGCATCAATGAGTTTATTTTAAGAAATATGTATGTGCTAGCTTATATATGTATAACTGAAATGATATGCTTTCAAATAATAGCGTTTTAGTAAAAACTTTCATTTCATTCTATTTTCCTTTTGTGATATCAGAGTGATTGAAAGTGAGTGATTAGAAAATACCAATCTGCTCTGACTTCAACCTTGCCCTCCCCCAGGGTGGTGGATTATTTCTACATCATAGTATCTGTTAGTTAATACCAAAGGCTCTGTCTGACTTCAAAGCAGAGATATTAAAGGCTCACTTTCCACTACAAGCAGGTGTATTTTTATTAGCTTTCTCTTTCAAAATTGCTATGACTTCACTTGCGGATATCCCGCCAACAGCCATTATTGAAAGCCCTACTATAATTGCTAAGTTACATGCAATGTCTGAAGCACAAAACCAGTGTCACTTGCAGCCCTCCAACAATTGACTGAAACCAAGTGTTACATCATTAAAGCTGAATTACAACACACCCATGGCGTGTTTTCCATGTGTGCTATTTTAAACAATAGTAGAGAAAACCCTGGCTATAAATTCACAGATCCCCAATTTGTTCAAATTCATGAACAATAAGAGCTGTCTGAGTGCCTTTTCTGGCTCCATTTTAGTCAGAAATGTCATGTACCAAAATTAAATGTCTGTTTGGATTTTATTGGGGATGGAAATGCTAGCTTTACGTTGTAAATTTAAACAACCTGCCACAAAGGGAGACTCGCGTTTGTATCACTTGGGAAGGCATATTCATCTCTAATTGCTTAGGGTAACACAAATAAACTAATGTAAAGTGTTCGGTTTCTCAACCGGTTTTGTGTAGAATAAATCAGATGAAGTGATGAAGGCACGTGTTTTCAGTGGGTGCAGACTGGATTTCTTTACTGTGATAGAGTTTGGATGTGGAATCCATGTATTCCATTATTGTTAATGACGATGAAGTTCTCTTGAAATTCATAAAAATTTTCTGGATATTCATTAGTACTGCTAAAAAATATTAGCGTCATATTTAGAACACTTTTTTTTTCTAATTAGCTTCAATCCATTCTATTATTCAGTGATCTAAGTGGAAATATTTCTTCTGTTGTAGTGGTACACAAAACTATTATAATTACTTTTTAAAAAGGTCGACGACTATTTTATTCAGCTTCAGTGATTTTATGGTGCCTAGATTCCACCGGAAAATATTTAGTCACTCGCTCACTTGGACAGAAATCCATCACCTGGAATAGAAATCATGGTTAACGTGCCAGCATCTTTGTGCAGACAGGCCCTGAAAATATATACTAGGTAAGGCCACTGCCAAATGACTTGTGTCTGGCCAGCACTACCTTTCAAATGTTTTCTGCATACCAGTCACTATTAAGATTTATTGTAGCATGTGTAGGTAAATATATTTTAGCTTTCATATCCATAACCTAAGATAATACAGTAGCAGTGTGCACTCTACCTATGACCTGTCTTCAGTCGTGGTTTTAGTAGCCACTCACAATATTCATATTTTTCACCCAAACCTTACAGTAGTCTTTACATTACTTTAAACAGATCACATGAAACCAAATGTGGGAATTTCATGTATTTTACTAATCCCTAGAGAAATTAGCTTAGCTTTTTAAACATACCCCTATCACGAAAAAATACATCATAATAAGCAGAAGACCTACTCTGAAATATATGAGAGAACCGGGCCTTATAAAAATATACAATAATCTTAAAGCTAAGTGCTGTGCCAGGCGAAACCAACCACTCCTGTACTATTATTTAATGCTTACATTCGTGTAAAAAGTAAATAACCTCTACATATACAAACACACGCATACATACACATCAAAAAATGTTACAGGTCGTCACTTCTACCACATTCAATTCACATCACAAATTATGACAGCAAAAGAAATCCATCACACCCACCAAAGGGGGAAAAAGAAAACCAAAAAAACTATGCTCTCACCACAAATATATGTCCACCCATTTCTTTTCTTTATTTAGAAAATCTCAGTGCCAAGTGAATCAAAGCAACCATACTATTTTAGGGTTTATTTGTTTTCTTTAAATTTGGCGGACACCGTTCTTTCCTATAAAATTGGTTGACTCAATACGGAAAAAAATATCCACCATTAACTTTCAGCATACCCACTTGTTATTCTTCATTTCGAATCCCCAGATGATCATACTGATTCATGTTTAAGGACTGCTGTTGAATAAAAAACTATTTTGTGAAATTATGTGCTCTGCGTTAATGCATTTTGGGAAATTTAATTGTCATTTCGATGTGCGCCACTGAATACATTAATCACATTCTTTAGATTCTAGGATCTGGGCTGTTACACCCATCTTCAAGTGTTGGTCCTTTCACTACTATGAGTGTTTTGATACACAATGAGAAAGTCATAATAAACCAATCTACATGTTATTTCAATTTAGACATAACTATTAAGTCTTAAGATGCCGTATTTACATGATTACGAGGCATTTATTAAGTAATTGCTTATCAGGCCCTGCACATATTTCAGCAAATCAAGATGGCTTAGATTGTATTTACATTCAGACTGTAGAGTAATTTTCCCAAACCACATAAACAAAACCATTTTGACACCTGGTCCCTTAAAGTTCATGAACT
The DNA here is from genome assembly GCA_030068075.1 of Paguma larvata. NCBI lineage: Eukaryota > Metazoa > Chordata > Mammalia > Carnivora > Viverridae > Paguma > Paguma larvata. Next base: position 44,604,987 of record CM057834.1, read on the forward strand.
TCAACATCTAAAAACATGTGCAGGATTGTCAAACATTCCAAGGCCCTCCCTGGGGGCAGCCAAACATATGTAACTGTGTATATCACAATGTCATATGCCATCACGTTTTCTTACAAGAACGTAACTGGGTTCTTTGAACGGGCAGCAAAATGTCCCAGCTCTGAATCTGTGAGATAAGGAGCAAGAACTCTGAGGGAGGAAGAGGCTTGACTGTAAACACAGGCTTTCTAAAGTTTGAATCAAATTTCAAAATTCATTCTAAATTTCCTACCATTCAAAACCCATATATAGTAGCGAACAATAATTCGGGAAGTACACAAGAGGGAAGATTATAGGCCCCAAACCACATTTCAATAACTACACATATTTTATAATTATATAATTTATATTCTCAACCACTCCAGGGGGAGAAAAAAAGCCAGTGAAAAGGGGAGATAGGCAACAAGAGGAAAGATGACCCGTGAAATAGGGGTGTGTCCCATAGCTTAGAAAAGCTGCAAGGCACATTCTATCTATGACATCTACCCCAGCTGCTCATCTCTGCCTTGTCAGAGATCTCCCAAGCTGAGCAAATCATTTTGGAAAACGGGCAGATGAGAAGGCTGATTATATCCGCCCTTACCTGCAAAATAAGGGTCCTCTCCTTGGAGGAGAGCTCTTTATAGTTCTGCCAGGGGAAAGGGGAGGGCCAGTTGCAACCCACCTGCTTACCCTGCACAATATGAAAGCTTGCTAGCAAAATGCAGCAGCAGCGGCGGCAACACTGCGGAATCTCTTTAGCAGCCTTTGTCCACCTGTCTCTGAGTGCAGCGACTGGCTGAGTCCTACCAGCTGTTTCTTACATTTACCAGATTGCTGGCCCTTTTGACCGTGGGCAGATAAATTAAGGCACCTGGGCTCCACCTTCCCAACTTTGAATAGCAAAAGGAAGCTACTCTCCAGTGGATACTTTGCTTCGGCAATTAACTGAAGAAAGCGATTAAAGGCTCCAAAGCAGACATAATAGAGGATCTGGGGTTGTAATTAAACAGTAACTGGGGATGGCTGGAGGGAATATATCATGAAAATTTTATCTCCGGTGGAGAGGAGTGTTTTCTAAGTACTTTAGAAATACATTCATGTATGTGAACAAAGTTTTTTTTTTAATCACCCACAGAAATTTTAATTTGATTTCATCTTTCCTTCTCTGTGCAACATTCTTTTTTGTTTTCTTTTATTGAGGAGAAATTCACATAACACAAAATTAATCATTAAAAAATTAAAGTATACAATTCAGAGGCATTCAGTCGACTATTGTACAACCACCACCTCTAACAAGTTTGAAAATACTTTCGTCATTCTAAAAAAAGTCCATTTTTATACATTCATAAGATAGGCAAATATTTATGTTATATGAATTTATTTTTAACTGTAGATAAGAGTAACAGAATTACATTTTAAACATTCAAATTAATGGTTACACAAAACATTTTATTGCTACGTCTCTGCTTTTCAGATTTGGTAGCTGTAAAGCTCTGAGCTTCTTAGATTATCTAATTTGAAGGTCGACATTGATGGATATGTACTTTCAAAACTCTTCCACATATATATGTATAAACCTCTTCCCCCACTGCAGTCTCTACTCAGAAACCAGAAGACCTAGCGCTTCCATGCATTCTAGAAATTAAACCAACTTTATTTTTTAATTAAACCAACTTCAAAATAAATTTATATTTGAGTGTATAAATGAAGGAAAAAAATGAAGAGATGAATGAAGGTTAATTTCAAAAAAGAGTAGATTTTATAAGCACCTACACCAAATCTTTCCCTAAAAATGTAGTGCACAAAATGGATCATTTTCACCTATTTGCACTGCTTTTTGGTATTCACATGCATTCGATCTTTAATACAGATCAACGTTTGAGTAGGAAGTTGAAAACCAGCTGCCAGATAAAGCACTGAAGAACTTCTAATGATACCAGTGTCATTATCTTATCTGTTCTCTCATATGTATACTGGCTAGAGTGCATTTTTTTAAGAAGTGATGGCATCTGGTTATCAATACAAACTGTTTCAATCAGAAATAATCATTATAGGGGTACCTGAATGGCTCAGTGGGTTGAGTGTCTGACTTTTGATTTCAGCTCAGGTCATAATTTCATGGTTCGTGAGTTCGAGCCTTGCATCAAGCTCTGAGATGGTAATGCAGAGTCTGGCTGGGATCCTCTCTCTTCCTCTCTTTCTGCCCCTTCCCTGCTCATGCTCTCACTCTCTCTCAAAATAAATAAAATTTTAAAAAATAAATGAACATTATATAGATTAATTATATTTAAATAAATTCAAATAAATAATATGGATTAGTGCTGAAATTGTTTCATGTTTGCATTTTTGTGGTTAGAGACGAAACCTACCCTATCTCTCCAAACTTCTCAACTCCCACGGATCTTTAAATGGATGTCTCCCAAATTTGTATCATCATCTTAGACAACTCCTGTTATTTCCAAACTTGCTTTCTATACATAGATATAAAGCAGGCAACTAGATGTAGAAGTCTGAAGTTCAGTGGAGAAACCAGGGAAGGTTACAAAAATGTTATATCAATAGTATTCAGGAGGCATTTAAACCTGTGAAACTGAGTTGAGATTATGTAACACAATGAAAGCAGGAGAGAAGACTGAGCCCCAGGGAACTAACCACAGGAGTTGAGGTTTAGAATAACAGTTGGTTCCAGCAGCTGCAAAGGAGTGGCTAGTAAGGCAGGAATAAAACTTTTAAGAATGCATTTCTGTGGAAACTAGAAAAAATGAGGGAGGAGGGAAGGTCAAGGTTGTTGCCTGGAAATTAAACTGAAGTGAATTCATAAATGCCTACCCTATCCACCTAAGGAATGCTTATTCATCTTTAAAATCCAATATTAACGACTTGAGTGGCAAACTCTCCTCATCCCGTATCATTCCCCATCCTTACCATTTAATCAGACCAGGCTTTATGTCAACCTCATCATACTTCCTCCAAGGTTTTACGCAGTTTCATCAGTAAAAGTGCTCAAAATGGGAGTATTTTGAGGAAGGTAACAGATCCCGTCTTGCAGTCCTAATCAGGCTTAATTTCATTAGTGCATGTGTTTAGGAATTGTGATATGTGCTGCTATTCTGATCAACATAGTTGTCATTTTTATTCTTTATTTGGGAGTGTAGTATAGAAGCCACAGCCCAGACAGAAAAGAGCTTGGAAGTCTACACTTAAAATCATATGACCTTGGACAAGTTAATTAACTCTCTAGACCTCAATTATCCGAAAAGTGTGGATATACGACCTTATCCGAAAAGTGTGATTATATGACCTAAAAGGCATTGTGAAGAGTAAATAAAAAATGCATACTTGGAATGGTATAGACAGTTGATAAATATCAGTGGCCCTCTCATTTATGGATGTTTTTCTATTGTAGAATCTCACAGGTCACCTAATAATAACTACACAAATAGAAATCTACAAGAAATTTCACATTTTCCTACAGCGATTAGTAGAACCCAAGTTACATAGGATATTTAGTCAATGAGAAATTAGAGACTTGTTCCCTCACCCTTATTTCACCCTAAATTGGGGTTTAAATATCAAATTATAATAACTATAGACGATATTGTATCTAGTATTTAACTCACTTACCATCCTAAACCAGCATACTTCTAAGTGATATGAAATGTAAGACAGACAGCCCCAAGTTTTCGATTTAGAAAAATTTTAACTGAAAAAGGGCAGGGAGGAGCTAAAAGAATCTTCGGTAGATCCTACTTTCATTTTGGCATTTCTGGTATCTTAGTCTTTCAGGGTTATTACTATCAAGGAAAGAAATAAAATTCAAAGGATCAGATTACAAAAGTATCACAAAAATTTTGAGTCATATACACAGTTTCTTACCAACCTCACTGCTGTTACATTTTTATTTGTATATGGTTGCAAATGACAGGAGTTTCAGAGTTCCCGGTAGCATTTTGCTGTAATATTAACCACAAAACCTGTGTAAAGCTTGTATTTGATATCAGCGCTTGCCTTTCAATTCATAAAAAGGGAAGAGAGAGATTGAATTATTATTTAGTACCAAAATGTCAGAAAAATTTGTTCTGGTAGCATGTCCTTAACATAGCTGAAAGGTTAAAATTCATACTCATCCATGCACACATGGAAAATGAGATTTAGAAAATAATCTTTCTTTCAGCTACTCATAATATTCACTGAAAGGTACTGGCTATCATTTTCTTCCTACAGATTTGGGGATTAAAAAAAAAGAAACAAGTTGGAAGTCACTGAGGTTGATACAAGTAAAAAAGATACAGTTCTAGGCTTAAGGGTAAATCAAGAATTACTTGATAACCCATTTAAAAAATAATACATATTTTTGGTCACTGATATATCTAAAGCACCTATGGCTATATATGACACGGGGTAGTAACTTAATATTTATTGAATAAACAAATATATATAATAATTATATATATAATTATATTTATATATAATTGTATTTACATATAATTATATTACAATATTGTGTGTGTATGTGTGTGTGTGTGTGTATGGGTACACACACACAAATATTTATGCCCTAATTTCCTTAAGGAGCTTGGGCTTACTCCAACACTTAGGTCCAAGCATAGCTTATTTTGCAGTGGATTAAAGTTTCAGATCTAGAATTAATGTGCATACTAAAAATATCTTACAATATGAAACTAGGAATATTAAATATTTTCTTTGCTTTTGAAAAAATACATTGTATTAGCAATTGTGTAGGGCCCTCTGAATGATACAATGTTTTTTTATGGATTGAATAAATCTCTAAACTTAGAGCATCTCTCTTGGGGGTATCTGGGTGGCTCAGTCAGTTGAGCATCTGACTCTTGATTTTGGCTCAGGTTATGATCCCAGGGTCACAGGATCAAACCCTGCTTCAGGCTCTGTCCTGAGTGTGAAGCCTGCTTGGTATTCTCTCTCTCTCTCTCTCTCTCTCTCTCTCTCTCTCTCTCTCTCTCTCTCCTTCTCCCCACCACATGCTCTTTCTCTCTTTTTAAAATAAAACAAAATAAAAACTTTTCTCATCTTTTTATCTGAACTGAATAGTTCTTACTCTTTTAAATTTTAGTTTCTCTCTGGTGAGACTGTCATTTTCTTGAGATGCACAGAGATAAATTACCCTAAAGTTCTCGGTTTCTTGATCCTATGCCTCTATTCTTAGACTGACCATCCTAGTTGAAGTCACTGTCATATCTTACCAAGATTATTGGAATAAATCCCTAATATGGTTCTGTGACCATATTAAAATGTGAATCTAATGAAATAGCTCCTACGCTTAAAACTCTTCTATGGTATGGTCATAATGCCCTCAGGAAAAAGTCTCAAATTCTTAAATGTGCATTCTCTACACATCTTATTATTCTGCTGCCCTTCTGCATTTTTCTAATACTCTTCCTTGCGTTCTTTCACACTCAGGTTAACACTACAACCATCAAGAACCTTCCCAATTTCCCAACACAGCAGGCATTTGTTTTATCTACTTGCCTTGGCCCAAAGTGCTTGAACTGCTTGAAATGTGTTCACTTACAATCCTTCAGTTAGTAAACCTCCACTCATGCTCAATACACATCACCTACTTGGATAATCTTATCACATACCACACCTGTATTATCTATGGTTTTCTTCTATGTTCTCTCAGACCACAATGTGTATAACTTTAACACAGTATTGACTGGGGCATCTGGGTGGCTCAGTGGGTGAGGCATCGGACTTCGGCTCAGACCATGATCTCACAGTTCATGAGTTTCAGCCCCACGCCTGGCTCTCTGCTGACAGGTCAGAGTCTGGAGCACACTTCGGATTCTTTGTCTCCCTTTCTCTCTGTCTCTCCTCTGCTCACACTCTGCCTCTCTCTGTCTCTCAAAAAAATTTTTTTTTAAATAAAATAACATAGAATTTATTAAATTCTACTGGAATTATTAGTTTACTTGATCATCTCTTCCAAAGACATTTTAAAGACTAGAATAATGTCCTATTTGTCATTTTCTCCTAATATCTGCCTCAGTACTTGGTAGTGATAACGCTGTTATTGTTTTCATCACCAACAAGAGTTGGCATTTGCTATTTATCCGATAGCGGAAATCACCCTGAGCACTTTACATATGATATTTCATTTAATTATTGTAACACTGCTATTACTATCTCCAGAAAACTTGAAAACTTGCTTACCAATATTCATAGAGCTGGAAAACATCGAAGCCAAGACCCCAACCAAGGTTTGTATAAGTCCAGACTTCTTGTTCCTAACCACTGTTAATAATTCCATCACAAAGTTGGATAGTTAATACATTTGTTGAGTATGTGAGTAATTGATTTATTTAATCAAAGTAAGATGAATGAAACATAAAAGTTTTAATAATAAAATAATAATTCTCTTTAAAGAACTAATATAATTATTGTTTAATATAACTAAATGTTTTTCTTATAAATCAAAGACAGTGTCATTTAAATGGTAATTGAAGAGGGCCCTTGTTGGGATGAGCACTGGGTGTTGTATGGGAGCCAATTTGACAATAAATTATATTAAAAAAATAAAATAAATAGATTTTGTTGTCAATAGGAAGAAAAATGATGATTATTTTTTGGTAGATGTAGTAAAATATATGTTAAATTCTGGTAAATTTCAAAGCCCATCGATAATATTCTTTGTCATATAAAAACTATACATTTCAAACTGGAAACAGACATCTCAAAGTGCATATACTGTATATTAGCTTTCAATCAGCAATGTAAACAATGTAATATAAGCATTACATAGACTATATTAAGAAAAACCAAACCACTTTTGCCAAGACAGATATAATCACTCAAATTCCATTGGGAAAGAAGTAACAGCATTATTTGGTCTAGGTCTCAAGTACTTTATTTAGTAAATAACTTGGGTCTTGTATATTCATTTTTTCATAACACCTATTTCCAACATGTAAACCTTACAAAGTGTTTCAAGTATTCTGGGCTTAGGATTCAATGCTAAAACATGACACTTGTTAATCTTCCTTCATCAGGCAATTTTTATTTGACAGTTATGGGGAAAATTTACTTTAATTACTCATTCTTGCATAGCACCTAAATACTAAGAGGAATATAGTATTGTTAACCTTTCTTATATTTCAAGCCTCCTCATTTATTTTAATGACAGTTATAAAAATAAAATATAAGATAATTCTATAAAGCTACATTCAGAAAAATTTAACAATTTGATTTTAGTCAAGAAGCTAATTTTTAAAGTTACTCAAGGATTAAACTCAGAAAAATGAGTTGACCATACGCAGCATATGGCTTTGGAAAATAGTTATTTTAGTGTTGATCAGAAGCAAAAACCTAAGTTGTCTGAACTGAACTGCACCTTATTACTTTTTAATTAGATCCACTTGTTTCAACTAAACATGCATTTTCATGTAACTTTATTTAAATTTACACACTTTTATGCATTATACGTTTTTCTTACACATTTTCAGAAAAAAATACTCTTTGGAGTGTCAATACAGGTTCTTCTAAAAAAAAATCAGGGAGTACATTCACATGAATCACACTTTAAAAAATTCTGTGAAAAGTTCCTTTCCACATCTGTCCTCCTGGCATGCAAATCTTCCCCCCAGAAGATTCCAGCGTTACTGTGTTTCAATGTATGCATGTGTATGTGCATACTTTCTGACAAATTTTATGCACATACGACTACATGAATATGAATGCTAAAAGGCCTAGATCCATGTCCTCGTTCTTCAGAAACCATGTAACACTGGACAAGCCATTTTATCTTTTAGACAAAACGTTTTAGTGCAAAAACGACGATAGGTTCCAATTCTAAAACGGCTCAAATGATGGAAGCCAACAACAGCAGTTTTTCCCTTCATTCATTTCATCTCAAAGCATAAACATCTTTCTTTAACCTATAATATGAAATCTAGTCATTTCCTTCTATGGTACAAAGTTATAGGGACTTGCATGCTATCTGTAACTTCTATTTGCCTATCCTGCTCAGTATCTATGAACTGAAAGCAACTAAATCCTGCCTAGACGACCCTTCATGGACTCAAACTCTTCCCTGTCTCCAGTTCACTGATTTCACTGATGTCCTGAGGGAATGCAGGCTCAGAATGGCCAAATGTTTGCATTTTTCATGAGAGACCATAAATCCAGGTTTTTAAAGTCTCCTGATTTAATTATCTTTGTAACCTATCAAATCTTAAATGAAAAACAAATAACTCTGTGCACGCTGAACTACATCCAATCTGAGGGTTTGATTTAGCTTATGAACCCTGAGTTTCCAGACTGATAGGCACCTAAAATAAACAAGTCCTTTACTGACACCACTGTGATACAAGAGGGAGAACATTGGTGGGATATGAGACCTATCTGTATCAAAAGTGATGCTTATAAATTGTCTTTAGTCTTAAAAATTAAAATCCATTCACTCATAGTTCTTGCTCTCAATAATATTTCCCGAGGTTGACTATTGCTCTTTGTGACTTTTATTAATCCAGGATACCTTTGATCTTCAGCATGATGTTTTCTTAATAATGTTTTATTATATAATATTAACCACATTATATGATAAATGATATTATTTAACAATGGAATATGTTATACTAATGTTTGATCGCAAGTGGGAGTAAACAGAATCCCCCTTCACTTCTAATCCAAAGAGAATAAGTAAGCATTTCAAAATCTAATTTTTCACCAAATGTCCAATGATCCAACCCCATTTCTGAAGGATACCTAAGTTCATTAATTTACACTTTCTTTTTGACAGAATCATCCCCATCGCCACACATTTATATACTACTAAGGTTAAATGTATGTTACTTAGAAGGATTTTGGCCAGGAAAAAAAAAGGAAGTGAACTTTCATTGAATGATATGTAAAACTACTATTGTCAGAATAAAAAAAATTGAGGATCAGATGACAGAAGGGTGTATGAAGAGAGTGACAAGAATTTCAAATTTCTAAGTAAAATTAATTGTCCTGGAATACATTATATGGCTATTCGGGAACAAGTATTTTCACATATGTTGTTCTACTACAGGTTTGGCTAGATTTCCTTCCAATTGCTGCTTTGTAATACTTGTGCACTTGTACAGAGAATATACTATTTTAGGGCCATTATTACTGGAGTTAAATATGAGTATCTCTCTGCTTTTCACTTGAAGATTTTCCTCCAGAATAATGGAATAAGCCTGACCTAATAGTACCACTACAGGTTGAATTAAGTCCACTATTTTAGTTGGGATAAGGTTGAGTTTAAAGTAAATGGAAAGCTCACTCAAGGCCATTAGCAATCCTCTGAAGATTATTTAGCAAGCAGAAAAATAACTTTTAGTGTCACTAACAAAATGGAAGAGCAAACCTTAAAGTATCTCCAAATTATCTGGCTAATGCATTTTGATTAATTCTTCCATATGCTCACTGTAAATCACCAATGTGTCTCACTTATTTCTGTGATACCCTTTGACAGGGGATTTGTAATTAACACTTTATGAGAACAAACTGAAAGAAATATATGTCTCTTGTTGCTTTTCCTCCAGACACACTGACAATAACTTAATCCTGCTGAATGTTGATAACACTCCCTATGCAGAGCTACTATCAGTGTTTGGCACAAGGATTTTTAGCATTTGTCAAGACTTGCTATCATTCTCATCAAAGGTACTGGCTTTAGTGTTTCAATCTCCAGTGCTCTCCCAGTCACAGATTTGTGCCAGGCTCCACTCTGATGACCTGTCTCGAATTCCACTGGCCTGGAAGCCCTGTGACCTCCATCCTTACCAGTAAGGAAGCTTGTATGGAAGATGGAGTCACAGCAAGTAAACTATAATTTACTTACTTCGGAATTTGTTCAGAGTGATTTTGTAGGTTGAAAAGGGCATGGTGGTGATTATATGGAGCTGCACTTAAAGTCTCCCAAAGCACAATTAGGATATCTATGGTCCCAATCCCATCTTATATGTTCTCATATACCATGTACCAAACATCTCCTAGATTTAAATCTTCATATCTCAAAGATTTCTCAGCAACCCCTCTTCTTAGTAAATTAATTAGGACTCTAAAACAATACCAACTACTTAATGTCGTTGTTTTTTAATCACACAATTAGCATGAAATCTTACCAACTGAAGTACGTTTAGAAATCTATTTAATTCCCTTGACATAACAGATGGCAAAACTGAGAACCAAGTGACTTCCCTCATGTTCAACTGCAACAGCCATGTGTCTGGAATCTGTGTCCATTTTTTTCTCCAAACCATCACAATAATCTAAGTACTTGTACAAAGGTAGGCCAAGTCACTGTCTTTGTATCACAAACACAGTTTAAAAGAGATATTACCTTCTTGTGCTATATACTAGATCAAAATCCGTCTAAGTATTGAATTTTGGTAAAAATAATATAAAAGACAGCAAAACCTTATGGAAAAATCTATATTCACTTTTAATCTGCATCAGCCAATTTCCCTGGATCCATTATGAAAGCATGCAGAGAAGATTATATCACTTAAAACAGACTTAGGAGTGGCAAGCGAGGATGTCAGGCAGTAATTCTCTACCAGTTAGAAGCTTTTCTCTGAGAGAGCATGTGCAAGTCCCTGAGTCTGTAGTCTCACTTGATACCTACAAGGAAGCCTCAGATTTGAGAGTCAGAAAGTGTAGATTCCTGCTGCTCCCCTGGAGAGTATGTTTCAACTGTCAATGCATTTAATACCAAACAATTGGATTTTGCTCCTAGATCTGAACATATTTAGGAAAACCTGGCACACAAGATGCTTCATCTCAGTGAAAAGGAATGAACAAATTAAAATTAATCAACTTATCCTTTCTGTAACAATTTGATCACAGGGAAGTAACTTCCAGAATGCTGTTGAAGACTGCACATACCATTTTTTGTTTGTTTGTTTTACTCAACAAAAGGACATTTGGCTCACCAAAGACATGCAGAGCATATGAAGGACATAGAGAAAGATAAGTGAGGCATTATATTTTAAAGGTGGCAATTAAAAATTATTGTCTTGTTTGTTTTGCCCTTGTTGCGGGTATGCTTCTTTACTCAGAAAACTAGTCTTTTTAACCTTTATCACATGTAGCATGCGTGAGACATCAGAGATTTGAAGTAATGAAAATTTTCAGCCTACTTAGAGTTATCCCATGCATAAAATAAACTGTGGTATATTTTAGGTACATTGATAATACAGTAACCTATTCACTTAAGTTTTACTAACTCACAGACTTCAATCTAGAAACCAGACTGAAATGGGTAAATGTCTGCCCATGTAGAAAGAGCTCTCATAAAAATGGAAATTTGAACTTATCGCTGTTTTCTTTAAATATGGAGATACTACCAGAGAGACACAAAATTATCTCTCCATACCTTCCCACCACTATGTAAGAAGAAATGACAATGCTTTAAGGGGAAGTAACACTGATTACAGAAGTAAGAGGTAGATCTGGAAAAAAATTTTATATTTAATGGTGATTCTCTGGGTAATAACAAATTTGATAATATTTCTTGACAGCTGGAATGAAAATTCTAATGATAAAAATATTCCTTGGAATTGTCTCTGCTTCTTAGCCAGGAGGAGAAACAAAAGCAGACTTCCAGGAAGCGTATGACATATTCAAGGCAAGAAAAGGCCACGTGCTTGAAAGTGCCAGGTAATAATTTGAATACCTGGGTTGTTACTATGCTTTTCAACGTGGCTTTAGGAAAGTCTCGTCATTCCCATGCTACGATACAAATGTATTTTAATAGGGCACATAAACATAAAAAAACTTTATGGCATATTATCAAATAAGCATTAATAACAGCCTGCCAGATAGCTGTGTTTAAAAGGAAAAAAAATCTTATAATAATTTTTTATTAAAATCTTATACACATACATAGCTAGAGAGAAAGATCAGGCAAACATATTACACAATATTAATTCACATTACTTTCAGAAGATGGCTCTGATTCCCATTAATCTTGACTATCTTTAGTTGTCAAGCAATTAATATGACAGAAAAAAATAACAGATGCTCTGGAATGGAGACCTCTATTTCCAGTATTTATAACCATTTGACACAATCTACTAAGGCAATGGTAAGATTCTCCCAGTCAGAGATCTCCAGTTTGCTCATTACGGATAAAATAAATGTATAATCCAAATTTAACCACACGTTCAAAGGCATCTAAGATGGTCTCCCAACATGTCTTTCCTATTTTTAAAACTTTTTATGATGGTAAATAAACCCTGGAAAATTCCTTCTTAGATTTTACCACCTGAAACTGCAGCTGTTGGCTGACACTATCAAAGCCTCACAACTCCAAACTCACGTGCAAACCTCATCAAGGGCAGACATTTCTAATTGATTCCAGAAGCATTTCTTTTGCTGAGATCAGGGGGCAAAGGAAGAATAATGAGCAGCTTTTTAGAGGGAATTGGGGGTTAGGGTGTTGAGGGGAGGAGGTGGGGAGCTTTTAAAATCTCAGGCTTGGCCAGAAATGCATAGCAATTTTACGGTCAATTGGCAAGAGCATCTGGAACCAGGCATTCTGGCCTCATGGTTGATGGTAGTGAAACCAGCTTACAGGCAACAGCAAGCCCATAATGAGTCCCTGTCATGTCCTCGTGGAAACCACCTTGACGTTCTGCCAAATATCCCTGTGCCTTTTTCTCAAGGTCAGGATTCCCCTTAGAGCTCTCGTCTAGTATGTGAAACCTTGTCCACCCATGGATCTTAACTTATTTTAGCTGTTCTTAAAGGCAGCGCAAAAAAAGAAAGTCTAAAAATTATAAATTGCACGTGTTTAATTCCTTGTGTGCTGACAAGGCTTTATATCACAAAGCTGTGTTTGCTTTCATTTGGGGGATATATTTCAAACACAGCGGGCCATCTTGTTAGTGCATGGAGAGTGTCGGATGCTCAGGCCATAAATCATAGCACACCGCATGGCACACTCAGACGAGAGAGCAGGCAGCACGGGAGGCTCTTTGTTATTTCAAATGTAGGACAGGTGATTATAAAAAGGGGCAGAATTTCTTTTTTTAAATGCCAGGCAGAAAATCAAGGTGATGTGGAAACAATTTCTTAGGAGTAAATGACGTTTCCTTTAGGCTGCTGCTCGGAATTCACCATGCTGGCAGTGGTAGATCACACCCACAGATAAAGTCCGCTGAGTGGACATCCATGAAAACTGTAGAGGGATATGAGTGGACGGGACGGAAAACTGGTTCGGCGGTCACGAATGGGCCAGGCAGAGAGCTGGATTTCTAATATCCCTAAATTTCTATTTTTATACAAACAACATAATGGATAAAAATTGTATCCATTTTAGATTTCACTGAAAATTACAAAATTTGCGACGTTAAACTAACATGTGTAACGTGTTCAACCTGTCTCCTCTTCTGGCTAAACTACTCTTGGCAAGGAACCACTTCCGGTTTTCAAAGAAGAAGAGCCAAACAAACAAAAAAGACAAAATAAACAAAACAAGCAAAAACTAAACTGCCAGAAATGTATTTAAAATAATTTTTAAAAACTTAGTATTTTCTACATAAAATTCTCCTCAAAACACCTATGTTTTGATGATTTTAGGAGGAGGTGATGAGAAATACATAAAATTTGTGGGGCACTGGGTGGCTCAGTTGGATAAGCCTCTGACCTCAGCTCAGGTCATGATCTCATGGTTTGGTGGGTTCAAGTCCCGAGTCAGACTCTGTGCTGGCCTTTCGGAATGTGGAGCCTCCTTCAGATTGTGTCTCCCTCTCTCTCTGCCCCTCTCCCACTCGCACTCTGTTTCTCTCAAAAATAAATACAGAAAATAAGTTAAAAAATTAAAATATATAAAATTTGTGTTCTTTATAATACACATAATATTAAAACGCAGAGAAAAGCACCTCACTCACGGTGCCTTCAATCTAAAGTATTAAGCAACTGCACTTACTGGATGTCCATGCAAGCCTTTTTCAAATAAGGGCACAGGAGAAGAGATGGATGGATACAAATATGAGCTATAGCTATGTATCTTAATTTTAACCATTTTAATAGTAAAAGATGATACATAGGGAATTATCTTGATTAACATTTTCATCTATGTAGATTCAATATTTAAAATCCTACAGAAGACAATACATTTCAGTAAATGTAATATGATTTTATATATTTAAATATGTTGCTGTATTAAAATAGTATTTAATACAGATACAATATTAAAACAAAAAAGCAGTACTACATGCTAATATTGCTTCATTTTGGTTACCACATATTGTGTTGCTTACAGCAAGAGAAAGTAGTTATTTTTAGAAGAGTAATAGGAATTGGACAGTATCTTTATTTAAAGGGTCAGGTATAAACCACCTGACAGAGCTCATTTTCACCTGTTACTTAGCCTGCTCCCCCCCTAACACATTAGTTATTTTCCTATCCTATAGGATGGTACATGGCATGAACATAGGAGATATGTGTGCATGATGAATGAGATTACACACATAGAGCTCTTTGCACAGAACTTGGAACAGAGTGAACATTTATTAATTTTATGTGATGACAGCCCCTGAAAAAATACCTATAGATACTAAAAATACTTATAAGGATGCCAGGGAGAGTGAAAGAATTAAAATACTTTAAAAGTGGAAATGAGACTTGAGTTTAAGGTGAAGGAAAATAGTGACAAAGCTTTATTACATGAACACATGACAAAAATCTCAACGGAAATTTGCTAAAAACTTCTGGCATTTGTGTCTTTCATGCTATACCATGAATTTTGCATTGGTTTCACTAAAAATAAAAATCTCATATAAAAACATATTCTCCATAAGATGGCATCAGTTATATAGGAGAATTTCAGTACATTTTAGCAGTTTTGGCATGCTGTAGACTTTGGATAACCCTTAAACTTGAATATTCTCCCTTACAAAGCGATAGGGGAAATCCTGCTGTATGTATTTAACATTCAGGTAGTCCATAATCTTGCTAAAGAAGCCATGATTGTGGAATGAATCCTCAAATTATATGTTAGCTTTATATTTTTGCTTAATTATAGCCTCGATTCATAGTCCTGTTCAGGAGTTATATACATATATAAAGGTGGTTCTAGGAGGAACTGGAGCTAGGCACATCTAGCGCTATATACAAAAAGTTTATGCTTTTCTGAATTGCTAATAATGAATGGTTTAGTAGAACCATCTTCATACGTGGAGGTTGTATACTATTATTTGGCATTACTCTGTGGAAATGAAATCCATTTGAGTTCAATCCCAGGGCAATGAGACAAACTACAAACTGGGAGGATATGCTTTTTACAAATATAAATGAAAAAGGATCGGTATCTTCATGTATAGAATTTCTAACGAGCAGCAGAAGAAAATAACAACCAAATAGAAAATTGGGTAAATGACATGAAAAGGCATATCACAGGAAAAAAACACAAATGGCCAATAAAGATGAAATAATGATCCACTTCAGCAGAACGCAGGAAAATGGTAATTAGAAGTACAATGACATACTTAATCCACAGATGAACAAAAGTTAAGATAATTTTGGCTTTGTTAAGGGAGTGTATACATTGTTAGTGGTGAATTTTATAACCACATAGGAAAATAACCTGACATTCTCTTAATGTAATCATTCCCATTGCCTGTAATCCAGTGATTCAACAAGTACTGTATAACCCAGAGAAACTCCATAAATGCCATGCACACTAGAAGATGCATGCATGAGTTTTCAGTACAGCACTATAAAAATAAAAGCTAGAGCAAACACTAGAGAATGGATATTTTAATATAGTTTTACAATGAAATACTTTATAGCAATAAAAGTGAATGAATTATAACTATATGCAACAAAATGATACATTTTAGGAACAAAACACTTGGTAAATTAAAGGAACTAACAGGAAACGATATACAGGATAACACCATTTTATTGCACTCAAACATTTTATAAAACTAAAGCAAATACTGCTTAGTGATAAATTTAGGAATATATGAAAAAAATAGGATTTGTTTAGAAAACACATGGAAATGATAAGCACTAAGTATTAAATAAGAGTCGTGCCTTTGGGAGCGTGAAATAGAGGAGGGATCCCACAGTGTTAATAATACTTCACTGGTATTGTAATACCATAGTGTTAATTGAGTGGTTTTCATTTCAGATCTTTTAAAACTGTTTTCTATAATTTAATTATAATAAGCTACAAAATAGAAAAGAAATTATGAGTTGATATGAAGTATTATTTAAAACTGATATATAACTACTGCCTATAAACACAAACTATGTATAGTTGATAAAAATATTCAAATGACTAAATAATTTGAAATTTGAACACTTTTAAAATAGATAGGTCAAAATTGCTGTTTATCATGAATATTCAGAGGTCAGTGTGTGTGTCTGTGATTTTCCCCTCAAATCCATAAATATGTTTATGGCAGATTACCACATATTTCATGAAAAAATTGGGTGCAGTCTGTTCTTTGCATTCATAACGTGACCAAACATAAAACTGAAATGAATCGCCTGAGATGACTTCAGACAAATATGTTTACATTCTGTGATATACTAGTTGTCATGAATTTAAGTCATATAAAACCCACATGTGGTAGCTTAAATAATGGCCATAAGTTCACATGTGCCCTTTTACAGTTGACTTGACAGTTCTTCAATCAAGAGAGAGAGTCTATTTCTACACCTTTGAACAGTGGCTAGACTGGTCCTATGCTGTGACCAATGGAATGTGGCAGAGTGACTTTTTTTGAGTTCCAGAGCCTTGGCTTCCAGAAGTCTTGCAATTTCATGTTTGAAATCGCCCTGTAAAGACCTGGTCTGGCCCACTGGAGAGTGCAAGTTTGTGTGGAAGGAAAATAAAGGTGCTGTTGCCCACCAAAACTGAGTCTCTTCAGGTGACCCATGTGACTATCCAGCCCAGCTGCTGCTTCCCCTAAACATATAGCCCAAAAGGGGGACCAGGAAAAAGAAACAGTAGAGTTGCCATATATTTGTGAGATATAATAAATAAGCCATTAATTCTGGGTTGGTGGGTTATGTGGAAACAGGTAAACACCAAAGAAAGGTGAATGTTACCAAAAACAGAAAGAACAAAGAATCCATTAAACAAAATAAAAAAATAAATAAAAATAAATCAGGTATTTCTATTTCTGGTTATTTTTAATTGTATGGTTTTCTGTCTGTTACTATTGTAAAAAATTTTTCCATTTAAAATGAATATATTTAAATTTTTTAAATTTTTTTTTAATGTTTATTATTTTTGAGACAGAGACAGAGCATGAGTGGGGGAGGGGCAGAGAGAGGGAGACACAGAATTAGAAGCAGGCTCCAGGCTCTGAGCTGTCAGCACAGAGCCCGACGTGGGGCTTGAACCCACGGACTGTGAGATCATGACCTGAGCCGAAGTCGGACGCTCAACCGACTGAGCCACCCAGGCGCCCCTATATTTAAATTTTAAAAGATGAGATAATTAAAAAAATACTGAGATGAATCAAAGTGACTTGCAGATACATCATACTTACTTTTTTTCTTTTCTGCAGAAATAGTTTTTTTTCCCAAGACGTTACTAAATATGCTAATGAAATAGGTTACACAATTTTCTCATGACTCTGTTACAAATAAAGTAAGCTACTATATATTAGAGCTATAATTTTATTTATCCACATATTCCATTTATTAGCTTGACGTCCCAGATCGAAGAAGGAGCCATCTGTGGCAAGTGAGTATGTCTGTGACTGCTTCACTTAGGGCCTTGGAGGTTATGAGAAAGGGTTTGGATTGAATTCTAAGTTCCCTCGAAACCTAGTTAGCAGTTTAACTTAAATTTGGTCATGGTGTTAGATATATAAAATATATTGGAAAGTATCAAGAATTGAGTAAGGTGAATGAATATTTAGGAGGGCACTGTAGTAGACCTAACAAGATAAACTAGCACTTTCAATTAGGATTGCGATAAGAGGTATGAAGTTGACTTAGTATCTTAGTGTAGAAGCAACAGAAAATGCTGAGTGGATGTGGGTGGCTAAAGAGAGGCTAAAACAAGAACAATTCCTAGATTTATGAAATGAGTAAAACTGTCTATGGTGCCTGTTTATTGAGATGTAAACCTACTGGGATGGAACAAACTATGTGGGAGAAGGCATGAAGGGCTCACTTCTCACATGCAATTGCATAAGGTGCCTATGCCATTCAAGAGAAGATCTTAACAGGTAATAATGTGTGAGTTTACAGCTGAGGCTAGAGGTCTGGTCCAGGCATAAAAATGTGGGAGTTATCACCACATCCACAGGGTTTAAAGAAGGAGAAATGAGTAAGGATGGATAGAGACAAAAGCAGGGTCCAGGTCTTAAAGAATACCAACACTGAGGCACCTGGGTGGCTCAGTCGGTTAAGCATCCGACTCTTGATTTCTGCTCAGGTCATGATCTTGCAGTTTGTAGGTTCGAGCCCCACATGGATATGAATCCTGTCTCTCTTACATACAGGATCGTGGCCTTGGGCAACTTACTTGTCTTCCTAATGTCTCATTTCCCTCATCTGTTAAATGTGACTTAAAGTAGCATCCACACTATAAAGTTGTTGTATTTAAGGAAATAATATATAAACCACTTAGAATACTAACTGCAGCATTTTTAAACTAAAGTTACCTATGATATTCATTGGTAAAATTTTAAATAAATGATGGCATAACCAAAAAGCTTCTCTATGGATGTAGTAGAACCAAAGTTTTCTGATTATTTTAGAGATATATCTATAAATAAAAAATCAGCAACTAAACTTCTAGTTCTGGTCCTTTCTCGCTATGCTAGGCAAATGACATGACTACCTATGTAAAAAATTGGAAAGGATCAACAAAAAACTCCTGGAACTAATAAGTGATTAAGGGACTTTTGCAGGGTAAAACATTAATATAAAAAGTCGATCATTCTCCTACATTCATTCTCCTATAAGGAATGAACTGGAATTTGAAATTTACAAGTGCAATTCCATTCACATTAAAACTATAATAATAATAATAATAATAATAATAATAATAATAATAATAACTCAGGTAATAAATCTAACAAAATCCTGTATGTACAAGATCTATATGAGGAAAACTACAAAACTCCAAGAATGAAATACAAAACTAAATAAATGGAGAGATACTCCCTATTCAAGGATATGAAACCACATTGTCAAGATGATGTCGGTTATTTTAACTAGATTCAATGCAATCACCATCAAAATTCCAGCAAATTATTTTGTGATATCAACAAATTGATTCTAGTTTACATGAAGAGGCAAAAGGCCCACAATAGCAACACAATTTTGAAGGAGAAGGAAAATGCTGGTGGACTGACACTACCCAACTTCAAGATTTAGTGTAAAGCATCGGTGATCAAGGCAGTGTGGTACTGGTGAAAGAAGAGGCAGTTATACCAATGGAACAAAAGAGACGGCCAGGAAACTGACACACACACATATAGTTAACTGATCTTTGACAAGGGAGCAAGGACAATCCAGTGGAGCAGAGTCTTTTCAACAAATACACACACACACACACACACACACACACACACACACACAAATACACACACACAGAGATAAATGAATCTAGACATAGCCATTACACTCTTCATAAAAAATCACTCAACACTTATGAAAAAATTACAGATTTAAATTTAAAAATGCAAAACTATAAAACTCCTAGAAGATAACATAGGAGAAAACATAGATGATGTTGGGTACAGCAGTGCTTTTTTATATATAACACCAAAGACACAATCCACCCAACAAATAATTAATAAGCTGAATTTTTTAAGTTAAAAACTTCTGCTATGCAAATACAGTGTCAAAAGAATGATAAGACAAGACACAGACTAGAAGAGATTTCCTAAAAACAAATCTGATAAAAGACTGTTATCCATAATATACAAAGAACTCTTAAAACTCAACGATAAGAAACTTACCCAATTTTTAAAAATGGGCCAAATATCTTAATGGGCACTTCACCAAAGAACAGATGCAAATAGCAAATAATCCTAGGAAAAGATTCTCCACATCACATGTCAACAGGGAAATGTAAATGAAAACAATGACAATATCCCTACATATCTGTAAGAACAGCCAAAATCTGGAATACTACCAACACCAAATGCTGGTGAGAACATGAAGCAAAAGGAACTCTCATTCAGGGATGCAAAAGCGAACAGCCAATTTGGAAGATGGTTTGGGGACTTCTTCCAAAACTAAAAATACTCTTATCATATGACCCTGCGATTGTGCTTCTTCATATTTGCCCAGATGAAAACTGGACTGAAAATTTATGTCCACACAAAAACCTGCACAGGGATATTAATAGCATTGCTATCCATAATTTCTAATCACCAGAAGCAACCGAAATGTCCTTAAATAGGTGAATGAATAAACTGTGGTATATACAAAAAGTGGAAAATTTTCAGCACAAAAAACGAAACAAAAGGGCTGTGCATCCATAAAAAGACATGGAGAAAGCTTAAATGCATATTACTAAGTAAAAGAAGACAATCTGAAAATACTGCATATGATTCCAACTATGTGACTTTCTGAAAAGGCACAATTCTGAACACAGTGAAAAGGTAAGTGGATATCAGGAACTGAGGAGCACACAGAAATAACAGGCAGAGCACAGAGGAGTTTTAGGAGAGTGGAAATATCCTGTACGATGCTATAACAATAGCTACTGATTACTATACTTTGCCCACACCATAAATTTTCAACACCAGTACAGAACCGTAAGGTAAATTATGGACTTTGTGTGACTATGATGTGTCAACGTGAGTTCAATGACTGTAACAAATGCACCACTTTGGTGGGGGATGTTGACAATGGAGGAGGCTATGCAGGTGTGGGGCAGGAGATATATAGGAAATCTCTTCCCCTCAATTTGCTGGAAAACTTCAATTGCTTTAAACAAATAAAGTATAAATTTTTAATAAATCATAGGTTCATGATATCAGTTGAGATACTTTACAGTGACACTTCAAATAAATAGAAGGCCCTGGACTCTGATAGCACAGCTGGTGGAAGCATCGTCTCTCCAATCCATGGTGTGCTGCTCCCTGTCACTGCCAACAGCATTCGAGTGTCTTTAACTGAAGCTCTGACCTCTCTCTCATTGTCCAGACCTATCAATTATGTATTTTTTTCTCAATTTTTATTACAAAATTATGAACAGGTAAACTTGGCTTAAAAAAAAAAAAGACTTCACAATATAGGGTTAAAAGTAATACACGTTCACTAAGGAATGCAGTAATCACAAAGAAAAAAATAATCAAGTTACAACACATAAACATAACCAGTAATGTACTGCGGGTATATTTTCTTCCCATTTACTTTCTCTGCTTTGAATTGTTTGCTTTTTCAGAACAGATTAATAACCCTACCAGCAAGAAGATAACTATGGAATCAGTAAACATAATCCTATCAAATAAAATTGAACTCGGAGATCTATCACCACTCCCAGCTTTTCCTCCTAGATTTTCCCCATCTCAGTTCATGGTAATTCCATTCTTTTATTTCCTCACACCAAAATCATTGAGTCTTTTTGGACTCATTTTTTTGTTGTCGTTGTTTTCCCATCTTCTCATTTGATCCATCAGGAAAGCTTACATTTTCTACCTTAAAACTGCTTCCTGAATCTGACCATTTCCCACCTTCTCTGGGATGCCAGCTTCTCTCACTTGCATGTTTACAAGAGCATCCTAACTGGTATCTTTGCATCCTCTTCCTACCCTCTTTCATTTATCTTCAACTCAGCCATCAAAGTGATCTTAAAACGTTAGTCAGTTCCTACACTTCCTGTGCTCAAACGCTCTGTGTGGAGTCATTTCAGCTGGAGTAAAATGGATAACAACAATGACCAAAAGGAGCTATGTGGTCTGACCTCTGTCACTCCTCTGACCACATTTTCCACCACTTTCCCTCTTGCTTATTCAACTCCAAACACGTGCAGTATTCAAGGAACATGCTAGGTACACCCTGTCTCAGCACTTTTTAACTTGATGTTGCCTTTGTCTGCTCTTCCCCAGGAATCCACATGACTTTTGTCCACACAACAGGTCTTAACTGAAATGTCACCAGCCTTCCCTAGGTACAGTGTTTTTAAAAATTTTTGCCTTCTCCACCCCTGATTTATTTTTTACTATAGTACCTAGCATTATTTGATAAACCATATATATCAATATAAATATATATGTATATAAATATTTGCCTAAGTTATTGTCTGCACCCTCCCCAACTACGGCGGACAGAAATTAGGGTGGTCCTACAGTCCCCACCCCTACTGTCTATGACCTGTCAGCCTGTAAAATCCCCTTCCCTGGAATGTAGGAGAAGCCTGTGACTTGATTCTAGCCAATAGAATATGGGATAGATGAAAGGATACAGCATCTGTAATTAAGGTCCTAAATCAGTTCTTTTACATTTGATAGAACAGGAGATTATCTCGGAGGATCTTAGGTTGATCAGCTGAAAGCTATTAAAAGAGGGGTTGAGCCCTTCCTAAAACAAGTTCCTCCTTGTTGGCTTGATGAAGTACGCAGCCATATTGAGGAAGCCCATGTGGCATGGACCTACAGGCAGCCGCCGGGACCTGAGGGCAGTCTCCAGTCAAAAGCCAGCAAAAAGCTGGCGCCCTAAGTCATACAGCTGCAAGGAAATGAGTTCTGTCAACAATGTGAATGAGTTTGAAAGTGGATTTTCCGTAGTTGAGCCTCCAGATGAGAACACAATCTGGCTAGTACTTACCTTAAATGCAGTCTCTTGAGACATTGAGCAGAGTTCTGAGCAAAACTGTGCCTGACCTCCTGACCCATGGGAACTATTAGATAATAAATGTGTGTTGTTTTAAGCCACTAAATTTGTGGTAATTTGTTACACAGCAATCAAAAATTAATACACTGATTAAAATCTAATCTCCACAAAGACAGGGCTTTTGGTCTGTTTTTACTGGGGCAGGTGTTCAATAAGTGTTGAATAAACATTTCTGCCTACCATTTAAAGCATTAAGGCAAGCT
Organism: Paguma larvata; assembly: GCA_030068075.1. Taxonomy (NCBI): domain Eukaryota; kingdom Metazoa; phylum Chordata; class Mammalia; order Carnivora; family Viverridae; genus Paguma; species Paguma larvata. The sequence continues at coordinate 44,628,044 of CM057834.1, forward strand.
GATTCTATCTTCTGTGGATATTTTTTTTTTTTTTTACCTCCTATCAGGATCCACACATTGGGCTGTTGTTACTAGGCTCCTCTCATCAATTAAACAGTCCGTGGTCTCTCCTGCTTCCGGACTTTTCACTGTACTCTCCCTTCAGTCAAGTGCTCTCCATCTTCTTCCCTACTTGTCCAAATTCTACCCAGCTCTTGTGCAAATCTTAAGCAGATACAAGTTAGTTTATCATGCAGGAGTGATGTGTTTCTATTTTAAAGATTTAAGCTAAAAACTGAAAATCAGATTTTAGAATTTTTCCGAAGTCTTAATTTAAAGCCATTGCATGTTCTTTCGGAATCAACTCAAATTATTTGGCCACTAATAAGCAGATATTCTCAGGTTTATTTTTTCATTGCCTTTTATGCCCTAGTTTTAAAATCATTACTTTAAATTTTTGGTGTAGTTTGTGTATGTATGCACGTGTATAGTACACATGGATTTAATTATCATTAATAAGACTCATTACTTAAATACCAGGTATTATGGTAGGTGCTTTTGACTCTATCACCTTTACTCCTTTGACTATCAAAACAATCCCCGTAAGATGTTTATTCTCCTATTTGTTGAGGGAACTAAACTAAGGGAGCTAAGGTGTGGTTGTCACAGAAGGTCACACGACCAACTGGCTGAGTTGGGAATGACACTTAGGTTATGTGACTTCAAAGCCAATGCTTTTTAAACAGGATTTCCCGTTATCTTATATACCTATATACTTGCTAAAAATAACTATTCATCTTTGACTTTGCTATCTTCCCTTTAAAGGCACATCAGGTTTAGACATTTTGAAATCTACTTATGGAAGAAAATTAAACAACCACAAATTCACAGGCACATACTGGAACAAATTACACTTGAGCTAGTAGAAAAAAATTAGTGTGCTGTATGTTAGTGAGAAATGCAAGAATAAAAGAATGTTTTTCTGTCAGATATCCTGTGAATGAAAAACTAAAAAAAAAAAAAAAAGCATATGAGTTGGTGGTCAAAATATTAACCAACCAAACTAAAGAAATGTGTAAAAGTTTGGACTAACCACTGCACACACTAAATAAACAACTATGCATTTGTATAGCACTTAATTATAAATAGTCAGAGTACCACTCCCTTAGTTCATACTCTTGTGGATAGAAGCTAAAGAGAATAGTATGATCATTCTAATTTTAGTTTTTTGAATAATCTCCATACTGTTCTCCAGAGAGGCTGCACCAGTTTGCATTCCCACCAACAGTGCAAGAGGGTTCCCCTTTCCCTGTATCCTCACTAACACCTGTTGTTTCTTGTATTTTTAATTTTAGGCATTCTGATGGGTATGTTGTATTATTTAATCATGGTTTTGATTTGTATTTCCCTGATGATGGGTAATATTAAACATCTTTTCATGTATCTGTTGACCATCTGGATGTCTTTTTTGGAAAAGTCTATTCATGACTTCTACCCTATGATCCAGCAATTGCACTATTAGATATTTACCCATAAGAGACAAAAATAAAGCCTCTACAGAGTCAAAGGTATATGCACTCCAATGTGTATAGCAGCATTATCAACAATAGCCAAACTATGGAGAGAACTCAATGTCCATCAACTGATGAATGGATAAAGATGCAGCATACATATACAATGGAATATTGTTCAACCATTGAAAAGAATGAAATCTTGCCATTTGCAACAATATGGATGGAGTGACAATGTATTATTCTAAGTGAGATAAGTAAATCAGAGAATGATAAATACCATTTTATTTCACTTATATGTGGAATTTAAGAAACAAAACAGATGATCATATGGGAAGTAGGGGGGGGAGAGGAGAGAGGAAAATAAACTATAAGAGACCCTTAATGATAGAGAACAAACTGTGGATTGATGGAGGGAGGTAGATGGGAGATGGGCTATATGGGTAATGGGTGTTAAGGAGGTCACTTGTGTTGAGAATTGGATGTTGTATGTAAGTGATAACTCAGTGAATTCTACTCCTGAAACTAATAATGCACTGTATGTTGACTGTATGTTGGTTAACTAAAATTTAAATTAAAAGAAAAAAAGCTAAAGGGAATAAATCTTCCACATACAAGTTACAGGATCAAATTTAAATTCTACTTTGTACTTCTGACTCAGAATTATAACTACCTAAGCACTGTTTTATAATACAAATAAAAAATAATTTGAAGTCAATTTTCCGTTCTGTGTGTGCTTGTGTGTATGTGATTAAAGTTGTAAGTATAGCCAGCAGTATGCTTGCTTATTGTAGAAGGACTGTTACCACGCAAATCTATGGCATTTGACCTACACAATAAGCAGTATAACAGAAAGTCTCCAGTCAGCCTTCTAGATAAATAAAGAGTCACAGAGCTACAAGCTGATGTAGTCAATATATACAACACTGATTTATAAAAGAAGGGATTAATTGCTTCAGTGACACTGATTCTAATGATAACTTCAAAGAAAAATGATGAGAACATTGTGTCCTCATATATAATCAGTGCAAGTCAGTAAGCCCTGATTCCTATTGAATGGAGTCACTCAGTCCATCTATTAGGCTTCTAACCTCCTCATGTGAGGCAAAGAATAGTTTTATTAATACTTAATAAATGGTAAAAATGTATATAAAGTTCTAAGAAATGTGAGGAAAACACAAACTTGAAATTCACAATTAAGAATATAAAAACTGGGGTGCCTGGGTGGCTCGGGCACTTAGGCAACCAACTCTTGATTTCGGCTTAGGTCGTGATTTCACAGTTCATGAGTTCAAGACCCACATCAGGCTCCACACTGACCATGCAGAGACTGCCTGAGATTATTTCTCTCCCTGACCGTGCTGTGCTCTCTTTCTCTCTCTCTCTCAAAATAACGGAAATAAACTTAAATTATTAAAGTAAGGACTGTAACTATTTTTTTTAATTTTGAATTTAAATTAAAGAGTATAAGAATTGATAACTAGTAATTTTTTTGAACTTTAGAAAAAATGGAAGAAAAGGCTGCTTCACAAGTAAAATGCTGATCATAAACTACTTGCTCCAGATTTTGCCACTCAGTTATTGACCTCCGGTTAGAGAAGACTTGTTCAGTTTTAGCCATGGAAATTCAATCATTCATAATAATAATGATGATGATAATACCTTAATAATAGCAGTATTAATATTTTAAATGATAATTATAGAATAATCATAGTAATATGAACAATGATAATAACTAAATTGTATCAAGGACTTTCTAGGTGGTACCCTTTAGGTCAATGAATTTATCCACAAACCATATGAAGTAGATAGCATTAATACACCATTGTCAGGAAATGTTTTATTGGCAAATCACAGACAATGTTTGCTCTCGAAGAATAGGCTACGTGTGTGCCTAGATGGGCAGGAATAGGTTCTGGAAAGAGTAGGTGAGTAGCCTGAAACATTTTGTCATTACGTCTTCCCTCTCCTTCATTTTGCTTTTAAATCAAAGGTAATTCAGAATTAAATTATTGAAACCAAGAGTCTTTTTAAAATATTTTTGCAGCCAAATTGATAAGACCTTTTATTTTGGTCTTCACTTTTCTCAAAGTACTTTTGCTACATTGCATATGTATCTTTTATCTAAATCCCTTGAGATGGATGAGTATTGCTATCATTACATGGAAGAAAATGTTGCTAGACAATTAAGAGCTAAGCGTCAGACGATCTGAGTTTGTATCCTGACTTGTTCACTCATTAGTTATATCAACTCAAACAGTTTTCAACCTCTCTGCAACTCAATTTTTTTCATTACGAAAATAATCATAGTAACTAAATCAAGTCACATTGATATGAAGATTAAAGGATGTAATAGTAGTAAGGCATTGAGAACATAGTAAAATCTCAGTGTATATTAACTCTCATTAAACCTATTTTGCCAGTAAACAACCTAACGAACAGAGTCCAATCTCATAGAGTCAGCATCAGACTAAGAATTCATAACCATGATTTTTAGATTCCACATTATTGCTCCTCGACATCCACCACACCAACTGTTCCCAAACTTGACATTTGGATCCTGAGGCAAACCGAAGAATTATTCCAAGGGATCTTTAATTTCATATAAAATGACAATAGTGTCTAAATATATGAAGCTTGTACTGTATGTTAAGCACCGTGCCAAATCTCTTACACAGATTTTCATTTAATCATCAAAATCCTATTAGACAGACATTATTACTTATCCATTTATAGATAAGGAAAGTAAGTCTAAGAATATTTAAGTTGACAAACAACTGCCCAAGGACACACTACTAACTTCCTAAGTTAGAAATCAAATTCAGGCAATGTGGCTTCAAAGCTCAAATGTTGACCACTCACTTTTACCTACTGACTAACAAAAATAAATAAATGGACAGCATCTTGCCACTAAAATTCTTCATGTTCAAAAGCTGGACACCATACTGTCCTCCACTATCCCACTGTCAAAGAACCCCAAATGCAATGTGGTTCTCCAAGCATACATTCCCACTTGTTTATACCATGGCTACCTTAAAGAACGCTAGCTTTTATATTTGCTTCTGGAACATCTAAGATAAAGTACTACAATACACCCAAGAGTGGATTCATTAAATGGAATTATTTTCTTTCATACCTATAATTATAATATCTTCCTTCACCTAGAGTGTGAAAATATATTTTATTTTTTTGCTTGTATATTTCCAAATTTCATTAAATATGTGTAATTTAAGCTTTGTCATCTTGCTTTTAGGTTGCATTCTCAAGAAACGATATAAGTACACCTTACATAAACTTTATTTAGGGCCTATTTAAATGCAAAGTTTATTCAATTAGATGATATCTAGTATCCTGATACTAAGGTTTTATGGTTCATTTTAAAAATTTGCATCATTTTTAAAAGTAGGAAACATATTCAGGTGGTACAGAAAGGTGGTACACTTTTAAGGGTGTAAATAATATTAACTTAATGGAAAATCTTCCTCATATTTCTTTGTCTTAGTCACATAACACCTTCCCATAGGCAACCATATAGTAAGTTCTTTTTATCTTTCTAGATATATTTACATATATACAATAAATATATGTACATACATATTTCCCCTTCCTCAATTTTATATTCATATGCCTTGTGTGGTGGAACCAAATTGTTTTCCAAAGAGCTTGTTCCAATTTACAATCATTATTAATTTATAGAAGTGCCTGTTTTAGTTTTTCCATCGATGCTGGGAGAATGTTTGCATTTATGTTTCAAAGTTAAATAAGGTTACGTATGCTGGGCATGTTGGCAGGCAGATCAGCACCAAAGTTAAGCAATATAAACCTTAATTTAGAAGAATAAAATTATGTGCATTAAATCTTTAGTGGTAAAAATAAAATTATGTGCAATAAATCTTTAAACATGTATCTAAGATTTGAGACAATAAATATATACCCAAAAGCTTTTGGAAGTTCTTGGAAGAGAAGTTTTAATCATCACAGAAATTCAAATTATAACTTAAATTTTTCAATTGTAGAAAAATCTCAATGACATTAGTGATTTTATTTCTATAGAATCATTATCTCTTGTGGGCAATAAATAAGACATTTTAATCATCTTAAAAGTCTAAGAAGAAAAAAAATCTCAAATGGCAGAATCTCTGCCTAGAACTTTTTCTAAACTTATTTGTTTACTTGTTGAGAGCCAATTATGTGACCTAATTTTTCCTTATATACATCATGCAATATAATTTGTCCAACAAGTCTGTGAGGTTCATGACATCAATTCAAATTTAAAGACCAGAAAAATGAAACTCCATATTAACTAGCTCCAGGTGACACAATTAATATGGTATGGTAAGTAAATGAATAGGTAAATGTTTCCCACGAGTACTAGTCACAAAATAAATAGACAAAGCACTGTGGAATGAATGGATTAAATATATAATAGATGTATAATTGTGCTAAAGCCACCTAAAAAAATATGTCTTACCTCAAAAGCAAATGACAAAGAAGGAATGAAAGGCTTCAGATGACCAAATCTACACAACATTAAGAACACCAGGCAACGGAAACTTTCCAGAACAGCTGCCTTAGGTCTGAAATAAATGTCATTAATGTTTATTAGCTTTAAATATGCTCTTTTTATGTTTACATGTTATAATTGATACGGTGACACACACATTTCTTTTAATTTTCAAGAAATATTGGTATTTTCATGTATTTGAGAAGCATGTGCCCCAAAGTTGTTTGAAAACAGCAATCAAACTAAGAAATAAAAGGTATCTTCTTAAAGAAACTCCGTTCTATATCATTCTATTGCTTAGTTTGACCACTGGGAAGTTAGGATGAAACATATTTTCAACTAATAAAGAAAACATTAAAGAACTAAATCTCTAAGATTTAAATAAACGAGACTCCTGCCACTCACTAAGTATCTTTATACTTCATTTTATTTTATTTATTTATTTTTAAAAACTTTTTATTGTCAAATTGGTTTCCATACAACACCCAGTGCTCATCCCAACCTGTGCCCTGCTCCATTAATTTTAACAATGACTTGTAGGGGTGCCTGGGTGGTTCAGTAGGTTAAGCATCCAACTCTTGGTTTTGATTTAAGTCATGATCTCATGGTTTGTGAGATGGAGCCCCACCTCGGGCTCTGACCTGAAAGCATGGAGCCTGCTTGGGATTTTCACTCTCTCCTCCTCAGCCTACCCCCCCGCCTCTCTCTCTCAAAATAAATAAATATTTAAAAAAAGAGAAAAAAATGACTTGTAAGGAGGACTAATATGGTTAACCCCTCTAAAATTATGAAGTGTCAATTTCTTAAATATTGGGAAAATGGATAATGTATGGTTATGCCTAATATGATAGGTAGCATAATTATAGTCATTTGTTATTTATTTTGTGATGCTTATTTTTTGTATGCATGGTATTTTTAAAATTAAAACTCTAAGATAAATAAAATAAGCATGCTTATGTGTCTGAAACAACGTCAAATATCAAGCACAGATAAGTCTTTATAAATTACCTTGTAATGATTGGAAGGAACAGCTTTTTTATCAGCATAAAATAAGTTTCCTATGATATTCATTTGTTGGATAAATATATTTGTAACAGGTAAATAGTATTGTTATGACTGGTGAATTTTCTGACTAAAATATTCTTGAATTAATGTCATTATGCAGACATATTATTTAGTTACTTTAGATTATAATGGGTATAAAGAAAAAAAGTGAAGAAAATATAGTTTATTTATTTAACTTAAATATTTATTCATGTGTATCTATCTTTTTAAATGTTTATTTCTGAGAGAGAGAGAGAGAGACAGAGAGAGAGCGAGAGAGAGAGTGAGAGACAGAGAGAGAGAGAGAGAGAGAGAGAATGTGTGTGTGAGTAAGGGAGGGGCAGAGAGAGGGAGACAGATTCGAAAACAGGCTCCAGGCTCTGAGCTGTCAGCACAGAGCCAGATGTGGGGCTCGGACTCATGAACCATGAGATCATGACCTGAGCCAAAGTTGGATGGTTAATCAACTGAGCCACCCAGGTGCCCTTCTTCTGCATCTATTAATTAGGACTCTTTCTATAAAAACAAAAAAACACAGCATTTTTCAAGTATTTTAAACTCACTTAAAACAGGGTAACAGTTTATGATTTGTTTCTATTCAAGTAGTGTGACTTATCTTTTTGTGAATAAAATATAAAATTAAATTAAAATTTTTCTCGTTTTAAAATAATGCTATATAATTAGTATAAGTTATTTTTTTAAATCGATATCTGGGTAGATTCCAAGGGAAAGAAAAGAAAATAAAATTTCTATATTATTTTATTTACTTTAAGTTAATTTATTTACTTTAAGAGAGAGAAAGCACAAGCAGGGGAGGGGTAGAGATTAGGAGAGAGAGAATCTCAAGCAGGCTCTGAACTGGAGCCTGACTCAGGACTGGTCCCAGGACCATGAGATTATGACCCAAGCTGAAATCAAGGGTTAGATGTTCAACCCAAGTATCCCATAAATTTTCTTTTTTAAAACACAGTTAAGGGTGCCTCCATGGCTCAGTTGGTTAAGCATCGGACTGCTGGTTTAGGCTGCGGTCATGATCTCATGGTTTGTGAATTCGAGCCCCACATCGGGATCCATGCTGACAGTGTAGAGCCTGCTTGGGATTCTCTCTTTCCCATGCTCTGCCCCTCCTCTGCTCACCCTGTCTCTCTGTCAAAGTAAATAAACTTAAAACAATGTTTAAAAATTTAAAAAATAAAACAATTAATTTTTAATAATTATGTTCTGTTCTTTGCTTTTTAATCTTTTATATTGTGAAATGAAATATACATATAAAGAAATATATAAAACAGAAATGGGAAATTTGATAATTTTTAACAAATCAACAACCTTGTAACTACCACTTAATATCAGCACCCCAAAGAGAACTCTTACCTCCTCAATACTTCTACCTTCCCTCTATCTCAGAAAGGAGCAGTATACTTTTATGATAATATTTTTTCTTTTTTAAATTTATATTTTTACCACATTAGCATAAATTCTTAAAAATTACTGTATAGGTGTTTCTTTTTACTTTTAATAAATGGGATTATATTGTATGCACTATATGGATCTAGCATCTTTCACTTAGTGTTAGTGAGATACATCTACGATGTTGCCTGTAGCAGCGGTTCATTCTTTTCACTCTCGTATGGTGTTCATCATGGGGATATACCGATATTCATGCATCCATATGCCTTGTAAAGGACATCAGGACTGTTGGCCGCACTTGTTTGTTGCGAAAAATGCTGTCTGAACATCCTTTTACATGCTTTGGTTTATATGTTGAAATTTAGTAAAATCTTCAGTATTTCAAATTAGGTATCACAATAGAAACTCTCCCTTCGCTGTGTGAGCACTTCACCAATAGGGATTGTCCATACTTTTAACTTTAGTCACTTGGGATAAAAGGTGTTTGCTACTCATAAAATTTGTAAATAGTATCTCTGATTTAAAGATTTAACTTTTACTATCTTAATGAGGGTTAATTATTGAAGAACTGACTTTCTTAATGTTATTATAGACTAATCAAATTTATTTTCATGAATAGGGATTTGTGTGTCCCATTGGACATTTTTACGAACTCTAAGTTTACAGAGATATGTTACTATGCTATTTTGCTGGAATCTATACTGGTTTTCCATTCACTTGTAAATCTACCATCTCCTGACCCCAGAATTAACTTTTTATGGTGTGAAATATTTGTCAAGTTTATTTTTCTTATTCCTATGTGGAAATCCAATGTTTCCAACACCATTTATTGAAAAGACAGCTTTTTCCCATAGCTCTGCAGGGACAGTTTTGTCACAAATCAAGTGTATATATATATGCATAGATCTGTTTCTAGGTTCTCCATTTTAATCTTCATGCCAATAAAGCATGTCTAATTACTGTAGCTTTATAATAAATCTTGTCAGGCAGTAGTGCGACTACTGCCATTTTTTTAATCTCAAGACTGTGTTGGCTATTATAGGTCATTTTCATTTCCATATATATCTTAGAAAGATGCTGCCCTGTTCCAGAAAAAAAACTATTTATAAATTTAATTTCAACTGTATTAAATATGTAAATTAATTTGGTGAGAATTGTAAACTTTATAATGCTGAACATTCCAATAATCTCTAACATACTGAGCATTCCAATCTTTAAGTATAGTTATCTCTCTATTTATTTAGTTATTTTTTCATAACATTTCAATAGTTTGACAGTGTTTTATAGAGTTTTTTTACTCATTTTTTTAAGTTTTATTTTAATTCCAGTTAGTTAACATACAGTGTCATATTAGTTTCATGGGTACAATAGAGTGATTCGACACTTCCATATATCACCCAGTGCTCATCACAAGTGCACTCTTTAATCCCCATCACCTATTTCATCCATCCCCACATCCCTTCTCTTCTCAGGTAACCATCGATTTGTCCTCTATAGTTAAGAGTTTGTTTCTTAGTTTGTCTCTCTACTTCCTTCTATTTTTCTTTTGTCTTTCTCTGACTGACTTATTTTGCTTAGGATTATATCCTCTAGCTCCACCCAGGTCATTGCAAATGGCAAGATTTCACTCTTTTTTTGTGGCTGAATAATATTCCATTATGTGTAGGTAAGATATGTCATTATATATATGATATATATTATATGTATTATTACATATATGATATACATATCATTTCATATATGTAAAATATATCTTCTTTACCCATTCATCAATCGATGGATACCTGGGCTGCTTCCAATTATTTGTTGTTGTAAATAATGCTGCTATAAACACAGGGATGGATGTATCCCTCTGAATCAGTGTTTTCATATTCTTTGGGTAATACCTAGTAGTGCAATTGCTGGGTCATAGAGTAGTTCTATTTTTAGCTTTTTGAGGAACTTCCATACTGTTTTCCCCAGGGTCAGTATAAGTGTGCATTCCCACTAACAGTGCTGAAGTGTTCCTTTTTCTCCACATCCTTGCCAAAACCTATTGCTTCTTATGTTGTTGATTTTAGCCATTCTGATAAGTATGAGGAGATATCACATTGTAGTTTTGATTTGCATTTCCCTGGTGATAAATGATGAAGAGCATATTTTCATCTGTCTGTTGGATGTCTGAATGTGTTCTTTGGAGAAATGTCTCCTTGTGTCTTCTACCCAAATCTTAACTAGAGTATTTGTTTCTTGAGTGTTGAGTTTTATAAGTTGTTTATGTATTTTGGATACTAACCCTTTAGTGGATACATTATTTGAAAATATATTCTCCCATTCTGTAAGCTGAACTTTAATTTTGGTTATTGTTTCTTGGCATGTAGAAGCCTTTTATTTTGATGTAGTCCCATCAGTTTATTTTTGCTTTTTACCATTGCTTCAGGGGACCTAGCTAGAAGAAAGTTGACACGGCCAATGTCAGAGAAGTTACTACTTATGTTCTCTTTTAGTATTTTTATGGTTTCAGGTCTCACATTTAGGTCTTAAATCCATTTTGAACTTATTTGGTGTATAGTGTAAGAAAGTGGTCCGGTTTCATTTTTTCACATGTAGCGGACCAGTTTTTCCAACACCATTTATAGAAGAGACTATCTTTTTCCCAAAGGATATTCTTTCCTGCTTCATTGAAGATGAACTGACCATGCAATTGTAGGTTTATTTCTGAGTTTCCTATGTGTCTATTTTTTAATCTATGTGTCTATTTTTGTGCCAGTAACATACTGCTTTGATCACTACAGCTTTGGAATATAACTTGAAGTCCATAATTGTGATACTTCTGGCTTTGTTTTTCAAGATTGCTTTGGTTATTCAAAGTCTTCTGTGGTTCCATACAAATTTTATAATTGTTTGTTCTAGTTCTATAAAAGAAAGCTATTGGTATTTTGGTAGGGATTGCAATGAATGTGTAGATTGCTTTGGGTAGTATACACATTTTAACAATATTTGTATTTCCAAGCCATGAGCCTAAAATATCTTTCCTTTTCTTTGTATCATCTTCAATTTATTTTATCAGCATACAGTTTTCAGAATACAGGTCTTTCACCTCTTTGATTAGGCTTATGACTAGGTACTTTATTATTATTGTTGTAATTGTAAACGAGAATGTTTTCTTAATTTCTCTTTCTACCATTTCATGAGTGGAGGAGGGGAGAGAGAGTGATAAAGAGAGAGAGAATCCCAAGTAGGCTCTGCACTGTCTGCACAGAGCCAGTGTGGGGCTCCACCCCATGAACAGTGAGATCATGATGGGTCCATAAATGTTTACAATTGTTACATATTACGGTTCAACTGTCCTCTTTATTGTCCCCTTTATTATTATACGCTGCCCTTCTTTGTTTGCTTCTTGATTTAAAGTCTTGATTTAAAGTCTCTTCTTGGAGTGCTCATGTGGTTCAGCCAGTTAAGTGTCTGACTCTTGGTTTCAGCACAGGTCATGATCCCAGGGTCATGGGATCAAGCCCCATATCATGCTCCATGCTGAGTGTGGAGCCTGCATAAGATTCTCTCTCTCTCTCTCTCTCTCTCTCTCTGTCTCTCTCTCTCTTCCTGTACCCCACTCCCCCACTGACTCCATCTCTCTCTAAAACAAATAAAAAATAAAAATAAATAAATAAATAAATAAATAAAACTATACTATTGCTATTAGCTTATTGCTATTTCTCATAAGTGTATATAACCAATAGAATTATAATCTTTAAAATGTGAGATGCTGATTCTTTGGATCTGGGTAATTATTTCAGAGGGACCTGTGACTCATCTTTCCATTTTCTTTTTTTACAGCTTAGTACGCTGAAACTTTACTTCTAGTATGGAAAAGTAGGGATAGAGAGCCAAACGAAATAAATGATAAACACAAATGTTTATAGGGAGTGTATGTTCTAAACTGTCCTATTAACCAGTACATTCATTTTGATCTTGATGATTTGGATATTGATAAAACTCTAGAATCTGCTGCTATTCCAGAACACAAATTAAGCATTCTTTGGGAAAGCAACATAATATTTGATATAAATTAAGCATGTGTTTTCTGGACTTTTATATTTACAATTACCTGAAAGTAACTGTATTGGTTACCTACTTAAAAAAAACAATTACACTACAACAAAGATACGATCTCAAGAATGACTCAGGTCTTGGGGTGCCTGGGTGGCTCAGTTGGTTAAGTGGCCGGCTTTGGCTCAAGTCATGATCTTGCAGTTCATGAGTTTGAGCCCCGCGTCAGGCTCTACACTGACAGTGCAGAGCCAGGAGACTGCTTTGGATTCTGTGTCTCCTATCTTTGCCCCTCCCCTGTGTATGCTCTCTCTCTCTCACTCTGAAAAATAAATAATAATAAAAAAACATTAAAAAAAAGAATGACTGAGGTTTTTGTTTTTTGTTTGTTTGTTTGTTTGTTTTTTGTAGTTTTTCACCAAGATACAGAATATGCAACTTCTAGAATATGTGAATTTGGGAGTCATTTGCTTGGGTTTGTACTGTTTTCTATCTCTTACTATCTGTCTGTCTGATTTTCTTAATCTGTAAAATGGGCTTTATAGTAACTCTTATCTCAGGGCATTGTTGTAAGAATTAATAACATATTCCATTGCATGTATTAAGTGCATAAATACTGGTATTAGTATTAATGTTAATTTAGATAATACTAAGTAACAATGAAAAGGTATTTTTGTACATACTACCTGCCATAAATGAATCATAAAATTGTGCAAGTGAATGTATTTTCTCACTAGGTAGTATTGAAAATACGATTATTTAAATATGCTGTGTGAGGGAAAGGACATAAACTTTAACTAACAACACACACATTCTGGTATATATTGTGAACAGTTCAATGGCAAAGGAAAAGTACTCAAATATGTTTCATATTTTATTAATTATTCAGAGTTACGGTCTCTGTTTTGCCAAATTATTCATTACATTTATAGGTTTTCTTTAAAAACTTTAAAACCTTAAATTACATATAAAAAGCTTAGATTTTAAATGCATGCTTGATTTGAGAAATTGGATAAACCATTACTCTGTTTAACTTAAATTATTGTGAAATTATAGTTTTAATTTTCTTTTGTAATAACAAATGTTTGATGAAGATCGAAGTCTCACATATATTTTTAAAACAACATTAAAAAAAACACACAAAATGAAAGAATTTCACTTCTTACCTTTGATCCAGAAGAAATCCAATGGAGGTCAAGGTCAGAATAATGAAGCAAACCCGTAGAAGGAGGGTAACTTGTGACAGTGCCTGTCAAGCAAACATGGAGACCGGGAGACTCTTTAGGAGAGTTATCAAAAAGAACATTAGAACTTAAAGCTGTCAAGAACACCTGTCCCAAATTTTATTTTATATTACACCATTTGTCAATGACTTTTCAAAAACGTTGAATACACAGAGGACCTTTGGGTTTTCCTAATGTCATTTAATTATCTTGCTGGATACTTGGGAGAATGAATTAGACCCTTCTACAGACCTATTTGGCTTAAAATATTCCTTCTAAAAATTCTTCTTTAAGGTTATGACTTTCATAGTTCTTTGAAACACCTGTGCTCCCATGTATGGAGAAATCACTTATACTTTTATGAATACATAACAAAGTTCAATAGCTATTTTTATATCATCAATTGTTTCTGGTTTCAAACCCAATACTTTTTAATACAGAAAATATTTAAAGGAGAATCTATTCATGAGTGCGAACACATAAATGAAAGACATTGCGCAAATAGATATTCATATTTGATTAAATCTATATATTCCTATGTACATATCAAAGGTTATCTTTTGAATTATTGTAACAAAAACATCTTTATCATAATTATAAATAAATTATGCATTTTATTTACATATCAAATTTAATAATAATGTTTGTTTAGCATCTACTACTTTATAGCTTCCATGTTATATATTTCATATACTTCAAATCTTTTTTAGTTCCAAAAAACTTACAGATAAGGTATCATTATATCTGCTTCACATATGAAAAAACAAAGAAACTGGGAATCAAAGAATTAAGTAACTTTTCCATCATCACATAGAAATAAATGATGCCTCTGAAATTTAAAATGCACTTCTCTGACTTCAAAGTATGACAATGGTGGAACGAATATGAGCAATAAATTTAAACGGTCAGGGGCACAGTTTGCATAGCTAATATTTAGGGTCAGATGAGCACTGTTTTCATTTGAAAGTGGATCAGTGAAAGCAAGAAGTCAGATGCACATCCCTCGAATGATTTCTCTACTCAGTTATACTGTTTATGTTTCACCTTAACGAGAATGCCAGGAGTGTGATACTGCAAAGTGGCTAATAGAGTTACCAAAACATTGTGCAAACACTCTTTCTCTGCTTTTTAACGAAATAGCTAAAGGTAATTTAAACTAATTATTAACAAAAAGAGACACCTACAAAACTGCATCTGTCCACGGTTATAAACAATAAGCAAAAGCCACCGATTGCAATTACTGTTCATATCCACTACCCCATCTCCACACCGCCTTATACATCAACTCTGATTTTATGGCCAACTTATAACACTTCTCTATTCAGTACTGAATGTTTGGATGGTACCCACAATTGAAAAGGGATTTAAAAGATTCCAAAACAATAGTTTAGTTGGTGAGTATTGAGTAATCAAAAATATGAATAAAAAGTATTGAAATATTTTGGCAAATCGGGACAGCACTACGTGTCAGATATAAGAGTGAAAGCTCAGTGGACACCAGGATGTTTTAGTGGAGAGCTATGGAGTGCTATTTGGATATGTGGAATTCAGCAGTGACTGCTTTGGGACAATGGAGCACAAGTACAGAAAATTATCTTTGTGGTGGTAGAAGTAACTAGGTCTGTTTAAGTAGATTAATGATTGTTTAAGGAAAACATTTGTCCTTAAAGAAAAATGGCTCTTTCACCATTATTGCTTCATTATTATTCCTTAGAAGAAAATTCAGATGAAAGAAAGAAATGATTTGTGCCCAAAAACTACAGCATAATTTTAAATGCTCTGTAAGTATATAGGGTTTGGAATTATGCATTGAATCTATAAACCATGTAGCCATAGGCAAATTATTTGGCATTGCTAAGGCTCTTTTATGTGTTTGATTCATTTGAAATAAAATATGAGTTTGGCAACAACTATAATAAAGTATTGAGAAGAGCACTTGGAACAAAGTATAAAGTCAACTAATGGTTATGATATGAGTACCATTTTAAATACTTTTAGGCTATACTGATTTTTCATATGGTACTTAAGTTAACCTTAATGAATTACGATAAAATAAAGAAGCACAAACAAAAAGTCCATTAACTCTTACCCATATCATAGGAAATTTAGAGATAGGATAAAATATATTTTTAATTTTGGTTAAGGATTTATGATCCCTGAACAAAAAAAAAAAAGGTGGGGTGGGGAGAAGGACTCTTTTTTTCTGCAAACTGCTTCCAGGCTACTGGAGTCAGAGTAAAAAACAACTCAATACATGTATCCATCTACCTAGTCAATGCCTCTACCTAGCTAAAAGGCACCTGAAACTTAGCATGTCTAATACTCTGTATTTATTCTCTCCTCCACAATATACATCCCTAGTTTTCTTCTTCTTAGAATGGTACATCCAGTTTTTCAGTTGCTTAAGCAAAAACAGAACAAAAGAAAAAAAAAAAAAAAAACAAAACAGTTCAAAACTGTGACTCATCCTAACTCTTTCTCTCACTGTTTAATTCTAATACATCAAGAAATAATTTTCAGCATTACATTTGAACACATCCAGAATAAAGATATTTGTTACAAGCAGCTGTTTTCTGAAAAAAATCTTGTTCCACCCCAACATGATCTCAGCCACAACCGAAGTACCCTCTTAACCGGTGTCTCCACTTCTAAAATTGCTAGTCTGCCTAGCATGGCCTTCTACCCACTGTTTTGCAGGCAGAACTCTAATTTTTTTCAGACCTATGTTATATCATATCATTATTATGTTCTAAATGCTCCAGGAGCTTCAATTTCTTCTTTTTTAAAGTTTATTTATTTTGAGAGACAGAGAGAGCAGAGGAGAAGCAAAGAGAGAGGGAGAGAGAGAATTCGAGGGAGGCTCCGTACTGTCAGCACAGAGCCCAATGCAGGACTCGAACTCACGAATCGTGAGATCATGACCTGAGCTGAAACCAGCAATCAGATGTTTAACCAGAGCGATCCAGGCACCCTGAGCTTCAATTTCCACTTAGAATAAAACTCGAAGTCCTTACTCTGGCCCATACACAACATATCCCCTTATCGTATTGTCCTCTAGTAATCTCTCTGCCTTTCATACCACAAATTTTATTCTTCCTTCAACATGTTAAGCATCCTTCCCACTCGAGTCTGTTTCATTTACTGTTCTTTATATTGGAACAAATTCTCCCAGTGATCCTTATGATTCACTCCTTCATTTCATCCAGGTACTATTCAAATGTCCATCCTTGTCTGTATAAAATAGCACTCTTCATAATTATCTATAATCTTATTCTGTTATATTGTTTTCCATATAACACTTTTATACAATTATACATTTATACACTTATCATTTCTATACAACTGTACATTTGTTTGTTTATTCTCTTGCTTTTTGTCGTCTGTCCTACTCCATTAGAATGTAAGTCTCATTAGAGGTTATATTTTGTTATTTAATGTTATATCTCAAGCATCTAGAACATGGCACACAGTCATGTCTATGTTGAATGTCTGACCAAATGAATGAGTATTTTCTATTTTTGTTTTAATATTCATGCCCTTAATATTAATAATGTGTTATATTATCAATTGGTTCAGTCGATAATTTAATATTGTAACATAAGTATTTAATTTCCTAGCAATATTTTAGTTTCTTAAAATTAAAAATAAATTATATTAAATGAATTAATTTAGTATTTCATAATTTAATATTAATAATTTAATATTCATATAAGTGTTAAATATGTTAAATATTAAATCCTTTAATATTTATTTCCTTCCTTAAGTAACAGAGTTGCCTTAAAAGTGTTTGAGTTTAAAGGAAAGTAAGAGGGGAGCTTGGGTGGCTAGGTCGGTTGAATCTCCAACTTCGGCTCAGGTCATGATCTCACAGTTTGTGGGTTCGAGCTCCGCATTGGGCTCTGTGCTGACAGTTCAGAGCCTGGAGGTTACTTCAGATTCTGTGTGTATGTCTCTCTCTCTGCCCCTCCCCTCCCCCAGGCTCACGCTGTTTCTGTCTCTCAAAAATAAAATAAAAAACATTAAAAAAAATTTAAAAGAACGTAAGATTACCATATGAAGGAATTCAGTATAGATCACATATACTTCCTTTAAAGAGTCCACTTCTCTATTTATCTTCTAAGGTTTTCCATAGAGCATCTGTTCTAATAAGCTAATTAAGGCATATAACCAATTAGTTATACCTAAATTCTACATATTCATTTCATGAATGTTTATTGAGAATGTGCAAAGTATCATAGTAGGGATGAGTTTAAGAAAGTGAGCAAGATAGAAAAAATCCTTACCCTAGAAATCATACTGCTTTAATCCCTGATTCTATGATCGGAGGTCAGCTATACTAGAGCAAAAAGGAAAAAACAAACAAACACATAAAGTAGGGCATATAGGCTTTGACCATAAACACTTAGACTCCTGTGTTTTAAACAATATGTGATATGACTCAAACATTGTTAGTTTTCTATAACAAATAAAATTTTATTTTTCATTGGGTTAAGTCCCATTTCATACCATCCACTGCTGGTAAATCTTTTATATAAAATACTGCTGTCCTAAAGGGCTAAAATGGAATTATTCTAAATTAACCTTTGAATGCATTATAAGTTTTTATCACACACACAAACATAAAAACACATGAAGAAGCCCAGAACCATGAAAGCCTTATCAAGCAAGGAATTATTGTTCCTTTTTAAAAATTATCTTTCGGGGCACCTGGGTGGCTCAGTCGGTTGAGCGTCCGGCTTGGGCTCAGGTCATGATCTCGTGGTCTGTGAGTTCAAGCCCCGTGTCGGGCTCTGTGCTGACAGCTCAGAGCTTGGAGCCTGCTTCACATTCTGTGTCTCCCTCTCTCTCTGCCCCTCCCCCACTCGTGCTCTGTCTCTCTCTGTCTCAAAAATAAATAAACATTAAAAAATTAAAAAAAAAAGTTATCTTTCAAATCAGCAGCTCAGTTGCCCTTATTTTCATTAAGTTTCCTAGTACAGGAATCTCTGTCCCAATTTGTATGCCTGATGAATTCTACTCTGTGCAACTTCCTTTAAAGAAAAACAACAACAAACAAATGAACAAAGGACACCTCAAAAGCAACAATAATTACAAAGGAACTCTGGTAGAATTACATGTTTGATCCTAAGTGCATAATCAGTGAGCTTTGGGAGTCCTTCCTTTGCTCACAAATATAAAGAAGAAACTTTTTTTCTTCTTGACTGCGGATATCACCCTCTTAAATGGAAAAACTCTGTCGATCAACACAACTACCTTTCATATTTCTCCACCTGACAAATCTCACAAAGGAAGGTATCAGCTCCATACACTGTGCCACAAAATAATTGTATGACTCTATATACACAAATTCTTTCTTAAAATTTTGATGTTTTGACAAAAGTGCTTTGATAATATTTTCTATGAATTTTTCAAAGGATTTCGAAATGAAAATGTCTGGATTTTGTTATTATAACAAGATAGTACATTTTTTAGAGTTTCTCTAAAAGATGTTAGAGAAGAACTACTAAAATCATTATTCTGATTCAAATGTTTATCTTCCCAAACTTCATTATAATGAGGTCAAAATCACCTAACACTTAAACCTTTGCAACTTATGATGTGAAGGCAGCAGCCTGGGTTTGCTGGCACACCTTCCAGTCTGCCTCACCCCTCCACGACTGTGGAGTCCACCGTCCAGAAGCTGTGAGCTGCTGGATTTGACATGCTGAAACCTGAGGCTTGAAGATACTTCTCAGTATTATAACAGACATAGGATCAGAAACCCAGGGGACACCATAATACAATTTGTAATCCTATATGAATCTCAAAAATGTATCTTGAAATAAGATTGAGCTCTTTTCAAACACTTACAATATTGACCATAGTCTTTCTAAATGGTCGGAATCCCTTAGGGGGTTACGACTGGAGCATGGACAAAGGAATGTGATTAGAAGGAACATATTCCAGAATTTCAAACAAACAAACAAATAAGAAGTGAACTAAGTATATCAAAGGAGAAAATATATTGGCTACCAAGGAATAGTGAGTATGTTGTTCAGAAACATGGGACTGATGGAATTACTACATTTCTACAAAAATTTTTAAGAAATAAAAGCGAAACATTGCATTTAAAAAATTTTAACTGAGGGGCGCCTGGGTGGCTCAGTCAGGTAAATATCTGACTCTTGACCTTGATTACGGCTCAGGTCATGATCTCATGGTTCATTCAGGCCGCGCATTGGGCTCTGCACTGACAGTGTGGAGCCTGCTTGGAATTCTTTCTTTCCCCTCTCTCTCTGTCCCTACCTTGCTTACTCTCTCCCTCAAAATAAATAAATAAACTTAAAAATGAAAAGAAGAAAAAACTTTGAGTATTTAAAGAACAAATATGTTACAGCTATATGTTAAGCTATGATTCCATTCCATTAAAAAAATGAACGTACTCCCAAAAGAAAGAAAACAATAGCTAGTTTAAACTCACTTGAAAAACATCAACAACAAAAATGACAACAGCATATCTGAAAAAGTTTGTTTTCAAGACACTGGACACAAGGCAACAAGGTCAGTGATTCCAGGAAAATAGGATACAAATGATATGATCCCAGATTATCAGCTTGAAAGAGTTTCCCGGCCCCAGAGCACAGGGTCCCAGATGCCTAGCAGACTCCTTGAGTTGCTGAGATGGAGTCACAGCATAATGCAAGGAGGCTACTGCTCAGAAGAGTACCAGAGTAGAGAGAGCTGCATAGAGAGTACTCTAGAAATCTACAGAAAGTGCCAATCAAGTCCAGTATACCAGATCATGCATATGAGAAAACTACAGAGATGAAAGAAGGATTAGTAGGGCTTGTAATATTAGACCTTACAGAGGCCTGGTCATAGTTCATGGCTAGGCTGGATAACCTCATGGTTCACTGGGCACTGGGTAGAGAAGTCTTGACGCAGTACCGGGTAATCTTTAATCCAAGGGTGAGCAACCTCAGAATGAAAGGTCCTACACCAGTTGCTGCAAGAGATCTATTTTGACGTAATAGCTTTCTTACTTGTTCAGTAAAAAAACTATTTTGGGGGTCATTGAAGCTACTCTAAATTATCAGTGTTTGCTTCAAGACCTCATGGAAATCTGTATACCAACTTTTGCTATACTTGTGATAGAAAACTCTTATTTTTTTCACTAAGAAACAAGTGAAAATATAAGTTATATTTCTTTCAGTTATTCCCCAAGACACAAAAGAAAAAAGGAGATGTTAACAGTCTCAGAAAGACAAATTCTCTTTCATGAGGATTACTTTTAATAAGAAAATATGACTCCTCAGAACTGTGTATTTAGACTTTCAAAACTGAATTATAATGTCTAATTTTTACATATTTTTCATAAATCAAACTGAGATCTTAATTCAAATTATAAGCAGTTTATGATTGATTGTGTTTATTATTAGTATTAAAGGAGCTACCTGATAGTGATCAAATTTTGGGACAATACTAGTAATATGAAGATATGTTCAATTTCATAGTTAATATTTAATTATTTAATGTAAATTATATTTTAATTTAATCATACATTAATTAATTAAAATATAATTAAGTGTGCAATTTCCCCAGTTAATTCTATTTCAATTTAGGGTATAAAAATTATATTTTTCATTGGAACTCACAAAGATCACTTTTCTAAGCTCCTGAAGCTTAGGCCTATCAGACAGGTAGCTTTTTAAAATATCCTTCCTTTAATACACATGTATTACACTGTTTCATGGCTTTAGGTTATAACTGATGCTCATTTTGGCTCACATTTCTTTTTTTCACATTACTTCAGTTACCACCTAAAAACTTTAGGAAATTAAATTAAATCTCAGCGGGCTGCACTGGAAAAAATAAAATAGACACTGGATATTGACTTAAGAGATTTCATGTAAGACCTAAGCTAGATCTAATTTGTGCAAGTGACACTGTGTTACAAGAGTACAATTAAATATATCTATTTTTTCAGAGAGTCTTTTAAAATATGTCAACATGAAAACATCAGTGACAAAATTGTAGTGCCCATAATATTTTACAGAGTACAGCATACAGGGGAATTCAAAACTATAAAAATATGTTTCCAAATTTATACTGGATATTCTCAAATGCCTCATTAACTTGAAATACATCATCAAATAATCTGTGTTAAAACCTATCTGCAGTAACTTTATTACACATTCTAAGACTGTTAAATATTCAAACTCTTTTGAGTGTGTCTATTATTCAAAAGGATAGCATTGCTTTTACAGTTTTACTTTGGAAACATGCTAGTGTGTCCATATTTTCATTTCAAACGTGTATTCATGATATCACCCCATGAACTGGACTCTGGCAGCTAAGGAATTGATTTCCCAAGCATTACTAAACCAAAATCAACATAGAAGTCTGTGGGTCATATCACTAAACCAAACACTATATATTTAAATGTATGCATTTCAAGTTTCAGCAAGAAAGGAATGTGCCTTTTACACCTTTGTGGTGGCCATCAAATTGCTTTTTTGACTCCCAAAGTTATTTATACAGAACTTGCACACCTAAAACAAGTAAGTATTTATCTACTCTGGTATACACATAAACAGAAAAGGCTGTGGGACCGCAGCAGGGCCCCCAATTACAAGTCAGCCACAACTTTTCTATGTGATTATTGGCTACAGTGAATCTGGAAAAAAAATATTGCTGTTGGATGTTAATATCTTCATATGCTTTTAAACATCCCTGAGACGAGAAAGGCACTACAGAATCTTACAAATAAGCAACCTTCTTTCCTAGTTGCACAGCATGTTTTTAGCAAAGAAAAACATGTGTGGGAAACAAGCAAATACACCTTTCAAAATTAATTTGTGTCAGAAATGAAGCTGTTTCCAACTCTAATTTCAGTCTGAAAAGGATTTCAACACTTGGCATTTGTCTTTGTCAATATATCTATGCAAGTTTCTGTTTTTTTATGGCAGCAGAAAAATCTTGTGAAGGCTTCCTATTCCTATTCCTAAAAGCTGCATCTTTTAACATACACCATGTCTAGCTACATTTTTGCCCAGGAAGTACTCATGCATGCAGAGACTCTCAAATCTCTTGATGAACTTAAGAGATTATATTTCAAAATCAAAACGGGTAAATTTCTTTTTTATTAAATTGTTTTTAATACTTATTTATTTTTGAGAGAGAAAGAGAGAGAGAGACAGAGCGTGAGTGAGGGAGAGGCAGAGAGACAGGAAGACACAGAATCTGAAGCAGGCTCCAGGCTTTGAGCTGTCAGAGAGCCTGATGCGGGGCCTGAACCCCAGAACCTCAAGATCATGACCTAAACCAAAGTCGGACGCTTAACTGACCAAGCCACTCAAGTGCCCCCCAAATGGGTAAATTTCTAATTCCGTTTCTATGAATTGGTATAATTTATTTTGAGATTTTTGTTCAGTACAACTAAAAAAATTCAGTAACACAAACTATACTCAACAGGGATATGTATATCAAGAGTTAGATATTTAGATGTAGATGATGAAGCGTTTCTCCTGGTTTCATTCAACCATGGAAACTCTATGAGTACATAACATATTTCAGTAATTATTTAGGTAAAAAACTAATATAACCAAATGGAAACCAGAATTCATCATTTTTTGTTATAATCAGTAAAGTCTATTAAATATTTTCCTGTAGCTTTTTAAAAATTATTGTCTTTGGACAGAGAGCACATATGAACTTATCTTTATCACTAATTTTAATGATGTTTGGTTATGAATTTTAAATGTAAAACCGATAAATATGTATGAATAATACAAATTAGTAAGTTCTTTCAATAATGATAAAAATTAAAATGGGCCTTCCTTAATGTATAATCTAGTCATGGTTATAATAACATTTTGTAACCATATTTTATTAGAATACATGGCCACATACTATTGGTTGCCCAATCAGAAAATATCTGCCATTTCTTCGGTTCTAATACTATGCTGATTCTGTGCACGTGTAAGGAAGGAATGTGCTCACGGGGAAAGTGAGCTTTTAATCTCCAGGGAATAAATTATGCTTGGTATAATTCATTCATGGTTAATTCATGAGCTGGTATTAGTTATTGGTTCAGTGTGGACCTGTGAATTAGTCTTGAAAAATGAGACATGAAAGAATATTTGCTGAGAAATATTCTGGGGCTTTTTTTCCTCCTTCCTAAATAAAATGAAATTTACAAGATGTTCTAGAAGAAGTGAACTTGTTGCCTTTGGTCACAGTCTGTGAATACAGGATGCTTGAAGTTGCTGTAATTATCTTATGATGATGAAAGTCAAGAGAATTATAGAGAAGACTATTTGGAAGCTCTACATGTTTGAATTGATGAACTAACAAATCCAAGAAACACTTGCCTCTAAATTTCCAGTTTATATTCAAAACATATTTAATTGGATATTCTGTCTTAGAGCAACAGGTATCTAAAAGACACACATACCACAGACAATTTAAGCGAAGATATACTGCAGGAAAGTTTATATGTTATCATGTATTTTATGCGTTTAAAGAACATTTTTTTGAAGATAAGTTTAAATCATGTATTTATATTTATCAATGAGAAGGGTTTATAAATATCTAACATTTGTTACTTTTGTCTACTCAAATCTATTTCGCTTTTTTTATGGAGCTGATCCTGTTCTCCCACTCATGGAACGATAACATTGACGGGTTCGGTGACACCCAGATGAACGAAACCGATAACATCGGACTCCAACTTAGGTCCTTAATATCTGTGGTTCTTTGGTGGCATTTAAAGTTAGAGCTGCTGGTAGCCATCTTGCCACCGTGAAGACTGAGAGTCTATAGGAGAATCTGCACTGAAAAAAGCACGGCTACAAGAAAGGATGAAAGTTTCTAATAACATTATTTTTCTCATTGCATCAGCACTGCCTGAAGAAGAAACAGTCCAAACTCTTTAGTTACAGAAGTTAATAAATTTACTCTGGGTTGAATATCTGTCACACACAACCAGTGAGTCCCACCTAACACATTCAATAATATGTTTCAGGTAGACTTCTTTCTTGTAACTCACTATATAAGATGTATGGAGTATCTGTAATTATTCCAGTGGAATTACTATACTAGGAATGATAAAATGATAATTATTTTTATTAATTTTTTTAACACATATTTATTTTGAGGGAGAAAAAGACAGGGTGAGAGCAGGGGAGAGGCAGAGAGAGAGGGAGACAGAATTCGAAGCAGGCTCCAGGCTCTCAGCTGTCAGCACCGGGCCCGACATTTGGCTTAAACCACAAGATCATGACGCAAGCTGAAGTCAGACACCCAACTGACTGAGCTATCCAGGCACCCCATAAAATTATTTTTATTAAATTAAATTTAATTAATTATTAATAAATAATTAAAATTAAATTAATTATTAAAATGATTCATGGAGTTTTATATTAAATTATTGAAAATAACTCTATACTGCACCTATTTTTTCTGTATATATCATTTGTTAATTTATATTAAATATGGAGTTTTAAACACTGATATCTGTAATTAGCACAGGCTTATTTTTTGAAAAAAAAGTATTTTGCTTGGGTCACAGTCCACTGATCCCATTTGTATTCGTTTATATTTTTTCTGGATTTTTTGCATCTTTTTTTAAGACTTTTCCACACTATTCTTTATGTCTGAAGATAACTTACATGTTTTATTTTTATCTCATTGTTTTTTAGCACTGTATAATGGGTAATTTTTTAAAATAATGCATGACTATTAGTATGCTAATTTTCTCTTAATTTGGCTTTAAACTCTTACATAAATCATTGACTTTTTCAGGTCTGTTATCACATTTTTGTGTTCTAGAAGTTTAATGAGATTATTATTAATTGTGCCTTATTTTGATAGACTTGCTTTTTAAATTCTCAATATCTTAATTTCTTTTTAATTTCATCTTCTGCATTTTCAAACATACTAAGTTCACTAACTTTATATTTTCCTTTAATTTCCAACATCTGTTGTTTTTGAGAGTTTGGGTCTGTTTGTTGTTTCTGCTAATGCTTTGTCATGATGGCTTGCCTTCTCCCAGAGTGTTCTTGTGCTTTTTAACTGAGCTCATAATCATTGGACCTTTATATGTAGGAATACTCTGACACTTGGGTTTAAGAGTATTGCTTCAAGCATGCTTTGAACATAGTTCTTTTAGACACATGAGACCTTATCTGAGGATACTTTAAACTAAATTCTTAGTTTACATTTATAAACCAATGGTTGGTATAAATACCAGACCCATATCTGACTGAGAGTTGGTTTGTGGGTAAAAATTCTCAGGGAAGACTTTTTATTCTGCCTCCCCAAAGCCAAGTCAATATCAATAGCACACAATTTGATAGACATTCTACACAAGAACACTTAGGATAGAATTAATTTATATTTAATAATCTAGAAAAGTAATTCACCTGTTTAAAAAGGAGATAGTGACAACATTAAAGTAGAAATTACAGAAAAGAATAGAGAACAACTATAATACATGGAGCTAATTTTCATTTTCAGAGAAAGTTACAGATAATTTTCTCACAAAATTCACTTACAGCTTTCTCTGCAAAGGTCTCTTCATAAAATGCTAGCATCAAAACAAACTGTACAACTGCATATATCCTTAAGAGATGAGACACAGATGATGAAAAGGGAACTTCTTTTCCTGTGACCTAGGAAGAGAAGAAAGAAGACTTTCCTTTATCCTGCTCTCTGGGTTAGTCCTCTCATTGAAATTCACGATAAGTAAAGAGGAGATGTGCAAAAGAAGGAAAGAGCTTTGCTACTTTTTTATTATTTTTCTGAAATGACTCAACCATTTCTTTTCATTTTGATAGAAAAACATAAAAGTTCAGAAACTTGTTTTTGATTTCAGAAGCATCATTATTTTAATTTAGTCTATAACAAACCGGTATAAGAATTGATTCAGCAACATGTCCTGATGACAAATACACCTAAAATGAACATAAAATAAGAAATATGAATAGAGAAATAGGTTCATGATGATACATGAAACTAAAGAAAAAGAAAAAAAGAGAAGGTGATTTTTAGTAGTGGGGATAATCATCCCTGAAAGGAAACTATTACTGTATTGGAAACAACTTTCCTAAATTATAGTGTCTAAGAAATACTACAACTCTACTTTTATAATGCAAATTACACACAAATATGACTTCAGAATATTCATTTTGGATTATTGAAAAGTAGAAAAAATAATAAATGGATCATAGCTAACTAAAATTTTTAGAGTTGAAATAAGTGAATTGTTTTCACCTATATCAGGTTAGCTCGTTGTTACCTAACTGATTTTGGACATAACTAAAAATACCTGGCAAATTTCAGTGAAACAGCTTTCATAACTGGATGAAAAAACATCCTTATTTAGATCAAAAGTTTTAAAAAATAACAATATTAAAATAAAAACTGATTTTATTTCCTTGTAATATTGGCTAATTTTATACTTACGATTATCTTTGAAATCAACAATAGTTTACTCTTTCTATTGCTTTCACGTTACTATTAATGACAGTTATTTTAATACAGAACCACAATATATATCCTGAAGGATTGAAAATAAAATCATTTTTCTCATCTCTAGAAGAATTCCAGATTGAAATTGAATTTTTCATTTGGTTTCCAGGGTTTTAAATCTCCATGTCACTTATTTTGGGGTTTTAATGTGATTTCTGAATTTAATGCTACCGCTGTATCACAGAACGAGTAAGACTATGGTCTAATCTAACAACCACATTGTCTTGGTGTGGTTTTTAACCTTAGATTCTAGAGACTTCATTTTTTTTTTTTTTAATTTCAGTATAGTTGACACACACTGTTACATCAGTTTCAGGTACACAACTTAGTGATTTGACAAATTTATACATTATGCTATGTTCACTACAATCATAGCTACCATCCACTTTGATATATTGTTATTATAATATCATTGACTATATTATTTATGTTGTGACTTTTATTCCTGTGACTTAATCATTCCATAACTGGAAGTCTGTTACTCCTACTCCCCTTCATTCATTGGCTGTACCAATTTACATTCCCACCGACAGGGTACAGGAGATTCTTTTTCTCCACAAAGAATTATTATTCTTTTATTTCTTGTCTTTTTGATTTTAGCCATTCTAACAAGAGTAAGGTGATATCTCATTGTGGTTTTGATTTGCATTTCCCTGATGATTAGTGATGTTGAGCAGCTTTTCATTTCTTCATGAACAAAATGAAGACAGACTGAAGCATCTTTAAGACTCCTTCCATCTCTACTGTTTCAGGATTCTGTGACCAAGTAACAAACATTTGTGTGGTTTTTGCACTACATACTCACTGTAATTTCACTGGATCTGAAAACTAGCCTGTGCTGCTCTGCCTCTGAACCATGCTCCCGAGTAAGAGGCAGTGTCATCCTGGGAGAAGGCCCTCCTCTTATGGGCCCCTAGGTGGTACCCACTCAGCAAGTTATGCACCACAGGGCTGTATGTGCCTAAGATAACATCTTTTTTTCAAATCTGCATGAAGTCGACCTACATACAGGCTGGGTGTAGACTTGACAATATGATACTAATCTTCGTATCACCAACATGAACTCCATTTACCTCTGGGATTTCTTCACTTAGTCCAAGTCTTGGTTTACCCGGACCCCATCCTGGTCCTTTAAATATGACAGAAAACTTATTGAAGAATCCAGGTGTGGCCCAGAATGTAGTCCATATGTAAACTAAATGGTGGAACTAGAAGAATTAAAATAGCGCTTATTTAAAATAAGAAAAACTCATAACAAAAATATTAAGTACAATTAATCATACAGTCTATTTTATTTATTCACTGTTCAATGACATTTATATATTTTTCTGCCATATAAGGTTATGTGCAATGTGGTTAATGTAGATTAATATGCAGTTGCATTCCAAATGGTAATTCATTCTATTCATTTGGTTTCCTTTAAGTTTAATTGTGTTTTGTCAATATTTCTGAAGCTACACCAAATTATAATTTTGAAGTTAAAAAAGAGGACAATTATTTAGAAAATCAGCAATATAGAAAAAAATGAGTTAAGCGTCTTTGCTTCCAATGGAATCAAACTAGTAGCTTTGCACTCTACTTCCATGTCTAATGATATTCTTTCTAAAGTCTTGCTAAGTGAATATTAAGGTTGACCATGGACACATACAAATATTACATATTAAAAATAGCCCTTGATTTACTGTATTGAGTTATAGACAATCATATCTACATTTAAAGAAAGGTATTCAGAGCCATTTCTGAGTCTTTTAGCAGGAATCTACATTCTTTAAATAACACTGTACATCAGACATGTACAGAAGCTAAAAGTATGCTCACGCATGATAAGTCCTCAGTAAATATTAGCTATTAGGGTAATTAGATATATATGTCATGCACGTAATAATAATGCACCATAGGATTAAAAACAGTCCCAGAGGTTGTGCATCAGCTACACCCAGACGTTGTGCACCAGCTACAGACTCTAGAAATGAGTTCTACTACAAGTGAAGTAATAAATTAATGTACAAAGAAGTTTTGGCTTTATGGGAATTTGTGGTCTCATTGGCATTTTCACTGTCTCTTAAAGAATTTAAACCACTAGGATTATAAAAGTGGTTTTAAGTGTGCTTGAAACATTACAATAAGTAATCTGAAGCAATTAATGAACAATGTAGGGTTTAGTGGGGCAGATTTTAAAGAAAATGGAAATTCCAGATGGAAATTTACACTGGGGCTTAATAATAATGATGATGATAATAATGGTAATAATAATAATAATAATAATAATAATAATAATAATACAAAACATACTGTGCTTAGGAATTATGACATATATTAATATACTTATCTGTTCTGTTATTTTGAAAACTGACTGAATTTTATTGGTCTCATTCTAGATATAAGCCATGAGAAATGCACGGTGACATTTTACAATGAGGAGTACTTTCCCACTTCTTTGCCTTCCAATGCCCCAAAAATCCTGGATTCCAAAGGAGAACAAAGTGAATGCCCTATGGCTAATAATAAAGGAGGAAAAATCCCTCTCCTGCTAGTGGAGGCCTTCCTCTGTTGCTTTTGATACGTTTGTGGGAAAGGTGAGAAATTTAGCTGAAAACAAAGGAATCTAAGTCAAAGTAAGTGTGTGATTTTGTAGGTTCAAGAACTCCTAATCACACAACATTGCCAATATGAAATTTTTGACAATGTAAGTGAGAGCCTAGAAGTCTATGTCTTATACACAGTTTTGATAAGGAAATTTTCATATGAGGGCAGAGACCTGGGGAACTGAACCTGACACAGATTCAGCAGCAGCTCATAAAGATTCTGTCTCATTTTTGTGTTCCCCCAAATCCTGTTGTCTAACTAACTCCTTGTGTGGCTAGTGCTGTGTGGTTTTCAGCCTCTCATCTGTCTCAGCAATGAGCCCCTTTTCCTCCGCAGTAGCATTCTTGCTACTTAAAGGATCAGAAGGAAACAACAGTTTCGGCACCTCCTGGGAGCTTTTTAGAAATACAGAATCTTGGACACACCTCACAGCCACTGAACAGAATCTAGGCTTTAATAAGATTCTTGCATGGTTCATATGCACATGAAGTTTCAAAGGCGCCCTCCCAGAGGACAAAGACCAAGCTTTTTCCCTTTTAATATCCTTAGTACAGAGATAAGACTACACTAAGTGAAAAGGTAGCTCTCACTGTTTTGCTTTTAAATTAATTTTGATTCTATAAAGTTTATTAAGAAAGTACTCTGAAATATTTGCTAATATTCTCCTGAGGGATATAACTTTAGGAATGCCCAACAGAGAGAGAGGCAAAAACAGAGAGAAAAGAGATGGCCTACAATTGAGAAGGAAGAAAATGAATAATCAGGTTTTCTCTCTTGAAGTGTGAGATAAAAATACCTTTCATTTGAAAAGTGGAGGCAATTTGTGATGGCCTTTTTGTAAAGACGCAGCACAGTGTAAAAGTTAAATTGAGTTAAGCAAGTCTTGGGCTTAGCCTGCAACCTCCTTGGTTAAGTCTGAATCTGACAAACTGGAATGTCTGGTTGAACTATATAAACCCTGGGAACTTCAGCCTCACGCACTAAAAAATGAGGATTAAAAAGTATCACTATGTCATAACGTTTGAGTAAGAGTTTCATTAAATGTTTGTACTGAGCTGCTAGCAATATCCTGTATATAGTAAAAGCTCAAGAAATGTCCATTTATTTTGTTATTTTAACTTCTTTAAAAAGTTTTAAGAAATAGGTTCAGAAAGCAGACCTGACATGAACTTGTAACTCCCTCCCTTCCTGAATGCTGGAAACCCGGTTCTCTGTACAGAGCTGTCACTGACTGACCTCTTCAGCTTCTCAAGCATTCTTATCTTTTTCTCATTTGCTAGTCCCGAACCCCAGGAGTGTTTGTGGTGCTCTGTTGCTGACGGATTGGAGTCTCACAGACATTCCTCATTTCTCTAGTGCCAGCCATTGAGATCAGTGAACAACCAATACCACATGTCTAACAGAAAACTGGTCCGGTGCAACAAGTCTTAGCAGGTGAGGTAATGTGCAGACCTAACCAACTCGTAATAGCTCCTGACATTTAGGTCCAAGTAGAGTAGGGCAAAGGCCTCATGTTGAATTTCTAACCAGAGACATGCGGTCTTGAAGCAAATATTTTTCTTACTGTGGTATCGGCCTTAATTATGCATTTACTACGGCTCCTTCTGAATTCATGAATATATTTCAGGTCTATTCTGAGAAAGAATATGTTTGCCCGAAGACCTGTTTTTAAAAAAATTCTCAGGAGTAGGTATATTTAAAAGTTCCTATAATGAGTTGTTTTCAAACACATTTTGCCCAAGTTGATTTAAGATTTTGCTTGACTGTCAAGAGTTACTTCCAACTTCTTTTATGGTTAAGAAAAAACTATTTTCAGGATAGTTTGATGTACTTTCACCTTTCAAACATTGATCTTTATTTTAACTATAAGATTTATGAAAGGATATAATCAATTAAGAAATAATAAAGCCAATTACGTTACCTGCACCACGAACGGTTCAAAAGTATTAATGGGATGTGTAAGACCATATACAACTTTTTCATTTTCTGCTTCGAATGTCCCTGGAAGATAAACATTAAGGATATGACCTTTGACTTTCTATGAGCTATGGAAGTAAGTTATTATTTTTATGTCCATATATATTTTACTTACCAAAAATTCTATCCCATATAATAAGAACGCCGGCATAATTTTTGTCAATGCAATAACGGTTTCTGCCTATGAAACAAAATATTTTTAAAAGGGTTTTGGAAAAATGAAGTTATACTTTTGAAACATCTTTTTGTTTAGAACCCATTCACAAAATTAAGACTTCTGCAACAAAATGATTTTCCTAAGAATCTCTTTTCACTCATAACTTTACATTATTTGCTAAGTAAATTGCTTTTATTTTATTTACTTTTGAGTTAATTTTTACCAAAAAGACCAAAGAATTCCCTAAAACTACATACATTTAGAATTATACCAGATTTCTTTTTCAGACAGAGAGAGAGAGAGAGAAATGTGTGTGTGCATGCAGGTGAGGGGCAGAGGAAGAGGAAGATAGAGAATCTTAAGTAGGCTCCATACCCAGTGTCAAGTCTGATGCGGGGCTCGACCCCATCAGTTTTTAAAACGTTTTTGCTCTTAATTTTCTAGTTGTTTAGAAATCTGGGGTAATTCTAAGTAATTTTACTTTTTAAAATTTTACTTTTTACCATCAAAGAGTAGGGGAGCCCGGTGGCTCAGTCAGTTAAGCATCCAACTTTGGCTCAGGTCATCATTTCACTGTTCATGAGTTCAAGCCCTGCATTGGGGTCTTTGCTGACAGCTCAGAGCCTGGAGCTTGCTTCAAATTCTGTCTCCTTCTCTCTCTGCCCCTTCCCCCCCCACACACATACACTCTCTCTCTCTCTCAAAAATAAATAATCATTAAAAAATTTTAAAAAAGATCATCACAGAGTAATAATGAAAAATTAAATGTTCCCCCAAAAGGCAATAGGGAATAAGATATATAATATATGTATATTTGCACTTGGTTGTTTTTTTAATTTTGAAGTGAGTTGCTATCTGTACTCCTTCTCTCTGCATCTTTTCCATGAAAAATTTTTGTACTTAGAATGAGACTTTACTATTTATTTTAATCATAAAATACATAAGTGGAAATTAAATTACCCTTAATTATTTTTACTAACCATTAACTCAAAACATGTATATTTTCTCTCCAAAGTATTCAAATTATAATTTAAATTGAAATAGCTGGGCAGTTTCTTTAATAATAAAAAAAATGCTTAAATAGGTACCTCCGTATTCACATGAGTATAAATCAATGGATAAAAATATTAATCTACCCGGGCATCTGGGTGGCTCAGCCAGTTAAGCATCTGACTTCGGCTCGCGTCATGATCTCACTATTTGTGAGTTTGAGCCCCGAGGCCGGCTCTGTGCTGACGACTCAGAGCCTGGAGCCTGCTTCAGATTCTGTGTTTCCCTCTCTGTGCCCCTCCCAACTCATGTTGTGTCTCTTTCTCAAAGATAAATAAACATTTGAAAAAATATATTAATCTACCTAGCTGACGCTCCAACAAACACAACTGTCTTCATGTGTCATTTCTTTACATGCCTTCTATACATGCAAAGATATGCTTGATAGTGAAGACACAAGGGACAACCTCCCCCAGTCCAAAAATAGTGTGGGTCTACCTACGCAAATGCACAACCCATTGTCATATGCGGGGTAAACAGTGTTTCTTAGTTGGAGGGGAGAGCGTTTTGCCTCTCAGGGGACATGTGACAGTATCTGGAGAATTCGTTGAGAGTCACAACTGCAAGGGGATTATTATGCTCATCTAGTATGCAGAAACCAAAATCCTACAACAAAAAGGTAGCGCCATTCCTAACCTCCCACCTCCAAGTGAAGAACTGTCTGGCCCAAAACATTAATAGTGCTGAGGCTAAGAGGCCCTGGGTGGCTCAGTCAGCTAAGCGTCAGACTTCGACTCAGGTCATGATCTCACGGTCCCTTGGTTTGAGTCCCATGTTGGCTCTGCGCTGACAGCTCAGAGCCTGGAGCCTGCTTTGGATCCTGTGTCTCCCTCTCTCTGCTCCTCCCCTATTCTTGCTCTGTCTCTCTCTCTCAAAAATAAAGAAATATTAAAATAAATTTAAAGAACCTCATGCTGAGGGTAAGAGATATGAATATAAAACAACAGGAGCGGGAATGTGCTCTGAAGCCAAACAGACGACACTAGCAGCTATTTCTTCTTCAGTGGGGACTTATTCTTCAACAACTCCTTGTTTCCTTTACTGTGAAGGAAGCCCCAAGAATATAACACCCGTGGCCGCTCCAGCTTCTCACTAACAATTCTCTTGGGGACTGGCGAAGTCTGTGGAGTTTGGAAGAGGAAACTGAGCATGTGCAGCCTGACTCCGCCCACTTCTCTTCAGTTTGAAGGGAGACTGTGTGGTGAAGTGGGGCTTGGGTTTCTCCTCGGCTAGAAGCCAGGCAGAAGGGGACCTGCCTTTTGGGAAGGCAGGCCTGCAGTGTTTCAGCGCTGCCTGTGATACCTGGAAACTTATGCAAAACAGAACAGTATTTGTTATTTTATTACTGTCTTCCTTTTCTCAACTCTATGTTTGTGAGATGTATTCAGGCCATTAGGAGTTGCAAAAGTTTGGACATTTTTATTGGTATATAATTCCCCATTACATGAATAGTCTACAGTTTATCTCTTCTACTGTGATAAGCATTTGAATTTTATCTCTAGTTTTTCTATTACATCAAATGCTGTTATGCACATTCTTGTACAGGTCTTTCGCTGCACACATGTAAACATTTCTGTTATTTATGCCCGCATTTTTAAACCTTAAGCACTAGCCACAGGGGATTTTTTTCTTTGTCATGCTAATGCAGTTTGCAGAATTCTGGTAAATAAGTGAATTTCTGCCTATTAGGCTTTCCTCAAATCCCAACAATTTTCAAGCCCGGAGACTTTCTGGTTGTATATAGGAATGACCCTCAATATTGGGTCAAGTGGTAACTTTCAACATAGGAAGTGTGTATGCCTGCAGCTGGTTAACTTGTTTTTCACAACAACTAAGGATATCTAGGCAAAAAGGAAAATTCAAAATAGATTTTTTTTTTTCCTTCAATCTTTGCTTTGGAAAAGAGGCTTGTCCAGGTACAATGGATGACATGACGCCTATTTATACAGTGAATGGTGACTATATTGAATAATTGTGATGAAATGGTACAAAATAATATTATTTTTAAAGAAATGAAGAAGGAGAAAAAGATCAACTTTCCTTACCATGATGAACCCGATGATGGCTAGGAGTATTAAGAATCAGTTCCAAAGGACCAAGGTTATTAATGACCTGTTTAAAACAAAAGCAATGTTTATACACATAGGTATCGATAAATGCATATGTATATTCACACTAAATTTCCACGTGGATCAAGAGATATTTCAAGCTTCAAGGCTGACATCAGAGTCAGAAAAAGTTTTTCTACTTTCTTGGGTTCCTACAAAAATAACAATAGGCTCCTAACTGTATTCTGGGAGGCAGTACAGTAGACAGGTTAAGAGTAATGCTGCCTAAAGTAGCTCAGGGAGCCTCCGTTTATTACTATGTGATCTTTGGAAAACAACTGAAGCTTTTTATAACTCGGTTTCCTCATCTTTCAAAAGCAAATATTAAAAATATCTACATAATAACATTCTGAGGATTATAAACAGTACGTATTTATATACCACCACTGTCTAAGGCACACTTCTCTCAAGTCTCTGGTCATTTCACACTCTACACCTTTCAACAATGTGTTTGTTGATTAATGGTAACAGCGCATAACTAAGGAAGGGAAAACATCATATTACATTTGCTTTGTGGTTAGTGGAGAGTTGGTTTCACCCAATAATCAGCCACGTAGCAAATGGCTTACTATTACATCTGTTCCCTACTTCCTTAGGGTGATTCTGCTTATTCAAATAGAATCCTGAATGGTATTTTACCTGTAGATGCACCATACGTGAGTCGAATTTACAGCAACAATTAAAAGTCAAATGTAGGGCCGCCTGGGTGACTCAGTCACTTAAGCCTCCAACTTCGGCTCAGGTCATGATCTCACAGTTTGTGAGTTTGAGCTCTGTGTCAGGCTCTCTGCTGACAGGTTAGAACCTGGAGCCGGCTTCATATTCTGTGTCTCCCTCTCTCTCTCTCTCCCTCCCCTCTCACACTGTCTGTCTCTCTCTCTTTCAAAAATAAACAAACATTAAAAAAAATTTAAACAAAAGTCAAATATATAAAGGGGTCTTTTTTTTTTCAATTAATGATTCTTCATAATGTGGTCTATAAGTCTTTAATGTTCTCTCTCAAAATTTCTCAGTAAGAATCCCCAGGCAAGGGTCTGCAGATTCTAAGGAGTGTAGGACTCAGGTAGATGTCATAAAAGAGAAAAACAGGCCACATATGGCATTTGATATGCTACATTATCAACTTTAAGCAATATTGGCAACCATTTTAATTTTGATTCCATTATTTTTCCATCAATTAGGGCAGATAATAGAATGTTTACTTGAATTATGATCTGGGTTGACTTGTTTAGAGCCTACTAATGACAAAATCAATACATTGTTATATTTTAAGAAATTACTCACCTATAGAGTTACTTTCCATTTAGAGGGTATATGAGGAAAAAGACATAAGTTAGATGATGCTTCAGGGGAAAAACATTCACTGACAATGATGATACATGAATTGGTAACAAGTCAGTGGTACGAAGAAAAAATAGAGAAACACAACTGGTTAAGATAAAAAGATATTTAAGATACATAAAAACTAGATGATCTTGTGAGAATATTGATTTGAACACACCAAACAAAAAAGACATTTTATAGGCAATGAGGGATAAGAACATGATTATATAGAGGGTATAAATAATAAAAAGTAATGCTTTCACTGAAAATTATAATAGAGTTTTGTGTAGAGAGAAGTAACTGTATTTTTAGAGTTATATAACTGAAGTATACATGACATGAGATCTATGTTTTGCTAAAAGTTATTTGGCATTGAAAAAAGAAAAATAAAAAAGGATAACTAATGAAAATGAATCAAAATCATAATGATTTTTTTTGACTGAGGTGATGGCTATAAATAAATGCATTCATTCTACCATTCTCTCTACTTTTTCTGAATGTTTGAAAAAATTTAAGGCAGAATCTTAAATAAAAGAAATTACTACTCTAGTAAGACAAAATAATGCTCAGTTGGCCAGTTGGGAATATTAATAGATCTCTAAAGTCCCAAATAAATTTCTAGATTGCAACTCTTTATATAGCAGGGTTGAATCACTTTTTGGCAATCTCTGACACTAAAACACCCGGCTTGAAGTTGCTCTGCAAGGGTGAACAGCAAGCGTGTGCTGCTAGGGTAGCCACGCTGTCCTCAGCTTGTGGGGTCTATACTCTCTTGAGGTAGAAGCTGCAGCACTGTTGCCACATGACATTGCTGCATCTCGCCAAAGGGCAGGTGCCACCATCATCTCCCTATTAAACCCATTGTTTACACATCTTAAAAAGCAGCCCTTGCCTACCATCCTGCTGCCGAGCTCCTAAGGGATTATCAGTTTCCCTTATACAATAGACAGAAATGTTTACATGCAAAGGATGCGTAATATTTCATGTTTGATATGGATTTAGCCACCCTCCTTCATTCTTTCTTTTCTTTTCTTTCTTTCTTTCTTCTTTTCTTTTTTCTTCCTTTCCTTTCTCTTCTCCTTACCTTTCCCTTCTCCTTTCTTTCCTTTCCCTTCTCCTTTCCTTTCCTTTCCTTTCCTTTCCTTTCCTTTCCTTTCCTTTCCTTTCCTTCCTTCCTTCCTTCCTTTCTTTCCTTTCTTTCCCTTCTAGCCTGGTGTTTTATCACCATTTTTAAAGTTAATTCCATGAGAAATATATTATGAACTCCAAACAAGAGACTTTTTGGTTAACTCACAGAACAGAATTCATTTATACCCAAAGAACTATCTGTATTTTTTTTTTTATTTCAGGAGTTCAAAATACTATGAATATGTATAATATATACAAGGATATCAGACCACGTTCCTATCAAATCAATCACAAAATGTATTATCCCACAAATACAGTATTAACATCCAGGAAATGAGAGGGGAGTAAGTAGAAATAGTCCTGTATTTGACTGGACTCCTTTGCTTGGTACTTGGTGGAAAAATATTTGTTAAGAAGAAGAATGGTGATGGATAGAGAACAAGAAAGTGGGGTTTCTCAGCCATCAGAACATTGAAATCTGATGCTCAGTTGAAGCTTTGTATCTCTGGCAGAGAACCAGATGGGAAGGAGAAAACCATTTTATCCTTGTTTGTCTCTTTAGTGCCTAACATATGTTACAAAAACAGACAACAAAAGGGGGTGGAGGAGACTACACTGACCAGCTTCTGCTACCCAGATGCATTTCTGATCCTTGGTCCTGGCGTGTGTGCAGCCAGATTTAAAGCCACACAAATGGTGAGTGCATTCAGATGACTGGAGCCTTGGCTGAGTGCATTATTTTTTTAATGTCAAGCACTTTTCCTCAAAGAAAATTTTTGCTCCTGCAGGCTAAAGCATGGTGATATCAATATTGAAAGTCACCCCACCCCAACATTTTTTTTTAAGTTAAAAGCCAAGTACAACACAGGCAACCACAGTCAAATTTCCTGATAGTGCCTATGAGTACTTTGGAGCTGAGGAAGACCACCTCGGGTGGGAGATGATTCATCATTCAGACAGCCCAGTCAGAACCTCTCTTGCAGAAAACTCTTCTGACTCAGTCACGGAGAAGTCATCAATAATTAATAAGGGTTGAGCATAACGACTTAATTATCGCCCACTTTTGCAAATTCAGTCATTTAGCAATTCAACCGCATCTAGCTTTGAATCACTTCCTGAAAATATGTTACTGTGGAAATAATTGCAGCTATTCTCATTTTTAGGAAGTTATTTTTTGTCTTGTTTTTTAAGATTTAGTTGATGATGGAATTTAAATGATGGTATTTTCTAACATATAGAAGACCTAAAGACAATATAGTCCAATACTCTATTATTTAAAAAAAACAAAAAACATAAAACTGATGCTCAGAAAATTTTAATTATCAGTCCAAGTTCCAACGGCTTGGAAGAAGCCCTAAAGTCTTTTTGATTTCAACTCAGTAATTGTTCTGTTTTTCTATCACATTGCTTTTAAGAGATAGAGAAATAGTTCCATCAAATAAAAATAATTTAAACTTCTAGAAGTTTCATGAAAAATAACTAAAGCTTTTTACCTCATTCCAGCCAAAAGAAATCCAGGTATTTATAAAGAACCTCGACACTTCAGATTCTAAACTGCCCCTCGTGGGATTTTAGGCACTTCTGGTGTTTTAGGTTCCCAAAGCAATGATCTAAGTCTTGTATCCTGTCATTCTCTGTCAAAATTTTATAACCTGAGAACCACGGATACCTAGACAGGCCATCAATGGGCTTCAGAAGGTCAAGAACACCCTACGTGTTATACCAAATTTTATGAATATGTGCCACTGGGTATTTCCCTGGGAGGAAACTACTACTTTCATCATATGCTCAGAGGGATAGATGAGTCCTAGGAGTTTAAGAATCCACGTTCCCAACAAAGGTCTTTAGATTATTTCCTTTGCCTTTATTAACATCATGTTTTTAGTTTCCATATTAATAAAACTTGAATGCTAATTTCTCATCCAAACTTCAAAAACAGTAACTTAAACATTTTTTTCTATTTCTTCCCAAAAACTTCATTTCTTGAGCTGTTTTTACTTGTACAATAATATTACAAATGAACCAATAATAAATAAAACAATTTTATAATAATAAGTTCTATCATTTTTATCAATTAAACTTTATCCAGCAGAAGTGTTCTGGACCAGTCATATATTTATTTCTTTCCCCACAGTTTATGGCAGGGGTGGGGAAAAAGAGTTAAATATAAAATCAAGAGAATAGGAGCCAGAAGACACCATCATCTTTTCATCGTGTCATTTCCCCTCATCAAAAATAAAATGAATTCAAATGAAAGGCCTTTCATAATGAACCAAATGAAGCCCAACAGATGTCGAATTACAAGCTGTTCAAACTCTTCTTCAAGACTCTTTTCCAGTTATCTCTTTCTTCTGCCTAAAAGACCTTAGCCTCCCATCTCAACCTGTTAGAATCCTGCTGTTCCTTTAAAACATGTCTAGACTTTGAAACACTTTTCTTGATTTTCCAAAGAGGATTTTCTTTGCCTTTGCTGAATACATATTAAGGAATCACTGATTTTTATGTCCTGTGTTCTGATTTCTAGTTATTTGTGTTTACTTCTTATATGATATTGAGAGTTCAGTAAGGACAGAAAGTCAACCTCATGCCTCTTTAAGTTTCTCACTGCACATGCAACACTGCTTTGGATATAGTGACTGCCTAACAAGATTACATGGAGTCAACAAATCCACCTCACTGGCCTCCATGCCATTTTCCCTTTATAGTAGTGGTTCTCAAATGGGGATGATTGTGCTTCCAGGGAACATTTAGCAATGTCTGAAAATACTTTTGGCTGTCACAGCTGGAGGAAGTGTTACTGTAATTTATTGATTAGTGGATTTTAGTGCTGCTAAACATCCTACAATTCATAGGACAGTACCCCAAAATAAGAATGATCTGCCCCAAATGCTGATAATCCCTACTGCTTCATGGGTATAAATGTCTTGCTACTTAAGTCTTTTTTATAATTCAGGAGGGAAGCATTGTATAATATCTGTCTTCCAGTTTGGAAACTGGAGGGTGGGGTGCATTAGGGAATTCCCAATGGCTAGAGATCAAACATGAGTCTGGAGTGCCCTTGGCATTTAAAGCCCAGAGAGAGAGTTCAAAAATGATCTTTGATCTAGTGAATTGGATAATTAAGATAAATAGCTAAAATGAAAGGGCAAAAAACTAGTAACAACAACATACAAACAAAAACCAGAGACATACACAATCAGAGACCAGATAATAGGAGAGATGAATTCTGGTGATCAATGGCAGGTAAATTTCTTGAGTTATTTTTATGTTCCTTCAATACAGGTTTCTGAGGGTTTCGGTTTCAGTTGAAAGGATTCAGAGATAGAAAATATAACTTCCATATCACCAAATGATTCTGAAATGTCTTTTGAGAGTCATAAGACCTTCCTCCCTGCTTGCCCTGCAGTCATATTTTGAGTGAGTTGAATAACTTAGAGGCCTAAAGGTTAATGAAACTTCCATTGTATCTAGGTTACCAGTGGGAATAATTTTGTTCTAGAAATTGATAAAGTGACTACATGTGGTAAATCAAATAATTAAATGCTTGCTATGCACAGGTTGCAATTAATTCCTTCCACATTATAGCCCTCAGGAGTTTTTTGATTACCCTACATCCCCTTAAAAATATCCCTCTGTAGGTCTTTCCAAATGAAATTGATAAATCACTTAGAGTTGAGCTCTGTAAAGCATCAAAGTAAATGTTTTAAATTAATGTCCTGTCTGAAATTATTTCTTACAAAATTAACATATTCTATTCTATTCATAGTTGTTTTCACTGATTCTTCTGATTGGGGAACATTGACTGGATAGGTTTTTGTAGTTCGATTAAGAGTGCAGAAATGACTAACAACTGCACAAGTTGGAGACCACGACTTGCTTTAAACAAAAATTCAGTTAATTCAAAACAAAGTGATTTTGTTTTTATGTATTACATGGAAAATTGCCTCTCCTCACCTCACTCTGTCTATTCATGTTGGAGAAGAGACTTTCTAAATCCATTTTAAAAGGGAACCTCTCAGTTATATTCTTCTGTAAAATTTTAGCACACTACTGGGACTGTCACATTATATTTCCACCTTCCAGTTTTTCTCTATACTAATGGGTACTAAAAATATTGGACTATATTATTGAAAGGCTAATGGAATACTTATAACCACTTACTTTTCAGAAAGAAAGCATGAGCCTATAGTTAATTATAAATTTCTTTCCAAATAAGACATGCTTACAAATATTCATGCTTCCTGTCTGAGAGGGAAAAACCATAATAAGGAAACTATGTCCTAGGAAGCATGTGTTTTACAGAATCCGCAGGAACAGTGAATGTGCTAACAATATGATAGATGCTGAGGAGTGACTGGGTTGGGGGTGAAGTGAAATTAAATCTTCATAGTAGGAAAATGCCTGTATTCAGATGAGCAGAGGTTACAGTGTCACCATTGACTCAAACTAGTCAAGTCTTCTTCAGAGCGTCATGCATGACTGATGCTTCAGAGACCTATTTCAGCATGGGCTTCTGTATTTCACAGCAGTCAGTATTTAAGGGAAATACGAAGTCAGTGCCTAATATACTTATCATCTGATATACAAAGCATTGTCATATTATGTTTACCTAAGAATGATATACTTGACATGCAGTTTGAAAATGGCAAACTTTTCAGGGAAATTAGTCACAAGGTTCAATGCAAACCCACAATAAAATTAAATGGACTAATAATTATGCCATGATTAGTTGTTTACTTCATGACAGTTTTCCTTCCTTCCTTCCTTTTTCCTTTCTTCCTCCCTCTCTCCTTCCTTCTTTTCTTTTTTCTTCCTTCTTTTGTCAATCTATCAACTAAGCATGTCTGCATGTACATTTAGGAATAAAAAATTGAAAAATCTTTTATCTGGAAAGATCTTCATAATAACTATAGGCTCCTGCATATCTTTATGAAAAGTAAGTGGTTATAAATATTTCTATGTTCAATTATATATTCTAGTATTATAGCCTCATTTACAGATAGAAGACCTGAAGGACAAATATATTAATGCATACACATACATTTATCTTTATGAAACCTATTGATCATATATATTAAATATATGTCTGAATGCCAATCAGCGACTATTTTAAGTGCTAAATTACCAATAAAGATTTTCTAT
This sequence comes from Paguma larvata, assembly GCA_030068075.1. NCBI lineage: Eukaryota > Metazoa > Chordata > Mammalia > Carnivora > Viverridae > Paguma > Paguma larvata. The sequence goes on from CM057834.1 coordinate 44,670,724, forward strand.
TAGAATTGGAAATAATGTTTCAGATCATTAATGTCTGTACGTATAAATCTTTATCAAAGTTTCTTCTTAAAAGATAGTCACATAGTAAGACAACCAAGTAGAATCTTGTCAACCAGTCCATGCATTCTACAAAGATTTATTGGATTTCTATGGACTTTACTAGGTTTTAGAAGTAAAAAGAAATGAACTGAGGCACGGGCACTTCCTGAAGGAAGCTTATTTATAGTCCAGGGGACTCTTCAATGGAAAGGTGGAAATATTTCAGAAAAAAAGGTTTTATAAGAAGTTTTCTTTTTCAACAATTCTGTGTGTTTTGAGAAGGATGAGAAAAATCATTCTTTTTAAATTTATTTTCAATTAATATTGCAGTACAAATATTTGAACTTCTAACCAATTTTAATTTATAGTGGACACAAGATTACCTAATAAGAAGCAAACTGAATTCTTTTTCTAAGTCGAAAGTGAAAAATTACCTTTAGGATAAATATATGCTTTTATGTAGTTCCTTACAGTGAAGGTTTGCAAAAAAAATCCCATTGATTGTTTGCTCCCAGAAAATGCTGTAGAGACTTTTCACTTGTTCATAAACTTCTTCAAATGACTATACAGAAATCAAAGTAACCTATGTAAGGTTCATTTATCTAATAGGTATTTATTCAGTACTTATTTTATGAAAAGTCCTTTGTTAAGATCCTTTGAGAGATCATAGGGTGGAATAATGAAAATTACATCTTAGTAGTTGGTAATTTTTTTCTTGACTTGAAGGTACAATGAGTGACAATGTCATTTTATTGTTTGAATACATTTTGGAATATGATTTTTACTATCAATAAATTCTATAATAATTCCTCACTTAAAGTTTTAGGTAAAGAATAAAATCCATGAACACTACAAGTTAACATGTCAAAATAATTTTACTTTTTGCTCTGAATTAGTTGATTTTTAAACACTCATTATTCTCCTTGTTAAAAATTTAATCAATCTGAACATTTATGGATAAACTTATATTGTGGAGCATCTGGTGATGAAATGTAAAAATAAAATCTTAATTACCTCCCCCACTAGTTCTGCTATGTTAATTCAAGACAACACACTCAAGTATTTAGACAGATGGTGGTGGCAGCCATATTAACCTCTGATTTCTCTACAGGGAAGCAAGAGAAAGCAGAGCTCTTAGGATGTGTGCTTGTCTGCCTGGTTTCACACTTTGAAATCCTCGACAAATGCTGATTTATTCACAGCCAAATGTTTTCCTATCTGATTAGGCAGCTTTCTACTTCAGTAAGCATGTAATATGGAGGTAGCTGAATTTCCACACTAAGGAGTGAAAAAACAATATTTATAGTCTCAAAATAAAACAATCTGGAGGAATCAGGACTGTTGGGATCATAAAAAGCTTCATAGGGAGTAAATTTCTGATGAATCTATACTATAGGGTTAAAGAGTTAAAAGCTTAGTTTTAAGAAGAATGAGAGTAGGCTATGTTTATACAATAAACAGCAGTTTTAAAGGACTGCATTTATAATAAATTATCTTGAAGGCTGATTCTTGTCATTTATGATTGTATTATTCCTCAAACAAGAGGACAGGAGCTAGACAAGTTAGCATTTTATTTGAATTCGTCTCAGCTTACATGTTAAATAACACTTTTGACTTTTCCTTGGAAAAATGAATGCAAGTAGCTACTGAATGTGTTCCTTCAAAAAGAAGTGAATTGCAAGTGACTTTCTTTTTTTAACAAGACCAATTAAAGTGACAGAAGGGAAATAGGAAACATTCATAAGCATAACCACATAAAACTTCATTCTAGTGTAACACAATTTTATAGTTACCAGTTTGGATACTCAGGAAAAAGACCCACATTATTTTCAGTAGTAGCAACATTATGTTAAAAAAAAAAAGGGTGGTGGGAGCTAATAAACAGCAGGGTTAAGTAGTCCTTGTTTAAATATCCAATCCAGGCAGCCTTGCAATACATGCTCCAAATATACAACTAATTCTAAAACTCAGTACATTTTTATTAATATTATGATAGTATTCCCAATTTCAGGTATGGCTTCTACATTCAACAATCATCAAATATTAATGGATTACTGATCACGTACCTGGAATTATCTATGCATTAGATACTTCCATCAATAAAACTTATAAATCTGAATTGCAGTGTTTACAATCTCATATGACAGATCTCTTAATTGTTACCCTTCATCCATTTGGTCTATTAAAAATTGTTTGCAAATACTAATCTTTTAAAGTCAAATGTAGAATGGATTTTCAGTCAGTATATAGAAGCTACGAGTATCTGTCTTAAGCTCATTTGCCATGTTTTCATGTGCATACTTTCCTACTAAGAACAAGCTCTGCTTCTCCCTTCAGGACTTTTTTTTTTTTTTTTTTAATCAGTACATCCTATCTTAGTTCAGGATGCTATAACTAAATGCAATAGACTGGGTGGCTTCAAAAACAAACATTTACTTCTCACAGTGATGAAGTTGAGGAAGTCTAATATCAAGGTGCCAGAAGATTCAGTGTTTGGTAAGAGCTAACTTCTTACTGTATCCTCTCTCTCATGTCTCTTCTTACAAGGGCACTAATCTCATCATGAGGACTCCGCTCTCATGACCTGGCTGACTGCCTCCTAAAAGTCCCATATACAAATATCATGACATCGGGGATTATAGCTACAACACATGAATCTGAAGGAACAAAATCAGTCCTCTCCGATCTAAGTCTTTATTATGAGTACTTTTTTCTCCTGCTCCTTTCCAGTATCGTATATATTGTAAAAAATCTAGTTAATACTATCAATTCATTTGTTATTGGGGTTCTAAAATCATCACCATAAAAGTCTATCATAACCATCTATGTAATTGATGGGAGAGACATAAGCTAAAGTGAGATAACAGAATGGAAAGGTTAAGAGAGATTCAAAGAGCTGTTTAGGAGAAAAACAGTATAATATATATTTTAACAGAGGGAAAGGATGAGCTAATAACAACTATACCGGAAAAATGGGCACATATTAGGATCGATTCTGGCAAACTGGGTCATCTCTAAGAAATGTAAAATTACCAATACCAGATTTCAGAGGAGGAAAGGAGAAAATTGTTTACCAGGATTTGAATCACATATCTCCTACTAACTAGCTACAACAACATGAGCCAAATTATTTAACTTCTAAAACTTTGATTCCCTCTCTTTGAATGGGAACAGTAGAATTGTATGATGATTAAATCTTATGAAATACTTACCAAGTGACTGACACATGGTCTGAGCTACACAGATGCTTGATCTTAATAGAGGAGACACTGTATGAAGAAGGAATTTGATTTAGGCCTTAAAGAATGTATAGAATAGCAAGGTGCAGAAAATATGAAAGAAGAGAAACAGCAATGAGGTATATCAGATGAATTTGGGAAATGGAAAATAGTCTAGTTTGAATGAACCGCACAGAATGGAACGTAATGGGATGTACACCAGGAAATCTATTTGGAAGGCAGTGCATGAGAAACATAAAATGAAAGCAATTTAGACTTGGCTCATCAAGCAACTGAACATCACAAAAGGATTTTCAGAAGTACTAGCCTCTGAGGATAGATTAAACTCTAGGATGGACAAGTAGATGTGCATAAAGGTCATACGGTAATTTGGTCCAGGCAAGATTACAGCTGAGTTCTGTCTTGACTAACCATCAGCTTTCATGTTATTTCACTGTGCCATAAGATTTCACTGTAAACCCTGTTGCCATCTATCATGGTACACTGACATAAAACCAAATAAATACACTGTTTGAAGAGGAAGTGTGATAAATAAGTAATGGCCAAAACATAAATAAGCTCTAAAGCCAGCTGTGTTACCTTATATAAACTAGAGAATCCCAATATTCTTAGCTTTTAGGAGGATACTGTTTGCTCACAAAGTTGGTGAGTATAAAAAAATTCCAGTTTTCTAAAACTGGATATTAAATCTGGGATAGTTTCCTACTGCATGTACTTCTACATGTCCCCTTAAAATAAAGCCCCATTAAATGAATTTATTTGAACTTATATTCATTCTTTACAAGCTATAAAAGTTTAATTGACCTTTAGTGATTCAAATTATTTTATGAAAATTAAATGAATCTTTTTGCTTGGTCTATATGAGATGTTTAACACATAGTGGCTATTATATTGTGACATTAAGATCAGAAATAGATGAGAACAAGGACTCTGGAGCACGACTACTTGGTACAAAGCCCAGCTTTGACACTTACTAATCCTATGAGTCAGGACAAGTTACTTAGTATACTGAATTTGAAGAAATAGTATTACTTATTCCATAGACTTGTTATAAAGATTTAATGAGATAATATTTGTTAAAATTTTGGAATACTTCCTGAAAAAGTGAGTGCTGAATAAGTATGTGATAAACCAAATTAAATAAATAAAAAGACAAACTAAAATTTCATTCCATCAAGTTTTTCCTTGGGACACATCAGACCAATGACAAATATCAGTAACTGAGAATTTTTGGCTTAGGATGACTGTAACTGTGTGTTTTTTTTTTAATTTTTTAACATTTATTTATTTTTGAGAGACAGAGAGAGAGAGTATGAGCAGGGGAAGGGCAGAGAGAGAGGGAGACACAGAATCCAAAGCAGGCTCCAGGCTCAGAGCCGTCAGCACAGAGCCCAATGCGGGGATCGAACTCACAGACCGTGAGATCATGACCTGAGCTGAAGTCAGCCGCTTAACCGACTGAGCCACCCAGGCACCCCTGTAACTGTTTATTCGTCTAAGATTCAGTCTTTTAAAAATATTTTTAAGCTATTTTTCCTTTGTCCAGAATATTATATCTTATTGTCCCAGTCATTAATTCTTTTCTGTCCTTGTTATTACATGCAAGAGTAGGAATGCAAATGGTACTCAATGAATGTCTGTGGGATATAATTGAAATATTTAAAAACAGACATTGGATTTGGCTAATTTCATAATTTTTCACATTGATTAGTTTCTGAATTAGAAAAAAAAAGATGATAACAAAAGGCCTGAATAATGTATTTCATCATCAGAATCTCATAAAGATACATTTTTTCTACACTAAATTTATGCATTATTTCCTTAAATCCAAAATGCAACTGTATTAGTTTATATTAATAATTCTTACTAACCAAAATATGGGTTGAATTAAAATATGCTATAAAATGTACATGAATAATCATTATGATGGCTAGGAATGATTAGTGAGTGAAATACAATAAAATAGGTATCTAGATTGCAGCAAAGATAACAACACTAATAGTACTACAAATATCTAATTGATAGACTAGAACATGAACTATCTTTTTTTTTTATACTTACAATACTGTGCATTGTTGCTATCTTTATTTTACATATGAGGAAAACTAGGCACAGGAAGATAAAGTAAACCATCCAAGGTCATAGCAATAGTAATAAATGAACTCAAGTCTTGAACCAAGGCAATCTAATCCCTGAGGCCTCAAAGGGAAAACACAGTTTACATTATGCAAATAGTATTACTTACTTTTAATCTTTTTATTTATTTATTTATTTTACATAAGCTCTATGTTCAACATTAAGCTTGAACTCATGAACCTGAGATCAAGAATCGCATGTTCAGTGGACTGAGCCAGCCTGGCACCCATATATTTATCATGTGCTAAGAAAAGCACTTGAGATGAATAGCTGTGTGTTATAATTTTCATATTTAAGTTTTAATAATTGTGGCATGTGAAATATTCAATAATATATTCCCAAGTGTCATCTTTATGCAAAATAAGTATTAATTTGTTAATGAAAAAGCTTTGTCAACTAGTTAAATAATTCCAATACATTTCCTGCCTACATAGAGGGCAAAATAACACCTACAGAAACTTGAGATAAACTAAACATGTTTCTCTACAACCATGACTTAAAATTCATATTACAAATATTATATATTTTATTCTCTCTTGGTGATTTACTAAAATGATAGGATAAAGTAGATATACCTAATTAAAATAAAACTACATTTTACACGACACTGGCTCTTGGGTAGATTCCATAAGAGTCTGAAGAACAGACAAATACTGATAGAAAAATCATAATGTTGGGTGCAAAGGGGCAATAAATGAACCACTCTTATTAGTTGTATGAAGAAGTCAGACCTCCAAAATCTCTCTGCTTATGCTGCTATCCTGCTTTTGCCACTGTAAGTTTACATTTTCCTATTCTTCTCTGTATCTCCAGGCTTCTGTGAACTTCTGGTTTCTATTGTCTCTTCATTTATTCCGCCACATATTGCTTCATAATTCCACCACATATCTCTTAAGCTTTCTAATTTTGCCCATTGCATTCTTTCAGTTTTCCTATATTCTAATTTCTATTGATGCTTACTCTATAGGTATGTCATATATATATATCCCCAGAGAGGGGAAAATCTGATTGGGACAGTTATATGAGTATAGTGTTGCCGATGAAAAGAACTTGTTTTTCTCATAGCTTACCAACCAGATCTCTGATGGCAGTGTTTGTGCTTAGTGAATATAGTTGGCTTAGTAGGATTCCAGTACAATAACTGCCCTAAGGCATGTCCTGATTGCAAGGAGAAAAGGGTGGGAGTGGGAGGAGCTCAAAGAGAAAGTTCCAGTCTCATCCAGCTAGGATCAGAAATCAAAATTTGTGACTGCAAGAGTAACTGAAAACCAAAAGGTTTCTCTCCAGTAAAGAAAGGACCCACAGAGGGAGAAGCCACAATATTTGCACACAAGTCTCCTGACTCTTGAATTAAGACTCTTGCCTGATTCTTAAATATTCAAGCAAATATTCATGCATAGGAAGAGGCACTAAGGAACTTGCTGAAAAGCCAGGAAGATAAAAAGCTAGAAAATTGCTGATAGATATTTAGACTGCCTTCTCATGCTGGTCAGAGAAAATACAGAATTCAAATCCCACTAAGTTACAGTGACTTTGTAAACAGCTCGGGCATTTCATTAAGGACAAAAAAAGAAAGTTCTTGCCCTAAGATCAAAGACCACCAAGGATAAAGAATAGGCCCCATAACTAAAGACCATACTAAAAGGTCCATGCCTTATCAAAGTGTAAATCAAAGCCTCCTAAAACACAGGGTAAATAGTTAATTATTTCACTGCCTCATACAAAAAAATAAGAAAAGGTGAGAAGAATATAACAGAATCTATAATCCCTACAACAAATATGCCATAGAGATTGGCATGTAACAATAACAATAATTATTTACTAGACATATGAAGAAGAAAGATGTGTTCCATAACAAGAAAAATAACAGTCAATTAAAGTAGACTTGCACATGACTTGGATGTTGGAATTAGCAGATAAGACTTTTAAAATAATTACTGTAATTAAGACTTAAAGGAAAAGACAGTCATAATGAATGACATAATTTCAGCAGAAATAAAAAATTATTTATAAATAAAAATGGAAATCCTAAAACTTAAAGCATAATATCTGATATGAAAAATCCACTAAATGGACTTAAAAGTACATTAGAGAGAGCAGATAAAGAGGTAATTAAACCTGAAGACAAATTAATAGAAATTAACTAATCTAAATAAGAAAGTGAAATTTCAAAAATTATAGAGCCATGCTGATATGAGTCAATATCAAGTAGTGTGATAAACATGTAGGTATTTTGAGTTCCAAGAGAAGAGAGAGAGAAAGGTATAGATATAATGTTTAAGGAATAAGGACCATTTATTTTTTTCAAAATTTGACATAAAATATACTATCTGTGAACTATGAATGAGGCAATAAATAAATAAATAAATAAATAAATAAATAAATAAAAGAAATACTGTATATGACATAAAGGAAAGGAAGACATAAAACCATCTATTAGAAGACGACATAATTGTCCATTAAAAACTCCTGAAAGTTTTTGAAACAAATTATTTTATGAATGTACAAACAATTCTTCCTATAAAGTTATAATAACCAAAAAAATGAGAGATTGGTATAAGGAGGAATCAACAGAAGAAAATAGAAGTCTAAAGTTAGAGCTAACCACATATGGGCATTTTTTTTTCTACAAAGTACTTAGGTAATCCAATGGCTGAAAGTCTCTAAAGGATGGCAAAGGAAGTGAGTATTCATAAAAATAACAAATTCTGACCCCTAAAATATTCTTTTTAAAATTTTTTTAATGTTTACTTATTTTTGAGAGAGAGACAGACAGAGCATAAGCAGGAGAAGGGCAGAGAGAAAGGGAGGCAGAGAATCCTAAGCAGGCTCCAAGCTCTGAGCTGTCAGCACAGAGCCCAACACAGGGCTAAAACTCACAAACCAGGAGATCATGACCTGAGCCAAAGTCAGATGCTTAACTGGCTGAGCCACCCAGGCACCCCCAAATACCACATTTTAAAGTTTATTCAAGTATATCAAAGATCCAAAAATAAAATTAAAACTCAAAATTTCCACAAGAAACCGTAGGATTATTTCTTTGAAAATTTGTGATAATCAAAGACTTTTTAAAGAAAATACAAAAATAAACAAACAAAAAGCACACACACACACACACACACACACACACACAAACCATCTAAACTAACCATTAAAAAACCTGTACATTAATCTTTTTTAAATAAAAGTTTCAATATTTTTTAAAAGAATTCACAAAGAAAATGAAAAAAGCATCCTATAAACTGAGGAAATACAATTGAAATACATGTATCTGATATTGCTTTATACCCAGAATATAAAGAATTTCAAGTCACTTAGGCAAACAATTCAATAAAAAATAAAGGCTTTAGGGAAGCCTGCATAGCTCAGTCAGCTAAGCAACTGACTCTAGATGTCGGCTCAGGTCATGATCTCACGGTTCTTGAGTATGAGCACTGCATTGGGTTCGATGCTGGAGGTGTGGAGCCTGCTTGGTATTGTCTCTTTCCCTCACTATGCCCCTCCCTAGCTCTTCCTCTCTCTCTCAAAGTAAGTAAATAAACTTAAAAAAATAATAAAAATAAAGGCTTGAACCAGCAATTCATTAAAGTGAATACAGCAAAGCCCATTAATTACACGGAATGCCACACAACATTGTTCATTGTTAGGGAGATAGTATCACAAAGAGATATAGCTCTGCCCACATTAGAATGGGTAAAATTAATATTAATATCTCATTCTAATTCATATCTCCTAGCCATCCCAAATACCTCTCCCCTAGGAAAAAAGTTGGTTACCCACATGTGAATATATAAAACACATAGTTGTTTTCTCTTTTTTAATATAAAATATTATACTACGTTACGTACTTTTGTTTTTTGGATATCTGTCCATATTAGTCCATACAAAGATTGCTCATTTTGTTTGTAACTGTGTCATATTCCATTTAAGGGCTTCAGTTTAGCACTATAAAAATCCTTGAATCATATGAGTTCAAATATTTAATATCAAAGAATTATTTCTCTTTCATATATCTTTGCCCAAGCACCAACTGATATGTACATGAACAATGACGGTAAATAAAACATAATAAATCATAACTGATGTTACTATAGCTATTATACTATGTAAATCAACTAATATCCAAACCTCATCTAAAACCTCAATAAAATTATAGCATTCCACAGTTATTCACTATAAAACACGTATTACATAATAAGTTTTTCTACTCGCCTTTAGTAAAACCTCAGAAGAAAAGAATATAACTGACTACATACTTCAGACACTTTGGATGCATGAACAATAAACAAAAATGTAGGCAAAAATTAAACAACAGAGTATAGTTTGTAGCAGAAGGTTTTATAACTTTCAGAAAAGAGGAAGGGGATAGACAATGTTATTTTTCCATCAGAGTAATCCAAAATAAAACAGAAAATTTCATTATAAAATCTTGTTTGTTTTATGATCTATTTTTTTCTCTCATGCACAATCTTTCAAAAGCATGTTGTCAGTCTTTTGTTTTGTTTTCTTTTGTTTCTTACTTTCTCTTATCCTAACCTAATTTTTTGAAGTGAATGATCTGTCCTCACTTTTAGAAAATCATACCTCCTTAAGACCAAATCCCCCTCAGAGTGAAAACTGATTTTATGGAGGACCACAGCAGTGAAACAACTGAATGAATTCAATCTCCATTCAGGAATGTTCTGGGCTCTTTGGCCACCATTGTCATGGCTACTACGGCATTGCTTCTGTGAATGGACTATTGTTTCTGTGTATTGAACTTTGAAAAACTAGGGCAAGAACTTTATATTTTTTTAAGTTAAGTCTTCTCCCCACTCCAGTTCTCCATTTCACTTGTCCTTCTCTCCAGAAACAGCCATTGTTACCAATCTCTTGGCTGTACTTTCTGTATGATTCTTTATTTAAATAAATGGTAATTTGCTATCTTTAATAATAAATGTAATTAAATGTACAGCTGTAAAAAGTCTTATAAATGTGCTTACACCTAATAATATAATTTAAACTTTCAAGAGACAAAACTTGGGGCGCCTGGGTGGCTCAGTCGGTTAAGCCGCCGACTTTAGCTCAGGTCATGATCTCACAGTCTGTGAGTTCGAGCCCCGCGTCGGGCTCTGTGCTGATGGCTCAGAGCCTGGAGCCTGCTTCCAATTCTGTACCTCCCTCTCTCTCTGCCCTTCCCCTGCTCATACTCTGTCTCTGTGTCTCTCAAAAATAAATAAACGTTTAAAAAAAAAAAAAGAGACAAAACTTAATTTTAGAAAGTGTATTCTTGCTGCCTGTGCAGCTCAAGTGTAGAAATTATGCATAATATAGTACTTTCAAAACTTTGAAGTATTACACAAGTGAAAAGTTGTAATGCATTGCATTTGAGTTTAGAAATGAAGCCACCTGGAGGTTTTGAGCATAAAAGATATGTTTCACAGTGGCTTTCCTCCACTGCCTCTTTACATACTGATATAGAACTCAAGCTCAGACCTCTCAGAGCACAGAGGAAAAGGCGGAAGTTACTTAGGCACCATTGTTTTGTATTCAAACTAATACCTGACCCAATACGTGGCTTGACCTGGAGCAGAGCTGCTATAAAAATGTAATTCTCCTTTAACCCCTCCATGTAAATCATCAGAAAGCTTTCCTCTACTGATTTAAACAAATTTGGTCTTTGACCTCTACAGTCAGAATTGGCCTCAACAACTCTTTCAGACAGTTGTAGTATTGACTATTTGATGTATGCCAACTGCCATAAAATGCAATGCTATTTCACCACAGATCTTCACATAATGCACATATGTCCAGAGCCATAATAACAGTCTCTTTATTCCAAGTAAATCAGTAGCATGAAATACCGCAGATTAATGAAATCATGCACTTTGTTGTATCCAGCTTTGGTATCTAATGCAGCTGTGATTTGCAGTATTGTTTGACCAGCTGCAACACCTGTCAATGTGTTTCCTATGGAACTTCAAAACACTTCCAACAAATACCAAATGCTTGAAAAGGTTGATGTGTGCATGAGCAAAAATCTTTCTGGGTCTGTGATTTTTGGTATTTAACAACCAGATGAGTATAATAGTTTATAAAACAATCCATTGCTTAATGATCTATCTGCAAACATTCAAATCTGACAAAGTGAGATACCACAGACAATCCAAGAAATTATATTTGCTCACTTTTTGGGGGAAAAAAAGCTAAACGTATTGAACATTCTCTAAATAAATCCTAAACCTTAAAGTTAAAGCAGGATTCCTAATCAAAACAGTTTTCATAACTTAAGCTTTTATTTAAAAGCTTTAACCTTTTTTCAAAGAGTTCCTATTGATTGATATACATGTGTATGTATAAATATGTAAATAAAAATGTATCAATATTATATATTTATAGTTAAATATTGGTTATTATTGTATAATTAATTATGTTATAAAATAAACATAAATAACCATTATATTAAATAGATAATATTACATATATTTGAATATGCTTAAAATATATGAAAATTATATGTATAAATTTATATATTTAAATTGAAATGAATTTCAACATCTTTGGGTAAATAATGTTTAATAAACTGTAATACCGGAAGATATAGTATTGAATATAGTATTAGAATGTTTTGGTACTTAATAGTTCAAAAAATTGTTTTATTTAATTGAGACCAACTGGCCTCATTGCTTCTTATAAACTTTGCAATATATATTCAATAAAAAGGAATACAAACGAACAGATGTTTCTCCTTAAAGAAGGCAGACAAAGATTTTTCTTACACAATAAATCAGCTGTTAGTGGATTTCCAGGACATTGCTTCAGGCTAACTATTTAGGTATAAAACTTGAAAAAAAAAAAAAAAAAAAGAGTCACCTCTGTGTGGATCCAAAACTGGTAGAGCAGATTGAACTGCAGATGGACAGCGTATACGGAGGGCGGTATGAAGAGGGCCAAGGGAGAGTAGAACACCTGAAAAATTAAAAATTTGAAAATTTGCACATATTATTTCTCAATGTGAAATATATACTTTTACTAATGATTGAACGTTATGAGTATAAACTTCATGAATACATCTTATTCTTTAGCAAATGTACCCTATTCTGTATATTTTATTGCCACAGTTGACTTTGCAACATTAATTTCCCACAAGGTGATAAAGTTACAGACATGTTGGAGCTAAGTCCACGAGACTTTTAGTTCGTACTTAATACTGCCTATTAAAATAGCATACATGGTATGTTATTTCCTTAAACTTGAAAAGGTAGGATGTGTTTCCTGGAAGTAAGGAGGTTTTTCTTATACATGCAGATACTCACTCTAGTTGGGGGGAAAAAAAAAAAGGAACCCGTGCCTTTATACGTTGATGGCTCCCAAACAGTATCATGGCCCGGTATGCCGTCTAATAAAATGAAATTGTATTTAAAAAGGTAACTTCATATCAGAAGTTTTCCCTTTCAAATATGGTTTTATATGGTTGATTGAGAGTATGATACATCCTAAATTTTTCAAAGTTAGTAAGGGAGAAACTATGATACGATGCCATAGTGGAAACAAATTTTAAAGGTCCATATTTCCTAACAGACGGAAATGCCTTTGCCTTGGAAAAACAACTTATGCTTAAACCACAGAACTGGTTAGAATCAACTAATAAGCACAATCTGCTGTGTTCTTCTAATGACTTTGATCTCCAAGAGTGATTTCATGTTGAAAAAAAACATTTAATTAAATGACACGCTGAACAAACAAACAAGAATAAAAAGACTCTTACTTTCACTTTACATTTTGGATTTTCTAGAGTTAACACATCCAGAAAACTAGCTATTTGAAAAAACATTTCTTCTGAACATTACAATTTTATTTCTAAATGATTGTTAAAACTTGTGTTCTCAATTAGGCCAAGATCATTTCAACTGTGTTTAGTTGTGATTGTGCGTTTAAAATCGGACATTTACATAAACACTTCCCCGTTTTGTTTTGAACCTTAAGTCATGAAAAATCTCAGCTGTCATCACAAACAGGATCAGTATTATTATTTATAAATGGATTATTAAAGAATGGGTTGGATTGGTGAGCAACAGAAGAATACTGGGCTCTTTTTCAAGACATTCATTTTAAGTGTTGGATCTACTACAGAATCTCTCTGTGATGTTCACAAAGTTCTTAAACCCCTTTCCGCTTCACTTTTCTCACACAAATGATGAAGGAGAAAACCATTTGAAACTTAGCCATCCTTTGGTTTCAAAAGATTTGAAAAAGATTCGACTTATTAAAAATATATTCAAATAGTTCTCTTGCTACAGGTTAATAAAAAGTATATTTGAAACACATATATAACCTATGATTTAAGCATTTTAAGTTAAGGACTGTCTTGGACTCTTGGAGACGTGAATAAAAAGGTAAAACAACTTAGATTGGATGTTTAATAAATAGTTTTATTCAGAAAGAGAGTGCATACCAGGTGAATATTTGTAGTTCATTATAATTCCCCAAAGTGTGAAGAAAGAGTCTTTGAGATAACAGCTGTTATGGAAAAAAGGGGTTCTAGGGTCAAATAAGTTGTGAAGTGCTAAGTTACATAAGTTCAATTTCTTTACCACAGACCTTCTCAGAGCTTTTACCATGCTAGAGTGAATCACAAGTGTGTTAGCCTAGTGAATACTTTCTTAAGTTTATTTATTTATTGAGACAGAGACAGAGAGAGAGAAAATGTGAGTGGGGGAGAGGCAAGGAAAGACAGAGAGAGAGAGAGAGAATACCAAGCAGGCTTCATGCTGTCAGCACAGAGCACAACATGGGCTCCATCTCAAGAAATGTGAGATCATGATCTGAGCCAAAATCAAGAGTCGGACACTTAACCACTGACTAAGCTACCTAAGCTCCCCCATTGAGTACTTTCTTAAGGAATTTCCCACAGGATTAAATTTCCTAAAAACACATTTGATGAAACAATGTCTCATATCTTACAAATCAGTAAATATAATCATCAGAAAACTGGAAAAATGAGTTCAGCATGACTTCCAAATAAGGAATTGAACTAAGAAATAAAAAAAAAAAAAAGGGAATAAGATATAAAAATACATCAGAGCACCTGTGTGGCTCAGTTGGTTGAGCGTGGGACTTTGGCTCAGGTCATAATCTCAGTTTGTGGGTTTAAGCCCTGTGTCAGGCAGGCTCTGTGCTAACAGCTCAGAGCCTGGAGCTTGCTTTGGATTCTGGGTCTCCCTCTCCCTCTGCCCCTCCCCTGCTCATGCTCTATCTCTCTATCTCTCTCAAAAATAAACATTAATGAAAGAAAGAAAGAAAGAAAGAAAGAAAGAAAGAAAGAAAGAAAGAAAGAAAAGAAAGAAAGGAAGAAAGGAAGGAAGAAACAGAAAGAGAAAGGAAGAAACAGAAAGAGAAAGGAAGGAACGAAGAAAAATAAAGAAGGAAAGAAAAATACAGGTCAGGGAGTAAGTATCATGAACCACATAAAAGTTAACTTCTTGTGATTAACATAGTACTATAAAAAGAATCGAATGTACAATCAATGTTCTAATTTCTAAAATGGAAAGTAGCTTACTAAATGTCCAGGTTTGAAATTCCTCCCTCATCTTTTATACCTCAAACCTTCACATTCCCAAATCCTCCATACTCTTTAACTCGAACATTAAGTGTCAATTCGGTCATAAAGCCTGAAATGATACTAATCTGGAAGAAGAAACTTCTCCTTCCTCAAAGTTAAACTCTCAGTACGTGGGTCAAGGAACATTACGCTGTTTACCAAATACTCCATTTTTGCTATGCATTCAACCCATGTCATTCCAACTCCAAACCTCTTAATTTTGACTATCTACCCTATATCATTTTATTACCTTTTCGTTGAAGTCATATACAACAGGTTCCTAAAGGAGAAAAATAACCCAGACCTATATGTGGGACGAGAGAGTGAGAATAGCCCTACGGGTGACCTTCAGTTACTGGATGGAAGAGGAGTGGGTTTTAGTCGGCTCATCGCGTGAATGGAGCAGCCTGGGTTGTGTGAGGAGCATCATGAGGTGGGACACTAAAGTGAACTATAAGTATCTCAGCCTTGCTGAAAGTGCTGGAGAGTGTGTCAAGGGATTGGATTGGACCGTGGGGCTCATGGACAGATCTAAGAGAGTCTGTGAGCCCCTTTGACACCACTACAACGAAGCATGAGCTTGTGTGCATGGGGTCATACGTAATTTTCTGAACAAACAATCTATGGCTTTCCTCAGGTGAGTCCCTCTCACCAACACAGTCAAATGAAAGATAAAAACAAAAGATAATTTAGATGTTGGTCAAAACCAGGAAGGGAGACTTTTAATACCATTCTAAGGAGACTAGATTTATCCTAAAACATGAAAGAGGAGTTAATTTTTTTTAAGCTTGTGAGAAATATAAAAATAACTTTGAAATCTAGTTCACTGGCCCAGTGGAAAATCACACACATTTAACCACAGCAGTAGCCATGGAGATTAAAGGGAAGAATACATGCAAGAAATCTAAGGCTTTGGTAACTATTTAAACGTAGGAGATGAGAGGGACAGAGGAGAATCAGAAGTCCTCCAGATCTGAGCTTTCTGTGTGGGGGGATACTGTTCTCCAAGATAGCAGACAGGAGGAATAAGAGGTTTGTAAAGTTCAACTTAGGGAATGCTGTGTTGGATTATATCCTTAAGATATATCCCAAGGAACCTATTGAGTAAGCAAATATGTTGTACAAATATCAACTGAACTGAAAATGACACTAGATTTGCAGGTTTGGATGAGTGAAGTAGGCCTGAAATCCAGACCTCACTAAGTTTCAAAATAACTCAAAGGAGATGATGAAATAGAGGTAGGGATTTTTGACTTCTTTTTTTTCTGAAAACCAGGAAGGAGAGAGTTGGGTGTACTCCTTCAATAGAACACACGGATGAGGGAAAAGATTTTATTTATTCTTTTTTAGTGTGAGAGATATGAATATATTTTTGGTTTATTCAGAAAGAGCCAGTTAAGAGGGAGAAGGACAGATGCCAAGAGTAGCTGGTCAGACAAGACCCAGGACAGGAACTCAGACAGGAAAAATGTCGCCAATCTGAGAATAAGACCTGCTGAGAAGAGATGAACGTTTTCTATAAAACTAGAGACAAGAAAGTGTGTGCACTTGTGAATTCACAAATCTTAATGAGTATATCTGAAAGAAAGTAAAATGAGGGAAAAACAGAACTCACATTCTCTCTGAAGATTTAAATATGTTCACTGACTGAAAGCAAGGGGCATCAGTGGAACAGAGACCTTGAGTAGACTGCAAAATTCTGGAAGGTCTTCTCCCCGTTAGGGACGAGGCTCATGTGTAGCGCCTGGTGAGCAGCACTCACTGAGAGCTCAGCTCTGTCTGGAAGCCATACATGGAGGGGCAGTGAGCTGTCAGCTGGGGCTACAGGGCGCCCACGGGGAGCTCAACAAGCCGGGTGTGGGAATGAAGTAGGTGGCAATCCGGATTCAAGCACAGCTTGGAGATTTCAGCACAGATGCAACAGAAGGAGGCAGATTGTTTTCCAGAGTCAAAGAAATTATACATTTCAGGTTGGATGAAGTAGGAAATAAAGTTATGGAGGCATGACCAACTGCGAGAAAAAGCAAGGGTCAGGAGAGAAGAGCTGTCCATAAGTAAGATACTAGACCAAACGGCTACAGTTAGATGTAAATTTACTTTGAAAGAAATGGAAAAAAAAGAAATTGAGCCTCAGGATTCATGTCTATCTTATTTTAATAAAGTAGTTTGGAGCACATGGGTGGCTCAGTCAGTTGAGCATCTGACTTTGGCTCAGGTCATGATCTCATGGTTTGTAGGTTTGAGCCCTGAGTGAGGCTCTGTGCTGACAGCTCAGAGCCTGGAGCCTGCTTTGGATTCCGTGTCTCCCTCTCTCTCTGCCCCTCCCCTGCTTGCACTCTCTGTTTCTCAAAATGAATAAACATTAAAAAAAAAAAAAAGTAGTTTAACTTTGCTAGTACCTGTATTTCTATAATTCTCATTTATTTTTATAAGGCTACTTTAGAGAAAAAATTTCCTACATGGTCGAGGAACTAAAGATTGAATAATCAAGTACACTGTCCCACATTCCTAAAGTCTGGGAATAGTCATGATAGAGAACCAAATATTCCAATTGCAGATAGAAAACACTGATCTCTATCCTTAAAACGCATCTACCTAAATTATATGTTTGAAATAAGCACTGGTGTTTCTACATTGGAAGTCCTGACTTTAAATAATCTAGGCCCATCTTTCTGTTCCCATCACTATGCTTTTATCCCTTTTCTCCTTTCCTCATTCTACCTTCTTATACATCTTATATTCCAGCCATACTCACACTTTATGGATTGAATCATGTTCCCCCAAAAGATATGTGAGGACTCATCCCCTAGTATGTCAGAATGTGACCTTATTTGGAAATAATTTCTTTACAGAAGTAATCAAGGAAAAAATGAGGTAATTAGGGTGGGTTCTAATCCAATATGACAGGCTTCCTTCTCCATGGGAAATCCGGACTCAGAGACAGGCATGCACACAGGAAGAACACCAGGGGAAGATGAAGGCAGAGATCAACATGATGCATCTCCAGGCCCAGGAGCACTGAAAATCACCAGCAAACGATGCTCAAGTGAGAGGACAAGCATGGAACAGATCCTTCCTCACAGCCTTCAGAAGGAACCAACCCTACCAGTCCCCTGACCTCAGGTTTCGGGCCTCCAGAAGTATGATGTGATAGATTTCTAAGCCACCCAGTCTTTGCTACTTTGCTAAGGCAGCTCTGGGAAATTAATACATATTCCATACACTTTACTTGCAATTCCCTAGGTTTATTATACTTTTTTTGTAATTGTGTATTTTCAATGATGTGCTCCTTCTACATAATATTCCACTTAAAACCTCATTCTTGGCAAAATTTTATTTTTCTTATGGATTGGGCTCAGGTATTTCTTCTGTGATGCTCCCCTTGACCCACCATGGTTCTTAAAGCAGACACTTCTCTCTAAAACCTTAACAACTTGTATTTATCATGGCCATTGGCTTAGTGGAATCCCACCAAGGAAAGCAAGTACCTTACTCTGTCGGACAGAGCTCATGCCTTACTTATTTCTCTTCATGTGGTCTAACTTCGCCACCATGATCAGCTCTTTCAATCAAGAATGTATACG
Source organism: Paguma larvata (assembly GCA_030068075.1). NCBI lineage: Eukaryota > Metazoa > Chordata > Mammalia > Carnivora > Viverridae > Paguma > Paguma larvata. Next base: position 44,689,302 of record CM057834.1, read on the forward strand.
GAAAATAAGAACAAAGCAAACAAAACAAAAAACTGAGTGGGTGCACATCTCAAAATAAGAACAATTACAACATGTAAAGGGAGTTGAATAGTTTGGCCAACTTTACATGTTTTAAAGTAACAGTGAGATAATGCTGTCTTAGGTAGAGCTCTTCACTCTGAGACTTCTTATTTATCCTCTATCATAAAAACTCTACAAATGACTATCAAATTTCTGTAAAATGAAATATCAAGTATCAGATAATAATTCTGTCTTCACTGAATTTTAAAATGACTGGTAAACTACAGAATAATTCCATTTTCCTGATGCATGCTAGAATCAAGACTCTAAAACTGGTCAAGACACAAACAGCAAAGGCTTAATTTACTGAATATGTGGACATGAACTTTGTCTTATAAGTCTTTGAATGGTGGTTGAGGGGGTGGGAGGAATGTCTTGGCATTCTGAGGCAAAGTTCTGAGACATGTTTTGTTTCTTTACTGCATGGGGGGTTCAAGGTATGCTTTCCTTCTGTGACATAAGAGTTATGAGAACTTTATCCCCTATGTATTTGACTATATTACATCAAAGTTGTTAGTTTCTTGTGTCTTCATTTGTTCACGTTTGTCTTTATATAATTAAAACTCTCACATATTGAAAAAAGGTCTTTGTTTATGAGGTTTGGCAGAAAGTACGATGTAATAAAAGATTTGAGATTTCACTAATGGTTTCTCTGTAGTCTTATATGTAATATAAAAACAATATTATATACGTGAATCATTACTTGCTATAGTTCAAAGAATTTCCACACTCATCATTTAAGGTAATCTTCGAAATAACAATATAGGAAGCAGAGCAAATATTAATGACCTAATTTCTCAATTTTTTAAATGTTTATTTATTTTTGAGAGACAGAGCATAAAGGGGGAGGAGCAGAGAAAGAGACATAGAATCCGAAGTAGGCACTAGGCTCTGAGCTGTCAGCAATGAGCCCAATGAGGGACTCAAACTCACCAAGTGTGAGATCAAGACCTGAGGTGAAGTTAGAGGCTCAACCACTGAGCCAACCAGGCACCCCTTAATTACCTCATTTCCTGTACAAGATCACCGAGATGCAAACATTAATCAGTTGATTCAGAGTGGCAAAACTAGGTACTAACTGGGCTAAGACTGAGATTCAGAATTCCTTATTTCTGGTAAACTGCCCCCTAGTGTTTCTCAGATGTTAGCAATATGTATTTTTAAATTATTATGCTCCAAAATAATATCTCCATATATTTACAGACTCTCTAACTTGTGGTAAGAAAAGTTTTCATAAAAGGATATTATTACTATATTTCTTTTCTCTGATGGTAGATAAAATTTACCTCTTTTTAGATTGCTAATATGCTATAAACATATTTTATAGATTCTTATTATATTGATTATAATACTAATCTAAAAATTAGGGGCGCCTGGGTGGCTCAGTCGGTTAAGTGGCCGACTGTGGCTCAGTTTACGATCTCGTGGTCTGTGAGTTCGAGCCCCTCATCAGGCTCTGTGCTGAGGTGTCAGAGCCTGGAGCCTGCTTCCAGTTCTGTGTCTCCCTCTCTCTCTGCCCCTCCCCTGCTCACCCTCTGTCTCTATGTCTCTCAAAAATAAATAAACGTTAAAAAAATTTTAAAAATTAAAACAAGTTTAATGATTGAGAGAACAGAGTTAAAAATAAATTATTCAACCTAGTCATTTAAACCAATTGGATTTATCCTTTATTTACTATGCCTTAAGAGAAATACTCCACTCATTAAATGTAGATGTTACCCTTCCCCATTCTGTAGCTTCATATATGAAACAAGTATGTCAAAATATATTTTATTCAAAAAGGTAAATAAGTTACTCTCCCTAGGCTCTAATTTTTGGTGGTCTTTTAAATACTTAAGACATTTAAATTATTTCACACATCTGACTTACTCCAGTTAATGTAGCAAAATATTTCCTTTGATACATGTGCTTTGATGTCCATAAAATATTTTTTTTAATTTCTCTCATTCATGTAATAAGCATTTACTAAGCACTGAGTCCAACAGGCACTTTAGAGATACTAGATATATAGCAGTGAAAAACTCCTTTTAAAGTTTACAGACTGGCATGAAAGGCAGTAATGAAATAATAAATGCTGTAATATAGATACACAAGGGTTTCACAGGACAAAACAAAACAAAACAGCAACCTAGGCAAAGTTAGAAAGGCATCTAAGAAAAGAGTGAAATATGTCTTGAAGGATATAACACTCAGGGGTAAAGGGGCAATAATTTTCCAGACACGGAAAGGACACATCAAGACACTATGACATGGTATATTTAGAGAACTGAAAATTAATTGTTAATTGAAAATGAGGTGACAATAGGCAATTGTGGAAGATGAGATTGGAGACAGAGCGGGTTTTTACTCTTGCTTGTGGTAGGAATCTGTGAAATTCCTTCCTCAAAGCTAGAGAGCAGTTTAACCTGTTCAGAGCTGGCATTCTGGAAAGGTAAGAATGGGTGATAGGGTGAGGGATTAAGAATGGAAAAATAGTTACCTTAAAGACAATTTAAGATAGCATTGGCTGAATCACTGTTCTTATGAAACTCTAGAGGTCCCAGGAATCAATGGCTATTCCTGCTAGTTCTAAGGGGTCTTGTTTGATTGCTTGGTGTTTGTTTTTTTATAGTTGTTATCTCATTCACAGTGATTCTATGAGAATATAGGTATGCACATATAATTGTATTTTTTAATAAACTATTTTCTAATAGTTTTATATTTATAAAAGAGTTGCAAAAGTAGCACAGAGAGTTGCTATCTACTCTTCATCCAGGCTTCCTTGTTAACATATTATTGTGCTGCATGGCCACAACTAAGAAACAAATTGGTACAATATCATTAACTAAATTTCACTAAACTATACATCTTGTTTAGATTTTACTAGGCTTTTTCTCTCTATTTTTTTTCTGGTTTAATATCCCATCCAGGATGTAATACTATATAGTCTTTATATCTGATAGTCTCTTCTGACTTGTGACAGTTTCTCAAAAGTTCCTAGGGTTTCATTTTTAACTTTTGAGGAGTACTGGTTAGGTATTTGTAGAATGTCCTTCAATTTGGGTTCAAAGAATGTCTTTTCTCATGGCTATTCTGGGGCTATGGGTTTTCTTGACAAATACCAAAGGGATGAAGGGCCTTTCAATAGTTATCACATCTTATCAAAGGGTACATGCTATCAACAAGATACCACTGATATTGTTAACTTTATCTGAGATAGTGTTTGCCAAGTTCTCCATTTTAAAGTTACCTCCCACTCCCACCTCACCCTTTGTCTCTCTCTCTCTCTCTCTCTCTTTTATTTTTTGCTGTGTTTATTTTTTGTTTGTTTATTGTTTGAATATACTTGACATGTTACCTTAGTTTCAAGTGTACAACTGAGTCATTTGACAAGTTTATACGTTATACTGTGCTCCCCACAAGTGTAGCTACCATCTGCCCCATTACGTCCCTGTTGTCCATTATTTGTTCTTTATTCTTCGTACAGGAGCTCCTCAGGACAGTTCGCACTCAAAGGGTCTGGGTGAGGGGAACACTAAACACCATTTGCTAGAGGCAGGGGTTGGGGGTGAGAAGTACCTATGTATATTATCTGGAATTCTTTTGAAATTCTTTAAAGGAACTTGTCTCCCAAATATTTGTCCCCATTCATCTAGTTATTTAATCATTTATCTGTACCGATATGGGCTGATTTCAAAGGTATTTATTTTATACTTTGGATTCTAACTCTATACTACATTATATATTTTACTGTTCAAGTTGTTCCAGATTTTGGCCATGAGGGGTTCTTTCAAGTTGGCTACTGTAACGCTTTGACATATTCCATTCTTTAATTTTTCTAGCACTTTACTGGCTATGATTTGAATATAAAGTGTAGCATTCAGGTATTTTATCCAAATAAAGCTGGAAGAAAATGAAGTTTTTCTTGACACTGTTATATATAACATAATATCCATGGATCTAAACACACTTTATTATTTGGAAAGCTATTATGTTTAAGTCATTGTATCAATTAGGATACATAGTAAGAGATGGAAATAGCATGCAAAAGCACATATTTCAGTATACAGTAAATAAGGCTAACTTAAAATGGTACTCTATCCATTGCAGTTCTTTTTCAATGAATAAAGGTAAATCTAAGGTTAAAAATGGTTTTTAAAAAAGTGCAAAAAGTATGGTTAGAAATTCTTGAAAGTTGAATTCTATCTTTAACTACTTTAAACGACAGGCGTGCCACCCTAATTTTTGTAGTAATACCAGATAAAAGCACTCTAATTGTGCTTTCCATTTCACAAATTAATTTTCTCTTCAAAGACATTTATTACTTATTCTAAAATACGTTGTTGCCTTAGTAACTACCAAGTTACCTGCTGAATGCAGCAGCACTAATGAAAAGAATGTTACAAAAGACTCAAAGAAAATGAAAAAAACTAGTGACACTCTTTGATTTTAGTGTCTAGAAAGACCTATTACAGATTGCTAACCATTACAGACTCTTAAACCGTCTATATTATATTCTAACAGACCTACAAATGCTAGACAAAAATCCAATCTGAATCACGATCTCTGCCTTTCATTTCCCACAGGGCAAATCCTCTAGCTCACCACCCTCACCACCCCCGCCCCCGCCATGTTAGCAGCTTCTGATACATTCCCAATGCTCATTTTCCCACTCAGCATATTTTGTGTCCTTGGCAAGATGATATGAGGTTGTAAAACGGATTTATACTGGCAATAAATAGGTGTGAAGCAGTATTTTAGTTAGGTTTTCACTAATCTGTAGCTTTGAATGCATTAACTTAATAAGGGAAATGGCACAAATGAAACCAGGATAAAGATTACCATAAACTCGGAGTCAGAGGTCTGGACTCAAATTCCAACCAGCAAAGTTCAATACTGTATGATGTAGTGGGCTCAGAGGAGATTCATTCTGTAGCTTTTGAAATAGATGATTTAAATATATTGTCTCCCAGATCTCTTCCTCTTCTGAAATCTATGATGCTCTGATAAAAATTCTCCTTTGATAATTCCTTAGATAATCAATTTACTCACTACATTAATTTCCTGTAGCAACGTAATACATCTCATATTTTCTTGGAGGTTTTCTCCCCCAAAATGCAAGCACTGGAGGCTTGAGTTATCTTTATGCAAACATAAATATATAACTCAGGAAAGAATAAAGATTTTTGAGATCATTATTTTAACCAGGCCCATGTTTAGCCTATTTTGTACAGGATAATAAAAGTTTGCATTATGAAGCTATTTCTTAAAAAGGGCAGATAGTCAGTATTCCTCCCCTTCATCAGAGGACTGTTCCTTTCATTCCTGGAGCCCTCGACCAGTCTTGAGCTATCCAGCTGTGACACAGGTCATCATTTCTTTTGCACTGAACCATCCAGAGTTCCAACACAAACTGTAAGGAGGTGGAAAAGAAACATGTTCTTTCTTTTCCACTTAGGTTGCTTAGAGCATGTTATAGATTGAATTGTGTTCCCCCCAAAATTCATGGGTTGAAATCCTATCCCCTACCTCAGACTGATCTTATTTGGAAATATAGCCCTTACAGAGAGAATCAGTTAAGATGTACTCATAATGAAATAGGTGGGAGTTAAACCAATGACTGGTGTCCTTATATGAAACAAACAATCAAACAAAAAAAAAAAAGAAAGAAAGAAAGAAAGAAAAAAGAAAAGAAAAGAAAGAGAAAATCTCAATATAGACAGGGAGACCTCTGTATGAAGATTGGCCTTATGCTCCCAAATGTCAAGGAACTATCAGAACTTAAAAAATTCAGAGACAGTAGTAGAACACCTTCTTCCCTAGAGTCTTCAGGAAGGGACCATGGCCCTGCTGACACCTTTCAGACTTCTGGCTTCCAGAACTATGAGACAACGCATTTCTGTTGTTCTAAGCTACTCAGCTTGTAATACTTTATCATGGCAGCCCTAGGAAATTAATATATAAGCTGTAACACAAGTGTGTGATGTAGGGGGTGGGGCTTGGATCTCTTTTAATATCTCTTTCAGCAAATGTATTTGTACCATCAGTGATTTATAGATTTGTTTTTCCTGTGCTGCTGTTTGGATTAAAACACAGGCCAGTATATATATTTTTATCGGTTGTGAGGCATCTGGTTTCAAATAGGGGACTTTGTCACGTACTAGCTGTGTAATTAACCTCACTGATCTTTGGTTCCCTGATAGTAGTAATACTTGATCTAGCATAGTAATATAAGTGAAAAACAATAGAGAGGCAAATACAAGTTATTTGGTGTGGAGGATAAGATTGGGGACCCAGGAGTCAGACTGAAGGAGTTGATTCAACTCAGACTGAATTCAAATTCAACTCTTCCTTTTACTAGTTTTATAACTGAACTATGGACTCATCCCCATTATTTTAAAATGACCATTATAATTGTAACTGTCTCTTAAAGTTGCCATGAAGATTAAATAAGTTATTGCATAAAGAACTGTCTGGAACACAAGAAGTATTCAATGAACGGTATCTAAAAGTGCCTTGCAAACTATAAAGAACATACAAATGCTATAACATTATAATTTATCGTTAGTAAGTGAATGCACTTACACGGTGATAAGACTTTCTCCTTTTTAAAGTTTTTTTTTTTTTAATGTTTATTTTTGAGAAAGACAATCAGAGTGTGAGCGTGTGAAGGGCTGAGAGAAAGAGAGACACAGAATACGAACCAGGTTCCAGGCTCTGAGTTGTCAGCACAGAGCCCAATGTGGGGCTCCAACCTGTGAACTCTGAGATCATGACCTGAGCTGAAGTCCAACACTTAACCAATGGAGCCACCCAGGCGCCTCTCTCCTTTCTTTAAAGTAATATCTATACCCAATGAGTGCTTGACTCAAGACCTTGAAATCAAGAGTCAGAGGCTCTACCGACAGGTGTGTTCCTAGCTCTGACCTTTTCCTCAGGTCATTATGTCTCTTAACGGCAGTAATTTGGATAGCTATGGAGATGTAAAGAGTGACAATCACAGATGAGGGCGATTACCAAGTGGGTCAAATTTGCCCAGGGAATCTGAAGAAACTTCAAAAAAGAGGCTATTTCTGGTTTTAATTAGTCTGCTCATTTCCTTGTGTAAAAATATTTAAGAGCCAACATTTTTATTAAGCATCATATTAACCGCTCTAATACGTAAATAAAAAGCAAAGAATTTAAGTAGATTTCACTTGGGCATGCAGAAATGGGAACTTAATTATTTAAAACTGCTTTTAAAAGTTTCTAATGAAATCTTGGGGCTCCTGGGTGACTCGGTTAGTTAGGCGGCTGACTCTTGATTTCAGTCCAGGTCATGATTTCACAGTTCATGGGATGGAGCCCTGTGTGGGGTTCCATGTTGACAGGGGGAAGGCTGTTTGTTCCTGTCTTTCTGCCTCTCCCCTGCCTACTCTCTCTCTCAAACTAAATAAATAAATTTAACTAAAATATTTCTAACAAAATATTTGCATATATATGAATTGAGATACATTGCCTATACATCCCTCTCATTAGTTATAGTAAATTAAAAAAGTAGATAGCCGAGCTCCCATCTTGCTGTATACCTCAAGATGAAAATTTTTTTTCTGTTGCTGTTGTTGTTTTGCTTTGCTTTGTTTTGTTTTATCAAATAAAAGACTACCATTGCAAAACACCGCTAGCTTCATATGCGTCTTGCCTTATAAAAGGAGACAAAAGCATTAGTAAAACACTTTCTTTTAGATTACTCAGAGGAAATAGAAACTATTGAGACTTTAAAAAATGTATTATAGGGGTGCCTGAGTGGTTCAATCGGTTAAGTGTCTTACTTCGGCTCAAGTCATGATCTCATGGTTTGTGAGTTCGAGCCCTACGTCAGGCTCTGTGCAGACAGCTCAGAACCTGAAGCCCGCTTCAGATTTTGTGTCTCCCTCTGTCTGCCTCTCCCCGCTTGCATTCTGTCTCTCGCTCTGTCTCAAAAATAAATAAACATTAAAAAAATAAAAAAAATAAAAATGTATCATATTATCACATTTATTCAATTTTATACAACTTACCCAGGAAGTATATATTTGGAAAACAGATTGTCTCAGTGCTGTGGATAAGTTGTAGTCTTCAGAACTGTGGTGGGTTTGGTGTCCAGCCCACATAATATTAACCTCTGCAAAACACATCATTTGAAATGAGCCATGAGAATAAGAACAAAGCAACTTACATTCTCAGTTATGT